>CM056549.1:23465909-24198409 GCA_029721515.1 Synanceia verrucosa
TGGCCCTGCCCTGTGTCCAAAACACAAAGTCCATGAAGCACCTCATTAACTCAGTAAATCATTGATGGAGGATAACCATGCATATGTATATTTTATGTTTCCAGCTGAGGCCTTTTTGTGATCCTAATAAGCACCTGCTCCCTCGTTCCCCCCTTTCATTGCACTTTTCATCCATTTCAATACATGCTATTATTACTCCCTGGTGTGTGATCGTATAAGCTGATCTCTGACCTTTTGCCCTCTGCTCATGTGCACCCTCCATTCTAGACCCGGGTGCTGTGCAGGTCATGGTCCAGCTGCGTCCTTGAAGAGCTCCATCGAGTTCCCGGACGATACCCTGCAGTTCATCAAGTCCCACCCCCTCATGGACACAGCTGTGCCTTCTTTAGGGGATGAGCCTTGGTTCACCAAGACTCGCGTGAGGTAAACACTGAAGCACAGTTTCAGTTTTGACGTGTGTGTGTCATGGAGACACGTCTCCTAATTCACTGTGTGTTACTGTGTAACCCAACACATGCCTCTCTGCTTGTGTGAAGGTACCGACTGACAGCACTGGCTGTGGACAATGAAGCAGGACCTAACAAGAACTACACAGTGGTGTTCATCGGGGCTGAGTCAGGGGTTGTCCTCAAGGTTTTGGCCAAGACTTCATCTGTGTCTCTGAATGACAGCCTGCTTCTGGAGGAGATAGATGTCTTCAATAGGGCCAAGTAGGGATGCACACACTTTTCACCTGCTCGCTTTCTGACTCTCGTCTTTCTCTCTTCCCCTTCTGGCCGAGGAGTCAGCAATCTTAAAGTGAAGCATCCAGGCACAGATGGCAGTCCGTCTGTTTTCTGTGCATGCACTGTATGTGTCTGATTTTTTTATGCTTATGTGTAGATGCAAACATGCATCCTGCGGTGTGTTAGAGGTTAAAATCCTGTTACACTGTGAGATAAAGCTTTATGTGACTTCTCCACCTAACAAGTGATTAAATCTACTGAGACTGAAACAGTAGACAGACTTATCTGATAGACCTCTGATCAGGTTTCTCTCTTCCCTTCACAGATGCCTGTCTAACCATGAGGATGACAAGCGTGTCCTCTCGCTGCACGTGGACAAAGACGCACACAGCCTGTATGTCGCCTTTTCAAGCTGTGTCATCCGTATTCCCCTGAGTCGCTGTGAAAGGCATTCTTCCTGCCACAAGTAAGTGCCACGCGAATGCACATGTGGGGGATTGAAACATGCATGGTACGGACGGTCATAGGTTTGTGACTTTATTGTTTTGTGTTTCAGTAAATGTCATAAAAGGGAAGGATAACAGCTTCATGTTTTGCCTTTTGGTTAATGTTCAGTCAGTCACAAATGATTATAGTCCAGTTCCCAGAATGATTAAACTCTGTTTGTATGGCTCCAGGTCCTGCATTGCATCAAGGGATCCCTACTGTGGCTGGAAGCCTCATGGTGCCTGTGAGAGAATACAGCCTGCTGTTTTGTGAGTTTAAGCCTCAGTTGTGATATAAGTGCAGATATTATAGATCAGAAAATGAAATATCAGAAATGTTTATAACTCTGTGATGAATCTCTCGGTCTTTTCTTTGTTCTCTTTTTAGGACTGGATATGAGCAGGATGTTGAATTTGGAAACACTGGCCACCTGGGAGACTGTCATGGTACGTAACTCATCTCCATGCCATGCTGTCTAATCCTGCATACATACACAACACAACAGATACACACACACTGACGCACACATGTACACAAATCAAACTCACAAACTCATCTCCACACACATCATGAGTCTGCACACTCACACCAGTAACTTGCCCCTACATAAGTCTATGTGCAGTATTAACACACACATCTGCATACAGTACATGGCCACCTGTAACTTATGCCACCTGTGAGGCAGAAACATGGACATGTACAATAAAGGGTCATGTTCAGTCGGTGTAAATGGTAGCGATCTCAAGATTTCCAATGGCCAGAAAATGTGCCTTTGCTCAGTTTACTCTATAACACCATCCCTTCATTTGTACCAACTAAACATGACCCCGGCTGAACCTCAGTATTGATCAGAACCAGAGTGAGCCTCCAGTGAGAAAAGGACACTGCCAGCGGGTGCTCTTTATCTATATTATTAAACCAAATAAACTGCACTCTAAGTGTCTCTTAGGAATTTGAGTTTTTTCTTCTGGATTCTTTATACTGATTTCTTGTTCTTTTAATTCTTTTAGCTTTTTTGGGCACTACATCAGCGCCAGATTACAAATCATTTGGCGACCCTACCTCTGGTTAGTTTGATCTTTTACTCAAATGGTTTCTCTCCTTGAGTTCAGCATCTCCAACCCTGTCTTTTCCACCACTGCCACCACCATTTATCATTTCTTGCCCAACACCTCCTGAATGCTAATGTCACCTGGTTTATTTTCATCGTCACAAACACATTCATGGGGCGACATCAGTGCTCTCTCTCAGCAGAGATTCACTTCCTCCTTTTCACTCATCACTTCCTGTTCCAGTCTCTATTCCCCTCATGCATGCCTCTCCACCATCCCATAGCATCCTTACTGTTGTGTACCAACTCCTCTATGAACCTAAGTATCCTCTCCTTTTACGCCTTCTAAATTGTGTAAACAAAAAACGTACTTCCATTGGTCGGGGGATATGAACTATGATAAGGTATATTCACCATTTTTGTCAAGCACTAACCTTAAAAATGACCCATTGCCCCGTGCTTACTAACTGGGATGATAACAGTATGCTTTACCCACGTCTGCACAGTTTGTTAACAATTTGTTTGTCACCACAGACATGGAGTTTTCATCAGCGCCCATCACTGTCCACCCCAGTGGGCCCATACACCCCCCAGTACTCATACCCACTCAGAGCCCCAGCTTTGGGCCTGGTCCAGAGCTCTACGGCTCAGGCTTTGTGCTGCAGGATGACCCAGCCACCTCCCATTCTTTAGACTCTATCCCAGGGGGCCAAGAGGGTAAGGCCCGCAGGGAGGCAGCCAGCATGCTGCAATGAGCCTGATCTAATAGCTGCCAACGACTCTCACCAAGCCACACAAATATGAATCCACACATAAGCTCACATGTACAAACACGTGCACACATTGGCAACTATTTAGCATTTACAATAGATAACATGGCAGATTTAAATTTAGTCCTGTTCTTTTCAATTTTCATACATAATTTATGTCACTACACATAGTATATTGTTATGTTATTATTGTTTTCTGTCCTTAAAGTTGTAATTTTCTGATGTTCTTTTTCCCTTTGCTTTCATTTAAATAATTTATTCCTAGTTTTCTAATCATTAAACCTTACACTCACTGTGATCATACTGTTTCTTTTGTTTGGATTCAGCTTCTATCTCTGCCAGTATAGATTCTCCTGCTCTAGTAGTTCAGTTCACCCTGGCTGGTAGATCATTGACTGGGCCTGCTCTGCCATACCACCACTGTGGCCGCACGGTGGATCACTAACTCTTTCAATGTCTGTGGTTACTAACAAACTTGCAGTAGAGCAGCAGCTATCTCAACACATGCGAGACAAGCGCTGCTTCTTTTTCCTGTGAACAACTTCCTGCTGGTTGATCTCTGGTGTGATATGGCTGATTTGGCTCTCCGTCTCAGATAACTGTGCATTAATAACCCTTTAGTACTAGTTAAATGCATGGCAAAAAGCTGATGTGGATGAAGGCAATACTTTCAGTCTTCCTTTCTGAACTAACATAGCACTGCTTCTTATAGATGGTGAAATAGATGTGGGTACCTAACAGCTTCTGCCAATGTTTCACCATATTTCTATTTCATCTGGGTTTAGATCACTAGGAATGTATCAAATATTACTGAATATGGTCATGGATGATTGGCTATTTTGTATGGGGGGAGGTGTTAAATAAGAAACTTATGCATGGTTGTGCTCTCACACAAACATGTAAATTTCTGAATGGGGATGCTTCACTGGGTACTTTGACACTTTCACCAGGGGGTTAATCAATGCTTAATTTTTTTTTAGGTGTATGGGATATCCAAGCAGGTGAGACCAACCAGATGGTCCACATGAACATCCTCATCACCTGCGTGTTTGCAGCTTTTCTCATGGGTGCACTCCTCGCTGGTCTGATTGTTTTCTGCTACCGAGACTCATTCCTCCGTAAGCCAAGACATGTTCACAAGGATGGGGAGTCTGCACCGTCCTGCTCTGACTCCACCGGAAGCTTTGTAAAACTCAACGGCCTCTTTGACAGCCCTGTAAAGGTAAGGCCAGAAAAAAAAACAGCTCCAACAAATCAAATCAAATGGCGCTTTTCCACAGGCGCGGTACGGTATGGTATGATATGGTACGGCTCTACACGGTTGTGATGCTTTTCCACTAGTACCTGGTACTAGGTACTTTTTTCATACCTCCTCAGCCCTGGTTCCAAGCGAGCCCAAGCTATACTAAAACGCAACGTCAGCCGACTGCCTTCCACTGATTGGCCAACGAGTGTTGTCATTGGAAGCGTCACTGGATGCAGGGCGTCTGATTGGACTGTAAAAGCTGAACACAACTCGACTTCGCCATTTTTAAAACCAGCAACTGCTTCACTATTTTTACACTTCCTGGAGTCTTCTCCGTCTCTTTTCTTTCACTTTGTGCGTGACAGAAAGTCACAGTGAGCAACAAATACATGATCGCTTCCTTGTCCGCCATTGTTTGTGTTCTTCTTCTTCCCGGTTTTCTGTGTCGCATGCAAATGAAGTTACAGCAGTTTTGCGCTGCCATATGACGACCCTGCCCACGCAGAGGAGGTACTCAGTTGTGATGGAAAAGCAACAAAACTGGGCCATACCGTACCGTGCCGTGCCATTACTGTGTAGTGGAAAAGCGCCAAAAGTGTGTTCTGGACTTGAGTGATTGAACAAGATGTAATCTGTTTTTTTTTATTTAATTTTATTTTATTGTCACATTCTTAGGAGTACCAGACCAACATTGATTCTCCCAAGCTGTACACCAATCTGCTGAGTAACGGCAAAGACCTGAATTCACCCAATGGAGACACCAAGACCATGATCCTGCGGGACGGCTGTCATCCCCCTGAGCTGGCTGCCCTACCTACACCTGAGTCTACCCCCGTGCTTCAGCAGAAAAGCCTGCAGCCCATTAAAAACCAATGGGAGAGGGCCCATGGAAAGGCCAGTGGGCCTCGCAAGGAGTCCAACTCATCAGCCAAGAGTCCTCAGTTCCTTCTTCCTTCTCCTGCTCCAAACACCAACCACCCTCACCTCGCTCTGGGGCACTCCCACATCCCAAGTGCAGTTGTCCTGCCCAATGCCACTCATGACCACTCCAACCTTGATAATGGAGATGACACACTGCCACATTCATCTGAAAGGAAACAGAGGAACCCTGATCCTAAGGGAAGTAGGAAAGACCAGAAAAGGTCTGTGGATGCCAGAAATACCTTAAATGACCTCTTGAAACATCTTAATGACTCAGTGGCCAACCCTAAGGCCATTCTTCAAGAGGGATCAGGGCCTCGCCCAAGGCAACATCTCACACTGGAGCCCATGGAGGAACTGACTGAATTACCCCCTCAGGTGCCCAGCCGTGAGGCCTCCCTGTACTCTCCCTCCTCCTCCCTGCCAAGGCACAGCCCCACTAAGAGGGTTGACGTGCCCATGCCCACCACCCCCACAACACCAACGGGCAGCCTGAGCATGGGAGGTACTCTAGAGAGGCAAAGAGGGGGGTATCAACTCCATCGGAGTGCCTCTCACAGGCACTCCTTGTCCACCTCACCAAATGGGGTAACCATGGGGGTGTCTGTGTCTCGCCAGCACAGTATGAACAGAGGGGGTTACATGCCCCCAACACCTCCCTCCAGACTTGACTCCCAAGGCGGGGTGATGGGGGCAGGAATGCACTCAGCCCACCCATCCTCTGTGCCCCGACAGAGCAGCTACAGTGGGTATGGCTCACTCCCTCGCACAGGGCTTAAACGGACCCCATCACTAAAGCCAGATGTGCCCCCTAAACCCAATGGGTTTTCACCACAGACTTCACAGATGCGAGTGGTCAATAAGTACAGTTATTAAAGAGCATTGACACTTCAGACAGAAGTCTTGGCCTTTACTTGAGCTTTGAGCCTTGAGGGCTACAGATGGCGTAGGGCCTAGTGTGTGTGTAGCGGTTTAAGGTGTGTTCCCTCTTTAAATCATATGCACATTCACTCACACTAAAAAGGGAAAAACACACGTGGCCAAAGATACTCGTTGGGGCTTTTCCATCTGCTTCCCCTGTCACGGTAGCCACAGGATATGAACAGCAGACACTGGTGAATCTGCTGCTCCCCATTATATCTGGACTTGGGTGTCTCCTGTTCCCATATTAGGTGTAGGACGCCAGCTGGGACTGCTGCGGGGTCTGTGCGTGTGGTGCCAGCTTAATAACTGTGGAATACTTGAAGAATGGGTCTCATTTGTCACTGCCCTTTAGCACTGTCTTCCCACTAATGTGAACTGAACAAGGAGGAAAGGTAGGCCAAGCCTTTGTTAGTAGGGTGGCTGGGGGGCAGAGGGGAGGAAACTGAAACATCATAAGTGTGCGTTGTTGCTTAAGGTACATATGGACACGAACAGCTGAATCAAGCGGCAACTAAGCAAAGAAAATTTGTGTGTGTGTGTGTGTGTGTGTGTGTGTGTGTTGATTGATTGGAAAGCAGGTTTGTGTAAAGGCAGTACATATATTAGGCCTTTACACTTATTGATCAAAAGAGGTCACAAGCCAGGGGATGCACCTTAATACCTAAGAAGTCACTCTGTAACTCACTGGGATATTTTTCTTAGTATTTGCTGCTATTGGTTTTAGACATAGGCATTTGTCTGATGCATTTTTTCTCTACCAGAATGGGATATCCCTAGATAGGTGCATGGTGCACATCTGCCTGTATGTGTGAGTATGTGTTGTATTGCAGAGAGAGGCCAAGAAGTTTTCAGCAACCAAGCGCACTGTTAAAACCGATACAAGGGGGGGAAAACACTTCTCTCCAGGAGTGAAACCTCCCTAACATCCACTGCCCCTTTGTAGGAATCATACTGGTGGTTCAGGAGACTTCTTTCTTTATGTAGCAATGGTATCAAGAAAAAAACAGACATTTCTCATCTCAATCTATGAAATAATTTTGAACAAAATGATTTACCGTTATGATGTTTTACTGTGTTATTTAAAGAATTTACCATATGAAACTAAAGCAACACCAGTGGTTTTGCCCATGTATATGAATTCAACATTTTAGGGCACTTCAGTTCTGTTAAGCTTTTGTTTCCCTTAATAGAACAAGACTAGAATTTTTCCTCTTACAGTAATCTTATTAAAACAGTATATTGAACTGACCCTAGAACAATACATGGATGTAACACCTACTGTCATCTGGCTTGCTGGCTCTGCAGCCCCTGTTCCCTGTGCAGCTTCCCTGCGAGTGGCCAGTGTACAATCAACACAACAATGTGTCCAAATGAGTCATGCTGGGAATGACATGATCCTGTATATACTTAAATACTATAAATAAGGAGTATAATATTTTTAGGCAAGTGAACCTGAATCTGTGCATTGTGTGCCTTATTTACAAAATAAAGTAGTCCATTATATAATATTGGCAATGTCAATTGGTCCTCTGTATGTTATTGTCATATATAAACAATTTTTACACAAACAATTCAAAATATCTGTGTTGGAAAATCACAACCTAATCCAAACTGAAGTAAAAGAAATTGCCTGACAGACATTTCATTTGTTAATGGTAGTTTTACAACAGGATAGTCAAAAAAATAACATTTATTTGGAGGTATCAATCAATATTTCTCCTTTGCTGCTGGTGTTGAAAAGACTGGTGTTAACCCACCACATAGAGGTGCCATGCAGTGAATGTATTTTCTTGACAGTGGGATGTAGGATTGTTAGATCTTGCACTGTGGAGCAGTCGGCTCAAAGCAGCACATCTTGTCCACAGTCAATGTATTAACACAGTGTTCACTTATAGCAGCAGTGGTCACACAGAGTCAGTAATTCACCAGGATTGCATAGACAGGAATTGTTTCTGTTGGCCAGTAGCGACAACAAGGGATCATTTCTCATGGGAACATTATTTGGGTGATATCTACAATCCTATCCTGAGTGTCAGTTGCCTGTTTAGCCCAAAGCCACATTTTGTTTACAAGTGATGATTGTATTTAAAGACTTTCTGCCTGTCATCTAACCAGTGTTTGGGCTCTGTTTTCTACTCAACACATGCACACTGACATCACAAACATACACTCAACATACACTGCTCAACTGCCTTGTACATTGCAATATGAACTGGGTCTTTCTGTTGCAATCTAAATTGAAGCCTTTATATTTCAGTCTGAGCTCTGTGTATGTGCAGATGAACCGGATTTTGTCATGTAATTTTGATTTAAATACTGTGCAACATGGCAATGCCAGGCCAGCTGTATATATGATCTCCAGAGTATTTCAGCGTGTAGATATGTTGTAAAGTTGTACTGTGAATGTGTAAATAATAACAATGTCTTTGTTTCATGATATTTTTTGTTGATTTTTTTAACACAGCATGTATAGTTGAAATAAAACATTAAGGCACAGACAGTGGTCTTTGGTTTTTTTTCACATCAAAGACAAGGACTCTAACCTGCTTGAGACTAATATTACTCCTCATGTCACGTTTTCTGGTGAGCATGACAGACAGCTGCAAAGTCTCAGCAATCACATGCTTAGTGAACCCAGAAGATGCATTAGGGGCTGATCACGCCAAGGTGTTTTCCTATGCTACAACATGCCTGCTCCGCTAGTGACCCACATGATGATGTTCTAGCAGATTATAGACACACATAAAACGTATATCAAACTTGGCACAGGCAGCCAATCAAATCAAGAGGTGCACAACTTGACCACTTCATTCCTGATGTTTAGATGCCGATATATGCGGCTAGCTAGGTTGTTAGCTGTGACTGTGAGAGAGCTGGAGTTTGTGAGAGGCAAGGGGGAAATCATGTTTCATGTTGTGAGGCTTGCGTCTTTGAGAGAGAGACCATGTTTTCCCATTAATTGCATTTGATCGCCCAGTTGCAAGCACAAGCCCACTCCACAGACGCCACTTTTTTTGAAGCAGCTGCATCTGTAGCACCATGTCTCAGTGTGATCTGGGCCTAAAACTGTATGTGTCCTAGTTCTGTGAGCTGACTATCCAACATGTAGAGTCTGCAGAATGATTAAGAGCTTCAGACTATTTTTAGAATCAACTTGTTTTGAAGTCTGGGGCCAGTGCAGAGTCAACCACACCAGCATGTGGGAAAGTTTCCAAAGTAGTATGTTCCTTTTGACTCCAAACATCTGGACTAATGACTGCTCAAGGCATAAGATCTGAGCCAATGAGCTGTGGAGGAGTGCACACACACACACACAAACACACTAGCACATGCATATGTTTAGATGCATGCAGCATAAACATACAGTGCATGATGTGATGCACAGATAGGCTTGTGATAAGATTAGCTGTCAACAGCTGGAGTTTCAGTTGGATGAAGGTGAATCGCTTGTCATGTGCTTCCCATTTACTGAATGAGAATAACTAAATTATCCATGAAGAAATGACCCCTTACTCCCCTATCAAAAAGACATAAACATGCACATATTGTAGTACTGAACTTCTGAAATGTGGCAAACTTCATATACAGAAAGATGAAAAAAAAAATACACCAAAATGGATTTACTGTCAATACATGACAACAACAAAGCAGATCACAAACACAGGATGTGACAGTGGCTTAGCCACTTAAAAGCACATAACAGAAACATCCCCGGTTTGAATCTGGCCAGGGACCTTTGTTGCATGTCACCCCCCCCTCTCACCTCCCCACATTTCCCATACTCCTCTTCACTGTTTACTATCAAATGAAGCACATAATGGCCAAAACATGATCTTAGAAAACATCCCAAACTAGCTTTGACCACCATATACAATCATCATTTTAAATTCTAACATTCTGTTGAAACAAGTCAACAACTGTGGGAAACAGTTAAAGTTAAATATGGCAATTGTCAGTAAATATGGGGGCTTTCATCTCACTGGTCTGCACATGAAGATGAAGTGCTGGAGGGCTTTTCTGCAGAGGCCCTTTGACTGTTTGGCCGGGAGGCTTTGTGGCTCATCGCTACCGTCAGAATGTTGACACAAGTGCTCCTTCATTTGCTTTCAACAGGATCTCCTGAAAACTCACACCTCCTAGCAACCCAGTTCACACACACACACACACACACACACACAAGGGAAACATTCTCCCCTCGATGAGGGGGTGTCTATTGGGGCTGGGGGTGTGATTTGGTTGGGAATGGGGAACAACAAAGAGGCGTCCCTTGCTATTCTGATGTACATCCCATCCTCTCAATTTATCAGATGGTCTCTTTGAATTAGCGGAGGCAAATCAAACACATCTAGTGATTCTGTAGCTGTTTCATTCATTTGTCCGTCCGCCTGGCGGCACTTAGCCTCATTACTGGCGCCGACTGTTCCCGGACAAAAAGCATGCGTTTGCTGTCATACAAATGTGTCTGTGCAAATGTGTGTGAGCATGTGTGTTTATTTCATTTCACAGGGACAGAGGAAGCAGATGTTTAAAAAACACATTCCCGAGTGTAAGAGGAACACAACAAGGTCATTCATCTAAATGCAGGAAGATGAAAGTAAATTACTCATGTTGAAAGTGCAGATTAAAATGTTGAAACTGCAACACTCCCAAGCAGAAAATACAGAAACACACAAAAAACACACACCCACTGCAAAAAGGATATGCTAACACAGAGAGAGTGATTTGGTCCATTTCTCTGCATCTCTTTGGAAATTTAAGGATGATGATTAGACTGAAAATCATCCATCTGTACTCCTTCCTGTCCTTTTTTTTCTTAAAAGCCTGAAGGTGAAACCAGCAATTACATTACAAGCCAGCCTCTGCCATGGAAAGGTGCTTAGAGGGTTTCTTTGTGGGTTTTAGCAAGTACATGCTCTCTCTCTCTCTCTCTCTCTCTCTCTCTGTCCAAGTAATACTTCATTTGAAAGTGAAATTAAATGACAGGGAAGAAGTCGAAATTGAGTTGGATTGAATAAAAAAGTTTTGCAGTATGCCTTTGCAGTACAGCCTCTACAGTCAGTAAAAGCCATCAAAGCCTAATCCATGTGCCAAGCACCCTTACATTGACAGTTGGTTAATGGCACACATTGCTTTGAAAAGCGACTCAAAAGGCAGGCAAGCAAAGGCAAGGAGGATAAAGGGATTGTTGAGACATGAGGGATGGAGGAGCAGACTGTGAAGGAGGAGTGGACTGTAAAGGACTAGTAGCCTTTATGGGAAGATACAAACATTTGGTTTGTGGATAAACTAAAAACAAAACAGCTTAATGAGAGAAAAAAGCACAGACAGTACAAGGACTTTTCCCAGTTCTCACAGAGTTTCAGCCAGGCTCTACTATCAACTGCTTTAACACCACGGAGAGAGACAGTGAGAGACGACAAGGAGGAAAAGAATGAGGCTGCAGAGATTTTAATTCATTGTTATATTATATAACGGCTGCTAAGATCCCCCTGCAGTGAATGGCTGCTGTGTTCCAAGATAACCTCGGCAAAATGACATGACAACCTCTTTTTATGGCTGCCTCTGTACTACCACCTGTGTTTCATCATGAGACATTATTGTTAAGGAGGAATATGGAATGGGAGACATATGGAAATAATTATGCTGAGTCCACAAAGGCAATGCATTATATTATGTAATGAAGTCCAGGAAATTACTTCAACAAAATATAGAGCAGCGACGTTGTTACTCATCAGTTCTTTTCATAGGTTTCCTGCCGTCCAAACACAGTAGCTATGTCGCCTTGAGTAAAGACTTCTGAATTCTCTATTTTCCATTTCTCACCAGCCCTTGAACACACCACCATTCCTGCCTCCTTTCAATTTAATCACATCTGAATGATGCTTTATATTCACTGTGATAACTTTCAAGTCTTATTCACACGCAGTACTGCAGTCATTCACAAATAGAGAGCAGTCTGGTGTGAAATGGTCAGCAGCAAAATATCATGTTGTACTAAACTAAACATGCCAAAAGAATAACTTCCATCCATCTATTTTCTACCGCTTATCATCACATAGGGTCATGGGAGGATAACATTAGTATAAAATTTGTTGTCTGCTTAATAAATGAAACAAGCGAGTATGATGAGTCATGGTACTCCACTCTTCTTGAAGGGCTGCCCTCTGGTCATTGAGGTTCTGGGATGTGGGGTTACGACCCTCAACATGATCCCATAGAATTCCAATGGGCTTCAGGTCTGGAAAAAGTGCAGGCCACTCTATTTGAGGTACCCTAGCCTCCAGCGCTCTCACTGGGATACCCAAACTTCGGCTCCCAGTCCGTCTGCTTTGTCGTGGTGTGAGAGCCCGAATGTACCAATCTCCTAGTCCTGGGGTAGGTGCAACATTCCCACTCTGTAACCTTGAATGAGGGGGTGGATATTGGATAGTTGCTAAAGAGTGGACCATCAGCATGTCAGTTATGCTGTGAGGTGGCAGACCCACCAGCTAACTACGCCAGCATTAGGTCC
The DNA here is from genome assembly GCA_029721515.1 of Synanceia verrucosa. Taxonomy (NCBI): domain Eukaryota; kingdom Metazoa; phylum Chordata; class Actinopteri; order Perciformes; family Synanceiidae; genus Synanceia; species Synanceia verrucosa. The sequence continues at coordinate 23,478,544 of CM056549.1, forward strand.
ACTGCCCATCATGTTGGAACTAAATCTTGTAACGAGACCAACTACAAGAATTAGGACTGACCTTTCCTGGAACCAACACCACCTTGCTTGCTGACGGTCTGGAACGACTCCAAGAAGGACTCATAGTGTACGACGAGGAAGCCAAGAAGCTTGGCCTCAGCATCAACTGGAGTAAAACAGAACTTATGCACATCGGAGAAGGCCCAGACCCTGAAACACTCGTTTTCAACCTATGCACAGTAAACTGTGTTTCTTCATTCAATTACCTTGGATCGTTAAAATCCAAGACTGGCGACCTAAAGCCTGAGATCAACCAAAGACTTGTCCAAGCTTCAGCAGTCCTACAGTCCCTATGGAAGCCACTCTGGCGACACCATCACATCACACATTGGACTAAACAGTTCATCTACAATTCTACTGTCATATCAGTCCTCCTGTATGGCTCTGAAACCTGGCCACTTAACAACACAATGGAAGCTTGACTTGACAGCTCTGACAGCAGAGCTATACGGAGGATAATCTGCATCCAATGGCATGAGCATGTAAGAAACCACCTGACCAAGCAGCCACCTGCTTCTTGCCTATCAGCAATGCATCAGACACGTTGGTATGGCCATGTCCTTCACCTCCCACTCTGGTACCCCACCCAAGCCATGCTGGACTTTCATCCCAAACAGACAGGATGGCTGTGGCGATGGATGGACATTGTGGAATGCAACCTGAGGAATCTCAACATCTCCTTCTCCCAGGCATCACAGTCTGCTGAAGTCAGAGGAAGATGGCGAGGCCTAGTGAAACCAGTCAACTCTACCCACCATGTGCAGTGACTGGGTTAATGATGTTATTCAGGTAGTGTCGGCTTGTCACAGTACCGTTCACAAGGTGTTGATCAGTTCTGTATTGACTCAACACACCTGCCCAGACTGTAAAACCACCACCTCCAAAGGCTGATGCAGAACATCCTCCTTGACGTCTCCAGCACCGTTGGCTCAGTGTGGATCAACTTTCATCAGAGAACAGCACTGAGGTCCACTGGTTCCTCGTCCAGCGCAAATGCTCCCTGCCCATGCCAGATGATGACATTTTTGTCTGGTGGTGTGGTCAGGTACAATTGCAGGTCATCTACCACGCAGACCATGCTGATGTAAGTGGTTTCTAATGGTCTGATGTGACACTTGGTGCCTCTTGCCTCCCTTAAACGTGCCTGGAGTTGAGTGGCATTCATCATCAGCATCCACAGGGCACTGTTCATAATGAGGTGGTCATCAGCATGGGATGTGGCCAAAAAACGTCCAATTCTGTGCCTTTCTGTGACTCTTCTAGTCTCTCTGTGACTCTGTTACAACCTGCTGATGACACTCTGTGACACTCTAAACTCAGTGGCAACCTCAAAATGTGTCAAAAGGTGAACAAAATGATGGAAAAGACTGTTTAAATACAAATTGTCATCGAACCAGAATATTTGGTGGTTGATTCATGGATCAGACACTTGTGATTTTGCAGTTAATCATCTTGTTAGAGCACAGCATGTTATGCAATAAATACTGAAACATTGAACAGCTGCACATGTGTAATTTTAACATGTAGTTACTTGGTTAGCTCTGTTGCTATGCTAATGTTAATGTTACTCCGGTTGTGGTTTAGATCCGCCATGTAAGGCACATCTCAACGTCGGAATGACCGCTGGATAATGTATCATGTGAGTTCAAAACATGCTCGTTGTAAGAAGCTAATGGTATGAAAGCTGCAACAACGCTACTTTGTGGTAGCATTTTTACGTCACATGCAAAGACTTGTTTGGGGCAGTTGTAACTTGGGAGTAAACAGGTAAAGAAGCATGGAGGATGTTGTGTTGCGGGTGAATGATTATCTTTATTACTTATCTTTATTACCAGCCAAACTGCATAGGAAAAGTGCAAACATAGCCAGACCTTCGGTTGTCTCTCAAAGTAAGCCTTCAGAATAAAAGCATATTGGGGATACAACACTGATTACACCACAGAAGAGACAAGAGTGCAATGAAAAACAAAAATAATAAAAGTTGCCAGTAATGTTACATCAGAAAAACATACCATATTGCATATACTGTATATCGTTACCAGGATACAAAATTGGCTATATCGGGATATAGAATTTTGTCCATATCGCACAGGTCTAGAGAAGGTCAAATTAAGTTCACCTATAAAGGTCATCACGCATTTTAGGTGCATTCAGAAATTTCATCTAAAAGCCCAACATCCCTAACTTTTATTTTACTTTTATTACTCCAGAGTAATCAATATTAAATATTAAACTCAGTATTACAAATATAAACTTAAATTTAAATATTAACTTTAAGTTAATATGCCTTATTTTGGCATGTTGGGACAATGGATGTAATGCACAGTGAAGAAGATCATTTCTGACGGTCTGCACACTAATCGTGATATAATATCATGGATACCTGACAAGATACCACCTACAGCTGAAAATATGTCAAAAATAAACTTTCAAGCTTTCTTCCTAAACTTGGCATAGACAGTGCTAGTGTGTTAAATCAGAGTGACGTGGCATTGAATCTAGACTCATTCAGTTTTACCATGCACAGCATCAACCCACCGTATCAGGCCTGAGTCAAGAGACTCAGACAGAGATGGTGTTAAGAGCAGGAGGAGAGAGTGAGATGAATATCTGTCCAGTGTGGTTCTTTAAGATGCATGGACCATGCTCCACCACCTGCAAGCAAAGGTGCTTATCTTTCAGGTTTCAGCTGCTCATCAGGATGTGTGTGTAAAAAGTGTGTTTTGGAAAAGGGATGGGTGAGTGGACCAAGTTGCAACAAGATTATCAAGAGTATATAAATTACTGAGACTGTAAACACCTCATAGTCCAACTCTCGTTTCAATGGTATCACATGTTCAGGTTAAGGGTTATCACAGCAAAGTATCCATCTGATAGCCACATAACCCTCATCCTGCATTGTCGAGGTGGAAATAAACAATTTTATTTCTTTCCACTCTTTTTTATTTGCCTCTGAAGCTTGACTCAGGTCTTTTACAGTGTGGGTGTTCCTGGGGCTCTGTTGGTAAACCAGTGGATTATCCCAATTGCTTTATGACTAAAGCCAGGCCTGCTATTAAGGTGCTTTGTCATAAGGAAATCACATCTTCCCAGACACTCACCCTGAGACAGACACACAAACACACCCTATCCCCAAGGGTTGACGAGAACATGTACATCACAGTCGACAGGGCTTTCATCACCTGCTAAATCCTGAGTGTGGGAAAGCCCCCAATGCACAAATACATACAAACAGTAGCACATAAGCAGCCATGGTACAGACCTGCTACCCTCAGGCAAATACCATAGCTGAATGAGCAGGATGCTGTAATAATGATAAAAAGCTTACGCCATGTGCAGCAATGTTTGCTCAATCAACAAAGAGCTACTGAGAAGTTGCTGCTCAGATCAGGATAATCCATTCAGACAGAAATAACTGATAGGAACATATACCTGCATGAAGATAGGCCATTTAAATACTACAATAAAAAAATCTATGTCCCATAGAGCAGATTATGTGGGGTGGTTATAAGTGCAGCACTCTGCTTTTGTTACTGGGTTTAATTGAACGTAGCTTGGGTCTGACGTTGGCTAACAACATCAAGTTAGCGCCCCCCTGCATTAGTGCCAGAGCACTCCTTACAGATCAATGGGCTTATAGTCTATACACACCAGCACAGAGAGGTTTCACGAGCGGGCTGCTGTATCAGCTACCTAATTTTCTGCCTCTACTCCACAGCCACTCCCCTCAACCAACCTTGTTTATCATGGAGAAGGAATCAGATGAGCTCACCAAGGCCACACAGATCCAACAACTTTTTCCTGTTGTCTGTTTCCTTCTTTTTCATCTGTATAGACACAAATTCAAATGTGCCCTCGCTGCCCAAAACAGTCCTGATCAATACGTAATGGGCATTACACTGAGCAGAAGAGCTTCTCTCTGACTCTTCCCATCCCGATTGAACACTGTCTCATTGTGTTGTTGAAGGCATTCTCTAGTTTCAGAGAGAGCAGAGGACTGGAGGAGAGTAGCTGGAGGCAAAAAGAAGAGCATGGACAGAGCAACGGTGGGGATAAGATGGGCCGGAAAAGAGGGAAGAGCTGAGTGCCAAGATGTTGCACAACAACCCCTAGTCTTTCCAACAGGCAGAATTATCATTCACAGCAAACACACATCATCAACGATCCAATACCCTGGACTTACAGGATACAGATTAGTGCCACCCCGAATCTCGACAGCACATACCCACACATAACCTTAAAGGAGCAGTCAGCCATTCTCATCCATCAAAATAAAGCACTATTACACCTCATGACAAACCTATAGACATTATAAAAACCCTCATGGTGTATATAATAAAAAATCCATGTAAAAGGAATTACATTGTCTGTGACAGTAAATCCAAAACCCAGGTGTTCACACTGACTATGCAAATCTTTAAACAGTGTCACAAAAATGTTGTTTTTATTTGTAAGTAGGTTCAGTAATTTTTTAAAAGCTGGAAATTATAGTTTTTAGCAAATACAACATGAAGTATTATACAGTCGGGACTATTTTCAGATGTGGATTAATGCGCTTCTCATGTACTAGTGAGTATAGTGGGATCGAGTAGTGCATGACTGCATGTATGTGTTTTTAATAATAAGCTAAGCTCCCCTGTCCAGTGCCAGTTCATATTGTTGTGTAGCATACAGCCAGCCAGTCCATGTCCATGTTTGGCAATCCAGTCAGGTATAAGTTTGTTACTGTGTAGTCAGTGTTTTGTGTTGTTACTTTCAAGTTTTTTTTTTCCCCTCATGTTCTGTGAGCACCTTTAGTTTTTAAGTTTCCCTATGTCATTCCTACAGTCAGTAGCATCTTTGTTTGTTTTCCTCATCTGTATAGTCCAGTTATTTCCCTTGTAGGTCAAGTGTTTTTTGTTTATTATTGATAGTCAGTTCCTAGTCAATCAAGTGATTGTTTGTTTGTTCTTGAGTTTTGTTTCTTAATCATTTTAGTTTGGAAACCTTTTTGAGAGTCGTGCATTTGTGTTCAACTCTGCCTTGCCTCATTCAAACACAACAAAAACAACAAAAGATTACCAACCCCCGCTTTAATGGCATCAAATGGGGGTAGTTATTCGACAATTATTCTTTAGTTCGACAAAACTCCATCTATCTTCAGCTTTACTTCTCTTTCAGAAAAACCAAAGCCTAATTTCCTAGACTGTATCTAGTCAGGGCTACCTGCTTTCACAATCCCTTTTCATGCTAAATCTTTGTGCAGCAAGTGCTTTTAAAATCTACATCATGTGACGAAAATGGCCAAGAACCTTTAGTCCCCGACAGTCTGCCCTTGAGTGCTGCTATTACAATATTGGCTGCTCAGAGTAGTAGCCTTAGCTTAGCGGTTGTGCCTCTGCATGATGTGGAAAGTAAAAAGGCTGTCAACTGGCCTTAGGGGCACTTCAAAAAGCCCAAAGCAGTGTGAGCTGGAGCACAAGTGACAGACACACACAGGGGGCCGATGGCCTATGTGTGCGTGTCTGTGTGTACTGTTGCTGCATAGGTGCACATATGTTTGCGTGTGCTTATGCATGTGTGTTTATATGTGTGTTAAGTGTGTGGGTGGGTGTGTGCGGGACGAGGGGAGGCCTATTAAAAAGCTGCCTGAGGAGAGGGCTTTCAGTTGGGAATCTATGGGGGGCAGAGAGGATGGCAGGGCCATTGTGTGCCAGAGCTCCATCCTAAGAGCTGGAATTAGAGCCTTTTCTCCTCTGCTCAGCTGTAAGACTCTGTACCACCACGACCCCATGTTTAATTAGAGCAGCTCTGGAGAGACAGCCGCAAGAGGAGAGGAGAGGGAGGGAGGAGATAAGAAAGAGACAAATCAAAAAATAAAATAATCATTGGAGAAAAGAGGGGGAAAGAGAAAGAAAAATAGGATTCACACCATTTGGGAACGCTGTGCGAGTCTGATTGGAAGTGCAATGAAGTGAATGATAACAACATGATGTGAAATATGATAAAAGTTAGCCCTGGTGGTGTCAGGAAAATCCCTGTAGCATGTCACTGATTTGTAAGAACAGCTAATATAACTTTCACAGGGTGTGTTTGACTTTCAGTCCCATTTAGCTTCCACGCTTGCAGGATTCTTCACATAAATAATGTTAAGGAGTGCGTGATGTGCCTTTGTGGAGGTTATAGTCCAATCAAATTAGGTAAACAAACATTAATGGATGATAATGAATGTGAGTGTTATCTCCAAATAGAGTGGCCATTAATATTGATGATTGTTTTTATTCTGACGCATTACAAACCGAACCAACATCAATATTTGTCAGAGCAAATGAGCGCGGGAATGTACATTTATCAGTGATTGGATAACTAAATGGATAGATGGAGGCGATAAACACAGACTGTTGCCTCCTCTGCTGATGATCTATCCGTTTAGGCTTGTAAGGTTCATTTATGTTAAATGGGTTGATTGTTATTGGAGGTAAACAATGTGTCAAGCTTTATTTCAAAACAGCTCATTCTGCTTAACAGTTAATGCCATTAAGGCCTGCTGGTAACAGGGCATGTCTTGTTTGTTAACTGGCAGGGCGATCAATTTAAAAGGGAGATAATACTGGATGTCAGTGCAAGTGCTGTTGTAGATTTGTACGTTTTGTGGCTGTTTGTGACTACCATCTCACAACCTGAATTGTCAAAAAGGAAAAAAGATGTTCAAGATGTTGATGATGCATTTTCTGACACTCATAACAATAAAGCAGTTAAAAGGGAAAAAGGCCTATCATGGGACATCACAAGACTGGGTCCACAGTACACACACACACACACACACACACACACTCCTCTAGCGTGAGGTGTGTGTTGACACTGGCTACATTTAGGCTTTTTCTCTCCAGTGTGTCTTAATCCTGCTGTCTGCTATGTTCCACCTGATTAGTCTGATCATTCACTTCTGACAGGCCCATTTCTTAACCCTCCATGGAATCCCGTGCACTCGCACAAACACACATAATGCATCACATGTAAAGACATTCTGATGCAAAGGGGGAGAGAGTGACGTGCTGGCCCAGTCACTCACAAGCAAAATATCCCATCATAGCCTGCAGTTACCAGCGTCACACATCACTTCACATGGCCAGTCGCAAACACTGGCTCATTTAGTGTGAGACTGAGACGCACACACACACACACACACACACACACAAATAATTAAAGCTGATCAACATATATAAGTCCCTCAGGAAAAAGGTTTCCACACCAAAATTCGCATAATGAGCCCACATATTTTCTCTTAGGGGATTTCAGACAGAGAGGTATGAACTCAGTAGGCAAGACACCAATGCAAATGTGAGGTAGAAGCTGGGTTTCCCATACAATGTCTGAACAATATTGTCCTTCACCTGCTGAGACCTAAAGCAGCAATCAAGAGACGTGGAGAGCTATGGCGACAACTTCTTTACAGGGGACCTCACTGCTCCGACTGACTCCCTCAGGCTGCAGATAAGAGTCAGCATAGTGTGTGTGTGTGTGTGTATTCATGCATGTAGGTGAAGGAAGTGTATCCCTCCAGTAAGCCATCCCTCTCTTTTACTCCCCCTCTCATTGATCCTGTATTCCAAGCAGTTCCTCGATGACCAGCCTGCTGTTAGAGCTGGTGTTGCAGTCGAAGTTGATTTAGTTGCGCTCACCAGGCCTGAACTCTGAGGGACCATTCTGCACAGAGGCTGTAAATTACATTTATTTACAAGGAGGATCAAGAGAGGGAGGAAGAGAGAGTGTGGGTGTTTTATCTCTGTTAATGTTGCACACCGTGTCCAAACCAAGTTGGCAATACTTTCTAATAGTACCCTTTATAAAAGGTGATTGCATTGTTAATGGTTAATAAATACTTGTTTGTCCTCCTCCAACACGACTCTGTTGTTTTTACCCTCACAAGCCTGTGTGGAGGATTTGGCAGCATCTAGTGGTGTGGTTGCAGATTGCATCCAACTGAGCCCCCCTGCTCACTCATCCCTTTCAAAAACTGCAGTAACATGAGCCACCAATTGAAAAACCATGGTGACACGCAACAGCTAGTCTGGCTTTGCCCACCAGCACCTCATTTACCACTGGTTTGTTAAATCCCAACAAAAAAACTGTCCTTTTTACAGGGGAGAGGAACTTCCTGTTCCTGAATGTCAAGTTTTGCCATGACTTGTGACTTGAGGAAGAGGGCAGATTATCTGGTGCTTGATGTTGGTATTTGTTTCCCCTTCCCCGGACGTAACCTAATGTGTAACAAACCATCCATCAGAAAGAGTTGTCTGCTCATCAACTATTGGACCATTTAACTTCTGGAAAAGAGCTGTAAAACATCTGGACCAAAATCCATTTATTAACCACCTACTGACATTTCCAAGCATAGACAAGATGGTTTCTCATTTTCTAAAAAGCCATTATGTCTGCAGTTATACATCGTAAGATGTTAATAATAAAGGGGTTTTAACCACAATTCATCAAGTCTGCAGTTGTAAATGTTAATTCGTTGTTAATAAATGGACTGTGGTCCAGATGCTCTGCAGCATTTTCTAGAAGGAAAGTGATCAGCCTTCCTTACGAAATTGAAGGCTACTGGCTAAAAGGTCACCAATTTTTTTTTATTTATTTTTTTGCTACCCAAAAGGTGTTTTCATCAATTCTTGCTCATCAGGACAATTACTCCAGCATTTATCTCCAACTTATTTTTAGAAAATGGTGTCACTACTTCTGACACTGAGTAAGAATGTCATGATATTCCCCTGGTGGCATCCTAACCTCACCTAAACCACAAATCCCAACTCAGTCTAGACCACACAGGAAACTCTCTCTCAAGAGCTGCGGCTGCAGTTTGGAGAGGCAAACGCAAACGCAAACAAACTTTGTCAAGTGATTCCCTGCTCTGTCTCTCTCACTGAGTAACAATCTTCTTCCAACCTGAGGCCAAAATCTTCTTTGTTTATGCAACATCACATGGTGTTCTCGGTGACCCTACCTGGAGCCAGGGACTCATATCTATTTCTTCACTCTAGCCCCACATCCCTCCCCCTGCTTGAGCCTCAGCTCAGCCACAGACCAGCTATCCCATTGCTTGGACAAAGGAAGCGTCACTGGGATGTAACTCATGCCTGCACATACAGAAAGTCAGGACAAAGCCTCCTATTCTCCTCTAGCAACAACAACCTTTTGTCTTCCCTTACAAAAGAAAATATATTGTGTGTATTTACCAGTAAAAACTAAAAGAGATGCAAACAGCCTGAACATTTGGTTAAATTAGATTAGACAAATATATTAAATGACAAATACAAACCATGCAACAATAAAATGTAGTTCGGCCTACATTTAATTTGTGAGTGTCTATGTATGCACATGCAGCTATCCAGAACAGCTGATAGGACATCTTGAAATTAAAGCCTAAAACAGAGGCAGTTCTAAAAAAAATGCAGTAGACACTGCAAATACACTTTTTATTTTGGGCTCTTAACAGCATCTTAATATGCAAGTTTGTAACAGACAAACAAAGGTTAAGCAATCAGGATCTTATCTCAGACTGAAGTGTCACCATGTGACTGCTAGTGGAGGTAAAATGGTGTCGCACAACATAAATTTTAGGGCCACAAGGAACCCATATGATGACAATCTCGTTTCCATGAACAAGAAATGGAGTTGGGGCAAACACAGAAATACTGTCTGTTATTTAGAAGAGCTCAAAGAACACAAACTGTATCTACTAAATGAACAGATTTCCAGTCAGAGTCTGGTTTATTATCCAAACAAAATGGAAATTTGGAATATGAATTTGCACATTTTCTTTGATAGACATTGCTCTACAATGGTGAGTCCTCCAAAATATCCAAAATATGTTATATTTGGTACTCTGGTACTACTGTCTTATTGACATAGAGATTGTCCTTCTATTCTGACATAGATTCTACCAGTCTCCCTTTATTCCTCACACATTACAGCATCATCCTCTGCCTTCTCTCTTCCTCTCTCATCTACTTTCTATATTATTTCACAACGTGAAAGCATCTGCTGCTGTATACACCAACTTCAGCCAGCAGACATAACCCAACCAGTCATGGTGACTTGACTTGTTTGTAAAGGAAACATGTGGCAGATACAGAGATGAACTAGAAAACAGACTGGTTTAGTAGAGGACTGCTTGTAATGTTAAATATGTTGTAGGATATCACCATATATTGTTCATTTGACAGGGCTAAAAATAACAAAGAGTTTCACCTGAGTTTATAGCACGTAGTTTTACTCTGAACATTGTGCTCATTACTTTATTACATATCCACAGAGAGCATAGTCCAGGTCCAATAATACACCTGGTGCAAAGATTTAAATTCTGCAGAGTAGCTCTGTCATAAAAAAAGAGGAACAAAAGAGGAACAAAAACAAAATACAGCCAGATCATCTCTGTTCATAATAAAAGGATTATTAACTCTCTATTTACATCAAATCCATTGCAATTTAATGACTATTTTCTTAAGAATGCCAGCTGAAGTTGAGCCATGTCCTAGCACTGACCCAACAGTGTATAAAAATGAGGACAAACCTTCAAGTGACTTTTATTGGTAAACCAAATGGCAGCCACAGCTTGTGGACAAACTGTGTAGGGAAGCCCAGGCAGGCCTGTGACAGATGGTCGGAGTGAACGGGTGACTGTTGACAATGTATGCTGCGTCTGGGAAAGCACATTCAGCAGAATAACACAGAAAGAGGCAGAGAAGAAGCTGAAGCTTCTGTTGTCGTGTCACTTTGGACACATATAAACCCACTCGCACAATGGATGGAGACACACAGAGAGGCACACATGCACAGCGGGACAGAAAAAGACAAGGCAAGAAGATGAGAAGGACACAGCAGTCTGTAGACTATATTTGCTGCTAACACTCTGGGACCTGTGCACACATTTTCCAACTGACAGTAATAATTTCACTTGTTCCCAACTGTCTCACCTGCTCTCTCCTTTATGTCAGAATCCTACCACAAACATCACCCCCTCATGACGTCTCTGTTGCCTGTCTCTTTGTCCTGCTAGCTCCTTGCAATTAAGCAAATGGGTCATTAACTAATCGCCACAGGCAACGGGACACTCAAGGAGTTAATCAGACTGGATGGATGGACTGCTGGGAAGGAGCATGGCACATAAACACACATACATGCCCACTTTCACAAGCTATTGGCATTTCTGAAAAGTGAGCCTCCAGTAAGATGTGCATGAATAAAATTACAGAAAATGGCAGCAGCTGATGAAAAGCAGCTTGATCATTGATTCGTGCTGTCAGACTGTGCTGAGTGGCAGTTTCTTCCAGATAGGAAACTTTGGTTGAAGCCTTGCCTCAGGCCATCAACATTCAGAGTAAGACAAGAGGATATTTTTCTTGTGTGTGATGGTACACAGCTCAATCGCTGAGACTGCTGACAAATCATTTTCATGAAATATATACAAATGGGGCTATTGACGGGGAAACCACACAGGAATCATATCAGCGGGATTTATACTGAGCAAATTGGTTTCATAAGTACAGGGCCGGCCCCAGACAGGTGCAGGCTCAGTGCTGAGGCATCACTTTGACTGTTGAGACAGAGGATCTTTGTGAATTCAGAGATTTTCTCAGACCTTTTCTGCTTTCAAGGTGGGTTTCTCTTGAGAAGACGCTCTTTTTTCTCTTTCTCGCTCCACAGCTCTCTCCCTGTCTCGCTGATGTGGGGGTGTTTGTGCAATAGATGAGAGATATACTGGGGTAGGACTGAGGTAATTACATGCACAAATGTTGGGAATGTTTGGAATCTGCACCAGCAGGACAGAATACCAAACGTGTCTCACACCACACAGCAGAAAATACAGGCAAAACCTATTATTACGAATTATTCTGATTAGCAGCAACTAACAGTTATTTTCATTATATTTAGCAGAATATCATTTCATTTGTTTTTCTTTTACAGTTAAAAGTCTCTTCATATTATCCCACGTATTTCAATTAGCTTGTTTTGACTTGTACATTTCAAAAAATCTGAGTTTGCTGTCACATGAGACAAAGAAAAGCAAAAAATCTGGAAACAAGAGCATGTTTGATATTTTTAATGGAGAAATTAATCTATTATCAAAATAATTGATACATCAAATGACAGACTGTGAGTTTCTGCTCTAAATCTAAGAAAAATTATAAACCATTAATGACCAGCACAACCACAAAAAGGCACATGCAAGAAAGCCATAAAACTCAAGAATCTCATAATTGAAGGTTTTCCTTTATTTTTCAGTTAAAACTGGAAGGAGCAAAACAAAAGAATAGATGAAAGACAGTTTTTTCAGATAGCATGTCTCTTCAGCTATGGTGTGGGGCATCACTTCCTTTGTCACTGAGTCAGAGAGGAAGAGGTGCTACTTCTTCGGACATCCTCTCTTTTCATTTGACCTGACATGCAGGCAAACCTGGCCTTTTGCTGTCTGTCAGCAGGAAAAAGAGAGCAATGAGCTGGCCAAGATGTCAAAGGACAGGACGGGGCAGTAACAACAATGACACAGGATGAGAGTTGTTTTGTCCATTGCACTCAGTACTGCTATCTGATCTGCCAGAGGGACAACAAGAGGAAGGAAGGGTTGACGACATTAAGCAGAAGCGAGGACGCTCACCTGGACAAACCCACACTGCTGCTGTGGTGCAAATATTATGCAGAACATATGAAGTGCACTTTTCCTGCAAAATATAGCAAAATATCTTTTTTTCTTGACAAAGAGCCAGAGTCCCTCTAACGATGTGGACATAAACTGACTGGCCAGAAGACATAAACCCATTTTTACCGCTTATCCTCACATAAGGTAGTGGAGGGGCTGGAGCCTATCCCAGCTGTCTTAGGGTGAAAGGCAGGGTACACCCTGGACAAGTCTCCAGTTCATCACAGGACACATAGAGACAGACAACCACTCACATTTACACCTACAGGCAATTTAAATTAGCCAATTAACCTAGTCCCCATTAATGTTTTTGGATGGTGGGAGGAAGCCAGAGTACCTGGAGAGAACCCACACAGACACCTGGAGAACATGCAAACTCCACACAGAAAGGCCCCGGGCCTGGGATTCGAACCCGGTACCTTCTTGCTGTGAGGCAACAGTGCTAACCACTACACCACCGGGCCGCCGAGACAAGCTCAACAGCAGAGGTCCCACAGGCAGGCAGATAGATAGATAGATAGATAGATTTATGTATATTGCAGATATATAGAACTCTTCAACTGGGCCTTTAAAGTATACAGTCACTGAAGTACTCTATTTCATTATGGTTGGATTTATTATGCTGTACTTTCCACTCAAGCAAGAAATTGCCCCAGCACCTGAAGACCTGAATTGCTTTCTGGGACTGAATTCAAATTCATTGTGAGCATGGGTTTACTCCACCAGGTGGTGTTGCAGGGCTGCCATAAAGATACACAGGGACCAACTGAGACACAGCAAGTGTCTCAGTTGGTCAAAGTAATGTCTTCATGTTTATTTAACTGCAAACAAAGCCCTTTTTTCTTATACTGTACTTCCAGTCCCAACAGCCTTAAGGTATATTTGGCACCATATAGCATACATGAGATATTCACTGTGATTGGACAGTACAGGAGTAGATTAGCTCTCAGGCCAATAGGCAATACAGTACTTAACTCCACTGTTTGATTCCTATCTGGAACTGAAGGTCAAGTGCAGTATTAGAGTCCAGCCACAGACTAGTATGCGATTAAATGAAAACCTTCTGACTCAATTTTCTCTTTAACAACAGCAATAAATCAGAGAAGCGCCACTGCTGAGCAGAGTGTGCCTCTAACCCAGGACTCGCCAGTTGTTCCCAGTTAGTTCTGTATTGATTCTCTGTCTCTCTGTGATATCACTATAACCATCTGACCTATGAATGCTGAGCTCACAGCACTGGCCTGAAACCCAGCGCCCGCTGCTTCTGGATGGGAGACTCAGCCTCATCCTCTGGGCTTTTGACTGTAGTGTTTTGACTAAAAGCTTCATGCCCCGTTTCTGTGCCTGCTCTGGCCTCTACACCTTTAACCCCATCGCCCCTTGCACGCCTCCACCCATCTCATACATACACAGTCTTGTAAAAACTTGCTCTAAGGGTGCTGGGGCACTGAAGGAACCTTCCATTGCCAAACCTCTGAGACTTTATTTCAGGATTTAACGTTTAAAATGTGAGCAGATTCTGAGTGAATGAATGGTGGTGTGAAATAAGGAAGGAGTGTGACAGAATGCTGTGGAGAGGCATGTCTTTTTTTCTGATTTTGCTGTTCTAAACTCTTTTGAATGAAAATTCTCTCAAAAAACACACTAAAGACATAATCTGAGCCTAAGGGTCACAAGTGAACATTACTATTTCTATTAATAATCAGCCATTATTAATCACATAATCCTAGTCCGGACCAACTCTCACTGAAATTTGTTCAGCTCCACAAAACTTCAAAAGAAGTGTTGCAATTTAATTGAGGCTATCGACTGTACTGTGAGTGTAGTACTAAAACACAATGGAAGGATAATATTTCTATTCCACTGTCATACGGATGCATATCTCTGCTTGCTCGGTCAGGCCCTTCTTCTTATGTGAGATGATGATTATCCAGCTCAAGCTCAAGGTGTGTGCGGATCGGTTCTCACCTGTGCAGAAGTAATCACTCCTCTCCTACAGTGATTGGGAACAAGACCATAAGTGTGACACTACTTAACCACACATTCCTGCTTGATGTACTAGTACATCTGCACATTCACACCTACATCATCCCTCTACACACACAGAAACATTCTAACAGACACATATGCTCATAAAGTTGGCCTCATTTTGAGGAATTTATTGCATTCTAATAAGCATCAATGTGATTCAATACACCAAGTAATATCCATTTTACAGAACAATTTAAGACTCTTGGAATCTGTAAAACAGTCAGTCGTGGAAATGATTCAGTATAGATATAGAAAAATATCTCAAGTGCCATAACCAGCAAAAAAAAGCGTTTATCATTTACAGAGGGAGACACTAAATCTTGGGAGGTGCAAGAATTTTAAACACGTTCCATAATTTAGCCATGTGAGTGTTCAGAGGTAGACCAAAGGAACTGAATAAAACACTTTACACATAATTGTGAATAATTCTAAGGAAAAACCTGGAAGACCTGTTTGAGAACAGTAGTGTGTGCTTGCACATGGAAGTCAGCCGAAGAAACGAGTAGAAGGAAGGAAAAGGCCTGTACATAAATTACACATTTATACTACAGAGTGAACTTGATGATTGATAAATAAATCTCAATATGCATTCACAATCCATTACACATAAAGATAATTTCCCCCGAGCCAGCCGTCAAGATAAAGTTCTTTGGAGACATGTCATCAACAGTTCTTATGACATTAATTGCATTGCCACATTGTCAAAGTAGCTTGAGGCCAACGAATTATAAAGGACTTGAAAATTTTTATGTGGCAGACGTGTTTCAACGGACAACCCCTCTGGTGATACTATTAACTCATGCGTCATGCTGCATTTCCCGTTGAGGGTGTGTTCATAGGTGTGTGTTCATAAATCCAGCCTAACTACCTGACAATGAAAGTGGAGAAAAGCCCAATCATTGAAATTAAGGGAATTAAGAAAGATAAATTGTGCTCTGAATTTAAAAGACAATGGTCAATTGTAGGGAGTGTGAGGAATGCCAGCCAACTTGCTTTTTGTTGGAGAAAATTTGGCCCCAATTTCAAACAAATATTCAAATGCTCCATTGCACTTCCTCCCGGGCCTGTGTCGAGCCGGTGTGTCCACTATGCCAAGCAGAAATTTGACACCGACATCACAGACAGGACAGAAAATGCAGTGCCATAATTACACATGGTCTATTAACATTTTAAACCATTGTAATATCTTTTGTAAATTTGTTTTATCATGTGTCTGGCATTGTAAGATAAATATTGGCCTCTCCTGCTGGTCATTATAGTTTAATTCCATTGTGTGGGCTCAGTGTATCCCAGAAAAAGGGACTTGGATTCTGTCCTGGTCTGTTGCTGTTTTGTCTCCGTTGCCGTAGTTCATCTCCTCCCAGCTGCTGAGTCTCCCTCGAAGGCCCTGTTGTCATAGCGATGCTGATATCCCTCTGGGTCAGGGCTCGCTGGGTCAGTCAGTGGGACTTCGTACATGGGCTCTGCTCCTGTCACTGTGATCACAGTGACATCTTGTGGTGACTCAGCAGGACTGGTCTCTTTTGTTTGCGCCTCAACCCCCAGGGCCTTGAGGATGTCGCACTTACACATGGGGCAGGTCCTCCTCTCCAGCAGCCAGGGCTCGATGCAGGCTTTGTGGAAGATGTGGTCACATGTTAGCACCGTCACCACTTCCCCTGCCTTGTAAGATTCAATGCACACAGCACACACATATGATTCAGAAGTAGTTTCTTCATCCCCTGTCTTGAGTTTGCGTACTTGTAGGCACCCGATCGCCTTCTTGGCCTCAGATTTCAGCTTCTTCTCCGCACGCCTGTGCATATTGAGATTATAGAGCCGATTAGCAGAGATAAACACAAAGTAGGCGATGGAGGCTGCAGTCACGATGAAGAAGGCAATGGACAGGAAGTAAAGCCAGTATGAGTCCACCCACGGTCCATGGGGGCTGCCTACATTAATATGCATCTGCACCTCTGTCCCATTCTTCACCAGTTTTACAATTTCCAATCCCTGAATGTTGCCAATCATGATAGCCACTATGCCAGCAGCCTCCGAGTGTGCCATATGAGTGGTGCTGTTGCCACTGCCGTCCACATTATACACCACCACACCAGCTGCTCCTTGACGACTGGCAGCATTGATCTTCTCACTGAAGGTGCAGTTGCCCCTTTTAACCAGAGCTATCCAAGGTGGGGAGCTGGAATTACGATTGTAGACCGGATCTGAGCCGCAGCCTCTGGGGTCTCCACTGGGAAGCGTAACAATGCCTGAGGCTTTCTCCAGGGGAGAGTTACGACCATAAACCCCACACTCACAGTATTTGTCCACTGTCTCATTGATGCTTTTGGCATAGCTTATTTCCACCACGGCCGTCCAAAACATCAAGGCAGCTGAACAGTGAACAAGTCCTGACAAACACAGCAAAAGCAGCAGACTGTGTTGTGTCTTCTTACCCATGGTAACCCTCTTCTTAAAACAACAGGAAACCCTCCGTTAGTGCCTTTTGCTTCTTGAAAACTCCGTTGTTAGTCCCAGTTCCTGGTTTGTTTTGAGCGACAACGATGTGAATACAGCCACGGTTTCACCCCAGCTGCTGTCTACTGTAATCTGATATGAGCCTTTGGTAACACAACACGAGCTGCGTCAGCCACTCACCTCTCGTTATCTTCCTGAACCTTGAACACTGAGCACTCCTCACAGAGGGCAGGGTGCTGGTATTCAACAAGTGGAACTACACAAAACACACAAACCTGTGCCGTTTCGAAAGCCAAGGAACAGCATGCAAGGAGGCACAACGTGATAAGCAAGCGATAAGGATAATTTCACGGGCATAGGTCAATAACATGGAACAACAGCGAAACTAATAAAAGATGTCAATTTTCCCTTGTGTAATGATGAGCAAAGCAACTCTACCAGTTTTTCTAGTTGCGCTTGTTTCCTTCCCCTATTTCTGTGGCGTGGATATGTTGTGTTAAGCAAACTGACACGTATTACTGCTCTACCTTATAGTTATTTGCTCTGAAAGGCAGTTCAAATAGATGTGGTGAAACAGCTTTTACCACAGGTTATAACAAACACACATGGATACATTACATTGTGAACTATATTTCACTTTAAATTGGCTTGCATCATCATAACAGTGTTCTCTGTGTTTAGACACTTAGAAGCTCTTAAGGAGCTTCATTCCTCACAACCAGCGTACCAGCGACAACTGAGATGGAACAGACAACATTGTGGAGTTTCCATTGTATCTTCTTACAAGTGAAAGCACACACACACACACACACACACAGAGGCTTCCAATGACAAATGAGATGGGGAGGTTTCTTACCAAGCTGCTTTTTTACCTTCGTTCTCTCACACACACATACTGTAGTACACAGGCCTTTCTAGAATGTGCTATTAAATAATTTATCTCAGTGGGACAAAAGTCTGTGAATGAAAAAAAGAGTCGGGTATTTATTCTTTGCACAGCTTCAACCCACAGATATTGATAACAGGAACAAAGGTGCTGCTATGTCCCTTAAATTCCTGAAAATTAAATGATTACTGAGACAGAACAGAAAGTAAAACACAATGTGAACCCCATCAATACCAATCCAAATAGAAAAAAGGAGAGACAACTTTTGATCAGATGACTGAGAATCTTCAGTCCCATCAGTACCATTGGTACTGAGGTATAATATCTTTCTGCAATAATAATAAAAAAAAAAAACATTCTATCATATTGGTATGAATTTGGGAATCACTTAAGATATCCTGTAAAATATCCTCTCGAGAAACATTCTGCTCCAATACTGACATCTATTGGTTGGATAAAGGTCAAAAACAACAACATGCAACAGTTACTGAGATGTTCAGGCTTCAACACTGGCAATAATGACAACTGATATAATATGTGATATCTGTGTACATGTGTAAGTGTACATGTTAAGAACACAGATGATTTTATCCCAAAAACAATTGGTAATTTCAGTAATATTCTACATTGTAGACCAGCCTGGAGATTAAATGATGCTTAAAAAAAACACTATGACAACAAAAGAAATAGAAAGTCATATCCTATGTTGAATGGTGGCCACCACATTCACTAATAAATTAATGTACAAGGCATCATTAAGTAGCTTAAATAATCTCATGAATAAATACAGAGAAATATAGCTACAAAATTACACAAAAAATCTGATAAAAAAAAAATAATAATAATAATAATAAAGCATGATCAACAGTTATATCTTGAAATGTGAAAAGTGGCAGCAGAAGAATAATGGTAATAGATTTTAGCAAAGTTGGATGTTTTGAAATAAAATAGCCGGAAGCAAATTAAATGTCCCTACAATAAACTTTGTTATTGTAAAAAGAAGCAGAAGCGTTTCCCAGAAGGAATTTGGGCTGAGTTTTTAACGTGCATGGGATTACCTCACAAAGTCACCTGGCTGCACGGACCATTGACTACCTCACCAACAGACCACAGTATGTGAGGCTTCAGGACTGTGTGTCAGACATGGTAGTCTGCAGCACTGTCCCCTGTGCAGCCTCACAGGGGACAGTGCTCCCCCCCTTTCTCTTCACCCTGTACACATCGGACCTCAGCCACAACTCTGAAGTTCTCTGATGACACAGCTATTGTTGGATGTGTATCTGAGGGGGACGATCGGAGATCGGAGATGGTCACTGACTTCCGCAGGAGGAAGATACCCCAGACTGCACCAGTGAACATCCAGGGTCTGGACATTGAAATGGTGGAGACCTACAAGTGCCTGAATGTTCACCTCAACAATAAACTGGACTGGACTCACAACACAGATGTCCTGTACAAGAAGGGCCAAAGTCGTCTCCACCTGCTGAGGAGACTGAGGTCCTTTGGAGTGTGCAGGACTCTGCTCAGGACCTTTTGTGATACTGTGGTGGCGTCTGCAGTGTTTTATGCAGTGGTTTGCTGGGGAGCACAGAGAGGGACAGGAAGAGACTGAACAGGCTGGTCAGGAGGACCAGCTCTGTCCTGGACTGCTCCCTGGACTCCATAGAGGAGGTGGGTGAGAGGAGGATGTTAGCTAAGCTCACATCCATCATGGACAACCTCTCTCACCCTCTGATGGGACTGTGGAGGCTTTAAGCAGCTCCTTCAGCTGCAGACTGAGACTTTCACCCTGCTAGAAGGAACTAGTGGAGGTCATTCCTACCATCAGCAATAAGACTCTATTACATCAGCATCAGTGGCTGATGGTAACACAATCTGGACTTATTACTGTCATTGCCTTGTTTTCAAATCTGTTTGCACTATGCTCTTGCACAAAAAAAATTGCACTGCTATTTTATTTCATTTTATTTCTACAGGTCATATTCATCTAATACTTGTGTTTCATTTGCAATTAAAAATATATTTTTCTTCCTTTGTTATTTCGTACATAATGTAAATATATAAATATTTAAGATATTATTATTATTATTATTATTACTACTTATTTCTATTATGTCTTTGCTGTTGTTTATTTTTTATTACTGTAATTTTGCCTATGCTGCTGTGGAGGGTGAATCTGCCTCAATGGGGGATTAATAAAAGAACTATTCTATTCTTTTATTCAATAACATATGTTGGATTTGTTTCATCATTTTAAAATACATAAATGTTATTACAATTGAATATGTATTTAATATTAGATGCTTAAGATCTCCATGACATCCAGGATGGCCAAACACAGCTTCACATTTCCTTTATGTCAAAAAGCATTCAAACACAAGATGACTCTGTTTTAAAAAGCCACAAACCAATCTAATTATACCACACAGGGGCGCCATTTACTCACTGTTTATGTCTATTAATTGACAGTAAATAACACCGACTCACTGTTATATCTCAGAACAACAGAAGCATGTGCAGCCTGATGTGTCTGGTGTGCTGGACCTACAAGTGTAATCAAAATGCCAAGTAAAGGAATTCTTCAATCTTCAATAAATCATCTTTTGCATTTAAATAACCTGGTTCAGAACATGCAATCTCCACAGTTCACAGCCACAGACAAAATAAGCAGAGCAACTTACAACTTGTGAAGAAGGTCTGTCACAATAGTGAAGAAAGACTGTCCATCTGTTTAATGTCTCCAGAGCACACATGCTCCCTGCTCTGTGGACTTGGGGCATGTCCAAACAAGCCCTCGACTTAGTCACACCCCCCTCACACCAACACCCCCCTTTTCTCACAAAAATCTACTTGTTGAGTGTTTGAATATCCCACCACTTATATCTATACCTGTATTGTTGTGTAGATGAGGCTATGCCATATCATCCAAGCAGGGTTGGAAAGAGTGTTAAAATATTGTCCTCAGGTAAAAGTACGGTTAAACATGTACGCACTATATAAATGTATGTATGTATGTATGTAAAATATAAATCAGTTAAAACACACTCAGTACTGCGTAAGTATCAGGGTAAGGAGGGAGGGTGATGAAAATGTACTTGGCATTATATGACACAGACCTCTTAAAACTAAGGCATTAGGTTATACAAGAATAACTAGAAAAGCACTCAGAGAGCGCAGACCTTCTGTCGCAATTTTGTCCTCTATGTGAGTTTCGTGGAAAATATTAATATTTGGCTGTAAGAATGTCTAGGATTATAAATTGAGAATTCTTTTCCGGATATTTTGAGACCAGTTGCATTGCTCTAGCTCCTTCCTACATGAAGTTATGGTTAAAAACGCATATATTTGACCTTGGTGACCTTGAATCGGAGCCGAACACCACCAAAAATTAACCAGCTTTAAGTCAGGCCACTTCTGACCAATCCTGAAAATTTCATCAAAATCCATCCATAACTTTTTGAGTTATTTTGAAAACCAACAAAAAAAAATAATCAAACCCTGGTGAAAACATAACCTCCTTGGCGGAGGTAATAATAATAAATGACGAGTAGACACTGCAGTGGCTGCACATAGGAGTACCACTCAAAACAATGTGTTGCCTAGCAACGTTGATGTGCCCATCCTCTCCCCAGAGAGGGCAAAGAGTTGAAACATGAATGAATCTGTGTTGTTGTACACACCCTTAGCAAAGCCCTCCTGTATCTGCCTCTCTGACTGCCCCACTATAACCAGTCCACTTATCCTCTCTGTCCCACTATAACCAGTCCACTTATCATCTGTCCCACTATAACCAGTCCACTTATCCTCTGTCCTGCTATAACCAGTCCACTTATCCTCTGTCCCACTATAACCAGTCCACTTATCCTCTGTCCCACTATAACCAGTCCACTTATCCTCTGTCCCACTATAACCAGTCCACTTATCCTCTGTCCCACTATAACCAGTCCACTTATCCTCTGTCCTGCTATAACCAGTCCACTTATCCTCTGTCCCACTATAACCAGTCCACTTATCATCTGTCCCACTATAACCAGTCCACTTATCATCTGTCCCACTATAACCAGTCCACTTATCCTCTCTGTCCCACTATAACCAGTCCACTTATCCTCTGTCCCACTATAACCAGTCCACTTATCCTCTGTCCCACTATAACCAGTCCACTTATCCTCTCTGTCCCACTATAACCAGTCCACTTATCATCTGTCCCACTATAACCAGTCCACTTATCCTCTGTCCTGCTATAACCAGTCCACTTATCCTCTGTCCTGCTATAACCAGTCCACTTATCCTCTGTCCCACTATAACCAGTCCACTTATCATCTGTCCCACTATAACCAGTCCACTTATCCTCTGTCCTGCTATAACCAGTCCACTTATCCTCTGTCCCACTATAACCAGTCCACTTATCCTCTGTCCCACTATAACCAGTCCACTTATCCTGTCCAACTATAACCAGTCCACTTATCCTCTCTGTCCCACTATAACCAGTCCACTTATCCTCTCTGTCCCAGTATAACCAGTCCACTTATCTCTCTGTCCCAGTATAACCAGTCCACTTATCTCTCTGTCCCACAATAACCAGTCCACTTATCTCTCTGTCCCACAATAACCAGTCCACTTATCCTCTCTGTCTCACTATAACCAGTCCACTTTTCCTGTCCCACTATAACCAGTTCACTTATCCTCTCTGTCCCACTATAACCAGTCCACTTATCTCTCTGTCCCACAATAACCAGTCCACTTATCTCTCTGTCCCACAATAACCAGTCCACTTATCCTCTCTGTCTCACTATAACCAGTCCACTTATCCTCTCTGTCCCACTATAACCAGTCCACTTATCCTCTCTGTCCCACTATAACCAGTCCACTTATCCTCTCTGTCCCACTATAACCAGTCCACTTATCCTCTCTGTCCCACCATAACCAGTCCACTTATCCTCTCTGTCCCACTATAACCAGTCCACTTATCTCTCTGTCCCACTATAACCAGTCCACTTATCCTCTCTGTCCCACTATAACCAGTCCACTTATCCTCTCTGTCCCACTATAACCAGTCCACTTATCCTCTATGTCCCACTATAACTAAGTTCAAGTTCAAGTTCAACTTTATTTCTATACATCGTTGATCCAAAGTGCTTTCCGGCACAACACAAAAAAGTAATAGAGAACATAAATAGAATACATAGATCTAAATGAGCATACAAAGTCTACACGAATGATAAAAAGACAAAAGTACAAGATGGAGAACACAAGAGTAGGCAAATCAGTTACAGTTAAAAGCAAGAGAAAACAGGTGTGTTTTAGGGTTGGCTTTGAATGTTCCTACAGAGGGGGAAAAACGGATGGAGGGAGGGAGAGTTCCACAGTTTTGGGGCAGCGATGGAGAAGGCCCTGTCCCCATACTTCATAGTTCTGGGTCTACTGACGGACAGGAGTGTTTGGTCGGAGGACCTCAGGTCTCTGGTGGTGTGGTATGGGGACAGAAATGTATAGTGGAGCTAAACCATTCAGTGCTTTGAAAACAAATAGCAGAATTTTGAACAGAATTCTGTATTTGGTAACCAGTGTAGGGAGTGGAGAATAGGGGTGATGTGATCCTTTTTTTTATCTTGTTAAAACCCTTGCTGCTGCATTCTGGACAAGTTGAAGCCGAGATTGTGAAGACTGCGAGATACCAAAGTACAGCGAGTTACAGTAGTCAAGATGGGATGAAATGAAGGCATGGATGACTTTCTCCAGGTCAGCGGTAGTTATGATTGAGCGAATTTTGGAAATGGTACGGAGCTGCATGAAGCTTAGTTTAACCACCTGATTTATTTGTTTGTCAAGCTGTAATTGAGAATCAAAAAATGATACCAAGGTTTTTTGCATGTGGTTTGACAGAAGGGGCTAATGGACCAAGATTGGAAGTAATACTGTGGGTTAAATGCTGTGGACCAAATAGAATAGCTTCAGTTTTGTTGTCATTGAGCTGGAGAAAGTTTGTGGCCATCCAGGACTTGATATCAGTGAGGCAGTTGTGAAGGTTAGAGATTAGGGTGATTATTGGGTTCTATGGGTAGGTAGATTAGTGTCTGTGTAACAGTGAAAAGAGATGCTGTGTTTTTGAAAGATCTGACCAAGTGGAAGCAGATAAATGGAGAACAGAATTGGACCGAGTATGGAACCAGCCCACTTATTCTCTCTGTTCCAGGATATCCAGTCCACTTAGCCTCTCTGAGACCTTTGACATTGTACAATGTGGTTTGAATTAAAGTATAAACTAGAAAGAGATTCATCATAAGAGATGCTGAAGACAGTGAGTTTTTAATAACTCATCTAAAGCAGCCACTAATATCAGGACATCACATGGGATATCTGTCTGGGATATCTGAACTTTGGGATTTTTTTCTTTTGCTCAGCAATGCAGAGGAGGAAGGGCTGTCTGGCATCAGCTTTCCAGGAATGTAGTGAGGCTCCTCACTGTCATGAATGACAGCAAAAATGCATACACAGCATATTTGGCATCTAGAACAGAATTACTTTATTGGTCCCAACCTGGGAAACTACTTATAATACAATCATTGATAGTGGCATTTATTCCTGTTGTCCTATATCAACCTGCACCTCACAGTTTTTATATACAACTGTATTATAAAATAACATCAGATGATGACGGTACACAAAACTAAAAACCTTACAAGATTTGTTAACCTTGGCAGCAGCCCACAGTCCAAACAATGCTCAATTAGCGTTGCCATGGGGTTAAGTTACTTACACGGTTGTGGCGCTTTTCCACTAGTACCTGGTACTTTTTCCGTACCTCCTCAGCCCTGGTTCCAAGCGAGCCGAAGCGATATTAAAACGCGACGTCAGCCGACTGCCTTCTACTGATTGGCCAACGACTGTCGTCATTGGAAGCATCATTGGATGCGACTAAACATAAAGCCAAACACAACTCGACCCCGCCATTTTTAAAACCGGTAACTGCCCCGCTATTTTTACACTCCCTGGATTCTTCTCTGTCTCTCTTCTTTCGCTCTGTGTGAGAAAAACTCACAGAGCGAGCAACAAATACATGGTCGCTTCGGTGTCCTCCATTGTTTGTGATAATAGTGTTGTGTTCACTTCTTCTTTCCGGTTTTCTGTGTCGCATATATATGACGTCATGGTAGTTTCGCGCTGCCGTATGACGACCATAGATATCTATGAGAAAGGCTTGTTATGTGCCTGCCGTCGAGCAAGGCTGGCGAAGCCAGCCTTGCGAGCACGGCGGCACATATTACTATTCCTTTTGGGGGGGAGGCCCCAAGTGTCTTAGCATTTATGGCAGGCGAAGCCTGCCATAAATGCTTGTAGTAGGTCCAAAACACACATATATGATGTAAAATGATAAAAAATACCAAAAAATACCCAAAAAATCCATCCAAACATCATAAAAAACACTGTGTTTTAAGCCAGCAACGCGCTTATTAGTATCCAGGACGAGGGTTTCTTTTTTATTATGTGCTCAGCCAAAGGCTGGCGAAGCCAGCCTTGCAGCACGGCGGCACATATTACTATTGCTTTGGGTTCCCAGGTCTTAGCATTCATGGCAGGCTAAGCCTGCCATGAATGCTTGTAGTAGGTCCAAAACATACATAATTGATGAAAAATGATAAAATCCCCAAAAATCCATCCCAAAAACATGCAGTGAGTGTGTATTAGCAGCAACGCTTTAGTATCCAGGACGCAGGTTTCTTTTTATTATTATTTATTATTATTATTATAGACGGATTTTCGGCAATTAATGCGGTCGTGCACGCAGGTGCACCCAGGCATGAGATATATCAAAACGTATGCCTCGATCGTGCCACCATGGCTATTACTTTCTCCGTCAAAGCCGTTACTGCGGGCGACGCTAGACCCCAAAACCGCCGAAAAGTCCCATAGGAATGAATGGGGGAAAAGGGTCGGATTTTCAAATTTTTTTCTTCATCGAACAAACAGTCACAGCTCCTCATGCTTTCACCTAGAAACTCCATTTAACTTTCAAACGCAGCAAATTTTCCTGGCAACATATTCATAATTCATCTTCAATTAAAAATGTATAGTTTCTTCAGCATTTCAACTTTTCCAGACCATGAAATCTTCAAAAATCAGCCTTTAACATGGGTGTCTATTGCGTGCACTAGAGTGGGAGAACTACACACCTAGAGTGGAGAGCAGTTTCAGAATCGTCTGAAAAAATATTTTTAAATCGCGACAGAGGGCTACCTTCACTCCACTGACATACTTTTTACAGCAAAACGTTGGAAATTTCGTCACGGTCGTAGCGATGTGTCTCTTGTGTCTCTGAGATTTATGATTTTGGCTCCAGACCCTTAGTGGGCAGCATCTCCAAAAATCTCTCCATTGGGCCCAATGTTAATTTTCAAAGGAAAAGGCGTGAGAAAGCAGGAAAACCTCTTGTGTTTAACCTGTCAGCTGACGGGCTTCTGAGTGGGCTAGAGACATAAAATTTACACCGCTGCGATCCTCGCAAGCTCCTGCCGCCTACGGTCCAAACCCCAAAGCTGTACGCCTTACGGTTGGGGAGTTATTGAGAGGAGTTCGGCGGGGTCTGACTCAGCTTGAAATCAATGGCAGTCAGTGAGAGCCAGTGTGGGGGACAGACCAGGGGCGCGCCTAGACTTTTCCATAGGGGTGCCCCATGGGGTGTTGAAGCCATGCAGGGGTGGCCAGCAGAATTAGGTGATATGCATGAACCTCCATCACCATAGCATCATTCACATGCAAAATCTAAGCTCTACTGCTTATAGTTTTTTTATACGAGAGGTGATTCGACAGGTCAGCTCATAATCAGAGGCATAGTGTGACAGAGCAGCTGTGTGTGTGTGGTATTTGAACTGAAGGGACCCTGTCTGTGATATGATGCATAGGTCAATGCTGATGATACAGAGAGTGGGTGACATCATTGATTCACACACACAGACAGGAAGCTCAGGCTGTTTCCTTCAAAATAAAAGTCTGTTTTTCTAAATAAAAGCCCCCAACTTAGGAGGGTAACTTTTTTCCTCACGGAAGCTGTGGCCATGACTGTCCTTTCAAAAATAAAAGCCCTCGAACTCTGATTTGATCTTCACAGGAAACAAGGTGTGTTTGTTTGCAACAGGAACCTGGGACAGGCACGCACGTAGTGCGTGCTTCGTGCAGAGAGGGTCAGCATGCATCAGGCTGGGCCTACATGGCCCGGCGTCGGCGGTCCGCCATGTGTGCAGGCACATATTAAAATTTCTTCAGGAATTTTTTTGTCTAGTTATTATTATTATAGACGATTCTTCGGCAATTAATGCGGGTCGACCGTGCAAGGTGCACCCAGGCATGAGATATATCAAATCGCATGCTCTCGATCGTGCCACGATGGCTATTACTTTCTCCCAAAGCCGTTACCATGGCGACGCTAGACCCCAAAACCACCGAAAAAGTCCCATAGGAATGAATGGGGAAAGGGTCGGATTTCAAATTTTTTCTTCATCGAACAAACAGTCACAGCTCCCTCATGCTTTCACCTAGAAACTCCATTCAACTTTCAAAACGCAGCAAATTTTCCTGGCAACATATTCATAATTCATCTTCAATTAAAAATGTATAGTTTCTTCAGCATTTCAACTTTTTCCAGACCATGAAATCTTCAAAATCAGCCTTTAACATGGGTGTCTATTATGCACTAGAGTGGGAGAACTACACACCTAGAGTGGAGAGCAGTTTCAGAATCGCCTGAAAAAATATTTTTAAATTGCGACATTGTGAGGGCTACGCTCACTCCACCGACATAATTTTTACAGCAAAACGTTGGAAATTTCATCCCGGTCGTAGCAATGTGTCTCTTATTTCTCTGAGATTTATGGTTTTGGCTCCAGACCCTTAATTAGGGGGCAGCACCTCCAAAAATCTCTCCATTGGGCCCAATGTTAATTTTCAGAGGAAAAGGCGTGAGAAAGCAGGGAAACCTCTTGTGTTTAACCTGCCACTGACGGGCTTCTGAGTGGGCTAGAGACATAAAATTTACACCGCGATCCTCGGGTAAGCTCCTGCCACTCCACGGTCCAAACCCCAAAGCTGCACGCCTTACGGTTGGGGAGTTATTTAGAGGAGTTCGGCAGGGTGTGACTCAGCTTGAAATCAATGGCAGTCAGTGAGAGCCAGTGTGTGGGGACAGACCAGGCGCGCCTAGACTTTTCCATAGGGGTGCCCCATAGGGTGTTGAAGCCATGCAGGGGTGGCCAGCAGAATTAGGTGATATGAATGAACCTCCATCACCATAGCATCATTCACATGCAAAAATCTAAGCTCTACTGCTTATAGTTTTTTTTTAAACGAGAGGTGATTCGACAGGTCAGCTCATAATCAGAAGCATAGTGTGACAGAGCAGCTGTGTGTGTGTGTGGTATTTGAACTGAAGGGACCCTGTCTGTGATATGATACATAGGTCAGTGCTGATGATACAGAGAGTGGGTGACATCATTGATCACACACACAGACAGGAAGCTCAGGCTGTTTCCTTCAAAATAAAAGCCCCCAACTTCAGAGGGGTAACTTTTTTCCTCACGGGAAGCTGTGGCCATGACTGTCCTTTCAAAATAAAAGCCCCGAACTCTGATTTGATCTTCACAGGAAACAAGGTGTGTTTGTTTTCAACACGAACCTGGGACAGGCACGCACGAAGTGCGTGCTTCGGTGCAGGAGAGGGTCAGCATGCATCAGGCTGGGCCTACATGGCCCAGCGTCGCGTGTGCCCGGCGTCATGTGTGCAGGCACATATTAAAATTTCTTCAGGAATTTTAGTCTAGTTTATATACATATCTATGATGACGACCCCGTCCACGCCGAGGAGGTACTCTGGAAAGCAGTAAGCGCCAAAACTGGGCCGTATCGTGCCGTACAGTACCGTGCCGTGCCGTTACTGTGTAGTGGAAAGTGTCGCCTCTAGGTTTGGAGTGAAGAGTTAAATAGTTCAGGGTTAATGTTAATACAAAGACAACTCAAAGGGCTTTGACTCTACCACAAATATATCTTCTTTAAAACTTAATAAACACTGGAAGCCTTTATGCTGAAAAGGAAACAATTTCGTCCCAGATTGTGAACAGTTATTTGTGATCTTTGTGATGACAAGTTGAATTGTGCAATATTGCTTCAACAATTCCACAGTGGAGAATTAATTTAAACAGAGTCATATTTTGCCTTTGGTATTTGAGGTGTTGTTTTTATATCTGACCCACAGATTCATGATTCCCCAACTGTCTGTTCATTATGACGGGGAGAGCCCAAGTGGATGTGATTGCCCATGACTGTCACAGTCTCTATAATGCAATCATCTATAATGTATGTTCATGTATTCTTATCAGGCATCATTACTAACATAAAACACAATAAAGTAAGCAGTAATACTTTTGTGTGGCTTTGTCTGTGATTTAAAAAATAAATAAGTATAGACCTATATGTAAAGGGGTACGTGCCTCCTGTCCCATACCTGAAATCAACACATAGAGCATCCATCATGGATCTTTGGATGTGATGTGGGATTTCTTTGCCCGTCATATACCATCATATTTTATTTATGTTCTATGCTACCAAAAATATAAAATAGTATAGTATGGTTGCTATTTCTTAATTAACCAACTGCTGCTGTCTCACTTGTGGCCACTACTTCACACGAAGGTAGACCATGGGTTATCTCTGATAAGATCAAGCATTGTTCTCACTCGCAGTAGAGCAGTGAGGAACATTTAAAGACGCTGTTCGGTGTCTCTCTGTGGAGAGAGGCTCCTGATGCGCCTCTGGCTGCAGCCTGCTCCACTCGACTGGAATGACTCACAACTCGTGATCCCCCATTCTTGGTAGTGCCAGACCTTAAAAGATGCTTTCTCCCCCCAATAATCTCTTTCAGCAGCTTGTAGCTGTAGTGTAGTGTTAGATGCAGCCCTTAGGAGCAGCTTCAGCCCACTTTTAATCTTTTTGCAAGCTCGTTAGACTAAAGAAACACATGACTCCTTAGAATAATTGTTAATTTCACCTCATTGACTACAACAGCTATGAATAAGGTTACAGGTCTGCAGAAAAAGAAGAGAAAAGATTTCATACCTTACTTTCTAGGGTTTGTCATATTTTTATACTGCACGGTCCATCTCGTGTCATTTTCAGCACAAACAGCAGAGGAAAGCCACCCTGCCAGGGTGCGCCGGGCTCTTGGTGAGAAAATCACACTTATTTCATTATTCATGATCTGTTTTGTGTGTCTTTATAAATTTCACGGCTCATTTTATGTTTTGATAAAGTGTGAGAAATCAATTGCGGCCCAGCCACTGTGACAGTGTTTGCTGTGTAATCTGCGTGTCTTATTGGCATGAAGGCTGCTGCTCCTTTGGCTGACACAGTGATGTTTGTGTGATGATGTTTCAGAGAATGACACAGACTGCATCTCACCGCAGTCCTCTGAGTTTCCTGACGGCTTCTTCACGGTGCAGGAGAGGAAGGACGGAGGGCTCGTCATTTATTTCATTCTTATTTTCTACATGCTTCTGGCTGTCGCGATAGTCTGTGACGATTACTTTCTGCCCTCCTTAGAAGTGATCAGTGAACGTAAGTGACATGAAAATATACATCATTGCATCATGACATGAACTGTAAGAGGCTGTAATTAGGCTACTGCGATTATCAGCCATTATGGGATTCATGTAGCTTTATAAAATATAAAATATCTAGGCCTAAATATGTGGATAGATTGTGTAAAAGTCCATACATGTAATATGTTTTGTATGTTTCACGGATTTAACATTGTTTTGGTTGGATTTTAATGATTGGAAATAACTTTTCCAGGGTGCGGTTGCTTTACATAATAAATTATAAATGATATTATATATATATTATAAAGTGACACTTTTGTGGCCTGGTTAAATGTGAGGATGTAGTTTGTTTTATTGTTGTTGTGGATTGTGTCTAATCATGTAAATTGATTATTGATACTGTTGGTGTTTCCTGTGTCTCTCTCAGGTCTGGGACTGTCTCAGGATGTAGCAGGAGCCACATTTATGGCAGCTGGGAGTTCTGCACCTGAACTGGTCACAGCCTTTCTGGGTAATCACTCAAACACAATCATCATCATCATCATCATCATCATCAGTGTCACCATGTCCTTTCCCAACCTGATGAACTGTGACTCCGTCACAGAAAGGGACGGTGGCCACTGATTAGGATGTTTTTTCTTCTCAGCACTTTATTTACGCTCCAGACATGTCCTCTCTTCTACACTGTGTCGGCCCTCAAAGCTAAGCTGTACTCTGTGATGTGTGCTAGGTGTGTTTGTGACAAAGGGAGACATCGGAGTGAGCACCATCGTAGGATCAGCAGTCTACAACCTGCTAGGAATCTGCGCTGCATGTGGACTCTTGGCCTCTATGGTATTCTGACACGATCACACACTCACAATGTTCAGACAAAAATTAACCACCCGCCAACTACCTGTAAGAGCGGCACCTTAAGTGGGACAATGCGGAAGAATGGTTGTGTACATTTGTGCTGTATAAGCTGTAAAAAAAAAGATGTGTTTCCTTTATCAGGCTGGGCACCTCACCTGTTGGCCACTGTTCAGGGACTGTCTGGCATATGGCATCAGTGTTTCTGCTGTTATTGCCATCATTTCTGATAACAAAGTGTACTGGTGAGTGGAAATGTGCATGGATGTCTGCTTACAAGATCTTCAGACTTTACAACAGGTGGTTGTAAAGATACAGCTGTTTATTGCATCTGGTGACACTGAGAATAGCAAAAGAATACAGATCACAAAACAAGTGCAGTGTCCAGTACAGTTATTACACCGACAACACTGTGCAATAAAAGGCCTTTAATGTAAGACAAAATCACATCATGAACACAACAACTGCACGAGCAGTTTGTGTTTATGAGAATGTGTGCTGGAATCAATTCATTTTGGTAGTGAAGACCAAGCCTTACAAAGGCCAAAGTAAAGTAACCAAAAAGATGCAGAATGAATAACAATAATAGACCTAATACTAGAAACAAACTAAAACTGAACAAACTAAACTTTAAACTCAGATGTCATCACATGGTCAAATAGCATTCTCTGAGGAAGCTCATGGGGTTTTATAAGGTCAAGAATGAATGTATTGTATGTTTTATTTACAGGTATGACGCTGCCTGTCTGCTGCTGGTCTACGGCGTCTACATCGTGGTGCTGTGTTTTGACCTTCGCATCAGCGAGTTTATCCTGAGGAAGCTGAGCCCTTGCTGCACCTGTCTGGGTAAAGGAGCAGATGAGAAGTCGGAGATTCAGCCTCTGATGGGCTGGAGTGACGAAACCAGTCTGCGTGTCCACAGTCGCTCCAGAACAGACAGTGGGATCTTCCAGGACGACTCAGGATACTCTCACCTGTCCCTCAGCCTGCACGGTCTCAATGAGATTCCTGAGGGTAAAACACACATTTTCCACCTGAAATCATCCACTTGTTTGTTTGACCTTCATGATCCCTGACAGTGTGATCCACTCACAACATGTTTGTTTGCTTGTGTTCCAGCAGAGCATAAAAATGTGTTTGCCGTGCCGGAGAGTGACCTGAAACGGATCCTCTGGGTTCTGTCTCTGCCCATCATCACTCTGCTTTTCCTGACCATCCCTGACTGCAGGAGAAGGTTCTGGAAGCAATGGTTCATGATAACCTTCCTCATGTCGGCTGTCTGGATCTCAGGTTTCACATATGTCCTGGTGTGGATGGTCACTGTTGTTGGTGAGATCACTGTTTTGACTTTTGCATTCTGTGATGAGCTTGTGCAAACTTTCCTCAGTGTTTGAGTTTAGTTGCACGTGTAAATCAGCCTGTCACACTCTGGGTTATAGAGCCTTTGTGGGTTACGTGTTAGAAACTTGTGAGAGAAATGTTTGCAGAGTAGAATCACATGTTGGTCTGCTGGCTAATTCCTGAGATGCCATTGTCCAGGAAAGCTAAGAGGGGGGTTACTGTAGCTCCAGTGGGCCATGTGGATAACCAGGATTACAGCCTGCTTCACCCTTAAGGAAAGACAGTCATGTGAGCACTGGGTGTATACAGAGGTACCCACACTACCCAACAACATAAAACTGACTAGGAGGGTAGCTTCATCATGTGACAGTGGTAGGTCTTCTGAAGTATAATGAGATTATTATACCATAGTCAGATAGGCTCACATGGAAGTAGTCGAACAAAAGAGCAGGCATGAGACCGAGCAGGTATGACTCAAACGTATAGTTCATGATGGAGAATGTAGGAAACATTCTACAGTACAGGATTTGATGGCATCCAGTGGTGAGTTCGCAGATTACAACCCACTGAGTGCCTTAAATTTCAAATTGCATCACGAAGACGACCTGCTCCTTATGTGCAGTACAAATATAAAATGATCATTCTAAGCTAGTGAAAACACCATTCTCAATTTTAGGTGATTATACATTAAAGAAAACAGTTCCATTTCTGATAGCACTCTCAGAAATGCCTGTTTCAGTAACCTTAATCATAAACATAATGTGGGAAATATTTCAGTACATATAATTGCAGAGATTGAAATTTCTCTGGTGGACAGGATTCTGCTTGGGGAATTTGGTCTTATGACCTCAGTATTTCTAAAGCCCAGCCTCCAGTGATTATTTATTAACCCTGCAGCCACTTACGATCAGCTGCTGTTCTCTCTCTGGCTAGCTTCATATTGTCAGAAGAGGAGGGATTCCTCTAGTAAAAAGGGTAACTGTGTGTTATGTTTATACAGGTGAGACGCTTGGTATCCCTGACACAGTCATGGGACTCACTCTGCTTGCTGCTGGAACCAGTATACCGGACACCATAGCCAGTGTGATGGTGGCCAGAGAAGGTAAACATGAGCATCACCATGTACAGTAGCAGCTGACTGTTTCACAACAGACCTGAATATAGCTGGAAGCCAGCCACTACAACACCGATATTAAAATGAAGCACAATTGGCTTCCTTGGTAACTTCCTTCTTCATATCGTTAGGAACTGAGCTCTAGCTTTGCTTAATGACATGAGTGTAAACTATTGATTAGCCATTACTGACTCACTTTCCCCATCAACCAATGATAAAGTAAAAAAGAGAGTACTAAAATTGGTTGTGAATAGAGATAAATCTAGTTGTAAACATGTTTTCTGTCCATCAGGGAAAGCTGACATGGCCATGTCCAACATTGTGGGCTCTAATGTTTTCGACATGCTATGTCTGGGGCTGCCTTGGTTCATTAAGACCGCCTTTGTGGACACCACCAACCCTGTAGAGGTCAACAGCACTGGACTGGTCTTCATTTCCTCCACACTCCTTCTGTCCATCGTCTTCCTTTTTGTAGCAGTTCACATTAATGGATGGAAGTTGGACTGGAAGTTGGGACTTGTCTCTCTGTTCTGTTACATCCTTTTTGCCACTCTGTCCATCCTGTATGAGCTGGGGATTATTGGGAATAATCCTATAAGACTTTGCGGTGACTGAGGTCTGACCTCCTTAGGGCTGAAGTCATACTCAAACACCAATTCAAAAACACAACAAAAAGACAAGGAAGCACGGTCCCATTCACATAATTTGAAAGCTATTGAGCAATGGAGGACATGTGCTGGTCACACCTCACAAAGAGGATGATCCATTATTAATATATTTCACTTGAAGTGTACCAAAGATATTTCTATTGTGTGTGCACCTGTCATATCATAAAACAGAGCCATTACCAAACAGGTTGTCATCTGTCATACTCAAGGCCTATAAACTGAAAGTGGGCTGTCACAGGAGTGACTCCTGGTTTCAAATAAATCCACCAGTGAAGAGTCAGTAATAAAAGGTGTCAAATCAACTCATCTGACCTTGTCCTTCTTTTTAAGTGGGTGAGTTAAAAAAGAGGCCCCATCTACATCTCTGATAAGCTTTTATGAGCAAGTCTTTATCACTTGTCAGGAAAGTAGAATTAGTAACAAACTGCTCGTCTTCTACCTAAAAATTAAAACTACAATGAGTTTTTAGCTGCAAAGAGCAAAAGGACTTCAGACACCAATAATCTATACTTAGATTTCTAACAATGGAAATTTAATCAAGAGACCTTCCTATGCTAAAGACAAAAAATACCACCATTCTCAGAGGCCTAGGAATATAAATAGCTTCCTGTGATAAGTGTTAGAGTCCACTATGTTCTTACTTTATTCCAATTGGTTCCTTAGTGATTAATATTGAATTTCCTCACTTCCAACAGGCCACTACATGGCAGTGTTGAGCAAAAATGCTAAATAGATCAACATTTCTGGTTTAGTTTACACATTGTGAAAAGCAACTTTAAGACATCTCAGGAGATTTTACAATCAACAGGTTTAAAAATTAAAAAGTTTATTTGTCCAGATAAACTACCTAACAAATTAAAAAGGGTTTACAAAACAAAAGAGCTATGTATTCTATATAAACAAAAGAAAAAACAGTGGACACATGGAGATATGAAGAAATTGTGTTTTTAAAACAAAACAAAAGATCATTGGCAGGAGGGCTGAATGTGGAAGTGTGTTAGCATGACTTCTACAAATGCTCTAGGCGTTCCGATCGATGCGGACGTCCACCTCTCGGCCGTTGATCTTGGTTCCATTCATCATCCTGCAGGCCTTCTCAGCACTCTCTGGAGAGTCAAATCTCACTGTTCCACAGCCCTTCGACTTCCCGTTCTCCATCTTGATCTCTGCGAACATTACCTGGCCTGCAGCAAACAAGAGTGAGCAATGAATGCATTCTGTAACCACTGTTTCAAGGTGTTTAAGAAAACTGTATTTTTGGCATTCATGGCATAGAAAAGACTGACTTGTAAATTAAGCAACAATGACTTAATTGACATTAAGCAAAAGACATACCACAGTGACTGAACTTTTCTTTCAGCTTTTGCCAAGTCAGATCATAGGACAGCTGCAACACACAGATGTATACTGTATTAGTAAATGAATCAACAGAAACACATTTGGACCAGGTGACATTAGAACAACAAGCAACTAAAATGATTATAAAACATACATGGTCAAAAAATTGTGAAGTGTAACACCAGTTAATTCATCTAAAGATACCAATCAAAAACCAATGTGACACAAAAGAGACAATCCATTTCCATCGTGCTTCAGTTCTCTTCTTTTGGCACTGCCATATGTAGAAAAAGTTAAAATAA
Organism: Synanceia verrucosa; assembly: GCA_029721515.1. NCBI lineage: Eukaryota > Metazoa > Chordata > Actinopteri > Perciformes > Synanceiidae > Synanceia > Synanceia verrucosa. The sequence goes on from CM056549.1 coordinate 23,514,853, forward strand.
AAAAAATGCTCTACTTAACTCCTTGAGTTCCAAAGATGTATATTTACATCCTTGCTTGAGTGCAATAAACGTGTATATACAGTCATGGAAAAAATTATTAGACCACCCTTGTTTTCTTCAATTTCTTGTTCATTCTAATATCTGGTACCACTAAACGTATAATACAATGAACACAACAAAAAATGCAGCTGGTCACATAATACTTTATGTCCTATTTGACATTCTTAAGCTTAATTGATTCCCAGGGTATATAAGAGGCCATTTCATGTCACAAGCAGCACTGCACATGCAAAGGCCTAGAGTGGTTTCCTGCTTACATTCAAGCCGTAGCACAACTCAGAAGTTGTCAGCTCTCACATAATGCCTAAAACAAAAGAATTATGTGAAGCAACAAAGGCAGCCATCTTGGCACTGCTGAAATTGGCATGAGTGAGAGACAGGTAGCGAAAAACTGAAGATCTCCAAGACAGCCGTTCATTACAACAAAAAAAACAAGCTGAACATGGCACTACCAAATTGCTACCTGGCCGTGGCAGGAAACGTCTTTCTACCCCACGAGATGACCGTGCACTCATCCGTTCCTGTGTCAGGAATCGTCGTCAGACCTCCAGGGACCTTAAAAATGAGTGGGCACTGTCGAGAAATGTGACTTGCTCGGCAAGGACAGTTCGAAACCAACTTGTTGAAGCTGGTTTGAAGTCACACAGAGCACGCAAGAAGCCCTTCATCAGTGAAAGGCAGAGGAAGGCCCGGTTACTCTTTGCTCGAGACCACAAGGATTGGACTGTTGATGATTGGGCTAAGGTTCTCTTCAGTGATGAATCCAATTTTGAATTGATGCCCACTCCAGCCAACTTACTGGTTAGGAGGAAGCCTGGAGAAGCTTACAACCCAGACTGTCTTGCCCCTACAGTAAAACATGGGGGTGGATCAGTCATGATCTGGGGTTGTTTCAGTCTGAGTGGAACAGGGCAAATGCAATTGTGTGAAGGCCGAATGAACCAGGTCAAGTACAGGACTACCCTTGAAAACAGTCTTCTTCCATCAGCTGGAAAACTCTTTCCTGCCTCGAATGACTGGATTTTCCAACAAGACAATGCCCCTTACCACACGGCAAGGTCAGTTAAAGCCTGGATGGAGAACCACAACATTCGCACCATGCCTTGGCCTGCTCAATCACTAGATCTTAATCCAATTGAAAACCTGTGGAAAATCATCAAACTCAAAATGGAGAACCACAAGCCCAAAAACAAAGAAAATTTGTTTGAATTTGTCCAACAGGAATGGGCTGCTGTGACAGCAGAACAACGTCAGAAGCTGGTGGAGAGCATGCCAAGACGCATGGCTGCAGTCATCAAAAACAATGGTTATGCAATCAAGTATTAACTCTTGTGTGTATCATGTGTTTAAAGCAAACAGAAAAGAAAACATGGAATGCTTAAAAGTAGTGTTTTTGGCGGTACAATGCCATAGCTATTGATGTAAGAATTTAAGTAATTTTGGTTATTATCAAGAAAACCATGGAAAATGAATAATCCTTAGTTCTTAAATTAAACTCTCATGAGCTATTTTTGTTGTTATCATTATAATTGTCCAAACAAATGTACCTTTAGTTGAGCCAGGCATTAAAATTAACAAGAAATTGAAGAAAACAAGGGTGGTCTAATAATTTTTTCCATGACTGTATATATATACACACACGTCTTTCCTTTTTTGGTTGCAGAGACATTAGAGCACTCTTACACAGCCTATCGGGGCTTCTGGGATTTGTAGTCAGGACATAAAAAACGGTAGACGCCATAGAGATCAAAGCAGGAAGTGGAGACGATTAAGACCAGAGAACAAAACAAACAGAATCTGGAAATAAGTAGTGATTTTGGTGAAAGTGGCCTCTACTTCAGATAAAACAAGAATGGAAACAGGGTAACAAACGTTTTCTTTCATGATGAAATAGAGTCTCTTCTTTCATTAAAGTTATTCCGTTTTCAGAGTCCTGCAAAATGTTCAGTGTCTTAAAAAATGACTCAAAATGGCCAAAAATGCTGGCACAAGGTACTTTTGTTTTTTAAAAAAAGGGCTGGCACTCAATGAGTTAATAGTATGTTTGTTGAGGTTTATTTACTTGGCTGTGGCGAGTTGTTTTGAGTTGGGATGCATCAAAAACAAACAACATTGTAGCTGTAGTAGAAAACTCCATCCTGTGATAGAAGATCTGCTCCTAAAATGGCGCATCATGCATTCAAACCTACCTGCAGATGAAACCCATCCTGTCTTCCTTCCAGGCATCATGTTGTTATTGTTTATTAAATTAACTGCTTCATGCAGATGAGGACAACACATGAACTACTAATTTACAGCATCATTGTCATTTATATAAATAAACAGCAGCAGTACTGTTTCCCATTAAAATTTTCATCAATACTGGGGCATGAAAATCTTTTTACCAGTGAAAGAAACAGGAAGGGACACCCTCAAGATCTCCAATTTACTCCTAATTCTCAATACTGGCAAAGTTTCCCCATATCTGATCCACACTTACATTTCGCACAAAAATCTGGCAGCCTCCTTTAGACCCAGAGCTCCAGTCAGACATGCCTCCGCCTCCATAGCCACCAAAGCCACGGTTCATGTCCATCCCTGACATGCCCATGCGGTCAAAGCTGGAGCCCATCCGGTCCATCGACACATTTCCCATTCCACCGCCTGCAATTAACACACACACACACAGGCTCATAAACTTAAGGCAATTAAATCTAACGTACTGTATATTTAATTCCTGCATACTGAAACTGCTACACAATAATTATTACAAGGACACCTTCCATACCTAACAGATTTTCATGTCACTGAGCTGTGCATAAACACTGTCAAAACTTATTGGTCACTTCATTAGTTGTCACAGTCCATGTCACTATGACATTGTTTGTACAGGAAATGCACTCTGGACCTGTATATATTATTCTCAATATAAGCATGTAATAATCTACAAAACACATAAGTGTATCTAATGTTTTGTTTCTCTTTTGTATCTGTGCAACTCCAACAAAAAGTGCAAAGGTTTTGAGCGCACACACTGTGCAGCAGTCTCCGAGCTATTTTGATTCATGTATGTGCAGCATTGCAAAAGACCGGCTGAAGTGGAATAGAAATCGGAGGGCGTGGTGATTAATAAATAATCTCTCAGCCAAAGACATCACTGTTATCACTGCTCTGAAATAGGTGTGCCAATCACAGTGAAGTATGATAATAGCTCAGGATGTCATTGTCTGGTGTGGATGTGAACACAGCACCACGAATCTACAGCCAAAGGCAGATTTGAATTTGAAGGATGTTAAAATAAATACAGAGTGTATATGGTGTTTAAATGCATCAACCAAGCACTATTTCAGTTTTAGTTATATCACGATGTGAGACTTTTGCACTAATATGCATGTCAAGGAGGAAAAAACATAACTTTTGCTAAAAAGACATTAATTAATATGTGGTGATCAGCATGTTGTGTTTAGGTGTGTGGGTTATTCTGTTATCCTGGTACCACATGTACATGATATAAATAAAGGTAAACACTGAGGATGGTCTTGCATAATGGCGACCAGACAACTTGCACTGGTCGTTTCGCCGCAAAAATAGAGCCCTGTGTGTCCAAATCAATGAATTGTTCAACGCTGAGATCACTGTGATCATCATCACAAGAAATGGTTACTATGTCCTAGGGAAAAATGTTGCTGAATAGGAAAACCCACTTCCAACTACAGTACTGTGTGGGAAAAAAAAACTAGCCAGTAATTTACATCCATCTCAAAAAGTGGCATGATTATAAACAAAACACACTCATATACTGTATCATGTACACGAGTCAACTGTGCACACCAGGGCAAATGCCAAAAGGGTTTTTCAGGTTTCCACATAACATGCACATTAGATAATGTGTCTCATGCTGTGACTGTTTGTCCATAAGCATCAATGACACAAAAATAAAATGGTATTGCTCTTGGTGGTTTTGTGTTTATAGCATGTAATGTAGATTACTCAACAGATGTGTCTAAACTTAACATGTGCTCTTTATTACTACTGTTAGTAACATTTTTTAGAATTTTTAATTATTTATTTATTGATGAATGTATTTTTGGTGGATGCATTTGTGGATGTGATGCTGCTGGACACCTGAAGTTCTCCTACGGGGATCAATAAAGTATCTATCTATCTACCCATCATCCCATATGTGCCATACAACAGTGCTCAGGATTTAGGGACAACATACTGGCAGAGAAAAATGCTACTGAAGTCATCTAATTGAAGTCATTCTAGCGACTAGGCCTTCTTACTAACCATCACTCATTCAGTAAGACAGGTAACTTGACTTTATTCATCATGGTGCATACACTGATCAGACATGACACTATGACCACCTGCCTAATATTGTGTTGGTCCCCCTTCTGCTGCAAAAAAACACTCTTAATCTGACCACTGAATGTGTGCTGTGGTATCTGACTCCTTTCTATCTTCAGCAGCATTAACTTCTCTGCTCTGTTGGATCAGACCACCAGGACCAGCCTTCACTCCCCACCTGCATCAATGATCCTTGTCCTCTCATGACCCTGTCTCTGACCAGGAACACCCCACCAGAGCTACAGGTCTGGAGATGCTCACTGTTTGAATCTTGTTGTCAAACTCTGTCAAATGCTTACGGTTTTCCATTTTTCCTGCTTCTAACATCAACTTTGAGGACAAAATGTTTATTTGTTGCCTTCTATATCCCAGGTGTCCTGATGAAGAGATAATCAGTGTTATTCACGTCTCCTGTCAGTGGTCATAATGTTATGCCTAATAGGTGTACATACTAATTCCTCCTTTTACGTGATTGGCTGTTTGAACTGTTAAAAGACCATAAAATGTTATGGGCTAAGACCTTTCAAATGTCACTTTTATAAAGTGGCACATGGCTCTGCTAGATAGCTAACTGCAGCTAGCAGGTACCTCCAAATCTAATACAACAGATCGAGAGAGTTGTGGATAGGATATCTAATGTACCTAATCCAGTCCCGATGTGCCCCATACCACCACTGCCCATGCCTCCTCCAAAACCTCCACCTAAATAAGAGAATACAAGTCAGTGCAGTTTAGATAACACTGCAAAACAACACAGCAAAAACAGAAAATGGCCAAACCTATAAAAAGAACACAAAAAGCACTCCCTGAACCCCATCATAACTCAAAGCCAAACTACACAGAGAAACATGTGTCTGCAGTTTAAGAATGACAGAAGTCCAGTTTGTCTGAGGTCAGAGCATAACTTACTCATTCCTCCAAAAGAATCGCCAAATCCTCGATTCATTGGCATGTCACTGTGGCCAAAGTCACTCATTCCTGACCGGTACATATCTCAACACAAAGAAAAATGTGACCTTAGAATTATGTTACCAATAACACAAAGATGCATCTTAATGTTTATGCATTGTATAACATCCTAAAACTGATCCTCATCTCCGCCCAGGAGTGAACATGTTCACTTACCTCCCATCCTGCCACCCTGTGCCATGTCTCTCCCTCCAAAGCCTCCCATGTTGCCCATACTATCCATGCCCCCAAAGCCTCCACTCATTCCTGTCAAAAGCAGCCAAAGTTTGAACTTCGCCCTCTCCTTCCCTCCACAAAACAGTGACATCGATCTGTCACAGGAAAGACTCATAAGTAGCAGAAAGCTTACCTCCTCCAAGCCTGTTCATGCCACCATAACCTTGGGCATCCATTCCTATGGCAAAAGAACAGCACAAACTGTATCTATTCATATCCAAAAGGTTTATATCCCTGAATATATATTTTTTCAAATCGGGTCCATAAGAGGTCAAATATAAGAGATGTGACTACTTGTATAGGTAGGTTTATTTCAACATCAACATGTTTTTTTAAAAGATCCACATTACAAAATGGATTTGAACATAAATTCAAATGGCTGCAGGATGTGTGAGCATTTCTATCAAAACAAAAAACCAGACATATTTGAAAACTGACTGACCTCCAGGCCCCATGGAGCCCATGCCTCCTCCACCACTGCTCAGACGGTTGGCATTTATAGGCTGCCCTCCTGGACCCAGTCCCATTCCAACACCACCTAGACCCCCTACACACAAAACACACAAGAAGAGGAAATAATTAATTTTGCAATTTGCTAGCACAAATTGAGTGAAGTACATAACATATAAGAATATATACAGATGTGTGCAAATATATATCAATACTCAATTATCTCAATGACAAACAATCATGGATAATGTTGTGCTATGACATAAAAGTCTTTACATGATCCTTTACTGCATCACTTAGACATTAGCTCTCAATGCTCATATTTATAAAAAAGATACACAGGCATTGCTGTTGGGGTAAACCCATGTGTCATAGTGTTTAATAAGTCCACATCCTATGTTGGTGTACTGAATCACAAACACACGGGAAACTGACACTTCCAAGTAATTAATTAATTATTACCAATACAAAACAAACAGTATTAGTAAGCAGAGTACAACACAATATATTATGCAGACTCTGTATCTGTAAAGACCGTTGAGTTACTATATGGGTAATACACATACAGTAAAATCACATTTTATACAATACCTGGCCCTTTAAATAAATGTTAAATCATTGTTTGATGGAAGTTTAAAAATACTTAACAGCAGTGGCTACAGCTACTTCTTTTATTGTGTCCTGCAGATGACAGGTAACATCAAAGGCCAACAGCTATCATGCCTTAATTAGCATACCAAATATATCCAGAACTTCTTATGCAATTGTAATTACACACCATATGTTCCCAGAGGATATCATACCGCTTACTTACATTGACAATGTTAGTACTGTACACAATTCACTGAGCTTATTACTATGGATATGATTATGATACCAACAACTGACAGGGAGCAGTCTACTCACGTGGTAACTGAGGTGTCTTTTCTACTTGACGGTAATCATCTGGGGGAACAGATTTCTCATCCTATTTAACAACATATAATTAATGTTACAAACAATGTGGAAAAGTTAAAGTTACTTTTTAAGTTACATGGTAACTAAAATGAACATACCATTTTAACATGCATCTGCCGGTCAAATAGCATCTGTCCATTGAACATGGCTGAGTTCAGAGTCAGGGATAAGGTCACAGTAGAATTGTAAACATCACTTTGTGTGCTTTTCTTATTTTAGTGTGCATTTCTGAAGGATACAAATGGCCTGCACAGCCTCCAAGGACTGCTCAAAAGTCACTGTTCCCATCCCGCGGCTCTTGCCGTCCTTATCCTCCTTTACATCTGCTCGTTTCACCAAACCTGCCATGCTGAATACCTCCTTCAGCTTCTTCCAGCCCACTTTGAAATCCAGCTGTAACAACAGAGAGATGCCGCTATTTTTAAAGCAAAATGAATAATCATCACTGTCTAGATGGGGAAATTGTTCGGCTTGCTCACATTGGCCACAAATACTGTGGTGCCAAGTCGTCCATTCTGCAGAGCATGGATGACCTCAGGTGGGATGTTGGGGTTGTTGGCAATAGACGGTGGGATGTTCATCCCACCAGGCCCCATGTCCTGCCCACGACCTCCCTGTTGACCTCCTCCTATGCGCTGCAGCACACGCCGAGCATGTTCACCATCAGGGTCCTTGTGAGAAAGTACAGCTTAACTCTGATCTCAGACAATATGATGAATCAAGAAAAGTATGAAGCCAGATGAGGTGAAATCAGTGTTACAGAGGAGGCCTAAATGTACAATCATTTGTCACTGGGAAGTATGTTGGTTTACCATAACACAAAGACAAATGATTGTGATTATTGACTTTTTGAAATCGGAACCATAATAAAAGTAAGACAGTAAGACTAAAAAATAACACATACCTGCCACTACTCTGAAATAGATGTAACATAACGAAAATGTTGCACTTACCTCCTTGATGTTGAGTGGTCGTCCACTCAGGTCATGCTTATTCATAGTTTCTATAGCCTTCTTCACAAACTCCTCATCTTTGAACTCCACCACACTGTTGAAGCAGAGGCATCAGATGATGGACACATGCAAGTGTGAGATTTTTAAAGTGAGTTTAAAATACTGTATGTTCTACAGTGAGAAAGTAAGATAGTGTCTTACCCACAACCCTAACCAGGGAGCATCATAGCAGTCCAGGTTGCACACATATGCAAAGTCGAGGGAGTGAACAAAATACAGTTAAAAACAAGACACAGAAGTAGAACATTACACATCTACTGAAACAACATGCTTCTACTATTTTCTACTGTGCATGTCGGCCATGTTTTGCCCACGAGCTTGAGCCAGCAGGTTTTTGGTTGTGTTCAAGTCTATGGCAAAAATTAATAAAAAGGCTAATATGAGCATATTCTTTCCATTATTTGAATCAATGTTGACAATTGATGCTTTTAAATAACACAAAAATAATGGTGCAGATTTTAAAGGTTTTGGTTGAAATATTTTGCATTAATAGATATCCATGCATTGTAAATTACCTGAAACATTTTAAGTTTTTGACCTGGAAATGAATACCAAGATAGAAAACAGAAAACTGCAATAACAAATTTATGTAGTACAGTTTATGATTGACCAGTTTTAAAACTGCAATAAAGAAAAAACAGATTGGTCTACCTTTACATCTATAATATGCATTTTTGCCATTTAATAAAGAACATAACAATAAAAATGCTACAGAATATTTCAAGACTGTTTTGTTCCTTTGAAGAGAGAGCTGTGCCATATAAAAGAATTGTAAAATAAGATTTTGAGACATGGGGTCAATCAATAAGACAAATCACACAACCCACATTTCCCTTTGGAAAATGGCCAAACAAACAAACGTTTACACCAATTTAAATAACAACAACAAAAGCAAAAGTGCACTCTTAAATGAGTTCATTAGACTACTTATCCAAAATCAACAGGACATCTCCCTTTCAAATGAATATCAATCATTAGCCATCTATCAGGCTCTAAACACAACCCACAGTATCTCCAGGAACTTAGTAGGACCCAAAGGATCAGAACCTAAAAGAGCACTGGATTAATGAGAGCCTGCTGAGGGCATTTAAAACCTCGTGCAGCAAGTTGGCCACATCACTTACCCTTGACTTTCCTTCTGCATCCTTAAAGAGCTCCACGTATGTAACCTCACCAACTACATGAGACATACAAAGGAAAAATACCAAAAGAACAAAGGAATTTAAGTCACCAAGTCTTCACGTTGCCGTTGGCCTTGGCAATGCCGCTACAGATGGAGATGTCCCATTAATGATCAACAGTCAGCCCAGACCAACATCCCACCAGACACAACCATGCCTTTCTGGGCAGTGACTGAGACACCCAAAGGCCAAGGCCAGAGAGAAACACAGCTACATTAAACCTGGGAAATTCAAAAGACTTCAACATGATCAGTTTGTCAACAGATTCCATTCATGGCAGGTGAGAGTATAAAGCTTTCCTTTGACCTTTCAAAAGGCTTACTGAGACCCCATAATTCAGAAAGTAAATCATTGCAATATTTTCATTGATAGAATCACAATTCACCTTGCAACAGATGCGACAAATCATTCAACAATTAATTCTACTACTGGTTTGAGGTTACATTTTGAAGCAGACAATGCCATAAAACAAGTGACAATGTAACTAAGTTCATCTTCCTTTTCTCACAGACATATCAGCCCAAGCTAAATTGGTGTCCATCCCAAAAAAGTTAAAACTCCGATAACCTAACATCACACTATGTTACCATAGTATCCATACTATCTGCACTAAGTACATCCAAAGAAAGCTACAAACTTATTGACTACTGTTAGAAGCAGGATGAGACATCTAGTAATAAAGAAATTCTGATCAACTGAAGAGACAGAGAGAAGGGGACACCATCCCCAATACTGGGGACATTACCTTTCTCACGCATTAGATCTTTAATAGCCTGCCACTTCATATCATAGGGGATATTGCTGATGAACACCCGGTTCCTATGAGCACCCTTCTTTTCTCCACCATGTTTGTCTTTGTAAGGATGGTAGCGGTTTCCTCTTCTGCTCCCAGACTTCTCTTTAGCATCATGCTTTTCTTTGGGGGGCTTAGTTTCTTCAGCTTCCCTACAAAAAGCAGAAAGTCAGAGATCAGCCAATTTCAAAGCCACATTTGGAGATCATATTCTTTCGCTAGGACATAACATGTTAACATTCATTTATGTAGGCCAAGGGCCTCCTTACACAAACTTCTGAAATCCTTACATTCATTTATTCTCTAAGTCTTAAATTCTATCACATCTCAATTTAGGATGACAATTGGGATTTATGGTATTACAGAAAGCTTTTTCCTGACAGCTTTTAGGGGAAATTACATCCTATTTTAGGATTGGAATTTAGCTAATTAGCTATTATGCTATTACAGACCTTGTCCCACATTCAAAATAACTGCCAAAACATGGCAACAGCGTGGCTGTTATGTTGGTATGGCAATGACAATCAACATGTGGAACAAAATTAATTCATAAATAATAATGCGATGATTGACCATGTATTCATTTGTATGGCTGGATGATGATACCTATTTATTATATTAGTACTATATTTTATTGTTGTATTATAGTTATTGATATGTATATGTAGTATCTCATAGATACATAAATTATATTATCTCTCCATGTTGTTTCTCTCACTCACACACACACACGCTCTGTGCAATAATGGTCAACAACAATGTGCAATAATCCCATTTCATTTCTATGTGCAATAATACCACTTCCATATGCAATATTTTGTTCTGGAAATGTACAATAATTTTTTTACTTATATGTAGCAAAACTGTTTTACCTTTACTACTGTGATAATCGTGCCTTACAGCTGTAAATAGTGTCATATTTCTGAGATAACTTTATTTATGTGTTTTTATTCTATTTTTAGGATGACTGTCTTCTTTTTGATATATGTGACTGAGCACCATGTGGAGCTAATTTCATTGTATGCACCGTCATATAATGACAATAAAGGCTTTTGATTTGATTTAGAGAGAACTGTATTGTGGGATAACATTGGAGACAGCCATGATGAATTTAGGAACTGCTTTTGTAATTTGAAGATTTATATACTTCTATCTTTGAAATCTACGTTTAGATAATACAAACGGTTAGATATTTGTTCTGTAATGATTCTGTTGTTAACTTTGAATGGTGTTTATGTATTTATTTACATTAAAATACCCATTTCTTTCATAGAACATTTATGGACAAGCTCTATAATCGCTACATTAATGCCTCAACAATTGAGGACAAATAGAAAGATCATTAGGTAGCCAAACTCAAGCTGAAACTTCTATACTTTACCCAGAAACTTGTGTGGATAACGTAAATGTTAGGACACGTTTGGATTATTATCAACGAAAAAGACTATTTCGACCTAACTGGAGTAATAGCTGTTCGAGAGCATGAAACTAAATACTCGTTTGCCAAACAGAACAAACAAAAAATACTGTCAAACGTTCGCGACATGTATTACAACAAAAGTTAACATATATCGGGGGGGGGGGGGGGGGGTGGCTTAGCTTAGGTGATGACTAGCTAGCTTACGGTGCAGCATCGCGGGGCTAGTAGTTAGCTGCTAATTTATACATTATAGTTATCTTGGCACAATGAACTATACAACTGCTTTGAGATTAACAGGAAAGCTAACGCCAGCAGTTAGTGTCGTTTGAAAAAAATACATACCATTTGATTTACCCAACTAGCTGAAGATTACACTAGGTTGAGCTTGTTACTTTAACGAGAGTCAGCGCACCATCTCATCGATTAGCAGACACGCAAAACAAGCGAGATTAGCACATAGTAACGTCATGGTAGCAGCGTACCATTTCAGTCTCTAGTTTAAAATATGCTTAACATACTTTTGTCGTCTTTACAGCTATCACCGCGCACATAACACTCACGTAACAGTTTCTATGATTGACAAAAAGAGGCTAGAGGCTTCTTGGCTAACAATGGCTAACATCACAGGACTCCATTTTAGCTGAGGTGGCTAACGGCTGCACAGACAGCACAATACATAATTTTCACTAACGTTTTCACGCCATTTGGGGTTTCTTCAGATGCGACCTCGGATTCTGACTTGACAGATGCAATAGACTCTTCTTCCTTTGGCTCCTGCTCAAGTAATATAACATCTTCCATGTTGAGGTTTGTTTGCCTCACTCAACACAAGATGCTCCTGACTGTCGCTCGCTACGCAGTTCAAATTGTGACGTGAGATTTGAGGCTTCAGCGCGAGATTTGGAGCTGTTGCTAGGCAGCGCGACCGACAAGATTATATATTATACCAGGTACGGAATGGGGTATTAGCACAAATGATTGTTCTGTGTTTAGTAGACAGTTTCAGTGGTCAGCAAGTGAATAGTAATTTATCCAGGGCTCAGCTTTAGCAAGACCTGTGCAATCCACCACAGCAGCCTTATCCATGCAAGTCTGGACAATTGAAGTATCTAGTGGACACTTATTCTTAGTAAGAACCAGTAAGTCCCTGAGTACTCGGAATACTCTGCACGTATTGTTATGCAAATGATACAATGCTAAATCAGTTTATAATTGCTGAAGCCACTGATTGATGCATTTTCCCCAACCTTTTCATTTTCTTTTCTCAATTTCACATTAAAGTGATCCTTCCCTTATTGAACTCTTTGGCTGTCTCCTAACTGTTTTAAAGTTTTTTTGAGAAACGAAGACAACAGCTTTTTGACATTAATAACCAAATCATAATTTTATGCTGGATAAGAAGCATCATTTAGGCATTTCACATTTATATACTCTCAGGCAATGATTCAAAAACAGGTCTTGCTTGAAATCAAGCAACTCCAGTTTGGCAGCAGGTGTCAGGTTTAAGGTTTGCATTGAAGATAATGGGGGAATGACTGTCTCGCCTCTTTGACTTCACTTAAGGTCAGCTGCAGTGAAGAACAGCTTGTAACAAGTTTCAGTTATGAGCATGGATCAGGTTGACCTGGAACATAACAGGGACATTAACCTTTAACATGTGCAGTACAGTGCAGTACCCGAATTGCTCTGTAAATGTAAAACCAGGTCAATAAACTAATAATACACTTCCTTGATTGTTGTTTTCATAGTTGGAGTTTAAAGTGTCCCATATACAGTACATATAAACTGACTTTCTGAGAAGCAATGACACAATTTTGAAGTATCTTACCACATTGTATTTCAATTTGTATTTCAGCGTTGAGATGTGCTCTCTCACAATCAGTATTAATAATGCCTCTTTGTAGTGGCTTCCACAATCAGAAAAAAAACTCTATTATCCATTAGCTAACTGGGAACTAGAACTACCGATAACATTAAATTAATACAAGAGATTTTTTAAGAACGTTTTTGTGGTCACTGATGAATAGCTTTATTGGTAGCTATAGCTATTTGTCTTGTCTTGTAAGCTATGATGTATCCAATCACCTTACCAAAATGTCTTTAATAATAATAATATTGAAGATTATTATATTTATTCTTAAAAGACAGTCCTCCATGTGCATTTAATTAAGCGGTGAGCTCCAGGATAATTAGTAATTGCTGCAGTCAGGCTAATGGGAAGGCCTGATAAAGTATCTAAAGTCTTTGAAACTTCATTGCATCTGTCATTGTACTCTCTTGACCAGAAAACAGATTGTATTATCAGGCTCCCCACCTGATAATACAATCTGTAGAGTTCATTAACATTAAAGGGGATACTGCCGGAGCAGTTCATAGAATCATACAGTTCTCAATATCAGTTTTTCGCCTGACCTGTTGTCTTTATAGATAAAAGACTAGCCATCTTTATCCTTTGTCCTGGATAATATTTTAATATGCCTTATGCAACAGGTTTAGACCTCAACAGTTCTTCTTCCAAAGCCAAAAGAGTCCAAAGAACATCATCAGCACATCTTGACATGTAAAACACATCTGCTGGTTCTGACTGCTGACAGATATAGAGAAGAAAATTTTCTAATGTAAGTTGTTAAACTTATGTTATTTTCACAAAAAAAACTTGAAATCCTCTCTGACAGCAAATTCGCTGTCATGGATCACTAATAATGACACACAAACCACACTGTAACTTGATCCCATCGCTGATGACCACACATACCACGTTACAGTGTGACGCAACAATTTATCCATTTTGACCTTGTGTTTTAAATTGACAGTGAGGCGGGCAATGGCGTAAATTATTTTGTTGTCTGCACCGTGTGACATTTGCTAGAACTGTCCTTGAAATGAATGGGAGATAAAATACCTTACTTGTCCTCACTACCTTACTCACTACGTTACTTATCCTTAGAGCCGAGTCACTGCACCACTGTTACAAGTACTACTTTTGCACTGCATAACAACAAAACCGATGGCCAGACGATCCACTGCTGCATTCTGTTACAGTGATCAGATGACCTGCTGTCTGTTTTTCATTCACGACAGTAAATGCCAGTCTCCTCTCTCTCACCGTGTCCAGGGTGCTTGCATTTCTAAGCCTTTACGCAGAGGAGCTAATTCAATTGGCCACAGCTAACTGCAGCAATTAAAAGCACATCATCAGACCAGGCATCAAACCAGGCTTGGAGGATAATGCTGTGTTGTACCAAAAATACCTTTCACAGCAGCATTTACTGTCCGGGAGCAGCGAGAGGCAGCATTTCCCCCGTTGGCTAAGCTGTGATATTCCTGTCACATTTTGGTGGAGTCATTTTTTGGAAAGCCAAATAAGCCAGGGGAGGGGGGAATGAAGAGAGGAGAAAAAGAAGAGACCAATTGCTTGTTTATGCTGCTGCATCTGCCGTCCTGTTGTTGCTGAGGAGGGGAATGTTGTGAATGACTGAGGCAGCAGAGCAGCAGAGTGAGACTAACAAGTGGTTGCCATGCAGCAGGAGCAAGCGAGCGTGCTTCTGGAGGGAGAGATAGAGAAACAGAATGATAATGAGTAGGAGGCAGCAAGTATGAGGAGAGGAGCTGTGTCTCAGAGAAGAGACACACATCAGAGCTCAATCCAGCCTCTCCCTCGCTTCTCTGTTTCTGTCTTTATCTCCAGCTATTAGATGAGTTGTTCGCCAATGGCACGTCCAGGATGTCAGTCATGGATGGATTAATGGATATGTGTCTGAGGGCTCCAAGAAACAGGACTTGTTCCCAAGAAACATCAGCAACAGGTCTGTGAGGATGGAGCGGTAATGACGGTGAGACGCCTGCTTTTTTTCTGCCTCAGACATCCTCACCAGAGAATCTGTCAATGCAGTCTCTGTCTCTCACCTTGCCTCACTCCCTCCCTATCGCCTCTCTCACTCCCTCACCATGTATACTTGTGCAGTGTCCCACTCATCATTCTACTTCCTCTTCCATTGTCTGTCTTTCCCAATTCTCTCTGTATGTAGCCTCCCTCTCTCATCCAACCCCACTCCCCTCCTCTCACTTCGAGCCACCTGCTGCTTGTGTTCATATGAGAGATTAAGGGAGAGACAGAATGACAGACGCAGACGTCCACTTGTGTGACCACACCAATTTTGTGATAATGTTTGGTCAGTCTCTGCTGATTTCTTGTCTAATGGAATTACTCTGTCTGGCAGGCATCTGCTCACAAGCAACAGGTAGAGAGAGCCCTCTCTTCTAAACCAAACATGCGTAACATCACATCTTCATGTGATCAGCCCTTTCATTGATACCTCACCGCTTTGCCTGTGTTTAACAGCTGACTATGCACTGCGACACACTATAATTCTGACCCGACTTAAAGGAGTCTAGCAGTGGCACTGACTCGTATTGCTGAACCCATTTCCCTGCAGTCTCCCTCACTCTTCTGTTCATGTTTGCTTTTTGCAATTTTCTGCAAAATTCCCAGAGGAGCAGAGTGAGAGAGAGAGAGTGTGAGAGAGATCGAAGTCTCCGGGCATCTGTTTGTTATCACATTCAAAAGAGGCTATTTATAGCTACCTGTAACCCTTTACGTTTCATGGTCAGCACACAACATTTAATGTTGTTTTTTTCCCTTTCCCTTATCTGGTATTTCTCCCAGCCTACACAGCGTATGCATTAAGTGTGGTCATACTTAAATATGTTGATTAAATGGACACTCTCTGCACAAAAGACAAGACAGCACTAATCTGACACCATCATGTAATCTCTGTCCAGGTAATATGCAGGCTTCTAAACGCCTGACCCTATCAGAGGAGAGATGAGGCACCTAGATGTCGGTTTACCATGTGTAGCGTCCACTACAACCACTCCCTTGCTGCCATGAGCGGAAACGACATGATGGCGCACTCTCTGACTCTGGAGCAGAAGACAGCGTTTGCCTTCGTGGGGATGCTGTTGGTGTTCCTGGGGCTGCTGATAGTAAGGTGTTTCAGGATCCTGCTGGACCCCTACAGCAGTATGCCGTCCTCCAACTGGGCCGATGGTATTGAGGGTCTGGAGAAAGGGACGTTTGAGTATGCCCTTACTTAACGCAGGGACACACACATCCATAGATGTCTTCACAAACAGAAATGCCTATAGATACACATATACATGTACACATGGACATGAATACACTTGCACACTTGCAAACACACGCAAGCTACAGCCATTGCACCTGACACCCCACTGAGACATCTCTCTGTGATGGACCGAACTAAGAGACTGAAGCTGTGTGTGTTCAATGTGCGCGCACTTTTAGTTCAGAGCCAGTGCGGAGTCTCTCTGCTGTATGTGACTACATGTTTGTTGTTGTGCCTGTCTGAGTGAGTGAGATGCAGATGCTGTGTCATATTCTTTGCCCTTCTGCCAGGGGGTGTGCATTTCAGCTCATCGATTTCACAGAGATGGCTGAAGCTCCCTTTAACCCATGCCTACAAGTTTTAATGTCTGTAGATGGTGAGAGGTGGGACAGGGTGGGGAATTAGTAGGATTATTCAGATGTATTTTGAAGACTCAGGGACAAGATTCCTTACGTGAACTCATAATGGGAAACAGAGTGGTTGGGCCTTTGTAGCAGAGCCATTCTGCACAGGAATGTATATGGTTGGATACAGGGTATTATGTCAAGCTAATGCTTTGTGGACTCGTCAAATCCAAGCTGTCGGTGATCCAATGGAATGCTGCTATGTGTGTACAGGTCGGCCCTTTCCGTGGCATCATGCAATGAAAGGCATCTGAGCAAACTGTGATTTACGTTATGGTGTTACCATTTCTAAATGATGCAAATGAAAAAAACAGCACTGTTTACTTTTGACAGTACGTCTGTAAAGACTTATGATGATGTTGATTTATGCGCTCAGTGTCAACTGTTCCGTCTCTCAAGCGTTTTATCAAAAAGGTCGGCCGATGAGACCACGCCAAAGAACTTTTAAGGGAAATGAGGATTGGAAACCAGGAAGGACTGTGGCGCTCAGCGCTGCTAGTTTCTAATGACAGGGATGAACTCTTACTACCTGTCTGCAGAGGAAAAGGTCACATGGAAAACAGGGATGGGATGTCTGTCAGCACTGGACATGAACATCTTTTTCCGCCTATTCTCAGCCATCCTCACCCTCTCTCACCTGCTCTCTTCCTTCCAGACAGAGAAAGTCCACAACAGAGATGCTGTACTATGGTAGACTGGTTAAAGTCTTGAGTGTTCCTTTGCTAATTTCTACGGTCTACGGTTTTTCCTTAGTGCTGTGAATCTGCCTTACTGTGACCTTCAATGGGTTTATGTGCCTTCATCTAGAAACATTAGAGCACCTGTTTGTTTGTACATGTGCGCGCGTGTGGCATATCATGACGACAGATTTTCTTGACCTGTTGCTTGCTCAGCTGGTGGTAGAGATTTCTCATTGATATAGATTTGATTCAATGATGTGAAATAAATAGAGTTTCTTCAATTTAAAATATTGTTGGTCAAATCTTTGCTTTTTTGGTTTCTTATTGCAAACTGTGGAGCTCGTTGATTGAAAAATACCATGTGAGATCCTGATTATAGAATGATACTTGAGGTGACAGGACATAGCAGAAGCTGGAAATTCCTCTTGATGAAAATGCCAAGCCTTTTTTTTTTTTACTCTGCTTCTAAACTCTAGCAATAGTTGTCCAACATTGCAGCAGCAACAGACAGAGGGGGAGCAAGTGGGTGCATAAGAGCAATACAAAGAGGCGATCCAAATTTTAATAACTCACACAGGAACTTATGAAGTATGTGCATGCAGTATTTGCATTGACAGTCTGGTGGTGATAATGCAAGTCTTGATCTACACAGTCTGCCAGACTTTTCTCCTGTGTCCTGTTCACTCTCGGAGGCCAGGCCACCATGCACGCCTCCATCGACACACGTCATTTGTCAGGAATGCAATCATTATTGCACCATTGTCTCTGTCACCTATGTGACACCCTTATCTGAAATCTATTTTTAGTGGAAAAACACACTGCCCTTTTCCTTACCCCACAAGCCCACTAACCTTACACAAAGAGCTACTAACAAAGATTATAAAATAACTTTGAGTTGTATGTTCATGTGTCACATGCAAATGTATGTTGTCTTATGAAGTTCATTTAGAATACCATAACTCATTTCCTTTCTTTGACTGGAACAAACATAGGGACAACAAACCTAATCTAAGGATTATGAGCAAAACAGGACCTACGTTTATACTCTGCGTATTCACAGTGATGCCCTTCTATTCCTCTGTATGCAACAACAAATATACACTACACCTGGAACAAACTCACAAGTTATTAGGACAATAATGCAACACAATCCTTGTTACATAGGACCAATGAGTCAGCTGAATGGTGAACCTTAGCTTTTACCGATTATCAATCAACAGTTTTATAACTTGTGGTCTTCGGACCTCACAGCTATGTCCTTGATTTGTTGCGATAAGACCAGGAGATACTGGATGCATCTCTATTACAGAATTTATCCAAACAGCTCTGTAATATACAATTAATGAGTTTTAGTACCATAATTTCCAAAAATAGCTTCGAGCGACTAGCGATCAGGTCAGTGAAGTGGTGAGCATTGTGGCCAGTATGTTGTTATTATGAATAACGGCTATATTTTATGTTCAGCTTTTATGTAACATGTCTGCATTGGTCTCCTGTGAAATGAACCAGACGTCAACTTGAGCTCATCAGATCTGCTCATCTGATCTGATCTGAGCTGAGGTTGTGCTGGATTTTAAACTTTACCATGTCGATCAATCATTACCTACCATGACATATATTAATGTTTCATATCAGTTATTAATGATTATAAAGCTATTATGTTTAATAATTCACC
Organism: Synanceia verrucosa; assembly: GCA_029721515.1. Classification (NCBI taxonomy): domain Eukaryota; kingdom Metazoa; phylum Chordata; class Actinopteri; order Perciformes; family Synanceiidae; genus Synanceia; species Synanceia verrucosa. Next base: position 23,534,129 of record CM056549.1, read on the forward strand.
TTTTTAAAAGTGATTTAAAACAGCATGTTAATATTCTAATATTTTTTTCACTTTTCTGGGAACTTGAAAATATTAATAAGCATGAGCAACACATAAAGTATGAAGTGTGGAACTGTTTCAAAAGTAATGAATTGTGAAAGATGTTATGTATGAAACTGAGAGCAAAGTCGAGTAAAGATAATTTGGGGATAAAAAGGAAATCCATAAAATCAGCTTCCCATTCATTGTCTATGCTCCAGCTCCAGATTTTAAATATGATGGCACCACATGTGTGAGACGTGTTTCTTTGGTTTCTCAATTGAGGTGGTGTTCCCCTTTAATAGTTGCAGCAAGCAGTGCAAAGGGATTTCTTCTGCATTCTCTTGAGCCCTTTGGACTTGAACTAGAGTACAGATTCCGTTGTTCTGTACAAATTAAAGCATACGCACCTCCTGCTACACAGATTCAATATATACGCAAGCTTTACAGCTCACCCTTGACAATAAAAAGGATTCACCTTAATCTCAAGTCCAGACTGCAGGAGAGTCAGCAGGACCTGAGCTACAAGCTGCTGAGCTACAGAGCAAAAAGTATATGAAGTAACTGAAATAGGCCCAACATTACCAGCTGCAAGTGAAGCACACATTAATGCATCAATAACTATGATATGATGAGATAATATTCATTATTCTGAAATGTGCCATTCTCCATGATGAATATTTTGGAGATTTTATGTATATTTTGCTTGTCATTTGTGCTACTTAAGCACAAGTTCAGAGTGCTTCTTCCACCGGGGTGAACATGCAACACAAAGCTGAGTATCACCAGTTAACCTGTCGCAGCCTGATTAAGATGGAGAGGTGAGGCAGAGGAGAGCTGTACATTACATTCCATGCGGAAAGCTCTCTTTCTTCCACATGAATCAGTCAGCATTGTTCTTGTAGAAAATAGTAACCGCAGTGAACCACTGTGTTCTGAATCTGATAAGCATTGTGAAATTGATTGCTTCCTTTCAATCTGCACATAAAAAACACTTGCTGGAGTATTTTTCTCACTCTGCAATACAGCCAAGGTCAGATTTTGAGTCATTAGCCTGCCTCTCACTGTGTGCATAAATCACTGTGGTATATCAGTAATAAGGAAGTTTACCTGTTAAGAGAAATTTTAAAGGCACTAAAGAAGTCATGTGGCTATAAAGAAGTGCCTCCGGCATGTTCTTGTAATTCATGGTCTCATATTAACTCCCATTTTCCTCATGAATACAGCCATTTCTGCCGCGTTAGCCGACCCACCAACTTACCCTGTTAACACATTGTAGCAAAGAGAATCATTAGAGATAACATTATGTTATATTATTCACTTATACTCTGATGGGCCCAATATCTTAGTCACTGTAATAATGATTTCCCTCTTGTTATCTCAGTAGTTTAATTATTATATTATAATTATATCCCATTCTGTCATGAAACTAATATTTTTCTAACATTGCATACTTTTCCTATCACATCGTGGAGGGCATGTAACCTTGAAACTTTTCCAACTTATGTTCCTCTTCTGGGATCTTCCATGTGGATGTTTCCTGATGATTCATCCAAAGGGTCTGAGGAAATACTATCCATAACCCCATAAACAGCAACCACAGGACAACATGTGCTGTTGCCCTGCACTTCAGACAATAATATTAGTAATCAATTCTCCAGAACTCTGGCAATGAGCGCCTTTATCTCTCGTTTGGCGTTTATGACTTGGTTAATCGTTAAGCAATGCCTTTGTGTCCCCTAGGATGGAGCAAGGACATATCTGACACCCCTCGTTCAGATTTCTGAGGGTTGATCCTGAGAGTTGGCCAATAGCTGGCAGCCAGTGTATGACCCTGGGATGCAGGGTATAAAGGTAGGCCCTCTGAGACAAACACAGCTTATACACAAGCAGAGGAAGAGATCTCTAGACGTCTAATCCTAGCCTAGTCCATACATCAATAAACAAGGACAAGTTGATGCAGTGGTCTGCTCTTTTAAAACACTGTTGGATGACTGAAGACATAAGACCCACACTGCTGTTTCATACTTCACTGTTTAAATCTGAGAGATGGAGAGACTAAAGTCTAATGGAGGGGAACATGAGAACCCCGCTTATGACGCCACTTTGGACGAACCTCCTGTCTATGAGGACTCTAACACGGAGCACCGGACCGTCCGGCCCTCAGTGGTCAGTGCCTTTGGTCATGACACTTTGGACCGAGTGCCCAACATTGACTTCTATCGCAACGCAGGCAGTGTGAGTGGTCACCGGGCTGTGCGACCATCCCTACAGGAGCTCCACGATGTGTTCCAGAAGGTGAGTGCATGCATGTCTATGAAGTTGGTGAATATGAATGATACAGATCTGGTTTGCATGTTTGTGCTTCTCCTCACCATCTGCAGAAGGTGTTTTTGTCTCCTTTAGTCATTAATTGAAGTAGCTGACTCTTTAGCTGCTGTCTTTGTTCTGCTCCTGACCTACATGGCCCATTCAATCACTCCAAACAGAGTAAAATCAGATATTTTACAGTCATTTAATCATTCAAACATCATCACTTTCAGTGTTCACAGTTCAGTCATTAAATCTTTGTCCAAAGACTTGTGAAACTAAAAAGGACACCGAAAGTTATTTCTGGGAGCTCAATAGCAACTGTCACACTTAAAGAGTTTTTAGTGCTTTTTTATTAGGCTATTATACTGCCTTGTGTTGCAAAAGAGATGGAGTTATAGGTCATTTGGGTTTAATAGGCTGAACTAGATTAGCATTTCTAAACAGACAAAAACACGGATTGATATTTAAGCAGTTGTCCTGTGAAAATGAAAGAAATAATTTGTTATTTCCCTTTAGGACAGATGTGCGAATGTCCAAGGCCATCCATTACCCAATCAGCATCTCTGCAAAATATCTCAAAATGTTGCATTCATCTGACAAGTTCAATAACCTTGACATGAGGTTATATGTTTCAAGAAGTTCATAAGCTGACTGACACAAGAGGACAATTTGCTCTAATCACAAACTGCACTCAAACCGAAAGGCTGACAAATAGTGTGAAAATCTTTTTCATGAGGTCTCAGTAACTCAGATGAGTCATTTAAGTTACACATCTGCATAAAAAGTTCATTTGTTTTGTCACTCTCTTTTTCAATTTGCAAATGCTCCATCAAACCAAACCGCCACAGTTTCTAAATTCTCTCCTGTGTATTACAGAGAAAGCCAAATACTGATCACTACATGAAACCTCTAACCATCTTCTCATGACAGAAATGACTGTTATGACTGTGCACCAGACACTGTAACTTGTAAAAGCCCTCTTACAATTGAAAAATATATATTAACACCAAAAATGTTAAAAACACAATCGTTAATATATCCCAGTCATGCCAAGACAAATTCATATGTCCTTTCCCTTATTTGCTTTTACATTTTCTCAACAGAACGGAGCGATCTCTGTGCCAGACACTGTGCAAGACGATGACATGGGGAGTGACGGGACCCCCTCTGATGATCTGGAGTCTGCTGTTCCCATTGACAGCAAAGGAGCAGTAAAGTTTGGCTGGATAAGGGGTGTCCTGGTGAGTTATGCAGGGTCATGACGGGCTCCCTCTGATTTATAGAAGCAGGGTCACTTTACATATTGTGGCAGGAGGAGGCTTGATAACACAGCAGGGCCATGTGAGGCTTTCAAGACCAGTCTGGCTGTGATTTGCATTAGCTCAGGAGCTACTGGCACCAAGATCCGAAAATACCTCAAATAAATAACCATTTATGGTTAGAAAATGTTTATGTTCAAGTGTCAAGTATGTCATTAACATTATCATGTTTGTATCTCTCACTTTACATAATAAATCATTATTCACACCAACTTCTCTTCCATAGGTAAGATGCATGCTGAACATCTGGGGTGTCATGTTGTTCATCCGTCTGTCCTGGATTTTTGGTCAGGCAGGCTGGGGTGAGTCACACAAAACAAATGTTGGTCAGATGGGACATTTTCATCATCTGTAATTGCCGTTTTCTGCCTGTTGCTTCTTTTTTCCAGTAATTTATATGCACTCAACTTTTGGGGGGAGTTTTTACAGCAGATGCCACCTGGGGGAAATCACAGCCCAGGAAATATGGTCTAACAGCCCTAAATATTTTATTGAGTTTGCAAGCTGATAATGCACATTATCAGGGGTGTCTTCAGAATGCACCAAATATTTTATTGAAACAATCAAATAGACATGGACTAGAGCTGCCTGAGGTTTAGAAATACAAGCAAAATAAGACCCCATTTACACGTAGCCGGGTATCTGCAAAAACAAATATTTATGTGGTTGCACCTATCATCTACACGTAAACGCAGGTTTCAGCCATTGAAAATGGCTAAACTCTGTTTTCATGCCTGCATGTAAATAGTGGAAAGCAGAGTTTTAGGTTTTCAAACATCATGATACAAGTCACAGAGGATGTTGTGGTGTAATGTTTTCACAATTGGCTGATATGGCTTTACATTTCTCTTACACTTAATAGCGCTAGGTGGGGTATTTATGCAGGTTCATGTAAATGAATATATTTTGGAAAACAGTGTCGTGTAATTGAGGATAGTATTGAAACCAGAGAAGTGGATTCATCTGTTTCTATAAATACCTGCCTACGTGTAAACGGGGTGTCAGTTCACCATGCGACATACTCAGATGTTACATTTTGATGTTGTGACCCCAGTATGTAGTGTAAAAAAGGGTGACTTGTGCATGTTAAGTGACCACTTTAACTACATACCTGTAACACCAAATACAACCAGCCAAATGAGAGTGCAGGCTAAGCAGGCTAACAGCTGCTTAATATAATCTGGTCTTAAATTAGTGCTTGACATGGGGAGGAGTCAGGCCTGATGCTACAGTCACTGATTCACAAGTACTACTGGAGCATTCCCAACCACTCAAGCATTTATTTGACTCATATCAGATACCTTAACAATATAGACACTGCAACTGGCACCGACACTTTAAACTGCATCTAATTCTAACTAATTGCTGATCAAACCTCTATGAGCGACGTGTACTAGAGGCAGGGAGAGAGGAGGAACTGTGTGAACAGCTTCATGAGCACGTTCATTGCTTAAGAACCTATCGATCCATAGCAGCTTTTGTTCAGATAGCGTAACTAAAAGGTTTTGGGAGGCAGAAAAAGCTGCAGGCAGTAGGCAGAGCAGGTACAACAGATGGCTGTAACTCATAGCCTCTGGGCACCTCTGGGACTTTGACTCAGTGTTTAAAGGTGACTGTGTGGAGGAGGGTTTTCATTTCACAATCACAATGTTTTATGACCATACACTTCAAAAATAATGCCCAAGCAAGTTGTTGTTGAGAAACTATTATTCTGAGATGTTGCATGTGTGCATTTCAGGTCTGGGAATAGTGGTCATTGTTCTCAGCTGTGTGGTCACCACCATCACTGGCCTTTCCATGTCTGCCATTTGTACAAATGGTGTGGTCAGAGGAGGTAAGGCGAGGCATCATCGGCCCTCATGATCAGAACATTTCACAGACCTGCTCATACAGTACCGATAAACATGATTTATGAATGTATATAACCCCAAGTCTTTGACTGAGACAATGGGATACGACCAGCTGGAGAGTTCGTGACACAAGGCTCAAAACTGCATTTGAATGTCACCTACTGAAGCCCTTTCTCTCTTCTACATCCCTCTGAACTTGTCCTGACATTAAATCAATGAATCAGTGATGTGGTGATTAATCATCCACCACCATTATGTGTGTGTGCGCTTCATTTTGTCACTTCAGGAGGAGCCTACTACTTGATATCTCGTAGTTTGGGACCAGAGTTTGGCGGGTCCATTGGTCTAATTTTCGCCTTCGCCAACGCCGTGGCTGTAGCCATGTATGTGGTGGGATTTGCAGAGACCGTGGTGGAGTTGCTCAAGGTGTGTGATGTTAGAATGATCAGGTGACTGGTGAAGTAAAATGTCTAAGATGCCTGACTACACACTTATGTGTGCTTCTTCCTTCTCTTCTGTCACACTCAGGAACACGCTGCCATCATGGTGGATGAAATCAATGACATCAGAATCATTGGATGCATCACAGTGGTGTTGCTGTTGGCCATATCAGTTGCTGGAATGGAATGGGAGGCCAAGGTGAGAGATGAACATCAAGCCCTGGGCTTACTCTGGTAAAAATGTCCAACCATATCTTGAATCAGTTTCCTTCTTTTGTCCTCAGGCACAGATTATTCTCCTCATCATCTTGCTGGTGGCCATTGCGAATGTATTTGTAGGAACATTCATTCCTGCAACCACTACAAAGAAATCCCAAGGCATCTTCAATTATGATTGTAAGACATGCTCTCCGAACAAATGCACATTACGAAAAACAGAACAAACAACATCATTTAACTCAAAAACCTGAAGATTTGACTCTCTCACGAAGCACTGTTCACCGGACTGTTGTTCTTGATCTTCATTTCTCTTCCCTCTCTGACAGCGAAAATCTTCTTGGAGAATTTTCCTCCAGATTTTAGAGATGGTGAGAGCTTCTTTTCAGTGTTTGCCATCTTTTTCCCTGCTGCAACCGGGATCCTGGCCGGAGCTAATATCTCTGGAGACTTGCGGGTAACTTTTCATTGGATAAGAAATCATAGAAATCATTAGCTGCCATGATGTGTACATTAGGTCTCTAAACAAAAGGTTGGACACAAAAAAAGAAAAAAACAACTGCTTTTTGTATTTTATCAGAAGCTGTTTTATTTTTATTTATGTAATAGTTAATATTTTCAAATATATATTTGTTAAATAAACAGTCTGTCATAGTAGCTTGAATATGAATATGCCATGTTCAAACACACACACACTGTTTTACAGGACGCCCAGGCAGCCATACCTAAAGGTACCTTGCTGGCAATCCTTATAACTGGCGTCACCTACCTAGGGGTGGCCCTCTGTGTCTGTAAGTACAATAAACCAAAAATGCAACTTCAGTGAGCAATGATTATAGGCGTGTTTTTGTCTTGATGGTTGGTTGTTAGACGATTCCCAAGCAATGCATCTGTTCTTCTCTCTAACTGGTCAGCTGCCACTGTTGTCCGTGATGCCACAGGAAACATAACTGACATCGTTATGGCTGGAGCATCATGTAATGGTTCAACAGCAGCTGCCGCCTGTGAACTCGGCTATAACTTCTCTTCCTGCGCAATAGAAAAATGCAAATTTGGCTTGATGAACAACAATCAGGTACAAAGCCTTTTGAATTTCTAATCTGTACATTAGAAGCAGCTCTCTGTCTCACATCTCTAATGCTTTCCTCTCCTCGCCTCTGGTTCAGGTGATGACCTTGGTATCTGGCTTTGGTCCCCTCATCATTGCTGGAACGTTCTCGGCCACCCTTTCTTCAGCTCTGGCTTCCCTTGTCAGCGCTCCCAAAGTCTTCCAGGTCAGCCACACACCAAGTTTTTTTTTGCAGGGACAAAGTTTGAGAGGAACTCTCCCACTGAGATTCTAACTCAAGCTTGGTCTGTCCTCAGGCGCTGTGTAAAGACAACATATACAAGATCCTGCACTTCTTTGCCAAAGGACACGGCAAGAACAACGAGCCAATCCGTGGCTATATCCTCACGTTCTTTATTTCTGTGGCCTTCATTCTCATCGGTCAGTACAGTCAACCACCATGGCCTGGTTATAACATCTTAACAAATTAAAATACAATACTTTATGTTAAAATTGGCTTTATCCTTCAAAATGAACAAATGTGAAATTACTGGAAAGTTTATGTATTACGAGATAATACTTTTATTTCCATACAGGTAATCTCAACACCATCGCTCCTATCATCTCCAACTTCTTCCTGGCATCATACGCTCTCATCAATTTCTCCTGCTTCCATGCATCCTATGCCAAGTCTCCAGGTGGTTCCCTACAGTAGCTAATACTGATCTGGCTGAAGTAATTGTTTCAGGAAATATGTATTAATGACTACGAATATATCAAAACAAAGCACTATCACAAAAAGAACCTGGTTTAGGAAATTTTCCAGGAGAAACTGAACTGAATTAGATAATTATATTTTGATTTGTTTTAAATTCAGAGTAAGTTTTTAATACTACATGTCACCATTAATGGAATTTGTGTACAATTTATTCCCCATCCAACAGTCTGAAGTTATTAAATGTGCTCTCCCTTCTCTCATGCTGTTCTCAGGTTGGAGACCTGCATATAAATATTATAACATGTGGCTATCTCTGTTGGGTGCGTTGCTCTGCTGTGCTGTTATGTTTGTTATCAACTGGTGGGCTGCTCTCCTCACATACGCCATTGAAATCCTGCTCTACATTTATGTTACTGTCAAGAAGCCAGGTGAGCTTCATTCAGATGTTTTTGAGCACATTTATGACACCTGTGTGGAAGAGCTAACCTGTTATTTTCCCTCCAGATGTGAACTGGGGTTCATCCACACAGGCGGCATCATTTGTGAGCGCGGTCAACAATGCTCTGTCTCTGTCTGGCGTCGAGGATCACGTCAAGAACTTCAGGTAAAAGCCTGCACTGCATCGCTGTGGGTGCATTTGTATTATTCAAACCAAGGAGGACAACTTGTACAAAACAGTTGTCATCAGTATGACACAAAAAGTGTAAAGTAAGAGGTCATTGTGCTTAACATTTTAAGATATTCTTGTGTGTTTCTCAGGCCTCAGATCTTAGCATTGACAGGTTCAGCACGGGCCAGACCAGCTCTCCTGGACCTGGCTCACTCCATCGCTAAGAACTATGGACTCTGTCTCACCTGCGAAGTGTTTGTGGTAAGGTCATATTACTATCTAATGCAAAGCAATGGATATTATCAAGGCAGCACATTTACCAAATCTTTATTTTATATTCTTTACTTTATACCTATGCTCTATTCAAATCAAGATTTTCACATCATACAAATTTAAATTGTGCAGACTTCACGTATTCAAGTGCATATCAAGCAGGTATGGTCTGGATCCCTGAGGCTAAAGTTTAGGGTCAGATTTGTCTTCTGAATATGAAAAACGTGTATTTCTCCCACTTTCTCTCTTAAGCATACTCACAAAAACACCTCCACTCACGTACAGCCGTATGTTGTGATATGTTTCCAGGGCCCAAGATCAGAAGCCCTCGAAGAGATGAATGCTAGCATGGAGAAGAACCAGCTGTGCCTTAGGAAGAACAAACGCAAGGCATTTTACGCAGCTGTGGTCTGCAACAGCTTCAGGGAAGGTGCTCAGAGCCTGCTGCAGGTCAGTGTGGTCAGAATTTACAACACGAGAAAAGGAAAAAAACCCTGCTAACCCATTAAAATCCATTCTATTAATGTATAACCTGCGAGTTTTGATCAGAGTGAGACGGCAGATTTAAACATTGCAGAAACAGGTTTTATTGACCCATTTCTTCCTCACAACAGTGAGTATCTATTGGTGTGATAGGACTGTCATGTCTTTGTCTGAAGGAAGAGGAGAGAGTTAACGAGGAGGAGGAAAACAGTCTTATGGCTCTGGCTATCACACTGCAGAGATAAGGCCGCGGTTCATTGTCAGGATTGCTTACTTCAAACAGCACGGCAGATTAAAAGCTATAATTGATTAACACTGAGTCCCTGTGGACAAAGTGAGATCTGCTGAGTGATCTGGTCATAACTTCTGGCAGTAAAACAGCTCCACAGCCGTCTTGTGTAGCACTTGTTTTTTTTGTTCTCAGTTAATGAAGACTCCAGGTTTTTACAGCCGTGGGGTAACACTGTACCATGTTGCTTCAAGTTAAATAATTTGGGGTTTTAGCTTTTTGCTATAAGTGTCGTGCTTTTTCCTCCTAGGCGTCTGGTCTCGGTCGTATGAAGCCAAACACGTTGATGATGGGCTTCCAGAGAAACTGGAGGACTGCAGGCACAGAAGCAGTGCAGAGTTATGTGGGATTACTGCAGTAAGTCACAAAGAAATACACAGACACACACAGACTATATTGAAGGTACCCACCCTAAATGAAACACAGATAAGAGATGTTTGCGTTGTACATGGTGTCCTCACTCTCTTTTCCTTCCTGACAGTGATGCGTTTGACTTTGAGTATGGGACAGTGTTGCTGAGGATGAACCAGGGACTTGATGTTTCACACATTGTCGAAGCTGAAGGTCAGTATGAAGACTTCTTCATATTATTCTTCATGTGCTTTTATCTGCAGGAACTCTTGTGTCAGTGTGACAGTTGTTTACAAAGTACTTTTTCACACAAATGTAGGTTAGGATGAAACACAGGGAGAGGAGATTAGAGGCCTAAAAACAGCAGCATGATGTATAACTAAAGCAGCTAACACTCATGCAACATAGCAGAACAATTTACAAGAAGACATGTCCATTTGTAAATATGCTTTAATTTAGTAAGATACAATAGCAGTCCTCCTGAGCTGATTTTAAATGAATTGTTGAAAATGATCAAAATAATAACAAAAGTAAAATAAACTGCTCTGCTACTAGACATTTATTCTCACAGCAACAAACAGTAACCAATGATAATAAAATAACATTGATAGGTCAGGGCACTTTGTTCTGTTGATTACAGAGTGCATATAAAGGTCACATAGTCACATAGTTAACATTTTAGATCAACTACCAGTTTACAGCTGTGCCTCTGTAGAAGTCTTTATGATAATAAAGATAATCTTAAATGCAACACATTCACAACGGAGCACTGCAGAGATGTTGAGGCCTGAACCTCTGAAAATCCACCACTATCTCATCAGTCTTGGCAGTGTTCAACTGCAGATAGTTTGCCCTGCACCAAACCACAAAGTCCTCCACCAAGCTCCTGTACTCCCCCTCCTGTCCATCCCTGATACGTCAGAGTATCAGACTTGAGATACAAACAGAGTTGTATTTGAAGTCTGATGTGTACAAAGTGAACAGGAAAGGCGAGAGAACAGTCCTCTGTGGTGCACCAGTGCTGCAGACCACATCCCCCCTGCTGAGCTAGAGGTCTTTCTGTTGTTCCCTGTGATGGTTTTCATGTCATCCCAGACCTCCCATGTGTTTGTGTTGCTCAGCTTCTGCTCCAGCTTCCTGTTGTAGAACTCTCTGAGCTAGACCTTGAGTTCAACTCCCTGTATGCACTTCAGCTCTCCCCAGTCCCCATCTTTAAATGGCCTTTTTTTTCTTGTTGAGGAGGTTCTTGATGTCACTGTTTATCCAGGGCTGGTCATTAAGACAGCAGTGTACCTTTTTAGATGGAAAAGCAATGTCCTTGCAGGAGTTCAGATTGTCTGTGGTGCAGTGTGTGACACCCTCTATGTCCTCACTGTGTGGTTCCTGCAGTACACTCCAGTCAGTGCACTCAGAGCAGTAGTCCCTGAGAGCCACCTCTGCCTCCGGAGACCATTTCCTGAAGAAGCATGTGGTTGTGGGTTCTCTGAGTACCTGTGGTTTGTATTAGAGTTGGAGAAGGATGAAGTTGTTATTTGATTTCCCCAGTGGAGGCAGGGGAGTGGCATTAAAGTCTCCTCACATTGCCATAAAGGACATCTGTTGTCCTGTTTTTCCTGGTGGGGCAGTTGACAAACTGGTGAAAGGCTTGGAGAGTGGAGTCCAAGGTGTTGTGTCTGCAGAGCTGCAATGGTAGAGTGGATGATGTCATACACGTCTCTGCATTGGCCCGCGGAGGAATGTAAACACAAACAACAATGGCGAAAAGAAGCTAATGGGACTTTTCCATCAGGTTTTGGGATATTGCAGAAAATAAGTTCTGTGGCAAACCGATAACACAGCACATTTTGTCCAGTAAGATAATGCTCATGACATAACAAAGAATTTGTGATTTTTGATCACCTATAATTTCGCTATAAATGAGCAACACCACGGTGGGTTAACTACTTATTTCAGCCTTCTAACCAAAATCCCATCCACTTTGATACAAAAGAACTGAAAGATCAAAAATGCAGTCTCATCTTAGGACTCATCCCTGCAGTACTGAATTGATTATCGTAAACCGGAAATCTGATTGTTTCTTTCAGAGGAGATGCTAAAGGCAGCAAAGGAGCAACAGGCGCTGGATAACGAGATGATGCCAAATGGAGGAAAAGCAAAAGGACTCTTCAGGAAGTCCAGGAAGTCCTCTAAGCAAGTGCTCATGACCAGAGGTATCTCTCTCAGTTCAAATCTCACATTTCAGAAAGGCTTGAATCTGAAGTTATGTAAAGCATAAGTGGTGATGAGTATGGTCTGCGAGAAAAGAAGGTATCTCTTTCAGTATCCTCATATTTCCACTGATATAACATTTAAAAAATGAACAAAGGAACCCAATTGCACTCATCTTTTTGGGAAACTTCCCCACACTCCTATTGAGACATAATTAAATCGAGCACTCCCACTAAAGATGTCTCTGAGGGAGTAATCTAATAATATGGTCCCCTTCGTTCCAGTTTGACGAGCATCCCTTAAGAGCAGCCCTTTAACCCAGACACTCGATTTGTCCACACACACACACACACACTGGCAAGGCTGCGATGGTCATTAGTATGCAATCTGGATGCCACTCATTGGAACATTAAACCTGAGAGATGGCTGTTCCTGCAGATGTAGAGTCAGTTCTTAATGTTGATTTGCACTAATTCTCCATCCCGCTTCTCCAAGCTTCATCAATGAATTAGATTCCTACTGTTCCTCTCCCTCATCCACTTCTCATTTCTCGTATCTCTCTCTCTCTCTCTCTCAGTGTCAGTGTGTGGCCCTCCACCCCCGCAGGTTGCCAAGATGAATGAGAAGCTGGTGGAGACCAGTGCTCAGTTCCAGAAGAAACAGCCTAAAGGCACCATTGATGTGTGGTGGCTGTTTGATGATGGAGGTAGGTGTTGGTTCCTCGAGGCAGCCTTCCCTTATGTATTTCACCATAATGAGTGCAACAGAGATATGCACAGACACATCACGTTCTCCTGCAGACATTCTGCAGAATAAATAAAATAATATGTAAAAATATGTAAACTATAAATCAGAAATATCAGGCTTGGATTAGAACCAGAATCAGAATCAGAGTCATGTTGTGGCCCAAGCTTGATCTCTCCACTGAATTCATTGAAGTCCATTAATGAGTTTTCAGGACAAGATAAACTGAGCTAAAACATAACCGTCTTTGCAAATGTGAAATACCAACATACATAGTTTGTATCCAAGTGGGTTGATTGGTTTTGCAGTAAAAGGTAAAATGCATTCCCCCTCTCTCAGGCCTCACCCTGCTGCTCCCCTACATCCTCACTACCAGGAAGAAGTGGAGAGACTGTAAATTAAGGATCTTCATCGCCGGACAGCCAGGACGCAGTGAGCTGGATAAAGAAGAGTGAGTAAAAAGAAACATCTGCAACAACTGCCTGCACTGGGCAGCTCAGCAAAGGAAGACAAACTAAGCATTTTAAGATAGAGAGGAAATGTTGGAAACAGTGGAGCGTTAACCTTAACTCAGAAGCTGTTAGCAGAAGCTAAATTATTACCAACATTTTCTCTGAATCTCTGAAACACTTTGCAGATAATAGCTCACTAGAGCCTTGGATCACAGTGTGCTGTCTTAAAGGGTTTTACAGGTCCACAGGTTTACAGAGAAACAGGCTAGTTGTCATAGATTTGCAGATATATGAGAGCATCGGGATCATGATCACATGGGGATGATTCTTGAAATTAATGACTTGTACATATACAGGTGCTGTCTGGTGGGAAAGGCGAGGGCTGTATTTTCATTTTTCTCTTTTTCCAGAAAACTGCCTAAGCTGCTGTACTTCTTGAATTACAACATGCTGAAAGGCTATTTTAGAATGATGCCAACAATATACTGCCTACCCCAGCTTTAATGGGTAGCAGACTGGGGAAATGAATTGGCAAAGTCCAGATAAAAAAAAGATGTTATTTTGCGTTAACTGAAAAATAATGACCAACACTTTACACTTAACATTTGAAAGTGAACCAGTGTGTGATAATGTGTCTTGCAGGATGAAGACCCTGTTGAAAAAATTCAGAATTAACTGTACTGACATCCACGTCATTGATAATATCCACATCCAACCCCGCGCTGACAGGTAATTGCGTATTTGCAGTCATAACAGCGACAGCAGACCAGATGGTGCTACAGTAACAGCAAAATTTAATCACCTCATCTGCATATTATACAATAAAAAAATAGTTCCCAGTCAGCTCATGCTTTGATCTGCATTCCTCCAGCTTGAAGAAGTTAGAGGACATGATTGAGCCGTTCTGTCTACATGAGGGGTCTAAAGATGTCGCTCAGGCTGAAGTCATGCGGAAAGAGCAGCCCTGGAAGATCACTGATGAAGAGCTGAGTGCTTTTGAGGAGAAGGTAAACTCTCTGCCACAAATGAAGATTTTATACACAGCCTAGACTGTATTTGTGTGGTGTGGAGGTGAGTCAAACAGCAAAATGAGGTTAAAATTCATTGTTAAAACGTAAACGCTGCTGTTTTACAGACCAACCTCCAGGTACGACTGAACGAAGTGCTTCAAGAAAACTCTAAATCAGCCAATCTGATCATTGTGTAAGTAGAACCAACTGTTACCTGAATAACATTAAAGTCCTAAACTTTGGGGGAAAAATGTTCAACATTTTTTCCGTACCCTTGCTGCCTGCAGGAGCATGCCCATTGCTCGTAAGGAATCCGTCTCTGATTTCCTGTACATGGCCTGGCTGGACATTCTGACGAAGGACCTTCCACCCACCCTGCTCATTAGAGGCAACCACAAGAGTGTGCTTACTTTCTACTCCTGAGCACCTCCCAGGCTATAGGTACAGCTATAAAGGAAATACATGGAAGCATCATAATGATGGACTACATTCATAAAATACACCAGAACCTAGGATGACATTATTCAGTCCTCCAGGCTAATACCATAATGTAACACAAGCATTTATGTCAAGGCATTTATAGTCAAAAACCTAAAAACAAACAAACAGAGGAGTGGTGAGCATAATAAAGACTATTCAGTCACAGTTAAACCTTGTTAGTACGTTACTGTTGACCAGTTTTTGTCTGGTATGAGTTGATTTGTAAGACGTTGCGGTGAGTTGTTCTCTGGAAAACAACTACTTGCACAGATGCTGCCAAGTGAACGTAACATTGTTTTAATATTACTGTTCTGCACTCAGAGTTCTGTATGAAAGCTGTCAGTGAGGAACAAAACTAGTCTCAATAAAGAAAAATGCATTTCTGGCATTGAATTTGTAAATGTCAGACAATCTGAATGTGAATTTAGGAGCATTGTTTAAGTTCACCCTCGCGGCACTGAACACAGGATAAAGAGAGGTTACCAGAAGAGTGAGTTTAAGATCTTTGCATGCAGACAAAATGGTATACCACTCTGATATCATAATTTTCAGTTAGAACAAAATTAAATCACACTTGTCTTCCTAACTCAGTCAGATCAGTCCAAGGGCAGAAATACAAGGATGCTTTCAGTGGATGCACTGCATGACTGCGTTGTCCTCCTCTGTAATTGTAAAATAAATGTATATAGTAGATGCCTGAATTCACTAGTGAATGTTTCTTTGAGCAAAAAAAACCTTCCTTTTCTAAATGATTAACAGCATACATTCTTTAAAACCGTGCTTTGATTCTTTTTTTAAACATTGCTCGATATGTAAAATACACTGCTGTTATAAAGCTGTTTACCTGTTCCACATTATAGGCTACTGTTGTTTAATATGTTTAATGTTACTATCACAGCACAGTAAAATTTAGCTCAATAAAAGAT
The DNA here is from genome assembly GCA_029721515.1 of Synanceia verrucosa. NCBI lineage: Eukaryota > Metazoa > Chordata > Actinopteri > Perciformes > Synanceiidae > Synanceia > Synanceia verrucosa. The sequence goes on from CM056549.1 coordinate 23,549,877, forward strand.
TGATTGTTTTTTTTTTCTGTATATTTAACCCTTTGTCCTCCTATTTAAATGCATAATTGTGATTACCTGAAATAAAAGATGAATATGATTTTAAGCTGCTTTTTTGTCATGTTTTATTAGATGATTTGATGAGATAATATCAGACATTGCTTGTTCAAAGGAATGTGTCAGTAGAATGGGAACCTGCTTGTGTTTGTTGAATTACACAGATGTTTACACAACATTTTGTTAAAATTTATACTCTGTGGTTGATGTTGCAACTTAACACACTGGGGCTTGATGTACAAACACAAGTCTATGCATTTGCAACTGCAAGACCAGTGTCTAAAGACTGTTTCAAAGACACAAAGTCTGGGGGGGAAACTTGCATACTGGAGCCCCCCTCTCTCTCTCTCCATATTATGTATATGGCGAGAAAGAAAGAGAGAGAGCGAGAGAGACAGAGAGAGAGAGAGAGAAGCACTACTTAGAACCTGACACTGCACAATGAGCAATGTGTCTGTTTTGAGGTTGCCGATTCTATTATACATATTATATTATAAGATAATTGTGAGTACTTAGTCAGATGTGCACATCCTGTAAAACCTGTGAAATGAACCACTGAAAACCCTGAAAAGTAGAATGTGTTGTAAATAGATATTACGTAGAATAGAAACAATAAATTTCTATGATTTCTAACTATATGTCGATATTTTTCCAAACAAATACGATGGTGTATAACAGTGGAGTCCGCTACATACTTCTCAGTGGCCAATATAAACTATGCAACAACAGGAAAGCAGTGTTATCATCAGTCTGCAGTGCTCATCTACTGAACGGAATGCAGGAGGAGGAGCTGCGTGACATCAGCTGACAGGAGAGAGCTAGCTCTTAGTTAGCCGTTAGCAAACAGTATGATACGGTCGTTGCTAACGCTAAGGGGTCTTCAGCTACAATGCTCTGCGATTTATGATGCTGCTCCACGTCTCTTAGGGAGGGAACTTCATATGCAGATGACTCCTCTTAGCAAAGGCAAGCAAGACATTAGAATGGATAACGTTACTGTTAAAAACATGTCAAATGCTTGTTGACGTTAGCTTCGCTAGTCTGCCTAGCATTTTGTAACTAAAGCCGCTCTGGTTTTAATATGCTACATTACATATCTGTCGTTTTACGGACCACCACCGACACTACATTTGCTTTCTTAAGTGCAGCGCGTATGTAAAGTGAAGCTTTATGTTTTCGAAATACTACTTAACGCTGTTGTTAAATATTCCAGTTAGGAGCTTACTGTTATTTATATTAGTAACTCTCGCGAGAGCGTGTTTCTGTGTCGCAGCGTGGGCAGGGTGACGAAGAGGTTGCCATAGTTACAGAGAGTGTGAATAAAGCTACTTATTTTCTGCAGATTTATTTATTGAAATGTTTTTTTTCCCAATGCAATTATTAGCCGGTCTGTATCAACTTATAGAAGGTCTTGTCGTCATTGTCACTGATTAAATGTCTGTTTAATGTTGGCTCTTGGGGGAGGGGCTTATTTGGCGCAACTTCCAGCGCGGGTAATTCATTCAAAACTAGCACCGCCTGCCCGCCAAGACATTGTAGCTGAAGAGTTTAATAGTGCAGCAGCCAGCTTTACTTCTGTCTCTAAGTAGTTAGGCTTTAGTCCGCATACATTATTTAGTGTACCGTCGGTTTTAACTGTGAACACTTTGCCAACATGCCCGCCCTAGAAGTTACAGATGCTTCAGAAGTTTCTCCGTCAAAGAAAGCAAGGACAGAGACAGAGACAGCGGCTGCAGGAGGAGGACCTGTCCTCAGGTTTGCAAAACTTTCTGAACATGCCACTACACCAACCAGAGGCTCATCTAAAGCAGCGGGATATGACCTGTACAGGTTGGTTATGGTCTCATTTAAAACTCTTAACTAGATATGCGTATATTTCATTTCAAATGTGTGCGAAAACTCAGTTCCCGAGGGTGAGTCTACTCTGCCTGCACAGAACCATCTGTCATGTGAGTGCAGTGCCATAAACCAGCTGAGCTAACCTTCATATTGTGAATTTTAACAGTGCATATGATTACACCATTGCACCTATGGATAAGGCCATTGTGAAGACAGATATCCAGATAGCTGTTCCACATGGTTGCTATGGGAGAGTTGGTGAGTGAAAATACAGGTTACTGGTTTTTCCTGCTGCAGTGTCTACACTGTATACACACTTTTGCTCAGGGCATGTGTACAAGCTTGGATTATGTTAAATAACTTGCATGACAACAGGTCATAAATTGTTATTTTGCTTTTCTCAGCACCAAGGTCTGGTCTGGCAGTGAAACACTTCATTGATGTTGGCGGTAGGCATTTAAAATACTTATGATGAAAGTCCATGTGAGCAGGTGATGTTTTAACCCTTGTTATGCCCAGACATTCTAATACCTCTGTATGTTCTCCTCAGCTGGAGTTGTAGATGAAGACTACAGAGGAAATGTGGGAGTTGTGCTCTTCAACTTCAGCAAGGACACATACAATGGTGAGTTTGTGGCATCAGTGAAATATATTGTCACTTTTTATTAAAGGTACCAGCAATACTTCACCCATAGTCCATAGCCATGTCAGAGCCATGATGTTCATGTGTCTTTGTGAGCCTTTTCTGAAGGAGCGTGTTGATATGAATGGAAAGAAAATAGTTTGGTGTTATTCACTTAAACAACAGCGAGACTTTCACAGTATATCTGTCCCAGTCAGTTAGCATTCAGCTGTTGGCTGCAAATATCAGAAAAACAAATCCAATGCACATAGCAAATGAATGAGACCATTGATACTAAGACTATACTGCAGCTGTGTAAATCATTCTCACCATATGGAAGAACCTTAAGCATGTCATGAAAGTAAAAGAAGAAAACATGAAGATCTTTGTATGGTCCAGATTAACAGGTTTTCTCATCTTTGCAGTGAAAAAGGGTGATAGAGTGGCTCAGCTGGTGTGTGAGAGGATCTGCTACCCAGATCTGGTGGAGCAGACGGTAAGCTGCAAGTTGAGTAACTCAGACACAACATAGGCGTACATGCACTCAGTTGCCAGTTTGTTATGTACACAGAGGTAAACTGATTGCAGTTTAAAACGGCAGTGATGAATCAATAAATCCTACAGTCCTGAAGGTTATCATGTTGAGTTTCTGTTGAAATCATGTAACTCTTTGAGTGCCAACGACGTAATAATAAGTCAAAGTGGTTTTTCGGCAGCGGGTTGCCGATCATGGTCTCCTGCGGCCTGTGAGTAATGTTGAGGCTTCTGGGAGATGTAGTCGCAGCATAAAGAGACAGTATACACTACAGAGATCAAAGCAGGAAGTGGAGACGATTGCATTTAGAGAGAAAAACAAACGAATTCCGGACAAAAAGTGGTGTTTTTGGTGAAAAACCAACCTCTACCTCTGATAAAACAAGAATGGGCCAAAGTAAAAACAAATTTCATGATGAAATAGAGTCTCCTCTTTCATTTGAGCCATTCAGTGTTTTCAGAGTCATAGTACAAAGTATTATGTGTCTTGAAATATGACTCAAAATGGGCAAAAACGCTGGCACAAGGCACTTTCTGTTTTATATGACACTGAGTTAAAAGGTGTAGTGTCACTAAATTTTATTGTTATACTTAGAGGTCTGAAACACTTCCTGTATGATGCAATATAACTTAACTGAACCACAAACGGTCCTCAAATGATTATTAAGCCAACATCTTCATGGAGGTAGGGCTTATTGTTGTATTGGACTGCTTTAGTTTTAGCTTTAGTTTTTCCACTGGGTGTGACTTTACTGCAGCAGTTTTTTTTTCATGCATGTAACAATTTATCAATATATTAAAATGGTTCTTTCAGACACTTGATGAGACAGAGCGTGGTGCCGGAGGATTTGGATCAACTGGACGCAGCTGAAAGATTCAAATGTGATGGTTGATGCACATGTTTAAAATATATGGATTAGATGCTAATAAAGTTCTTTATTTTTGTCTTTGTGAGACTCTGATGTCGTTTATTGAGGCTGTCATTTTTTACTTTGACTGTCCACAAAGTGGAAAAAAAACTCTTACAAATCTCCACAAGGTGGCAGTGCAGGACAGGTGTGTCTCAGCTGAGTGAGTGTCAGAGCTGAACACATGAAATTTCTAATACTGTTGAACTTTGTTAATCAGTAACCTGGGAAAACAGGGAAAGGACAGCAGTGAATACATGTACACCAAAAATATGTTTTTATTGTGAATTTACAACTAAACCCTCACTGATGTGAACAGAGAACACAGACTGGTGTCAGACTGGTCCGTGGCAATGCAGCACTGATTGTATTTGTGAGAGAACGTGTGGCCACGAAGACCTCAGTGCATAATCATGAAGGCCCAGGTTTGGCATCATCAATGTGTGTTGTGTGTGTATGTGCAGGTGTGTGTGTGTGTGTATGTATGTATACACAGTTTACAAAGGAAGTAGTTGGTCATTATAAGCACCATTACAAACCCCTCTATTCCAGGGGCTTCCTCTAGTTTACAAATGCTTCATAGATTAAAAGTGGCATCGATTATTACAGTATAAACACAATTTACATGTGGTATAGAGGAGAGCGGACAGGCTGTGAAGCTAGCTGTTACTGTTGCAAAGACATGAAATCTTCAGAATGACCAGTGGGATTGTATCTGGTTGACTACTGAGTTCTGGATAGTAGTACAGTGCATTCAGAAGTCTATGTGGTTGTGTTGCCAGCACCAGTAAATATGAATTATTCTAGTCAGGAGGAAAGATGGAAAAGCATAGTTGAAATATGCAGTTGGAGTCATTGAGACATAGCCACTGATCAATAGTCCATACTGGGTTCCTTTCCTCTCCTAAACTTATTCCATTTTTCATCTTCTCTCCATTAAATTAATATCTGGGGAAGCAGAAACATACTTACTTTCGTGTATCCAGGTTTGTTCAGTCATTTACCTGAGGGGAGGAAATGAATTCACTGCAGACTATTGAGACGCACCCTTTTCTTCCACCTATACTAAGTTTTAAAACTCAGCCTTTAGAGCTTTCTGCAGTCCTCGTGCCCTTCGAAGTGGCACCTGATTCCACATATCATCATACAACATTAAACCCTACAATTAAAAAACGTTCACACTCTCAATAGTGCTTCGCAGCTGACGTGTTGGGGCAGCATGTTCTTCATTTGACTGAAATCTCTCACACTGCCTCATTCAGCTGGAAGTTTCCACAGAAATTGTATCTATGATATGTAGAATCATCTTTGGCAATCAATTGAGACAGTCCCTCCCCCCCACCCCCTTCTTGTCTCTTTGGTGGCGAGCCCTTCTCCCTGTTTGAGCAAATAGAAGTTGCCCCTAACCACTGATCCAGCGTCAGTGTTGTTTGGCCTTTTAGGAAAGTGTGAGCCTGACACTGGATTAGCTGACGGCAACATCTACATGTCTCAGTCTTGTGATGGTTAATGGAGGATGAGCAGCACCCTCATCTTCAGTATGTCTCCCAGCTGTCCTGTGAGGTAGTCTTTATCGTGTTGGTCCTCCAGTTCGGCTAGCTCCTTCTTCCTGTACAGAGGCACACTGCTGATCTGAAGGGAGTACGCTCCTGGGGGGAGGGCCTTCTTCTTGCTCAGATGCAGGTAGCTGACACCCTCCCTCTGGTTGATCTTGAAGTAGCCCTCTTCGTTTCCGTAGTCGATGCTGTAGCGCACATGGTCGCTGAGGGTGGACAAGGCAGGAGTGAACTCAAGGATGTGGTCACGGCTGCTCAGGTCGCTGACGTTCAAGTTGAACCGCAGGGTGTCCTCGATGTCCACACTGGCCAGGCTGACCATCTCCTTCTCAGTCAGCTGCAGAAAGAAAATGTGGCCCGAGTGAACTTAATGGCTTTAAGGCACATGTCCTATAGCACACTATGTTCTCGGTCATTAATCAAGAGAGGCAAGGTGACAAGGGCTGACTAGATTTACAGCCTCACAGTTAAATGACTCCACCAACCACATGGCAGTTTACATCCAAGTCAGTTATCATGTCATCATTTTATCCCTTTAGGCACTTTGTTCCAAAAATGTATTGTGAGGTTCCAATAACCTTGGCATTTGACTTTTTATCACATCTTTCTTGAGTTCAAGTGGATGTTTGTGCCAAATTTGATGAAATTCCCCAGATGATTTTATGAAATGCCACTTTCATGAGAATGGGACAGATGTGAGGTCACAGTGACCTTCACCTTTGACCTCCAAATTGTAATCAGTTCATCGTTTGTGCTAGATGTAATGAAATCTCCATCAGGTATTCCTGAGACATTGCATTCATGAGAATGGGATGGATGGACAACCGAGACCATAATGTCTCCAGCCACGACTGTCATAAGCACATATAAATAGCCTAACTAAGCTCCGCCAATGCATCTCTTACCACACAAAAGTTTTTATAATTAATATTATTTCATATTATTTTTTTCAGTTAACAATTAAGTTTTTGAATTTTATCTCTGGGGTTAATGCTAAAGTTGTGATTTGTTTATTATTTTGGAGGAAAATCCGTACATACTGAGTCAAAATGACTGGAATCACTTTATAAAACAACTCCCCAGTTTATGTGTTTTAATTGTTAAATATTAAGTTTAAACATTGCCGTGACCTTGGTGTCCCCTGTGTTAGCTGTAGCGCTGCATAGTGCATACAGACAGACAGATTACCTGCATGTCTTCTAGAGGATCCTCCTGTGTTGAGTTGGTACTGCGACGGTTGCGTCCCTTCTTGTGGTAGCCGTTGATCTTACAGTCATAGCAGGCCTCAGGAGACAGAGAATTGTCATCCACCTCACCTCCCTGTCCATCGCTGGAGTCGCCACCAGTAAAGCCCAGACCTGTGACACAGTGCCTGAAACAAAGACAAAGCAGTCAGTCAACTAGAAACACTTCCAGACAGCTTTCACACACCATCACTAGTTCACATACCCTTGTCCCGCGCGGTAGTATCCAGGCGGACATCCACAAAGGTAGCCCCCGTCTGTGTTTGAGCAGCCAAACTTGCAGGGGTTCTGGCTGGTGGAGCACTCATTGACGTCCGTGCAGCCTCCGCCTGTCTGCTCGTAGTTGAATCCGGTGGGGCAGAGGCAGCGGAAGCTCCCCAGGGTGTTGTGGCATGACGCTCCTCCGCAGATCTGGCTGTTCAGACACTCGTTCTCATCTGGGTCACAGGAAGTTGATAGGAAGTGAACAAACAAGAGGTCATTCCAGTTTATGGACAAAAATAATACTGGGAAAATCTGCCATGAATGTGCTAAATAGGTGGAGAGGTTCAAACTGAACATAGAGGTTCAGCACAGGCTCAACTCATACGTTGTGCCACACCATTACAGTCTGCCTCTCAACTATTTCTAATTATAATAAATACTTTAATATATAATTGATGTTGTAACGTTGTCTTTTTTGTTATTTTTCTTTTGTGTTTTTGTAGTAGTAGTGCAAGTGTTTAGAGTTACATTTAGGTTTAACATATCATTTCCTTTTCTCAGGACCTTGCCACAAAAAGGGAAGGGTCGAACTTCCAGAGGAAAGGAAAAACATTTTTGACATATTTATATTTTAAGAGTGGCAGGAAAGGGCTGAAGGACGGATAACTAAAAAAGGCTCCAAGCTGGGCTCTAGTCCAGAGCATCAAGGCTGCATGGTACATACTTTGGCAAGTCATCAGGGTGCCCCAAAAGGAAAGAATTTTTATATTTGCTGATAAAAAGGATGGTGGTAACACTCACCCACACACTGGTTCCACTGGTAGTGCTGTAGGTAGCCTTGTGGACAGCTGCACCTGTATCCGCCCACCAGGTTCTGACAGCCGTGTTGACACCTGTGGTTCCCATCGCACTCATCCATATCTGTCAGGGACAAACACACAGCAAAACTCCAGTCAGAGCCTATTTTCTGTACTGACTCAGCTGACACTGAGGTTGGTATGTTACTGCTGTCAGACCTTCACAGGATTGTCCATTAGGATCTAATGAGAATCCCCGCTGGCAGTCGCAGCTGAAGCTCCCCGGAGTGTTCCTGCAGGCCCCGTTGGAGCCGCACAGATTAGGGTCTGTTGCACATTCATTGTTGTCTACACAGAGAACAGGGAAGGTTCAGACAAGGGAAACGTGATATAAAGGCTCATTAGAATCCTGATCTGGATGTGCAGAGTCATTTTAAAATGCATGAAGTTTCAACATTTATTGAGTCCACCATGGGCTGTTGGTACAAACGATCACAGTCCTAAACAGTTACACAGTGATCTAAACACAACATCCACTTGCAAGCTTTTTTTTCTGGAAATAAAAAGAATTAAATGAGCCTTGAGTTAAGATTATTTTTCAAACAAGTTTTTAGTTTATATTTAATTTACCTTATTTGTATTTTGATACATTTTTATTGGCTCTGTTCCACTGTTGCTGCTCTCAAGTTATTTATTTATATCTCTTTTTGTCCTTCGGTCACTTTACCTTTGGCTGTCATTTCCCTACTGTGGGATTAATAAAGGTTTATCTTAAGTATTGCTTTAAAGGAAACATAATTGTCAGTAAGTATGACTGAAAAACAGATACCTGATTGTAATCACATACAGTAGTTAACAATGTGAGAAAGTGTTCAGATCAGTGGGCCCCTGCCCTGAAGGAGTCTGGTTGAGTTAAAGCACACCAGCAGTGTTAGTGAGGTATGACATGACGTGTTTTATATCACATCCATGTTTCTCCAACCTCCTAAATCAATGACACCTCCACACCTACTGTCATTTGACCATAGTCAAAACTGAGGGTTCCCTGTCCCTGATTTGATGTGAGGTCGTGGGACTGATTTTATAGTCTGGGAAAAAAAAAAAAGCTGGCGGTAGTCATGGCGATCGATTGCAAAGTTTCATAACAAAGCATTGCTAAGCTGCCATGACTCCGAACCAGTCCAGCCTAATAAGATCAGTGTGATATCAGCCGGACTCCATTAGCTCTGAACGAGCGTCAGTAAAGGACAGACAAGAGGGCGGCTCAGGGGTCTTTTATGAGCTTGGCTGGAAGATACTATAAGAAATTACACTGTGAAAGAACATATTGTGTGTGCATTTGACTCAACACTGGAGTGGAGGCTGAATCAGCTGAAGTCTTGTGACAATATGCTTTTGGGAATACACAGAAAAATGCACATATAGTGTTTCTAATTGGACAATGTGGATGTGCAGTATATTTATATGCTGTGCGTTTATTTACCAATGCAGGCAGTGTGGTGCTGGGTGAAGCCAGGAGGACATTTGCAGGTGAACCCACCAATGGTGTTAACACATAAGAACTGACAGTTATGCTGTTTGGTCGAACACTCATCCAGATCTGAAAAAGAAGAGAAGAATTCAATTTAACAAAACAATTTAAACTGTGGTTGGAGCTGTGTCTGACCACGACTACTGTATGGGAGCTGCTCTTTTCTGTCGAATTCCAGCCCTTCTACAGTCACTGACCTACAAATGAACTGCAAATGAACCAGACACCGGAAACATGGGCAGAAGAGGGGGGCAGAAGAGGGGGAAGTTAAAGCTATGGTAAATAAAGATGAAAGAGAACTTGACAAAATGAACACTGTGAGCACACTTGTTTAGACTTGCAAACAAACCGGATAAACAAAGACACTGCCAGATGTGCTGCAGGCTCTGGGTATAGGGAGCACGTTCATGAACAAACAAGTGGACACATTAGCGAAAATGGAGACTGGATTAAGACGTAAGAGTGGCAGAGGGTCTGTCAGCCCTACAGTGACCCTAACCTGGAAGTCAAGCAAGAACCACAACTCCAACTTTATTGTCCCTGAGGGGAAATTTGCCTCACAGCCAAGTACCTGCTGCGGACCACTACTACAAGAGTACGACACTGAACTCAACTGATCGGAATAACCTTGGGCTCAATGTGGGCTACTCTTTAATATGTAGAGGTTCTGTTCTGATGTGTGTGTGTGTGTGTCACCTCTGCAGCTCTTTCCATCTTCCTGTAGGATGTATCCGCGGGGGCAGGAACAGAGGTATCCTCCCTCTGTGTTCTTACAGATAAAGTTACAAGGCTTTGGTGCCTGAATGCACTCATCCACATCTAGACAAGAGAGGGAGAGGGTGATGGTGAGACAACGAGAGAGTTTGATCCTGAAGCCAGAAATTCCATATGGGGAGATGATGAGACAGACTCAGGCTGCATTTTTCAGAGGAGTGTGTGGGCAGTCCACCCACATAGTTTCAGCTCTTTACTAGACAGCAGGAATGAGAATGGGAGGTAGGAATTGTAGGAAAAGAGTCCATAAAGTGTGTCCATAAGTGCTGGAGGTGAAATTAAGCCTTACCCACACACAGTGTGCCGCTGATGTCAGTAGTGAAGCCCTGTTTGCAGGTGCAGCTGTACGAGCCCAAAGTGTTGAGACACTGACCATTCTTGCACAAGTTGCCCATCACACGACACTCATCAATATCTGGATTGAAACAAGGGAAGTTAGCTCCAGATAAACACATGAACAACTGAATTTCCAGCTGCTTGCCTGAGTGTAAATAACACTGTATGCTACAAGTTTTGTTCCTATCACAGATTGATTTTTAATATAACCTTTTTTCTTAAAAAAGGTTCTGTGTTCCCCGGTACGTATATTGCTACAGGGGAACATAGGACCTTTTCTCTAAAAAGGGGGTCCTATGTTCCCCGGATGGGGAACATGAACATACATAGGTTCCCCAAATGGGAAACCTATGTATAACCGAAGTTATACAACTTTAACCAAAGTTATACAACTTTTTAACGTTGGGAAATGGGCGAAATTGGGCAAAACAGATGTGCAGGAATAATAATAAGAAGAATAAACATTACAGTTTCAATAGGTCCCTTGCGGACCTGTTTCACAGTCCGCTCGGGCCCTAATAAATGCAATGCTTTTCTAGAGGCTGGTTTAGTCAGGGTTCCAAAACGAAATTTCTACTGCAAGTTACAGGAATTAATAGAAAGCAGTGGTTGTCTGGCAGGTTGAAAGATACAGCAACTAAACCTGTAAAGTGCTTGTGGTTTAAAGTTAAATGATTTACAATTTACGATTCAATATGTAGTTTTTAAAACAAGTCTCCTCAGCAGCAAGATACCTCTGCTATCAGTGGTGAAGCCAGGTCCCAGAGGACACATCCTCTTGTACTGAGTGGTCCCAGGCAGGGGGCAGAGCTCACAGTTGGTGCCCCAGCCTCTGCCTCCATCACAGCAGCACTCTGACTTGGTCACCATGTTCCTGTTACTGGAGGTCATCTGACACAGAGTGGTCAGAACCTCAGTGAAACAGAAGCCTTCACGATTATCTGCAGGGTTAGAGGGACAGAGAGAGGAATGTGAGAGCGAGACAAGCAGACAGATGGACAAGCAAAGAGGTGGGCCAGAGGAAAGCAGACCAAAGCACCCAGACAGGACCTGGCCTCATAGACCCAGACGTAAATAGATAACCCACACGGCTCTATCACAACTGTCTGTAAGCAAGATAACCGTACCAAGCTCAGCACATTACGTCTATCCAGAAGTATATATTTAGATTAGAGAGGAAGGTTTTTAAAGGATTTCCTCTCCCTTATCTTGACAGTTACAGACACATCGTTTAATGTTGTGGGATAGTTAAATTCCCAGTGAGATGAAAAATCACTTTTTTACCTGGTTAGACATGATTTGATAGCATAAACCATTTTTATTTAAGTAAAAAGGCCATTAAAATTTTCCTGAAAATTCCTGTAATTTTTCATTTCATTTCTAGTTTGTTAAACTTTAAAATAGTGAGAGTAAAAGAAACTGCTGAGTAATATGGGTGATCCCAGTGGCTGGGACTTGTTTGATTAATTTAATAATTTCTGATTCCTCAAGATTATTTTCCACCTTTTATTATAACTTTTATTATAACCTGAACTGTCACTACCAGTGCTATATCATAGTATCCCAACATCCTACGTCAGCCAGAGATATTTGAAATAAAGAAACAAAATGCCACTAAATAAAAGATTCTGATAAAACTGACAATGAATACAAATAAGTGAAGCTGGAGCACAAAAGAAACTACTGTATAATGTAAACTGTACTGATAAGCACCAACATACCGATACATTCAGTCTGTGTGGGGTTGGCGACAAATCCTTGGTCACATCTGCAGCGGTAGCTTCCTACGGTGTTCTCACAACGGCCATTTTTACAGATACCTGGTTTGGCTGTACACTCATTCAGATCTAACAGACACACACATGGACAATGTAAAGGTGAAATATAAATAAATACACTATATGAGGACTTTCTGTCAAAGTTAAATAAGGCTAAAGTGGAAGTTTAACAAGGAAATCCACACAAATACAGTATTTCTTACAGCTGTTCATCAAAGTTCATCAAAGGAAACATTGTTTCATCTACAAGTTCAATATCTCTGAATTATTGTATAAATGCCTGCAGCAGTGTCCACTGAAAGGGGGAGTGTATCTTGCTAAACAAGAGTATAAAATAGATTTATTTCATGCCAAGTGAAGCCAAGATTAGATGTCATAAACAATAATGACGGCTCATTATTTCCTGCAGTAGGACTATGATAATCTTACCCATGCAACCATCTCCACCAGGTTGCCGTGTGTATCCAGGGGAACAGATGCACATGTATGTACCAATCAGGTTCTTGCAGGTCATGCCTCTGCTGGCACAGTCATCAACACCATCCTCACACTCGTTCTGGTCTGGAAAACAAACCGTACACTCAGAGTAAGATTATGCAAAAGTATTAAGAAATACCATATATGTGTATGCCTGCATGTGCAGAAAATACACCAGTGATGTAACACAGACACTCTCACAAACTGCAGCACTGGGGAGTTTAATGTAACGGCCCACTCCTGCACTGAGCTCTGTAGTGCTGACAGGTGTGTAGTGGGAGGGTTGGTGGTCTGTTTGGAGCTTTAATGTAAACAGTGACGCTATAGACACTGACAAGTTCCTCCTGTCTCAGCGCTTCCCTCCAAATACAACTGTTGCTATGGTGCCCGAGCTATCTGAGAGAGTGGAGGTGTAAACAGTGACTTGGCCGACTGCAGTTTCCAATTCTAAAAGTTTGCCCGAGACAGAGAGCTCTTGGGGATGTCACAGAGAGAGTGTGTTATGTAGCTTTATACGGAGCCAGCATGTCTCTATGAGGTACTTAGTTTATTTTCTACAAACACTTTCCAGTAAATGATCCATGACTGAGTAGTACCTTTACACATCCTCTTGTCCTCACGCAGCACATAGCCTGTGGGACATTTACACTCGTACGAGCCCACCACGTTAACACAGCGGAAGGCACACAGTAGAGGATTCTGGGCACACTCGTTGATATCTGGACAAGGATCAGAGGGCAGCAAGTCACAGCAGAAGTACAACACAACAAAGACTGCATGGTGGAAGTGAGAGTGCAGACACATACCTTCACAGGTCATCATTGCCCCAGGCTCAAATCCGTCATCACACAAACACTCGAAGCCACCAATCACATTAGTGCATGTGCCGTTGCCGCAGGGATTGCCAATGGCACACTCATTAATGTCTGTACTCGAGAAAACATGTTAGTGTTAGATTCATAGATCTACTGGGTAAATACATCAGAGAGAGTATGACAGGTGATAAGATGACACTGAGAGAAAGACAGCAAAAACTGACCTTCACACTTGACTTTACTAATATCCAGATCGTATCCCATGGGACATTCACAGCGGAAAGAGCCATCTATGTTGACGCACTGGCCATTGATGCAAGGGTTGTTGAGGCATTCATCAATATCTAATGTAACAAAAACATCAACACTTAAATTAATTACATGTCACAATCATAACAGTGACGTAGGGTAGTGAAGATTGAGAGATGATGTCACACACCTTCTGGACCATCTGGCCCTCGTTGATATCCCTCATTGGGACAGAGAAGGGGATAACCATCTGCAAACATGAAATGTGAATACCATTAAAGAAAAAAAGATAATTTAGTGCAAGACCTTGTCTCCCTGCATGTGTCTTTGTGATAAGGGGGTGAACGCACCCTCTCCCTTGGTGGGGCAGATTTCACAGGGATCTCCCCAGCCTTGACCAGGCATCTCAGTGCAGCAGCACTCTGCCTTGGAAGTGTTCTGAAGCTTTGGAGCAAGGCAGCGGCCATTTTCAAACTTGGTATAGCAGTAGTTCACACGGATATCTGAGGGTAAACACACACACACACACACACAGAGGAGAAGAAGTACAGTAGTGAGGTGAGTCGTGAGTACAACGTACAATGCTTACCAGCAAATTGTAACCTGTAAACAAAACGACAATATATATATTTTCTGTTGAAGCACATTTCGTGGGGAAGTACTTGTAGTGAGAACTTTGGTAGGCTAAATTTCCTGAGTGGTCTGTTTGCCAGTCTTTCTCCCAGCTTCTGAGGGCTCTTGTTTCTCCTGGTCTAGGCAGGCACTTACTTGTAATGAGAAGCATATGGTTGAACTCTCCTGCTAGCACCGGCCTTCACTGAACTCAACACAAATAAGCTGTCTGACCACCATAGATCACACACACACACACACACACCTGGCTCTGAAGCAAGGATCACATACATGAACACCTGGTGCTCTGAGGAGAATGTCAAAGAGTGTCGTGTTACTTTCCTCCATGAAACTGATTTGTCAGCCTTTCCCCAAAAGTGATTCATGGCACTCTGTGCACAGCTGCTGTGCAAGTGTGTGTGAAGTGCATGCACGTGTGCAAAAGCACATGGACATGTCATTCTTATTTTGTAGTTTGTACACTGATATATGATACAAATGTTAGAAAAGTTTCCTTTTGAAATGGTCCCATGAAACGTCAGTGATATGCATTTTTTGAAAAAAATCAGATATCAAATTTAATACTGAGAAATACAACATGAAAGAAAAATTTAATTAGAAAATGAAACTTTTGAAATAAATCAAATCTGGTGGATGTGAGAGTGATCAATATTTAATGGTGGCAAAACCACTACAACATAATTTTAACATGTCATTAATTGGAGACTGTTGCCCTTGCAGTTAAAACACAAACCATATGCTGTTTTCCCAATATCACATGATTCCAGCCAGGATGTTGCACGGCACCTTTGTGCGTGGCAAATTATTTGAATCTTACCAAGATTAAAAAAAACTTAGACATAATTATTTATATAACAAACAAACAAACCAAAACAAAATAATTTGTCATGTTTTAAGAGTTATTTTCTCATTTTAAGTGTTCAACTTTACACGATAATCTTAAATCAAGCACAACTTATCTTGTCTCAAACAGACAGGAAATCTTAAAATGATATAACTGTTAAAATAATATATATTACATCTCTCCCCCAAAGTTTTATTGAATACATCTTGTTCTAAGTTGCTTGATTCCAGAGTCACACAAAAACATCTGCAAGCATTTTATGCTTATTTTCTGCTTATATTTCATGAACTCTGGGAGTGTAAAAAGTTACATTTTATTATCTTAAAAACATAATTTTCTGCTTATGTTAGGCCTTCTAAATACATCTTATTTCTAAATCTATCTTAATTCAAGAGTTTGTCAAGTGAAATTATCTTGCTGCATGGACAGATAATTTCACTTGTTTTGAGTACCTCCTTCCTCAGATTTTGTGTTTAGACACCCATTTTATGCAGTGTGTGTCCCTCTTTACTATAAATAAAGACTAAGGAAAAACACTATAATCAACTGTCTGGGTGTTGCTCTGTCACACAGCATCTGACAAGCTTACCTGAGGCCTAAAACAGGTGTCGCTAAACTGGACCTGAAAGTTTCAAGGTTTCTTGTCTTGCATCATCACGTGTCCTGGACATATTTATATTCTACTACATTATACTGTATATCCCACTTAAAGTGTATTTTGTATGCATTTAAGTACTTATGTTGGTCATTTATTTCCACAGTTTGTACATAAATGCATATTTGGTTAATAAAAACTTTTTTTATGTAGCTATTAATACAAATCAAACTGCACACAAATATAATATCTGTGGGCCTGCAGATTAAACTCGATAATGAGGAATATCAAAGACAGCTGAACCACATCTAAACACCACAAGTGATAATGTGTTCATGATTACTGAGATTTCCGTCATTCATTATAACGTTATGATTAAATCCAATAATTGGCAAAGAATTTAATTTCACCAATGAATCACATGTTGCTTTATTGTCACCCATCTATGTTTTTAATATAAATCATTACTGAGAGAACAAAGATGCACAAGTGATTTTCATCACTGTTGTCATTGAGCCTTTTTTCATTGCCTTGATGTCCACCATCATTTTTAATAAAAGCAAGGGGTATTCTCAGTGGGACTGGGTTTGTCCTTGTTAAGAAACCTTGATCTCTTTTACTGCCCACGTTTCTGACTCTCCACCCAGCTCCTCCTGTTTATCCCCCAACCTTCAGCCGAGCATTTCTGACACTGGAGAGAAAAGAGAAACACAAACTGCCTCACTGAACTGATGATGTCATCACTTCAGTGTTTGGTGGGGGAACTCCCTAACAGAGGACTCAGCGTGCCCCCACCCAACCCAAAAACACACATATGTACATAAACACACACACACACAAGTGAGGAAATGGAAAAGTGATCTGTTCAGAGCCACCCTTGGCCTTGTTGAGGCAGCAGCAGAACCAGCTGGAACACAGTGTGCTATCATGAAAGAGCAGGAAAATGTTGAACACCACTGACTGCTGCTTTGTCTCCACTAGCACTCAGAGACAGATTATATACATACACTAGTATTACACTTTGCATGTTAAACTTGCATGCACTCACACAATTACCTAAACATCTGCGTCCAGAGGCAGAGACCTGGAAGCCTTCAGGACACAAGCAGGTGAAGCTTCCTACAGTGTTGGAGCAGGTTCCAAATGTGCAGGTCTCTGGCGACTGGGAGCACTCATCAATATCTGAGACAGAAATAGGTCCACCATCAAATCCACAAATCAAAATCCACCAAATGCACCAGGATTTTACTCTGTAATGTTTCACTGACATCTAATTTTTCTTTGAACTACTGTCTTAGTCCCAAAGATGAGGTCATACCAGTATGTCATGTCATGTCATGTACAGAGTGTAATCTGGACAGATGGACAGTTAAGGGGTATTATAGCCTCCATATCACATGTTCGCTCATCTCAATGACCGGCTGCTGCCATTAATGATGCGGAGAACTCAGTGCTGTTCCTCCCTGCTTCCAGGAACAGAGCACAAAGCAGGAATGTGTTGAAGTCTGCCGAATATCTCTTCATCAGCCCCACTGTGTAAACAGCCCAAGTGTTCTGGCTTGGGTCCACTCTCACATGTGAAGGGAGAAGTGGGGTTTGGAGCAGCAAGGCAAGGCAAGATGCAGTGTATGTGTATATATATATATATATATATATATATATATATATATATATATATATATGTACACACACACACACACACACACAATATATGTGTGTGTGTGTGAAATGTATCGACCATGATGCAAAAAAAGGTCTTAAGGCTGCTGTACCTTTACAGGTTTCCTCATGGAGATAGTAGCCAGGTGGGCAGATACACCTGTAAGAGCCATCCAGATTCAGGCAAGTTCCTGCACCACACATGCCTGGAGTCTCTGCACATTCATTGATATCTGAGGAAAAAAAGGAATGTGGATTGTAAAAAATCCATAATTACAGCTACAGAAAAACTTATCATGGTGGTTCCTTACCTGCACACAGTCTGCCGTCTAAAGTGAGCTCATAGCCGTCGTGGCACACACAGAGGTAGGTGCCCACAGTGTTCACACACTGCCCATTTCGACACATGGCCCTCTGCGTCAAACACTCATCAACATCTGATCAACACACAAACAAACAAGAGCAACGTATCATCGAAAGAGTCAAGACTACGACTTTCTTTCCTTTTCTCTTGTATCATCTCACCTACCTATGCAGTCACCATTGTGTGAGTTATGAAAGCCGGGGATGCAGAGACAGTTGTAGGAGCCCACAGTGTTCTTGCAGGTCCCGTTGCCACACGGTTGTCTCTCACATTCGTCCACATCTGAAACCAGAGAGTGTCAAACAGTTTTAGCTCAGATAGCGTTCACATGACAATGTCAAACACACACAGGAACCGATAAGAGCCAGCACAGCTTACCGACACACATGGACTGGTCCCGAGTTGTTTTGAAGCCATTGGGGCAGATGCAGCGGTAGCTCCCCAGCGTGTCAATGCACTGACCAGGAGTGCATACACCAGGGCTCTCAATGCATTCATTACGATCTGAAAGAGGAGGTAAAAACTCTGTGAAAATCAGAGCTGAACCACAAAAACTATCACACTACACATTCCCATGTGTGTGCTCGTTTTGTTTCCTATCAAATCAAAAAATCACACTTTTTCTCTCCAATTCTGTACAGAAAAAAATTGAGCATATATTCTGACAGTGCCTTGCATTGCCACCCCATAATTTTGCCGCTCACACTGCTGCTCAAAACATCATCATTTTAAGACAACTGGAGAACAGACAATAACTACTTCTGAATGGACACCAATAGGCAGTCACTAGTCTTTGGGACAGTTTTAAAACATGGAAAACTTGGCTGGAACATTATAAAAAAAAAGTCTCCACATATGGGCAATTACATCAGTCATTAACTGACTTAAAGTCTGCTGTGTAACAGGCTGTAAAGCACCTCAGATATGGGAAGACCCAAACAAACTATCATATCATACTGTATAAACCTTTTGATTTGTGTTTTTTTTTTTAATACTACATTTTACATTAAGCAATGCTTTAATGACTAGATAATTAATCACTGCTCCCTGCCACAGCCTCAGTTACTTTCACTAGAGTCTGACCATGTCTTGTTGTTAGGTCGTGCATGAAAAGCAGGAAGCAAAACAGGATGTTATTTGAACATTTGCTTATCGGTGAGGACTCTCCGAAGTCTGACAGTGACATGTTTCAGATATACAGTCAGCAGCACATGTTCAACAGTTCAACACGTTCTTCACATCCTCTCTTCCATAGTAACAAGCCCACTATAAAGAATTCCTCCTCAACCAGACTGTTATTGCGATGCCTCTGTTGCCTTTTCTTTGATGTACAAATGGCAAGAATGATTTTCACATGACTGAGTCTGAAGAGGAAGAATATATCTTGATGAGGGTAGTCAGCATCATCCTCATGGAAGAGGGCAGTGTTTTGGCTGCTTCCTCTAATTTTTTCTCTAATCCTGCTCCATGTTTCCACCCATTTTGTATGATCTCTTCTGAGGTTGTTAAATCACTGTGGCTTGAGTGAGGTGGTGGCACAGTGGTGTAGTGGTTAGCACTGTCGCCTCACAGCAAGAAGGTACCAGGCTTGATTCCTGGCCTGGGGCCTTTCTGTGTGGAGTTTGCATGTTTTCTCCGTGGGTTCTCTCCGGGTACTCCGGCTTCCTTCCACCATCCAAAGACAGTTAATTTCCTAATTTAAATAGTAGGTGTGAACGTGAGTGTAAGTGGTTGTCTGTCTCTAGGTGTCCTGTGATGAACTGGAGACTTGTCATTAAAGCATTAAAATCCTTCAGTAATGTACAGTATAATCTGCTGACACCTTTCACCTCTTTAAAGACCATAGCTGACCACCACCGCTGCCTTACCTAGACATTGTCCTGTGGGTGTGAAGCGATATCCAGGTTTACACTCGCAGCGGTAACTTCCTGGCATGTTCAGACAGGCTGCATTCTGCTGGCACACGGGTCCATTCTGACACTCATCAATATCTAACAACAACAACAGGGGCAGAGGTGTTCAAAGACAGTCAGCTACTGGTGGCATCTTTACAAAGAAGGTGACTTCATTCAAGAACAAGGTAGAATTCATATTGTTTTAACAATTTGGCCTTACTTTCAGTAGAGCTTCAGTAGAGTGCGTGCCTTACTGTACCTTCACAAATCAGCAGCTTGTCGTTGTAGATGAATCCAATGGGGCACTCACACCTGAAGCTGCCAATCATGTTGATGCACACTCCATTCTCACACACTCCTGGGATTTCCCTGCACTCATCAATATCTAGCACACGAGGAGGAGATAAAGGGACAAGGTGAGAACAAAACAAACTTTTCATCACATTAACCTTTGAATGGATGGAGACTTACCAATTACCCGTCCAGTGGTGATGTCGATGTAATATCCTGGCCTCTCAGTGCCACACAGGACGGAGAACTCATCTGAGTGGACATGAGATTATGGAAGCTCACTGTTAGTTCCTATTACTTTTTACACACGTGTGCTAGCACATGTATGTATGAGACCTCACCTGTGCTTGGCACAGGACACCGTTCACAGGGTTTATTCCATGCACGGCCAATGTTGTAGGAGCAGCAGCACATCTTTTTGGTCATGTTGAAGGTCAGCTCTCCGTCACATGTCCCGTTGTCAGAGTAAAAGTTCCTGTAGCAGTAGCTCTTCCTCATGTCTGTGAGTGTGTTAATAAGAAAGAGAATGTTAAATGCAAAAAATGTCACAATGTGTTGCTACCATTTCACTGACTGATGCATGAGAGTGCAGCATGCAGACCTACCCATGCAGTTGTTCCCTCCATTGACTTGCATGTAGTCCACAGGGCAGATACAGGTGTAGTTTCCGATGGTGTTGTAGCACTGGCCTGGGCCACAGACACCTGGTCGTTCACACTCATTCACATCTGAGCACAGGGAGAAGGAAAATTAGTCAACTTCTTGAATAAAGCATTATTTAAAACAGCATATCTGTCATCTAATGAAAGGTGGAGTGAGTGTAACAAGGAACAATCATGATCCCGATTTTTGATTTTGATCACCGACCAAAGAAATTCTTAGCCGGCCAAGACCCCTTACGATTTTGTTGACGCACTGAACTCCGCAAAGACATCAAAACTTGTGTTAACTAAAACTTGAGCTCATATGTTTTGTGGAAATACCTCATGAAAAAAGTATAACAAATAATTTGTCAACTTTGGAAATCTTAGTCTACCAGGACAAATTGACTATGAGGGAGCAGCCCTACTGCAAAATATTCTGATCATATGAATTGTGTCTTTATATAAGTGTATCATCTTATTTGAACATATCATGACCAATATAACAATGCCCCAACTATAGCAGGCTGGAATTTACCTTTAGTATATTCTGTTCATCTCAATTATAATTTTCTACGAGCTACACTTTCTATACTAAATGTCATTCCAGCACCACTACCAGACAGTGAACAGTGTTTGTTCCTTCCAGCCCAGACAACAGTTGAGCTGTTGATTGACTAAAGACACAGTGAATGTGCAGTCCTGGACTTTGGAGAACAGACACTTGCTTTTGTTCTTCAGGCCAACAAACACACGCTAATTAAAATGCCGCCTGCCACATGTCATTGTCTAACCCTTAGCCCCCTCCTTTCCTCTCCTCTTTGTTCCCGTTTCTCTTTTCTAAACACTCTTCTCATTTGTCTCTTCTCCCCCCATCTTTCATCCTCCCATCTCTCCCTCCCTTTGTCATCTCTGGCCTGTCTACAGGGGACTCAGTGTACTTCCCTGAGAAGAGGGCTAACCACATCAGAGCCTCGCTCCTCTGGACACAGTTAGGCGCTCAGCTGTCTCATCCTCCTGACTGAGCTTAGCTGGGTTAGCAGCAGATGGGAAACTAGAGCAGAGACATATTGAGCTGCAATGAGCTGAAATATTGTCTGTGGTACAAACGGGTCCAATATTTCTTTGTCTTTTTGCTCTCAGTGCTTTTTGTCTTCCTCTCCACGTGTCCTCACTTAACGAAGGCCTCGAAGGCTGGATTCAATTTCCTTCCCGTTGAAATGTCTCAGTGTAAAGATCTAGAGAGGAACGGGGCACCTGTGTGTTCACGTGTTTGCAGGGCTGCACAGGAATACATGTGTGTGTCTAATACCTTCACAGACTCTGGTTTCTGTGTTGAGGGCGTAGCCTCTCCGACATTCACACTGGAAACTGCCAAATGTGTTGATGCACTGTCCTCCCTGGCACAAGCCTGGCAGCTCTTGGCACTCATTAATGTCTGATGGAGAAAGAAACACAGAGGACACTGTGGGTTGGTGTGTGTTATCTGTGTGGGTTTATGTAGTAAGCGTGTACGGGAAAAACCTGACACAAACACATGATATCATGCTGACCTTCTAAGATGACAGTGATGGGGTTTGGTCTGAAGCCTTCTCCTCCAGGACACAGCGTCTTGTACTCAGCTGAAACGCAGCACCAAACCACATTAACCAGCAACACCACAATCACGTTGTTTTATTGCAGGATTTGACAGTAACGAGCAGCCACCTCAGAGTTATCCACAGAGCCCAATGCACTGCAGCTCCTTAAAAAAAACGAAAAAGTTTCTGTTCTTGTCAGAGATGCAAGCATTTCCTCAAGCTGAAGTGATGAGTCATTCCCTGTAATGTTTTGAACCATCTGTTGGCAATTTCAAGTCAGTTGCACAAAGCTGTCTCATCTTTACCAGCAACAGCAATTACAGCAAGTCAGTAACTCACTGCATGATAAAAGCAGGCAGCATGTAGTCTGTATGTTGGCAGCGCAGCTAACTCCCACCATGGTACAAAACAACTCATAGGAGGAGTTGACAGCATTGTTCAAATCACAGCAAGTGGCAGTAAAATTAGATAGTGACCTTTAAATTAATTTTCCAGCCCTCTCTGTAGTCAAAAGCTGACTCAAACATTTACTGTGAACTACACTTGTAGTGGTGTGGGAGGGCAGGGTAAGTGAATACATGGCAAAGTAGCTGCAACTTCATCATTATACATTTTGTATTGATTCTCCATTACTATTACCTGCATTTGACACAACTATTCATTTCATTTCAAGCCTATGTATCATCCGCCCTAAGACAGCTGGGATAGGCTCCAACCCCCCGCGACCCTATGTGAGGATAAGCGGTAGATAATGGATGGATGGATGGAGCCTATGTATCAATTGTATTGGTTTGATGGAAATAACATCATCAGGGTTACCACTCTTTTCAAGAGATAATCCAGCTGGTATGACAGACAGGCCACACACTGTTTCTCTCTGTGGACCTACAGTCTATGGCCATAATTATCTATGAAATCATTTCTTACATGCCTAGAAATTATTACAAACAAGTGATCATTGAATCATGCAAATGCACCTGAAGAAGCAAAACAAGCCAGCAAGCACGTCAGCTTTAGGAACTGAACCAAACATGCTCATCAATTTCGCATTATTCAACTGTCTGAATCGAGTTAGGAAGAAAGGAACATGAAGTAATGTCATCCAAACTGTGACTGGGTGGTGTGTCCACAGTGTTTCCAACAAAACTGAGAACAGCATATCTAAAACACACTCATCAATAAACTAACATTTGCACATAAACATGATCCTGAACATAACCTAGCCCTGTCAGATGGAAATGCTTTGGGGTGCTCTGATAGACAGCCTGAAGATCATTCTCAGCTAAAGGAAAATAGGACAATGTTGAAATCATTTCCAGAACATTTTAGCTTTTCTCTCATTTTCCATGTGTTTTCAATAACTGGAAAATTGATCAACTGTTTTCCAGGATGTGTGGGAACCCTGCATGAATACTGCTGCAGCTCATAGGTTAAAAGAAAGACCCATGTTGTTGGTGATGATTTATTCAGTGACATTGAACTAACTCGAGGAGGCTTTAATAAAAATAAACCTGCAAAGTCTAAATAATGATGGCTTGACTCACTTGAGTTGACAAAGGGGCATGATTCACAAGGGTTTCCCCAGCCCTGGCCCAAGGAGCAGCAGCAGGACGCTTTGGATACACCAACTCCAATCTCATTGGAGCAGTCCAAGCTCTCTGATGCATCTCCTCGGGAGCGGACATCCAGGTAGCAGCTTCCAGAGCGAGTGTCTGTACACACACACACACACACACACACACACACACACATACACACCAACACACAGTGTTCAGGTACGCAGGTGTGCCTTGCTTTTACCTCAGAGAATTAACTTTATCCTCAAACACCAACAATGCATAGTAAGAGCTTGTTGAGTCTCACCTACGCAGCCCACCCGGGTGGGGTTGAGTTCAAAGTCTGCAGGGCAGTTACAGTGGTAGCTTCCTGGGATGTTGACACACATTCCATTGATACAGATGGTCGGGTCCGCACATTCATTGATGTCTGAGAAAGAAAGACAAAGCAACTGTCTGGAAAAGTTCTCAGCAATTTTGTTTTCATTTTCTGTCATTATTTGACACAACAGCAAGAAGAGGAGCAGTGACTTTCCATGTCTCAGGGGAGGTGAGAGCTGGTGCTGCTCCATTTGTGTCACCATCTTTCAAATCTCCTCAGCTCATCGGGGCACAAACTGAGCATCACTGGGGCTGGCAGCTTGACTGGTGTGTTGACTAGTCTTACCTGTGCAGTTGCCTCCACTCCTGTCCAGTTCATAACCAATGTTACATTCACATCTAAAAAGTCCTGGGATATTCCGGCAGCGTCCATTGACACAGATGTCAGCAAAGGTGCATTCGTCTATGTCTGTAAGAGAGCGAGAGAGAGAGAGAGAGAGAGAGAGAGAGAGAGAGTGTGAGTGAGAGTGTCCAGCTGTGAGGGATTAGTGGATCATGGGATCATGGTGGAAAATTGGCAAACAGCAATAGGAAGTGAAGGCTGCTCACCTCTGCTCAAGAATGACAGTTCTGGGGCAAAAAAATGCCCAGACAGACAGACACACTATCAGAGCAGAGCAGCAGCCAAGGTTATGAAATTGTGTTCTTCCACATCATTAGACTCTGCACAAGTCATTACTGTCCAGTCCTGCCCGATTTGAGGCAGGGAGGACCAGACAGGTTATTTCAGGATGTTTGACACATCAGCACAATGAGGTCAGTCTGCTCATTGAATTGAATCCAGCAATGTCTTATCACTGCTGGCATGAATTACACTCCTCTGCTACCAATCATGACTGTGCTCTCTACTGTAGCTCAGCTGACCAGATATACTGTCTATGAGCTACCTTGATATGGCAAACCTGGATAGCATGTGAGCATATCATCAAGGTTATAAATTCATGGGTGTGTCTGAAAGGTGCATTTATCTAAAACAAGAACTGGAAAAGGCCGATGTGCATATAGTTTCAGCCAATAGGATTCAACTACATGCTGTTTTGTTACCATTTCATTCTGTAACCTTTTTAAGTCTTAAATCTAACAGACTTTAGGCAGTATGTTTAATGCAATGACAGTTTGCACTTAGAAATAATGATGATGCAAAATAACAGTTCCTCCCAGTGCACTGATTTTCTGCATCAGGAAAACTCAAAAAACAGTATAGATCCTAACTGTATAACATGGACACTAGACAAAGAAGGTTATGTTTAATTAACTCCAAGCTAAAGCCAGTGCCAACTCAAACTTATGTCTCAGTCTTAAGAGCTCAGAGGCTTCGCTGACAATTGCAAACTATTCTAACGTAAGTTAACTAGAAAAGCACTCAGAGAGAGGGCAGACCTCCACAAAGGGGGCAGCGGCAACTTTTTTTAATTTATTTAAAGTTACCCCTGCCGCCAAGGAGGTTATGTTTTCACCGGGGCTTCTTTGTTTGTTTGTTTATTTGTCAGTTTGCAACATAAGTCAAAAAGTTATGGATGGTTTTTGATGAAATTTTCAGGGCTGGCCGAAAGTGGCCTAACTTAAAACTGATTAATTTTTGGTAGTGCCGTTGAATTGGATCCAATCACCACCAAATATTAATCAGTTTTAAGTTAGGCCACTTCTTCTGACCAACCCTGAAAATTTCGTCAAAATCCATCCATAACTTTTTGAGTTATTTTGCAAACCAACATACAAATAAACAAACCCTGGTGAAAACATAACCTCCTTGGCAGAGTAACTAGCTATCTGTTCATTAAATCCTCTCACAAAACCAAAAAAACCCACCAAATCACCAGCGTGTTTTGAAAAGAGAACAAGACTAGATTTATTATTGTAGTCAGTCTTTTAGAAATGCACTCACAACTAAAACCACTCTGATGCCGAGCACACTGAGTGCTTCCCAAAATACTCTCATGGGTTCTATTTCATGGCAACATCTGTTTGAACCATTGTTTCTCCAAACAGGAAAACAAACAGCCATTCATCAGAGTGACACCAGACCTGTTTGAATCACTCAAAAGAATTTAGGATCATGTTGGCACCTATGCAGAGGTCTGAAACCAAGTTAGTCAGGAATAGCAGTGTTGTATTTTCTTACCCTCGCAGGCCTTGCCGTCAGAAGTGGAGATGAAGCCCATGTCACATTCACAGCGGAAGCCTCCTGGCAGGTTCAGACAGTGGCCGCTCTCACACAGGTTACTGTTCTCTGCACACTCATCACTGTCTGTAGTGGTGATCATGCACGCGCACACACACACACACACACACACCCAGTCCATAAACACACAATGCATTCCTGTAGCTTTAAAAAAAACTAAATGTGGTTTTGTATGTGTGACCTGAGCAGTGGAATCCATCTCCAGCGAATCCCTCCTTGCAGGCACAGCGATATGAGCCCATGGTGTTGACACAGTCAGCATTGTTGCTACACATGTGTGTCCCATTGGAGCACTCGTCCAGGTCTGAAACACAAAAAAGTTGAATTACACAAATACAACTACTACATCCAAATGGTGAGCGGAGGTTAAGTCTGGTAATGTTTTTTTTTTCTTCTGGGTATGACTATGCCATGTCTGTGGAATGAGACATAAAAACAGCTCAGAAGTATGTGGAAAAATAAAAAAAGAAATCAATGTAGTCTTTAACTGACATTATTCATACAGGGGTAAATAGTTTATTTGCTGGAGTCTGTTTTCAGCCGTGGATTAGTACACAAATATTGACAGTACCAAGACACTGTATTTGGTACTATATGAGTAATGTAAAAGTAAGTAAGCTGTAAAGGATAAGGCAAGCCAGTCAGTATCTGGTTTATTATGCAGCTACTTACTGAGGAGTTAGACACAAAAAATGATCCACCAGAGTCCAAAATCATAACTGTGTTTACAGCAAGTCTGTTATAAAGAAATAACAGACTGCCATGACTGACCAATCAGAAGTGAGTATTCCACAATGCAGTGAAATAACATGAAACTGGCAACACAGACAATAGATGTCAGTATGGTCACCTATTTTGAGTGCTTTTTATTGTTTGGTAATCATAATCTTAATTTCTTTACCAATAACATTTTCTCACTCCAGTTTTATATATATATATATATATATATATATATATATATATATATATATATATAAACTATTTCACTGGACCCATTAGGTGGTAGCATGTACCTGTGCACTTGAGGCCAAACTATTTCATTGGACCCATTAGGTGGTAGCATGTACCTGTGCACTTGAGGCCATCGCCAATCCATCCCGGAGCACAGCTGCATTTGAAGCCGCCAGCTGTGTTGGTACAGGTAGCATGTCTGTCACAGTTGTGGGCTCCGATCTCACACTCATTGACATCTGACAGAGAGGAAACAAACGAGAAGCCATGTAAAGAAGACTGATAATGCCCTGATGGTCTGATGACTTGGGTCTGCATTCTCAGTCCGGTGGGGTTCTTGGCATTGTGGAGCGAGGTGATGAACTGCATAAAGACAGCAGCAGGAGACGACAGCACAAAGTCTTTCTGGGTCAGTGTCTTCATTCATGTATTCCAGAGCAGAAGGCACACAGAGACATTCTCATGATCTCTCATACTAATAGCCTTCCTGCAGAGGTTTAATGAGCAGACCCAAGTCTCTGGATTTTCATTGTGCAAGTGTGTCCAGAGAGCCATAAAGAAGGCCAAGAGGGAGAAGGATATCCTGATGCTGAAGCCTTGTTCTGTCTGAACTAGTATTTCTGAGGTTATTTTAGGCAACCATTTCCCTCTTTTGCACACAGACCCACAGACACTGCACCCCTCACATGAGGCTTTTGTAACAACCCTCTTTAAACGCTCATGTTCGGTTTTCTCACTTCCCCAGATATCAAGTTTGGAAATGTAATCTTTCCCAAATATAATTTCTATAAAAATGCACTGTGCCAACTCTACAAATAAACATTCTTTCACGGCAAAGCCATTGTAATTACATCTGAACTCTGCCAATGGATGAAATATTAAGGTACTTAGTAGATAATGTGGTTGTAAAAATACCTCTCTATATGGGCTACACAATTGTATTTTATTATAATAAATAACAAACAAATAATGGGAACAATTAAATAGCTTAATGTTGAAATCTGCCGTGCCCATAAAGCTGCTTACATCCTGTAGGGTGTAACCAATAAGGCTCTCTGTGAAGCAGCTGGCGGTGCTGAGATACTGTGAATGTGGCTCTGCAGCTCTTGTTCCTCGGGTAGTTCGATCAACTGCATGGCACAGTGGAAAAAGCCTGTATGCTGCTACAACAATGACGACTACTATGAGCCAAAACAACCCTGTGAAAAATGGACCAACACAATACCTGGCCCCAGCCTGACAGCTCTGATAGAGGAAGTGTGCAAGTGTGTGTGCATGTGTGTCCCTGTACATCAAGAGGAGCCGTGCTATGAACTCCATCAAGATGTTAGGACTTATCAGCCAATGAGACACACTCTTCTCTGTCTGTCTTTGTGAGGGTAGTAATTCAAAACACTGTCAATTAGAGATCAGTGCTGCTGGTTTACAGCCTTCCTGAGGAGAGGGTACGGTATATTTACACTACATTTGACGACGAGGATAATATGAGGGCTGGGAGCAAACGCATTTCACTGGATTACAGATGGAATTAAAGATAATTTAAGCCTTTGATGATAGAGAGAGCATGACAAACACACACACATTCTCATATGGAAATGTAGAATGCAAACAGTGGTTGCTGAATGCGAGAAACATATCAGCAGTCATGGCTGGGGTCAAATGCTTGATTTAACTACAGCAATTGTTTGACAGATGAAGGGCAAAAAAAGGACAGCAGATAACAGAGACCACATCATGCTGTAAAGATTTTCTCTTTCTCTCTGTCTACCTGTTTATCTCCCTAGACGTCAAAAATGCCTGCCAATGAGGCTGCCTTCCTGACAACCTGACCCTGAAATAATAGCTATATACTACAAAATATAAATTTAGCTAATATAGATAAATATTCTCGTTTATCTGCATTTGAAGGTTTCCTTCTTTATTTCTTTATTTTATCCCATACCAGCACTTCTCCACTGTTTTTGTGGATAGCTGTATGTTGTCATATTCTCCGTGTGTCTGATTTGACACAAGCAGAATCCTGAGACTATGTCACTTCTGATAAACTGCAGCGTCTCTGTGGCCATCGCTTCATAACCCTACCACCACGTTTCACACTCCTTTCCTTCTGCTTTTCCATCCCCTTATTGAAATGACTGGTTATCACACAGCGGTATGGAAGCTGACTCAGAACACATAACAATATTTATCATAAGTCACTGGCCATACCAGACCAAGCAGTCAATGTGACACTATGTGGCCTTAATTGTCAATAACAAGATACTGGTGAATATAAGAAATAGTATTGTAACAGAAACACAAGTAGAGCAGAACACTGGCTAACATTCTGGTTAAACATACTGTATAGACGCAAAACCCTTAAACCAAAGTTGTTGACCAAAGGTGTCCTTTTATTGCTTTTGAATTTAACTTTTAGCATAAGACTATGTTATTAAAGTGACATATTTTTGCTTTAATTGCTCAAATTGTTTGAGAGTTTTGTCATTTAGCTTGAAGATGATAAGGTAAGGACAATTAAGCCTTCACCCTGATCCTCTCTTTAATTCTAAGACACTCCCAGCCTTGTAAACTCCCCCAGTACATCTCCACCCAGTCCTAAATTTCATGACACGCTGGATCAGATCTGAGCTCCAGAGCACCACTTACTCATTAACACTCACACACTAGGAGCAAGAAGATTTTGTCCACAGTGCATACCAATATATTCACATGAGGCATTTCAGCAATGACAATCAATTTCTTATGCATTTTTCGTCTGAATATATTGAAAGGGTATCCAATCCAAAAAGACTAGCAGGTTCGTTCTCTTGCCTATAACAAGACATCCTGTCTGCCTGAGAGGAATCAGTGTCTTGATTCTTTGGTATTCTGGGACTGAAATTCCAAAGCTGTGAATCACAACTGGCTGCTTTACTGCAACCGTAGCTTTCTCCAAAACAAGGAAAATACTGTATAGGCATTTTAAATAGGATTAGAATGAACAGGAGTGTGTGTGTGTGAGTGAGTCATACTTCAGACAGACCTGTTTATTTGAGTCTGAAGGAAGACATGCTGCTGCTGACTGTGCGTCTGACTCATTTCGATTACCGAGAGAAGGTCAGATAAGATCACTGACAAGCCTTCGATCCCAAACTTTTAACTGGCCATGTAAATCAGACTTCACTCTGGCTAGACAAGAAGTGAGCCCAAACTAGCAAGAGGGCTCTACCAGCTGGATGGACGTGTATTTATGTGTTTTGGAGCTCTTTCAGGTGATTACATGCTGCAGAACTCTTCCAACCATCACGTAATGTTTGACTGGACTTAATGAGAGCACAACAAAGGAATAAACAAAGTAATGCACTGTGATGCATGCATCTGACAGAAGACAGTGATCTCACTGCTCCTGGTGCTTGTGCATGTGAGTGTGTGTTAACGTTGTGCCCCGTCAAGACAGACAGGAGCTCTTTAATGAAGGTGAGTAATGCAGAGCTGCTTCTGTTAGTCTGACTTTCTCCTTACATCCTCTCATTTGTCACCTCCTGCTTTGACTTGCTTTCACTTCTGTAGATCAGTGAAACCACACACACACACACACACACACACACACACTCCTCCACCACTTAATCAGCAGCAGCCATCTACTGACTCACCATGGTTTCACTCCCATCCACACTCTTCCACTGACAGGATGTTTTGTTAGGGACAGGAATATTCGATGTGTGCGTTTGTTTCACTCACCTGTGCAGCCTGTGGTTCCCTTGCGCACAGAGTATCCCAGGTCACAGTGACAGATGAAGGATCCTCTTGTGTTCTCACAGTTCCCACTCAGACAGATGTTTGGGTTCAGCTCACACTCATCCACATCTAGACAGGGAAAAGAAGAGTGGACCAGAGGACAGAGTAAGAATGTTCATTTGCTAAACAAAACGACAATAAAAGGAATAGTTAATGACAATGAATAAAACTGAATTAGCTTTTGTTGGTTCGGCCTGCCAAACAAGTTTTGATAAGATGGGATATATGTATGTGAGTCACAAAAGACTTACATCATGAACTATATTAAAGCTTTAAATGTGCTTACTTTGAATAAATATGTCAATGAGAGAGTATGTGTTTGTGCAGGAAGTCATTACATCATTGATGGCAGGTTTTAGTTTTCTCACTCAGTGGAACCAGACGTTTAAATGTCATGCATTCCTCCCTGCTCAACCCAAAAAACACAATGTTCACTGTCTTGTAAATCAACAACAACAACAACATTACACTCTGTTCTCTCTCTCACACACACAGATCTGATTAATTAAGTCTTATGACTCATAACTTGGATAACCTTTAGGATGATCATTACGGTGTTTCAGTAAACCTCTGAGAGCTATCAAACAGCGAGCTGCAGAGGGCGCAGCGTTTTCTTTTGGGCATAAAATGTGCATCCATTACCCAGGCAGGTCTTCATATCCTCAGACGACATGAAGCCGTCAAAGCACAGACACTGGTACGTCCCTGGGGTGTTGGTACACTGGCCTCCATCACAGATGTCTGGGCTCTCCTCACACTCATCAATGTCTGAAGATTGAAGATGGAGAAGCGAATCAGAAATGAAAAGCAGACAAAGTATGGAGGACAGGAAAAAACAATCTTCAATACCACAAAGCTTTCAAAACAACACAAGCTCAATTCAGGACAACTTGTGACAGCGACGGTTATCTCATTTGGCCTGAACATTTTTCTCTGCTCACCATGTACACTTTCTTTGAACATGTGTCAGTCAAATCACTGCAGGGAGTCTCTCGCTGTTTCTTTCCTGCTCTTAAATCAAGACTCTCTAAAGACAAATTTTACTTCTGTACTACCACATGTGTGATCTTTAGAAAATCCTCTGACATAAAGTACAAAAGCACATTTAAAACATACAGCAAAAGGTGTTATAGAAACAAAGCTACTGTACTTACCAGTGCAGCTTCTCAGATCAGGCATCAGGGCATATCCACTGTGGCAGCTGCACTCATAGCTCCCCTCTGAGTTGGTGCAGAAAGTCTCACAGCCACCGTTCTCAATGGTGCACTCATCAATGTCTGAGAGGCAGAAAAACACATACAGCGACATTCAAGCTTCAGATGAAAACAAAGGTAACATGTCTGAGAGGAAACAGTAATACGCTCACCAACACACTCCAGTCTGTTCTCTGTAGATTTGTATCCCGTGTCGCAGGAACACTGGTAGCGACCGATCATATTGACACATTGGCCATTCCTGCACAGCCTGTCACTCAAGTCGCATTCATTGATGTCTGTGAAAGAACAAAACAAAATCTTACACTCAGTATAGAAGCAAAAATCAATAATGATACATACAAACTTCAAGGTACCAGCAGCATGTGAGTATGTTTTATGTTCATCAGCAAGTTGCTCCTAAACAACACTTGCCCTTCAAAGTGCCAATGAGCAAGGCACCCACCCACAGTATTTCCTGTCACTGCCATTGATGATGAAGAGGAAAAAATGCCCATCATAACTTTAACTAATCCAAAGTGACAAATGTTCACATTCCTTGCTTTGCCTGACAGTCAACAGTAGTTTAATATTACAGATGACAAGAAATTGACTGTAAGAATAGTTGCCTTTTAATTTTCTGCTGATTGACACTTACAGTAATTATACAATTACACCAGCGTGCTTACAATAAAGACCACAAATCGGGATTCAAGAGGAAACTTTGATGGGATTCAGTACTTAATGATGATAAAAACAACATTTCCAGCAAGACATGTGACATCATGAAGCACAATGCAACACAGCCATCTGTATGAAATTTGCTATAAAACCAACGTTTATTATCATTATCATTATTTTAGCACTTCAGCATGTTACTCCACCAGAGATAATGAAGACCATTGTCTCAGAAGGGATGAGGTGGGCAGCTTTCGTTGTTTTTATTACTTTGGGTGGTAATAAAGAAAATAAATGAGCATGAAGGGTAGTGGTTGAGCATTAGGTCATCGACTGAAACCTTAACCCACTGCATTAGGTCATCAGAATGACATTCAGTGAATAATGAATGATCAGCATGACACTAAAAACTAAACAATGCAAAGCAATGAAACTATAGAAAGCACAGGAGAAGTCATGGGTCTTCTCTTGTTCATGTAGAAAGAGCGCGCTGTTGCTACTTCTTCAGTCAACTAGCTGCTCCAGTAACCAAAAGGAGAAAACATATTCAGACAAACTGACTTATAGGAAGAGTCGGCTCGTCACTCAGTCAAAATGTTTCAGTGCTGTCTTCACTGGGGTGTTTCACAGAAAGCTTAAAAAAACTGATCCTATTTACACAAGATG
This sequence comes from Synanceia verrucosa, assembly GCA_029721515.1. Lineage (NCBI taxonomy): Eukaryota > Metazoa > Chordata > Actinopteri > Perciformes > Synanceiidae > Synanceia > Synanceia verrucosa. Next base: position 23,583,472 of record CM056549.1, read on the forward strand.
GCTGCATCTCATTGATTTAACCAATTAGAGCTGCCTGCAGACACATACAGTATAAGGCCCCAAACAAACATTTCAGAATAAAAGCACACAATGAAATGTTGCCTAAACAGTAAAAGCTCCAGTACCAATAAAATAGTATTTAAATTCAAAGTAAATAACTGCACAATATGCTTTAAATGTTAAAAATAACTCTAATATCTAAAATCCTCTTGCATTTCTCTGGAATTTTCTCCTGTCTTTACCATGTTGAGAGATCCTAGCGGAGCCTTCTTGGTGCACATATCTACATTTATGCTCAGGTTTTTGTTACAGTTTGTTTTCTGTTTAAGTTTGAAAGTCTCTTGCATCTTGCCTTGAATTACTTCCTTGTGTCTCCCCTCATGGGTTTCACCTGTTCGTCATCAGCCCTGCTTTCACCTCTCTCTCGTTTTCTCCCTCCTTTCCTTGTACATTTGGTATCTGTAAGTTCTTATTTATTAAAGTATCTTAATTGCATCCGAGTCTGCATTTGGCTCTGCTGACACACTCCCACCCCACACAGGGGCAGAAACAGAGGCAGATGGAGGGAGACAAAGCTCACTTGTCATTCATACCGTCTGCTGCGAGACAGCATCCGGACTTACTGATCTTATTTTCACTCTTTTTTTTCTGAAGAAAATAGAATAGAAAATACATTTCTCAAAGAAAGCCGCAAAGACCCTTCCTCTTTGATGAATTCATCACTCACCTAGGCAGGCCGAGCCATCGGGTGCGATCTCGTGTCCTTCAGGGCAGAGGCACTGGAAGCTGCCCTCAGTGTTCACACATTCACCACCACGGCACAGTAGAGGGTTTCTCTCACACTCATCGATGTCTGACAGAGGAAGAAAACACATTTATAATCCAGACACAAGTACAGATATGTAGTGTTTCAGTTCAGTCTCTGCAGATGTTTCGTCTGTCATCAATTTCATGTTAAGCCCATCGGATTGAAAATGCATCTTTGTTCAAGTCTGACCTGCAAAATAGTCAAACTCCAATTTCAGAGAGACTGTGGGCCTGAAATACAGGAGGTACTTGTTTATATAACTACATGGTGAAAAAAAAACAAGCAGCAGTTTCATGATGTTAGAAGCGATGTTAAGAACCAAGATTGAGAAACAAAAATGAAGTGGTAAAAAGGTCTGCAATTATTTTACTTGTTCGTTATTTTTGTTGGTCTTCTGGCCCAGTGAGTACCAATAGCTTTGGGCTGCAAACTTGCCCACATTATTTCCAGTCTCAACTGTTTTTTTTTTTTACACAGCACAGCATGCAAGTAAATATCGTCTTGCCAATTTTGGTCTAATGGCAGCTTTAGGCCAACAAAAGTATTGAGACTCTCCATTTTGTGCGTACCGTTTCTCCCAAGAATTTAATCAAACGGCGTCAACGGCAGACCAGAACAGAAATAGAGCATTAAGTATTTTCACAGATGGCAAAACATAAGGACGTGTAGCTGCATATGAAAATCATTTTTGCTGGGCAGCTGACAGTGTGTCCCTCGCATGCAGGTCAAGTATGTAATAAAGAACAATTATCTTTTAAGACTTCATGGAGCAGTTTTGTGAAGTGATTGTGACGACACTCGGGCTGTGCAGACTAGACCCCTTTCAGCACTCACAGGAGTTTAAATAAAGTCTGGTCACTGCTCTCTCTCTCTCTCTCTCTCTCTCTCTCACACACACACACACACACACACACACACGTTCATATATACAAATGCACACTGCCTGCGGATTTCAGATTACATCAGCCATCCAAACAGTGAAGTTCCAGCTTTGGCATGTTAGAATAAGCACCTCATCCAGAGCTTATGGCTCAAGAGGGAGTGTGGAGGAGATGGCTGGGTTGTGATGAGGACTGGATTCAGTGGCAGGTCTTCCCTGTACTTGGACAACTTTATAGGTTAGCAAAGCTCTCCATTCTCAGAGGCCGCCACTTTAACAGGCTGTGTGAGAGAGTAGTTAAGAGGATTTTAAGAGAGGTTTCTCACTCATGTCCTCACAGACTAAATTATTTCAGATGACTGTAACTGTACCAAACCGTCTTGAGCTGAAGAGGTGAGTTTTTAGTGTTGGCTAGTGGGGATTCGTCACTCACCCATGCAGTTTTTCATCATCATGAAGCCACTCTCGTAACCTTCGAAGCACTCGCATTCAAAATCTCCAGGCGTGTTGACACACCTGCCCTGTCCACACAGGTCTGGAGAGATGCGGCACTCATCGATGTCTGCAGGGCAGATACATACAACTCTATTTAAAACAGCACTAACCAGTGCTTTATTACAAATATAAGAAATATAAATATGATACCAATATTGTTTAGGTAGAGATTTTTAGTAACAACTTGATTTAACACAGAAGTAAGGAAGTGAAATAATAGGTAGCAAAAAGCAATGAAGCTAAGCTACAAAATATGAATATAAGGAATACAAAGCATGAAAGCACACATTGTCACTACATGAAGAAATGGTGAATTTAAGGCAGCCTTCACTCTTTAGTGCAGACCTTTTCAAAGTCTAAATCCCTTTTGAATTTAATCCATATTTTACACACAGTACAATTAAATTATTTTATTATTATTAAATACCTATCAACTAATTATTTCAGATTAATTATTTCAGATATATTTCAGAATAATGCCAACAAAAGTGCTGGCATTTAAACCTAAAACTCTGTGTGCACATTTCAGTAATGCAGCTAACTAGACTACAGGGCCCAGCTCCAAAGAAGCCCAAAACATTAGACTGAATGCAGTGGCTTTACACCACTTGACTGAAGTAAGTGTTGGCAGAGGTAGTCAGAAGGGCTAGAATTATAAAGATGCTGTAGAGGTAATCTTTAAACTTATCAGTATCCTTGAGAAAAGTATATAACCTGTATTGCACTACAGTTTACAACATTATTGTCAGCATGTGAACATCTGATTCCCAAAGAGCTTCGAATTATTTTTTCTAAATTAAATTAATTTAGTATTTTATCATATAACAAATTTGTTGTTTAGTCTATAAAATATGAAAATATGCTCGCATGTGCCCAAAAATACAAATAAGTAAAATTAATTTAACAATATCAAACAGAGGTCCTCACTTCTGAGAAGCTGGAACCAGCAGATGCTTGACATTGTTGCTCGATAAATGACTTGTATCAATTATAAAATTGTTGTTGATTTGTTTCTCATTAATTGGTTCAACTCACCAGTGCAGTTCCTCTCATCAGAGTCCAGAGCGTAGCCGTTATCACAGCGACACCGGAAGCTGCCAATGGTGTTTCTACACCTTCCATTTGAGCACAGGGTGTTTATCATCCTGCATTCATTTATATCTGAGGTGTTCAGCAGAGAGACAAAGACAGATGAGAGGCCATTTATGACACAAGCCAGTCAGTCTGTGGAGGATACAGTACCTTTGAGGAAGGGTCTGCCATTGATGAAATCACCCCTATGCGAGAAGCCCGGGCCACGAGGACAGAGCTGGGTATACTCTGGAGTGCCCTTCTCCGGACACTCATCACACTCTGGACCCCAGGCCACCCCCACTGAACAGCAGCAGGCGTCCACACGCTGCTTCCCTGAGATGGGAGCCGCACAGCGCTCGTCTTCATGAGCGAGGAAACACTGCTCCATACGTAGGTCTGGGAGTCATATAGATGACATGCATTTGCTATAACAGTGGTTAACACATGACATTTAGCCAGTAAGACTTCACCACCAAATACACAACACCCACCAATGCACGTCCTGCCACTGACATCAACAGTCATTCCTGGAGGGCACTGGCAGAAAAAGGAGCCCGGTGTGTTGATGCACTTGCCATTGATACAAATTTGTGGAAACACTTGGCACTCATCCACATCTAACAGAAAAGTATAACATAAATAAAAACAGAGTGACATCAGCAACAGGTCCAGTGAATCCTCTGCGCAGCATCAAAGCAGATCTTACCTTCACAGACATTTCCTTTGGCTCTAGCGAAGCCTTTACCACAGATTGGATCTGAAAAGCAGGGTGCACAAAACAATATCAGTCAATTCAATATGATTTATGAAAATACGCAAAATGGTGCATGTTGATTATTTCACCTTTTTCACATTTGGCACATGGGCTGTTCCAGGCTTCCCCCAGTGTGGCGCAGCAGTGAGACTTTAGGGTCGCCCCGTTGATGTTGACCTCACAGCGATTGTTGACTATCTTCAGCCAGCAGGTGCTCTTAGTAGTCTCTGTTTTCATAAAACAAACCCTATGGTTACTTGATATTTAGTTATATGCAATTAAATGACGTAGGTCAACACAGGCTGGTCTGGTACTTACTATATGTCAACCAGTAGATCTTGGTGCACAGAGTCTGTATTTAATGAGTGAATCATATTTCATTTTCAGAGCTCTTCTAAGATAAAAGAATGTCAACCTGCCCCACAGAGGAAAACCACTTCCTCCAGGCTTCACTCAGTGCTCATTCTAGTATGACAGTGCTGGTAGTTAATCACTGAGCTGCTACAGTGTAAAACTTATGATTAGACAGCTATTTTGTGTTAATAAAAAGTGGTGAAAAATGCTTCCTTTTTTAAACAATGTTGAACTGTTTTTAAATACTTGATACCATTAAATAACGATGGTTGAATAAATGAAAGTGTAGACTTCTTTCATACATTTTTGGTTATCTGTAATTTATGTTGAAAAATATTTTGCCAAAGCACTGTCGGTACCAGGTTCGATTCCCAGCCTTTCTGTATGGAGTTTACATGCTCTCCCCGTGTCTGTGTGGGTTCTCTCCAGGTACTCCGGCTTCCTCCCACCATCCAAAAACACGCATGGGGATTAGATTAATCGGCTAATTTAAATTGACCATAGGTGTGAATGTGAGTGTGAGTGGTTGTCTGTCTCTATGTGTCCTGTGATGAACTGGAGACTTGTCCAGGGTGTACTTAATGATACCACATTACGGAAACGACACAAAGCTCTCTTACCTATACACTCCAGCCCAGAGCTGTCCAGTGAGCTGCCGACTGAACACAAACACACGAAGGACCCTTGGCTGTTACTACAATCTCCATTAATACAGGGGCTAGACAGACACTCGTCCACATCTGTGGGAGACAAAAACAAACATGGTCATCTACATGGTGCATGTAGTAATGACGTGACACTGTACTGCACAGCAGGATGAATGAGTCTCTGACCCTCGCAGACATCCGCCTCCGAATCGAAGCGGTATCCTTTGGGACACTGACAGGTGAAACTGCCTGGTGTGTTCCTGCACAGACCGTTTTCACACAGCAGCCTGTTCATCAGACACTCATCAATATCTGAGGAAACACACATATAGAGAGAGACATGATGACTTTCCTCACATTGGCTTTTCATATGTATATTTTAATTTTCGAACATAACATAAGAAAGCAGTTAACCTACCGACACAGTTTTTGCCTGTCAGGTCTACCTCAAAGCCCTCATTGCAGGTGCATTTGTATGTCCTCAACATATTCTCACAGACACCATTCTGGCAGATATCGGGGTCGAGGGCGCACTCATTAATATCTGAGAGGGCAAAGAAATAACATCACAGTGGGAAAAAGCCCTTTAACAAACACAATTTACCATTTACTGTATCTGTTCACCCTCTGTTTTGGCGTCAATGACACACACACAATGAGCTTGTGTTTGTTACCTCGTGAATCAATGCTCATGCCAATGCCACTGGGGCACAGAGCCAGGAACTCAGCTGTAAAAAACACACAAACGGCACAGTTTGGTTGATAAAAAGAAAAATAACAGTATTTGAGAAAATATCACATTTGCCAAAATCTAAGAAATCTAAGAGAGAAACATTTTATACCATGTCATTATGCGTTTCAATGCTTTCTCATTTCGCCTACTTGTATATAAAACTGCCTCCTTAATGTGGTGCAGCTCTGACGTCTTTTGATACAGAAAGTTTAATTGGCAGGACTAATGAGAAGTAACTGGAAGATGTGTGTGTGGAGGCTGTCAAAGTCTCCAGGCTGTGGGCGCCTCTGTCAAACAACTTAGTCGTTACTTCATCTCCACTATTCTGTCATTTATGAAATTCAAGCTGGTATGTTAGAGGAGACAAAGCATTTGATCTGGTCATCCTGACTTTGACAGGTGTGTTTTCAATCAAACACGAGCAGTGTGTGTGTGTGTGTGTGTGTGTGTGTGTGTGTGTGTGTGTCGGACAGCTGATGTGGCTCCATATGTGTAAAGGGTGGAGTGATTTGAGTATCCATACCAGAGATTTGAGGTGGACAGGGTTGGCAGGGCTCTCCGTAGGCGTACTCTGTGCTGGCACAGCAGCACTCCGACTTGGTCACAGCTCCAAATAATGGCCTAACACACTGCCCTCGCCTATAGCCACCATAACAGGAACTGCGCATATGTGTATCTGTTTCAGAACAAAACAAGAAAGTGTGAGAAACACAGATGAGGCAAGAGATCTGGAAAGAGGCTAGAGACAGAAAGGGAGGCGAGAGTCCATAGCTGCAATAAACAACAACACTGGCAAAACAAATGGTTGTTCTCTCGCCATAATATCCAGGGATTTGAGGCATTTTCCTGCGCTGATATCATCCTGACGAAAAACGCACCCAGACTGAACAACAGCATTTCAACACTTCCCACACAATACACAAGGAAATGTCATTTGGGGGAATATACTGTAGGAATGCTGAAAATAAAGACATAAACAGATCTGCTCTCCAAGTGCCAGTCCAGGGGATGGGAGCACAGGAAGGAAAACATTTAGCAACATATGCTCATTAATGATAGCGTGCATGTGTTTGATTAAGAAGATGAGCTGTTGGTTAAGTCTATTATTCTCTTTTTTCACATTTCTCACAGTGGTTTTCTTATTTTATCACTGGAAAATATTTGTGTTGTTACTCTGGTTGATATGTGCAGACAGCTGTGAGATGATGCTCGATGTCAACCTTCAGTGAGAACAACATTTTTAGGACCCAAAATCCAAACTGAACACATGAACCATTGCTGGATATAAAACATTTACTCACCAACACAGACTCGTCCATCCAGGCCCACGGCCATCCCAGCCATACACTCACAGCGGAAGGATCCCTCCGTGTTGACGCAGTGGCCGTTCATACACATGCCTGGAGTCTCACACTCATCAATGTCTAGAAACAGATCAAGCCATAATCATTTCTTCATATACTTCTTTTCACAGCATACATGGTGTGAGGTGCAGCAGGAAATAAACCAATTTCCTGTTTAAGCATTATTAAGGTCCTCAGGTGTTTGATTCATTAACAAAAAAATTTTAGCCAAAACTGCTGCACAGCTTCAGTTTTATGACTTCAGCTAACAAAACATTCTTTTCCTTTGCCTTGATCCCATCAGCATATTACAATAATTATCATAATGAGGGTAAACAATGATATGGTATGCATGCATGTGTGGCATATGTGGTGTGTGTGTGTGTGTGTGTGTGTGTGTGTGTGTGTGTTTGTGTGTGTGTTCTGTCTGGGCGTGTAGGAGAACAGACAGACTGTAGATAGAAGCGATGAGGCCCCAGGGACCCCTTAGACTACACATTTCATTAATGACTGCATACATCAGCACACTTCACCCACACCCTACTCTCCTATTTATTTATTCTGCAATGTCTTAACCAGGTCAGTGTCACTGAGATCAGACGCCTGTATCTGAAACTATGTGGATAGAATTGGCAGCAACAGACTGTTTTTTAGGAGTCTTGCTGGCTAGTCAGAGATTCATAGAACCTTTTTCAAACATTACATTGACTTAAAGGTGACTTTTTTCTAGAGCATGTTTACATGCTTTAATGTCAAAAAAAAATTCACATACTGTCTGTCTGAAAAAAATCTGTCTAAAATGCTCAGTTTAACACCTGTCTCTTCAAAACTCCACCTTTTTAGGTAATTCTAAAGTTTACCCTGCATGTGACAGACCGACCCAAACCTGAATGGCTTATTGAACAACGTTTTCTGATCTACATGGGCCACTTGCTCAAAGCTAATCCGATCAGATTTTGGTTATCGGATTGGATCAGATCTTGAAAATGGGTTGTTCAAAATGGACAGAAGGATTCTGAAATCAGATTAGATCACAGAATCCAATCCTAGTTTGAATCTGGATCAAACCTTCAGTTTATGTTGTTCAAAACATTTCAGTAGGATTTGGATAACTGATCCAAAAAACAGGATTATCCTCAACAGGGGGTAGGATTTCAAGGTGGATTTCAGGAAGAAAATGTCGTAAAACTGTAAAATTAGTCAATTAATACATTTGTATAATTAATAATTGTCATTTAGTGTATATACTATTATTTATATTTTTGCACTTGATTTGTTTAACCATTATAGTTAAAGTAAATAAAGTAGGCATAGGCTCCAAAATAAGCCTTTCAGTACAGTAAAGTCAAAATAAAATAAAATAAAAATGATCTTGTGAAGGCGGCACAGTGGTGTAGTGGTTAGCACTGTCTCCTCACAGCAAGAAGGTACTGGGTTCAATTCCCAGCCCGGGGCCTTTCTGTGTGGAGTTTGCATGTTCTCCCCGTGTCTGCGTAGGTTCTCTCCGGGTAGTCTGGCTTCCTCCCACCATCCAAAAACATGCATGGGGATTAGGTTAATTGGCTAATTTAAACTGACCGTAGGTGTGAATGTGAGTGTGAGTGGTTGTCTGTCTCTATGTGTCCTGTGATGAACTGGAGACTTGTCCAGGGTGTCCCCTGCCTTTCACCCTAAGACAGCTGGGATAGGCTCCAGCCCCCCAGTGACTCTGTGTATGGATGGGTGAATATGGAAACCATGAAACAATCCCCCAGATTTCAGATTTCAATAACAAACAAAATAATATATGGAATTTTTCTGTCATCACTGTATATTAATTTCAAAGAAACAATCATCACAGATGAAACCGTCAAAAATAGGGTTACAGTGACCCCATGTTGGCTCTTCTACTGTTGTTCTTTACACAGCTGTAACCCACATTGTAATATGTTGTCCCATTTAAAGCATTGGCAATCCAGATTTGGTAATCTTGAAAACTGTGTATCTGGATCAGAGTGATCCAATCCAATGTTGCTTTGAAAAACCGGCATCAAAGTAAAACGGATTACCTGATCCTGGCAAAAAATGGGATTTCCAAATCCAGATAATTTTGATCCAGATTAAACGTTTTGAACAACTAGCCCCATCTGATCTGATCAGCTGACAGGGTTGTCTTATTTCACAGTTTGTGGGCTGGTTGAAACTCCAGATAATCAAAAATGTATGTGAACAAGTTCTAAAGCAGAGAGTTTTCATGTTTTGTCAATTTTAGGAGAAGGCCACATCTCTTTTCCCTGCACTGAACCGGTTTAGGGTTGGCTGTCTGCTAGACTTTTAAAACAGGCGGGGCCCAACAAGCTGCATGTCCAGCTGCCAGGATACTGAGGGGGTTTTCCAGGCTTTTAGGGGGATTTCTGGCTTGTTTGCTAAGAACTACTAACATGCCAGAGGAAGCCACCTTCCAAGTTAGCTGAAGATGCAAAGGAACAACGGACACAGCAGTAGCAGTATCTTCTGGTGATTTAGCCAGTTACATTAGGATGTAGAGATGTGATTGTGACTGTCTGTGGTGCTTTTGACAAACACACCTACACACATGCGTCCACTGTTGTCAAGCAGGAATCCAGGTTTACAGATGCACTTGAAGCTGCCATCTTCATTGATACACAGTCCATTGAGGCACATGTTCCTGATCAGACACTCGTCCTGGTCTGCAGATCAACAGAAACAAATAGATAGCTTGAAGGCAGTACATTAGGAAATACAATATGTTTACGTTCAGAAAAAAAATCTTAAAAGACACAAACATGTTAATATACATTGAAAACAATTTTCTTACACTTTGCATTATCAGTGGCCAGAGATAAATGACATTTTAGCCGACTTTGTTCAGTCAAAATCAGATTGATTCAATCAAAGTTAATGCAAATGAAAGTTGTTGCTGTTAAACAATGCTGTGGATATATTCAAAATCCTCCCCACACATTGCAGAACTGATATGTTATTGCTGGCAAGCTATGTATGTATGCTGTCAGGAAAAAAGTCCAGAAAACACTATACAAACACAGAAATCAGGAAAATATGTTTTATGCCAAATGCAGCTTAAAAATTTGGATCTTGTGTCATGATTGAACAGGCAGAACTTTCAATACACATTAAATCGTCAGACGGTTCTGGCCCCCATGCTGTGCATTATTTCTGATAATGGACACCTCACTGGACATTGTCCCTTGCTTCATTTTCATCAACAAGCATTGTAAGAGAAAATATAAAGGGACCCAATGTTTATGGAGCCATGTTTGATTGAACAGTCTCACTGGAGGGCAGGTGAATAACTGGTTGTCATAGGAAGGGGGACATGATATTGTTTAAAAACGGGAGATAACTGTGAGCTATTAGACCATCTGCAGCAGTTCTGTGATGGACTACCTATCTGGAACAAGTTTGCAACACTTAACAGCAAAATAATATGAATGGAAATAAATGGATGCCTGAAGGGCAAGAAGTAAATAAGAATATGGAGTCCTTTGGCAAAAGGTCGGAATATAATTAAATATTTTGTAATTAATGGGCTGAAACACACAAAACCACCAGCATGGTAATTTAAAATGACGTCTATTACATACACTTGCCTCCAACAGGCAGTGGAATTAAAACACCACCTCCAACAGGTCCACGGCCCATTAAACATAAACATTACACACACTGTAGTTTAAAATGGCTTGACTTCATAAATGCAGACGTTAGAACTGAACAGACCTTGACAGTTTTTGCCATCTGCTGAAATCTCAAATCCAGCGTTGCAGACACAATGGAAGCTGCCGACAGTGTTCACACAGCGGCCGTTGTTGCAGATTCGACCGTTGGCCACACACTCATCCAGATCTGGCAGAAACAAACAGATAAGAGCACAGTAAACACATAGATCCTCTTTAGCCTGTGTGCGTGTGTGTGTGTGTGTGTGTGTGTGTGTGTGTGTGGCTGTATGTTTATGTGTAACCTCGGCACTCTGTCCTGGTTGAAGTGGTCTGGAATCCAGCAGGACACTGACAGATGTAAGACCCGGGGGTGTTCACACACTCTCCGTGTGCACATGGGCTTCTCTCGCATTCATCTTCATCTGGAGAACAAACACAAAGCTCATTCAATCCTTCTCCACCTTTGTGTAATTCCAGTTTAATCCTCGAGAAACTTGTTCGCCACTCTTTCGGGAACTTACCGATACACTCTCCTCGTCCATTCAACTTGAAACCCATGTTGCACTCACAACGATATCCAATTCCCGGCATGGGAATACACCTGCCATTCAGGCAGAGGTTGCGGAAGGCCTGGCACATGTTGGTGATGTTCTGGGTTTGGATTATACTGGTACCTGATAGAAACATTCACACGAAGTAAATGCTACACTGAAATACTGAAATTTTGTCATCGTAATTTGTAAGACATTTTGTCATCAGACAATGTACACACAGCATGATCAGTCAAAGCACTACAGAAGATGAAATGTCTCAACTGCTTGCAAAAGTAACACAGTATTTCATGAGCATGTTGCCTAGTGTTGCGAGACAGTAACCACACTACATTTGCACTGTACTGTACTGGCAGACTATCAATCTCATTAAGGCAAAAAGCTCAGAGTTGTTTGCATTTCTTAAGAGAAGCCTAAACACTGGCGACTCCCCTTAGTTCCAAAGATCTTGCAGAAGATCTTGCCTAAATAAACTCTTGACATGGTCTGGTCCACAAACATACAAGAATGTTTTCTTTCAGATAGGACATATTCTGCACATATATATATATATATATATATATATATATATATATATATATATATTTTAAATATTTACAGCAATACTCACATGAAACTAGCAGCAGTGTTAGTCAACGTGCATCATTAATATAACAGTGTCCTTTCAAAATCAATTTCTGTGATCACAGGTGCCTCAGTGCATCAGTATCCAATGCCAAGGGGAACTTAAAAACTGGCAGCACTTGACGAGATGGGAGTGAGACTGGGTTGGAACCAAACAAAAGCAGAAAGAAGGAGTATACCTGGTGGAGGAGGCTGTAACGGTAGTTGTCCAGGAAATGGAAATTGTCCTGGGATTTGGCCTGGTATTTGTCCTGGGATCTGGCCTGGTATTTGACCAGGAGTTTGACCTGGAATCTGTCCCGGGACTTGGCCAGGCACCTGGCCAGGAACTTGCCCAGGAGTTTGACCAGGATATGGAACTGGGTAGATGCCAGGCAAGTCGGGACTCCCTGGGACACGACCGGGTATCACCCCGCTCCTATCAGGTATCTGGATGCACAGTGTCTGGTACTCTTCTAAGACGAGCACATGTGAAAAACAACAGGTGGTTAGTGCTGCCTTGTTGAGACATGGAGACACACAGGTTAAAGCCATGTGATGGTGAGTGACCCCACCTGTTCCACGAATGGGGCACATTTCAGGGGTGGACCCATCAGACCAGCAGCGTCCACTATCACAGCAGCACTGCATTTTGGACAACAGCTGCGAGTTTTGGTTGGCACAGCGCCCGTTCACCAGGCTAGCGTAGCAGTACCCACTGCGAGCATCTGTGGAAGTAGCACAGCACGAAGTCAAACCCACCATGCTGTATGGAATATGGCATGTGTTGTCTCAATGTTGGCAGGAGAACAATCAAAAAATAAAGTTGCCTCAGATTTTCCATCATTTGAACAATCGTCATCACTTCCTATTTATGAGAACCTTTCCTGCATCCTGCAGTTCCTGGCACTGTGCAGCAGCATGACTAACACTCAGGTTCCCTTACTCCCTATTGACATAAATACATCATGTCTTGTTTCACACCCAGTCCATCCATCACATGGAGAAACTGACAGGCTATACTACTGATTGCTTGGTTAAGTTCGACAAGATGTCAGGCAAGCACAGAGCTGGTACGAGGAAAAACAGTTGGGCCCTTCAGGGGTCGGAGTAGACGTTGCTGCATGGGAAACAGACTAAAATGTTTGGCGTAACAGTTTTCTGGAGCAAAAGGCTCAGACATTCCTTCCTCACAAACATCCTCTCCTGGGGGGGTAATGTGAGCGTGTGTTTGCATATGTTTGAGTGTGAATGCATGTGTGTATACATGCACATGTGAGTATGTGCGTGCACAGCTAATGGACTATTCTGACCCAAATTCCTGCCTGGTCTGTTTTGGGTCAAACTGAGCTGAACTTGCGAGCTTAACAGGCTTTTTTGGTGATTGTGTGTGTGTGCAAGACTCTTATCAACCTCCCAGCATGCACACTGACAGAGACACGCACACGCTTTAAAAAAACTCCTGAGCACGAGGAGTTCACTTTACTTCTCTCATCAGTTTAAAGAGAATATAGCTCACATAGCTTGTTGCAGACCTAGAAACAAGTGACTACTGACCTAAATGCTACCAGCTGGAACATTTTGGACAGATTTCAGTTCATTCTGCACTCACCGCCAGGCAAAAAGGGAGAAGAACCAAAATGGGGTAGAAAAGGGAAAAAAAGAGGCGGCACCTTTTTTGCTTAACTGCTTTTGTCTCATATTTCATCTATCCTACTCACAATCATTACACATTATCACAATATCATTAGGAAAGGTGTGACACTGAGTGTGACAGATGGCTCACCTATACACTTGGATCCATCCAGTGAGGTGTAATATCCCTGGGGACACTTGCAGAAGTAGCTGCCAACGGTATTAGAGCATTCACCTATACCGCAAAGACCTGGAATGTTTGAACACTCATCCAGATCTACAGGGAGGAGAAGAGAGAGAAGGAGAGGAAATGTGTCAGTTTGCCTGCAAACATTTCAAATCGCTTCCTGTTTGCTAATAACAGCACAGTAATCATAACGTTTGATGAAAGTGATTAAACTGAAAACCAATTTTACAAGTGACCACGGCACATGTTGGCAGTGACAATGGAAATAAGTTATTGTCACAGGATATTAAATCCAGGGCCTCTGTAGCTGCTCTTCTGTTTGCAACATTGCAAGTCTGTTCAGAAACACAGTGTAACTTAGACCCCTTTGAAATGTCTTTTACACAGTCCAGAAGTTTTCCGGCGATTATTTCTGGGCATAAAATAGCACATATTTTACTCTGCAAATAAGTGCCTCAAAAGTCTGCTCAGTCTGCTTCACTAGAGTTAAACTTGGTCTGGAAATTGTCATATTCGGTCTTAATGAGCCTATATACGTTTAAGGAGTAACAGAAGCATTGCAGAGAGAAGGCCATAATTATAAAGTGTGAAAAGAGTTTAAGCTTATCTGTTAATGTGCAGTTTCACGTCTTTTCATTATACCATTCACTGTGCTATCTTTATTACACCAGTCTGTCCACTATGTTCAATAATTTTGTTCACTTATTCGCTTACGTTGTATATATGATGCCTTCGTTTTTTCCATTTGGCCGTTTTTCTTCTGATGTTCCTATTTCTTAGTTTTTATAGGCCCTTTTTGTAGTGCTGCACTATCCACTTTGCTGCTGAAACAATGCAAATTCCCCCATCTGTGGGACGAATAAAGGATTATCTTTTCTTAATAATTCTGTCTTTAGTTGATAATTAGGATCCCCAGCTGAGATAAAAACATGTTTTCAAAACACATGATCTTCACTGATGCTCCTGATTCATGTTGTGCATTTACACTCATGGCCAAGAAGCTGTTTTAAAGTGAAACTACTAGTTAGCAGTAGCTAAAATGTCAAAATGGAGAAGAGCCATAAATTAGTGAAGTGATTCAGTAATTTGTATATTGAAATTTACTAATGTTTGCTAACATCAGCCACCATAAGCTACTGATCAAACCAGACCATGAAAGGTTGTAGCGACAATACTCCTGAGTATATTTAATTTAGTGACGGTGCCTTTTATTGTTATTGTTTATTGTAACTTCTGTCTGCAAGAGGAAAAAATTTGTTTTTCAAAAGTTACATAGCCTCTAATAAATGAAGTGGGAAGACAAGCCCTTAGGTGTTTAACAGGACTACTGAGATAGAGCTGATTTGGTTTAATTAAGTGTATTTCAAGGGAAGGGCAAAGTGTGTGCTTATGTTTTGGTCTTTCCCCCACAAGGTAATAATCAGAACACCACAACTGAGGAGAAGTTAACCATATCAAGAGGGATGTGGCTTTTAACTCTACTTTCACACTGTTAATTTGAAACTTAAAATTGTTAGTCTACTCTGTCTAATGTCAGACATTTCACAGTTTTAACGTGATGGCTGAGAGCTGGATCCTTACCTTCACATTTCTGTGAGACCTCGTTGAACTTGTGCCCAGCAGGGCATTTACATTCAAAGGATCCCACTGTGTTGATACAGTTTCCTCCTTGACAGATGCCAGGAATGGCCTGGCACTCATCAACATCTGTACATACAAAGCATACAATAAATACATGTCCATACACACACACACACACACACACACACACACACACACACACACAAACTCACTGATTCCTTTAATGTACACACAAATAACAAATGGTAACATGTATCTGCCCCAGTAAAAACTAGGGCAAGAGAAAAAATACAAAATGCACACGCCTGGATGTCCATGGATTGAGTTAACGGGCTTCCCTGCTATCAACATAGTGACAAGGGACAAGAAAAAAGATGGAGTGGAATGTCTCCTGCAGGAGGAACAGACATTGAAGCCAAGTCAACCAAGGAGGAGATAGATAGAGAGTCATACTGTAGACTTACGTATGATTTGTTTGCAAAGCCAACACAGAAAAGAAACATCATCATCAGTGTATGAACGTGTGTGTGAATGGGTGAATGTGGCATGTATTGTAAAGTGCTTTGAGCTGTCAGTAGAGCTATAGAAATGCAAGACCATTTACCATTTTGATCCACCAAACAACATTTAAAATCTGTGACTTTGTGAGTTACATTGATGATTAAAAGGAATTTGTGTAATAAACAGCTATATTGGCAGGTCAGGTGACCTGATGTGGTCTCTGAGCGTTCCATGTTGCTCTGGGTCCTCCTGCAGAGGTTCCAATGTTGTTGGGTCTGGAGCAGACAGGCAGAGGCCTGCCTCACCAGAAATGAGCTCTCCCATGTGGCACCGCCACTGACCCGTGTTACTGACTCTGACATTCCCGCCACAGCGGACGTCTGCGGGCATTCCATACACATGAGGGAGGCACTGCCACCCACCCCAATTTAACCCAATTAGAACTAATCCTCTGTAGAAGGGATGATGGGTAAAGATGAGGGGATGACAGAGTCAGAGGAGTGAAGCCAAACAAGGAGGGAGAAAGAGTTAAAATGGGCACTTTACTTGAAGAAGGAGAGGGAAGGATGGCAAAGGGACAAAAGGCAGACAAAAACAGAAAAGGAGACAGAGATGCTGAGGAGCAGACTTTACCTTGGCATGCCCCGGTGCGGTGGTTTGGTATGAAGCCTCTTCTGCAGGGGTGAGGCTGCGCTGGGCACATCTCACACGGGTGACCCCATGCTCGTCCCACTGTGGCGCAGCACAAAGCCTTTGTGCACACTATGCCTGTGATCTGGCCTTGACACATCTGGTTATTCACCGAGGCAAAGCATGGCCCAGTGCGGTAGTCTGCAGAGGAAAAGTACGAGTTTTGCTGGAAACTTAACTTTGTTTTTTATTTCCAGAAAGGAACACAATGCAAAAAGACACAGAAACTTTAATAAAAACTTTTTTGATTTAAGTCTGTTAAATCTGAAAAATGTAAAACACTTTCAACCAAAACTGTGATGGTGAGCAACTTCTCGGCATATATACTGCAGTATCGCATGACATCTACAACTCACTTACATTATATGTGATGACAGTGCTGCAGAGGAATACACATCATAAAGAAAGCTTTGTCTGTTCCTGGCATTTTAATCAGTCTGGCTCTCAGGTGATTGGTGTGTGTGTAATAGGAAAGCAGAGATAGGGAAAGGGTCTGGAAAACCTTTTAAAGCTGTGTGGGCGGCAATGAAAAAAATCATGTTACATGATCTTCAGTTACTTTAGTTACCTGCATTGTGTTTTTAAATGATGTGACACATTCACCATGTAGTGTGCTGCTTTTTAGCATTTTGATAGAAAAATCTGGGGAATAGGTCATCATCCCTAAAGCAGAGAGACTGACTCACAAGGTGTGTCTATGCATCACAGTAGGTGATTTCCACACTAGCTACAGCAGCCTACCAACTAAATAGTTTATATAAATATGAGCTCCAAAGTATAAAAGTTCTTCACTACTCCTCCCCTTCAAACTGGTTTAATCTTCATTCCCTTTATCCCACTACTTGTATGCATGTATCCCCTCACTTCATCCTCTCTCAAAACACCACTCCTAACTTGCAAACTCCCCGCAGAATCACAGAATCTTATCAGGTGAAAGATTACAAGATGGCGAAACAGAGATAGGGGCAGAGAAAGAGAGAGGGAAAAACTCATCCCTCCCAAAACAATTTGGCCAAGATCCAAAAGCAAAAATCATTTCCACATTTCACGGCAGACAACAGACAGCAAGAGGAAAGAGGGAGACCAGTTCCAACAGCGCAGTCGTTTAAAACAAACGAGACATTGTGCGTTTCCCGTGTGGACCGGGGCCCAGCCCAGACCCCGTCACGTGCACCACAGCCTCCACGGTCTCTCAGCCTCTGGCACCAGCGCTGTGTGAAACAGAACTGGGTCATCTCTCCTTCTCAGGCTCTACTGGAGACCAAATGCATTTGATTCCTAGTCCACTTCTCTGTCCACCCAGCAGTGGAAAGTAACTAAGAACAGGTATTTGTACTTTACCTGAGTATTT
The DNA here is from genome assembly GCA_029721515.1 of Synanceia verrucosa. Taxonomy (NCBI): domain Eukaryota; kingdom Metazoa; phylum Chordata; class Actinopteri; order Perciformes; family Synanceiidae; genus Synanceia; species Synanceia verrucosa. The sequence continues at coordinate 23,601,336 of CM056549.1, forward strand.
CCATTTTGGGCATCCTACACCTGTTTTACATCATAATCCGCAACAAGAGAGTTGCTACATTGAGGATTATGCTGCATGATAAGCACAAACTCAACTCAGATTCTGTGATGCACTGAAAGAAGTTTGTTTGAGAAAGTTTAATATTTTGGGAAATTTGTTTCTGCTCCTTACTTAAAAGCTAAAGGAGAAAATAAAAACCACTTTTGTGTCTTTATGGTAAATGAGGCTACCTGTTGTTTTTTTCTTCAAAAATAAGACATTAATTAATGTACTTGGGTTGTGCACGTAGGCAAATTCTGTTACTATCAAGCAAGAAAGCTAATGACTGTATTTCCTAAAATGTCAAACTATCCCTTGATAAGTGATTGTATCAGTACATTATAACACTCTCAAAGGGACCATTCTGCATAATAAGTTATTTCCATTTAATTAAAACATTTGCTCCTGTACTTTAAACAAAAGTAGAACTTTAATGTGTAATGGAATTTATTTTTTTTAAATATACTTATATTTTTATACTTTTACAAAAGTGAGTGAACACCACCTTCCACTACTGCTTTCAATGACATTCAGCTTTGAGACCGGCAGTTGCCATGTATCTTCTGTATCTAAGCCTACATTGTGTGCCTTACCCACAACAACAAAGCAACACACCGTATATAGGAAAAAGCAATTATAGGAGCTATGGAAAGTTTTTACATGGCGCCCGTATAAGTACAGCAGACTGTGTACACAACTTAAGTTTAAGGTCTCAGGTGAAGGTTTATGTGTTATTACTGTTAGGCACACATAATCCAGCTGACATAATACCTGTTCATTAGAGTTGTTAGTGGAGGAGACAAAAGATCTGAGAATGAAATAAAGCAAATACAAGTGCAGCTCTGAAGCAGTCAGCTGAGGTAAACAGGGAGGGGCAAACAGCTGTAGGGTGAAAGTGGTGTCATTTCATCTGTCATCTTACTGTCTCTCTGTGAGCTGCATACAGCTGGGGGATCCACCCAGGTCCTGTACATCTGGGAGCAATCGCACACATTCAGAGTCTCAGCCAACATCCCAGCCCCTCATGCTCAGTCTGGCCAGAGATGATCTCAAAACAGACCAGAACTTACAAAAATGTTGCTTTCCTGCTCTACTTTTGGAAGCATGTTTGCATATCATTGGTAGCTGCTTCAGTAAGTCTTAATATGGGATGGGATAGCTTGTTTTGACTCTCATTAGCAGGCGATTTCATGTCTGTGCAGAAGTCCAGTTACTTTTCGATCACAATAGAAATACCGGCTTCCTCAGCGACCAGTGAGTTTATGCACAACAACAGCCTCAGTATGAACAGGAGGGAAACTCGCTGGGAAGTGGGTCAATGAGTTTCCTGGATTAATTCCAAAATGTAGATCTACACACACAAATGTGTGTACCTTTTCCATAGCCACCCTTCCCTAATCTACCTCCTTGCAGAATGCGCTCACAGCATTCTTACCTGTTTCAACATATACATAAACTGTGCACATGTGTCCATGTGCATGTTTGTGTTTCCATGTATGTGCTGAGGGGTCTTATATCTGGGTGGGGCCTTTCCTATTGGCCCGTCAGCAGATTTCCCCACCGTCATCCGAGGACTAAACTCTTCAAACACACACAGACACACTTGGTTATCTATCTACTGAGGTTTGCTTTGGGCTAAAACAGAGCATGATAGGGGAAAGTGAGGTATCAGTGAGACATTAAGAGACAAGAGGGCCCATCAACTGGTTGAACGACAATCCTGTTGTGGTCTGACTGCTGATGTATTTACTGTGTAACTCTTCTCAGGGCAGTCTTTCGCCACCATCCCAAGTGAACTCAATGGCGTCATACTGAAAGCTTGCCTTTATTGCTCTGTAGCAAAGCAAAGAGCTCTGCGTGCAATCAGCAGTGTGGCTGGATCTCACCAGTACCACATTCCGACCTAAATCACATTTGTAACCAACAAAGAGTTGACGTACCAGGCTGCATTTTTACTGCAGTCAGCTGTGCCTGGTGGTGGGAGCGCTGATCAGCAGATCACCAGTCACTTTGGCAGCACAGAGCTCACTCAGCTCTGCAGTAGTGAAGTATTCATGCTCTGCTCTGACTGCACCAGGGTCTTTCCACATCCAAGAAAACCTGTCCTGAGTGCAGCTACTTCTCCCCTGGTCAGATCACGTGTTTGTGGAGAACCCTGTGTCCTTGCTAATGTGATAAGATCAAGCCATAATGGGGCACCGTTCTGTAAATTGAATTAACAACAGTGTGGGGTTGTGCATATGTGCACGGATGTGCTTGTGTGAGAGCACAATAGCTTTCCCTTGGGAGGTGGTGGACACCAGCCAAGGAAAGTCCAATGAAAGTAAGTAAAAACCACCGTATCTGCTGGCCTGCTTACTCTACTTCTCGTTGCAACCAAATGCAGCATCTGATGAATTCACAGGGATGTAAGTACTAATCATATCACTACTGATCAATCTGTTAAGTGTTGATTAATAAGGCAATAAAATGTCCATCAAAATGTCCATTTCCATCAAAAGTACCCAGAGCCAGACATGACTTGTTTTGTCTGATGTATGTACTCTTTATGTTATGTACTGTACACTACTACACGACATATTATTTCAACACTACTGTATAGCACAGCAATGGCCAGTTCTAAATCTTTCATAGAAACATGAAAAAACAATGACGCACCTCTAAATTCAGCACAATGAACTGTGTTAAGATGAATGACAGATGCTGGAAGTTGGTCTCCAAGCGGCTGGTCCCATACACAAACACACAACAAAATGTTAGCTTGTTTCCTTCATAGAGTATCACTCATGTCTATAGCAGACCAGAAAGCAGCAGACACTTCAATGGCCAATTTTCACATTTGTCACCTTACATGGCAAATCAGAGTTTTAAAAGGTGTGGTCAAATCACAATTTCTTCATCAGAAACCAAAACACAAGACACAACAGCACAGTGGTTCAGAGATCCCTTGTGATCTGTGAAAGCATGAACATCTAGAAGGTCCTGTGTATGCTGGACTTGAATTCCTCAATGGCCTCACAACCCCTTTGGCCACACATCCACAGGAAAGAGTGGAAACCAAAGTCACAACATGTAGAAATGTGCTTCAGCAGATAAGACCAGGCCCTAACCCACCCAGTAACCAGATAGTGTCCTATTAGTTGCAGGGTTGAAGAAAACACTGACGTAAACCAAAGGACCAAACTTCATCCAGACCCAAGTGACAGGCCTCTGAGGCATGACCTCCTTAAAAGGGACGTTACTAATTAGGAGCTCTGCAGCCAATCCAAATATTAGCTTTAAAAGGTCACCCTTTTGACCTCTACAGGTCATCACCACCACAGACTGCCAACACGTACAAAAAACATTTGCCTGCACTTGCACACATTTGACTCACAAACACAGCGCAGGCCGCTCTCGGTTTGCGTGTGCTTGTATACTTTGGAGCTTTTTTCTCACATGTGCCAGAGAGCAACCACAGGAGGTTGGGAGGTCTTCAGTTAACAAACAGCGCACATTTAGAAAGACATTACACTCCCCAGAGCGTTGTTTGAGAACAGATGTGGAAAATAGTGGTCAATTCTAGGCTCAAGCTTGACATGCAAATGTTCAACAACAAACCACATTCCTGGAGCCGGAGGCATGACTAAGCAGGAATTGTCACAGAATACTGTCACCATTCAGCATGAAAGTCACATTTTTACACCGTGATTAGTGAACGCAGGGTACAGAGACAGTGTGATGTAAGATGATGTGTGATGAAATGCAGGAGCTCATTACCTCTCTCACACTGAGCCCCGGTGAAGCCGTAGGTACACACACATCTGTTGGGAGCCACACACCTTCCTCCATTGAGACAGCCATTTTCACAAACCGCTGGAGAAGAACAGAGAGAAAAACAAGCAATGACACAACAACTACATGAGGACACGACTGTGATTTACAAAGTGAATTTCAAAGGATATTCCTGCTTTAGATAATTAAGGTCTCATGTTTATAGTTTGGGCCATCATTTCTATTGGTTATGGTAATGTTGCAGTCACTAAATTAACAGCAGACATGTATGAACACAATGACATCGTAAAAAAAGAGAAAACACACAGAGCAGCCATTGTTGATCAGACCAAACTGACAAACTGAGGCACATTGTCTAAACCAGTTTATTAGGAGGTAAGACCTGAAATGAACACAGTGCACACACAGCTACAGTAAGTATGCAAGCTGAATCACAAGATGATCTATACTATTTAAAAGATGTTTCAACAGCGTTTGATTCATCAGTTTGTTTTCTCTTCTAAAGTAAGTGTGATTTTTCATCTGATGGCTCAGGTCTCTCTTCAGTCACTCTTCATTTCAGAGATGCTGCTACAATCACTTCTCAGCAATGAACAATGTGTATCTGCCTGTCCGCGACTACTCTTGCATAGCTTTGGACCCATCAGCCCACTAGTTTCTATTTTGTCCTATGTTGCAGAACTGTATAGTTGTTGGACCTTTGGCAGAGCTGGTCAATGCTAAACTTTGATTGGCCAGTCTGCACTCAATGGGCAGGACTTTGTCATGGGTGAACGGTGAGTCTTGAAGGGTAACGGGAAAGACACACCTGGCGGAGACCTGCCCTAATAGGAGGGGGCAGCTCTAATCTTTGAGCATGCTAATAAACTCATATGCTGACATGATAATTTTCAGCATGGTTAATGTGATGTTGCTCACATCTTAGATTAGTGTGACAGTATGCTAACATTTGGTATTAATTATTACTAAACACAAGCAGAAAAACATAAGGAAAAGAAGGTTTATATTTATGGAGGTAATGACTATTACTAAAGTGAATGGTATCGGAGCAGACTTTGATCAGGATGATACTTACGTTGACCACAGTGATTTCCCACATAGCCTTTCTGACACTGGCAGCTGTCCTCAGTGCATGTTCCCTCATTCATACACCGAATATTACAGTGCTGGACTGTGGGCACACAAATAGAATGAACTCTGAACTGTAACGTTATGATTTCATGAAATTTGTGGTTAGCAAACAGATGAGCACATTGGGTTGAAGCACTGTGAGCTGCAAGAAGAGCAACGTGGAAGAGATGTTGACTGTGGACAGCCTCCAAAGTAAACACACACCCAAAGGACTCACACAACCCAAGAGCTTGACCGCTATTTGCAGGAACGTGATTGCAACATGCATCAAATGCTTGATGCAGTTAATGTTCAAGGGATGTTTTCAGATGGTTCCTTGAATTAGTATATCGTATGTTTGTACAATCCTAGTTAGTGCTCATTACTCATGATGAGGAGAGGAACATGTGCGGTCTGAAGGCAAAAGATGTGAGTCAATTTCAATCTCTGTCATTTTCATCCTACAGAGGAAAACACGAGAAAAACATGTCATCTATCATCTGTCACTGGTTATCATTATTGTTACTGCATGGAGAAATGTTTCTCTTCAGATAACAGCTCCTTCATTAAAAAAACCCTGGGTGTGGTCAAGGCAGTGCTTTCCAAGAATTTTACATAAATCATACCATTACTGTTTAACGCCTTCACCTATGCACAGTGAATCAGAAAGCCCATCTAACTGATAACAGCAAGTTTCAGTGGGAAAGGAGAGGTGCTGTTTAACAACCTGACTTGGATCCACAGGATGGGGCTATCTGGCCGTTGGGGCAGGTGCACATGTTGGGTCTGGAGCAGAAACCGTCTCCACATGAACTCCGGCAGATCGCTGCAAAGAGGAACATGACACTGTCATAAACCAACATAAAAATCAGCCTTTGTCAGGTGCGAGATAAAATAACAGTCTAATGCTCACTTCACGGTGCCAGGATTTGTCTTGATGCTGTTTGAGAGAAAATCGATGTTGTATCTTTTGCTTGTCGGCCTATCTGCTGCAGATTTTGAATTTCAGGTTTGATGTCATTTGGTGCAAATTAGGCCATGAGCTAAACCTCATACCACTGTCCAAGTATGGCTAAACCTTCCTTTTAAACTCCATCATGGTTAAGCCATAGAAGCCCAGTTGGTAATGTGATTTTCTCCTTTGATTTTTGTTGCCATAAATGTGTACCAGTGTGTGTTTTCAGTTGCCGCTGGCTGTTTTCGCTTGGTTGCTCTCTTTCTTACAGACTGTTGTTGGCATGGTCCCCGCCCCTAGCTCCCATCAGGTAGAGTCCAGCCACTGACCCCTACTCCCTGAACCCCACTGCTAAACAATGTCATTAGAGCCACGACAGGCATCCGGCCAGCCAACCAGCCAGACTGCAATCACACAACTCTACAGCCTCTCAGCGCTTCCTGTCTACCAAGAGAGAGAGAGGGAGAGCGAGAGAGTTAAGAGTAATGTAAAACTATTGGGCAATCACACCATTAAGTATTTCAATGTGTTCCCATACCTGTATCACATAAATTTAGCAAATCAACAAACATTATGCATCAAATAACAAAAAAACACACCTGTATTTTATATACAGATGGGTGAGATAACTAAGATAAATGAAAAAAATGTCATCATCTCCAAAGAATCTACTAGTTTTTCATATTTTGCATTAAACAATGTTTGAGTTATTCATAATTCAACAATCAAATGATAATTGAAGTTCCAAATTATTTTTGAACAAGTAGACCATAACTTTGAACCAACCAATGCAATAAACCTTCTGGAAGGCTTCAGTGTCAGTATCATCAATCTTCACTCACTACTTACCAAAAAAGTGCAATACTATACTATAATAATATCACTGCTTTGTTTATTTGATACCTTTTCGATTTTTACATGTGCACGCTGCAAATTAATGTTTTGTCCATGCATCCCAGGTGTATAATACTCTTTGACAGGATGGCTCCAATAAAAAAACAATAGGAGGCTGTACTCTGAAAAATACCCCTGGTGATGCCGAAAAACTCAAAGATCGACTTAACCTGGATTTACAAAAGTAGAGGATTAATGGAGGTGATACTCACGAACAATGCACTGGTTTCCTCCGGTCAGAGTCTTCCAGCCTGGGCAGCAGTAGGCATTGTTCCGTGAGCCACACACATTCGGCCTGTAGAAGACACGGCATCGGCACGTCACTCTCAAGTCAAGTTCATTTTATTCATACAGCATATTATCACAAAGGGTATCTATTTGCTGCAAGTCATCCCCCTCTCTTTCTCTCCTTTTCATGACAATGGTATCACACACAAATTTGATGCAATCTACACAACATGCAGCACCCTCAGGTCAGTGATCCACAAACCATAACTCCTGTTTTATTGATCCCAGAACACTTGAGTGCTGACGTCTGCAGCGTTAGCAAACACAAAGCAGCTCATGTTTTGGTTTCACAGCTCCCAAAACACAAAAATCATTACTTTTTGAAAAACCTCTTATGCAACAGTACTTTACTTTTCCTCTTTGGTCACTAATAGGTAAAACCATGAGCTGTTTCACAAGAAAAACATTTGAAGTTTGACTGTCCAAGGAAATTTATTTGACCAACACTCATGATTTTAATGATAAATTAGTTGTTTTAATCAACTGATCTGTAAAAGTGAGTTTCTGCACAAAGACTCACACAAAAGCACCACTTTAAAGCCTGTGTTTACCAAAGATGAGCTCATAAGGTTTTTGGAAATGAGTCATTCGGCATGAAAAAGCATAACAAATGACTAATGCACTAAGAGGAGTTGCTGTAATTTAAAGGGAATTTATTTACCCCAGCAGTTATCTTGTGACCCACTGTTTGGCCCTCGACCCTTAGGTTGAGAGCCACTGGACTTGGTCTGCTACTTGCTCTTGCTACTGTCGGGCGTGGCCTTGAATGCAGTATTTGGCACTTCCCAACGAAAAATATTGTTGCTGAGGAAAATATTATGCTGCACAAGGTGTTTTAAGACATTTGATGCACCTGTAAAAAAAACATCTGGCATGGACGTGAACGCCTGGGCCATCCTGCCACCTGCAGGTCTGTGACAGGCCTACACACCATCCACTGACACCCAGGGATCACACTGTATGTATACTGTTACTCCTACAGGGTGAAGAATTATGAATGTCAGATAAAAATGCCTGAGCTGTCCACTGTGTGACCTTGATCAGCTGTTTGCTGTCATCACTGGACACACACACACACACACACACACATTTTTCTTTTCTTCTTACTCTCTGTCTCTCTTTTCCTCTCTTTCCCTCTTCACATGCGCACACATAACCTCTCCAGCAGTGACCCACTGTGTACAGCTGCAGATGTGATTTATCCACAACTGGGGTGTGGTGTTTTTGGCCAGAAAGAGGATTAGGCTGTTAGTCTCTCTCTCTCTCTCTCTCTACCACAGCCACACACGACCAATGGCCTCCTTTGTTTGGATGTAATTTATTATTGCAGTGAGCAGGAATGTGATATTCCTGCCAGTATTTAATTGCTAAACTTTGCTCCAAACTTCTCATCACAGACGGTGTCACTCACTCCTGGGTAAAAACACTGTGTTTTGACCTTCAATGGCCGTGAAGACACCTGCTTCAACAGACTCGTTTAAATCACAAGTTGGGGGGGGCTCACACAGTGGAAGATATACTGTACAGAAAATAAAATGTTGACAAATAGGGCACATTATGACAGACACATTACCCTCTGAGGACGTCCGACCCTCCCCTCCTCTTGGCCCTGTTGGTTCTGGGGTCTGTCAGCTTGATGGTCGGCTCGCTGTCCCGCGGCTCTGCAGCTCTGTCCTCGGTGTCCTCGGTGTCCACCAGCTCCACAGCTGCTTCCAGCTCGGCGCAGAGCGACAGCAAGGCCACCAGAGCCACGGCCAACTGCAGCAGCCGCTCTCCACACTTACTGTCCGGCATGTCTCCTCTAAAGTGTGCACAACTCCAGTGCTAAGGAGAGTAAAAGTCTGCTGGACTAGTTCCCCAGCCCCGTCGACCTCTGCAGTCTGGAGTCAAAGCTGCAAAACAATACCCAAAAAAAAAAAAAAAAAAAAAGTTTGAAAAAGACGCAGGAGATGCTGCGCACAAGAGAAAAACAGCTCTGCTGCACTGAGAGAGGTGGCTGGAATGAGTGACACCACTTCCACCTATTAACAGCAAAAGCAGGCAGTGCAGTGTTAAAACCATAATATGAAAAAAGTGCGTGATGGTGGGTCGATACTTTACCTCGTCTCCCGAGCAGGAGATTCGCCTCAGACCCGACAGAGGACTGCTTCCCTCTCACTTGCAGGTACTGACTTGATAAAAGTTTGGGAGAAAACTGTGAAGAAGGAGAAAAGTCTCTGAAACCTTTCGCTGAGCTGCTATAAATAGCTGCGCATCGTAACTCTGAGTCTTGCGTTCATCCAGTTGCGTGTTGACTTTGCTCAGATAAGTCAGAGGAGCTGATGCATTCCTGAGGATGAGAAAACTCACTGCAGACCTCTTTCCCCATCCCTCTGCTCAACTTTCCCCAAAACTTTTTTTCTTTCTTCCCCTGCTCTCGCGATACAAAAGTTTGAGTTAAAATGTGCACCTTCTGACTGCTAGAGTAACATCACGGTGAACTACAGACAGTTTTGGAAAAAGAGGACAGAGCTTCTAATACACTCATAAATCTGTCAAAATTAGATCATAAATGATATGTTCACTCTTTACTGCTATATCTCCTAAAGGGTTAAGAGTTGTAAGTAATGGCTTTATTAATGTTGATAAATTATGTATTTATTCTTTCTAGATCATAAAAGCTATTAATAAGAACATGTTTGGAAAAAAACAAATGTTGGCAGGTTAATAAATATGTATGGGTTTCTCTCTCTAATAAGCCAGCTGGTCTGCAGGTATACAGAAATAATAAACACAGACACTTTTTTACAGTATCACATTGCATCAGCTGGATAAATAAAAGGAATAGAGCCTTGAATTTTTGAAGGAAAATAAACAACTGCAAAAGGAAGTCTAAAGAAAAAGAAGGGAAAGAAAAAGGAAGTCTTCATAATCTGGGAATAAAAACGTTTTACACACAATCGTAATTACAATTTATAGCACTTTTTAAATCGTTGTTTTCAAAAATGTAGCCAGAAGGTGAATAATTGACACTTTAAAAATGTTCCAGGCAATACAATATGAGAACTGTTGCATTCCCCTTCATTTAGAGTTGAATTATGTGCTGTACATATTGACACTGTGCATACTGTATGTTTTGAGGAATTTTGTCCAGTGCAGTGATAGTTTTCACACACACACTGATTCATGTCTGCAGCCACACCCAGCAAATAAAGAGCCAGCCTGGCTCCTCCTGCAGCGATCCCTCTAAAAACTCTAAAAACTCTTTATTAGTTTCCACTATTTCCCTTCTTTCTTCTCCTCATTATCAACTGCATTCTCCTTCCACATATGTCCCAGCACAGACTCAACTTATTGATAGATATGATATGTGTTGATTTTGCACATTAGCTTTTATAGTTCAGATCAAGACAGTAGCTTAAATATAGCTTTGCCAGTGCAAACCATTGGATCTTTTGTTTTTGTTGACCCACACCACTGTGCCTCTGAAGCACAGCACATTTCTTCACCTCTTCTGGAAAGAAAATGGCTGTGACCTGTCTAAACGTCTCCAAAAGGTCTCATCGTATATTTCATCTGGTGCACAGGATACTATATATATTATTAACTTCCAAACTTTTCTTTTCCATCTTCTGACACTCAGGTTGAGGCACGTATCTCCACTAGCCTCACTGACATCTCCAGTTGGATGTCTGCCCACCACCTCAAACTTAGTCTCAACAATACTGCATTTTTCCCCCTGGAAAATCCTGCCTTCTACAAGGCCTCTCCATCACCACTGACAAGACCACGTTTACTCCTGAAATTACTGCCAGGAGACTTTGTCTGCCTCAAGACAAGCAACTGTCAGGCAGCACAATCCTGCAGGTTTGCTTTTAATAACCTCCATCCAATTCACTGTTTTCTAATCTCTAAAAAGCTTCTTTGTTTTTTCTATCCATATATTATATATGTCCTGTTTGGCTCCTGCAGCTCAATATTAGACAACCTACCAAAAACTCCCTGTAAACTACTGCAGCAAAATGTTTTTCCTACTTTACTCCCTTTGTGAACTCCCTGCATATCCAGTACCTTCTGTATGCAATTTGAAAAGATGAGGCTTTCTGCATCAATACTCTACTCCTTCTGAATGTACAGTAAATATTCCAGATTTATTATGCCACCGCACCTAACACATAAGATCTGAATGATCTGAATCCTCATGTTATCACTCTACTACATTACATTTACCTGACAGGATAAATAATTTCAGAATTCCCAAAGCATGAAACTTTCGTTGTTGGGGGGTGCCAGGATTTGTTTGTCTAAGGTTGTGAAAATTAAATTTGCTTATGTACAACTAAAATCACAATAACACACCTACTGAATAAAGCACACAAAAGCCTGTATTTGTAACTATTCAAAAATACATATATTTTTACTAGGCCTACTTACAGTTGCAAAATCTAACAAATATTCTGCTTCAGTCCATATTTAATCTTTCAAAACATTTAACCACAATATGCTTAAAAGTAATATATTGAATGACTTTAATCAAATCTCATTTGGTTTTGTGACTTTTTGACTTTGTGGTGGTGTAGTGGTTAGAGTTGTTGCCTCACAGCAAAAGGGTCGTGGGTTCTCATCTGGTCTGGGTCCTCCTGTGTGGAGTTACCATGTCCTCCTGTGGTAGCAGCAGTCCAAAGACAGTCAGGTCAGGGGAACTGGTGACTCTAAACTGGTTCTAGGTGTGAATGGTTTCTGTCTCTGTGTGTCGTCCTGTGATGGTCTGCTGATCTGAGGGTGAACCAGCCTTCACTTCAGTGTCAGCTGGGATCAGATCCAGATCCACAAAGACCCTGAAGAGGATAATCACAAGTTACGAGAAGATGAATGAATGAGAATGAATGTTGTTTGAGGACTTGTGCTATTGTTTGTAGATAGCTCAGCTTTTTCAGTTACAAGTAGCTGGTAGGTTCAAGGAAAACAGGTTGGGAAGCGCTGCATTAATACACAGCTCAGACACAGCACACACACACACACACACACACTCACACACTCACACACTGTGTCACTGAGGGACGTCAGAGCTGAGAGCACTGCAGGATTGTTTCTCGCAAAGATTCAAGTCATGGTTCTCATCAACAGGACATATTGTGAGAGACCACTGATGCCCAGCAGAGCAGGGTTGCCCTCTGCTCTTCCTCAACACAGAGGAGGTGTCATTTACAGTAATACACCACCTCCTCCCTCCCCCCTTCTCCCCTTACCCACCACCTCTGCGTCTCACCCCATCCATTTCTCAGTTAATCCCCTTACTGTTAGTGACTGAGCGTGGGTTTCATTTTGGGGAATGTTTACTTCTCTGGCCTGAAATGGCTGAACTAAAAAGCCTGAAATAGCAAGACTGAAACTTAAAGTTTGGATGAACATATTTATTTTGTTTCTGTGGTGTATTTTAATACCAAACAACCAAGCTGTTATCATCTAGCCTACTGTAATAATAACACAACTCTTGTTCTATAATTTACATGTTCCTTGATTTAATGTTCACCACGACAGAAGCTCATTTTTCTCCAGCTACATCACAAATATTCCTTCACCAACTCAACTTCTGTGTTCAGGGTGTTTCATATATATCCCAAAGGCAGTTTTTAATAGCCTAGATTGAGATTGCCTCTCACTGTGCTGCGAGCAGTAACTGCAGCGATACTTTCTCACACTGTGTGTTGTCTTTGGCTCCAGCAGCCATGGTTCATTTCCTTTTGTCTTCTGCAGCACAACTGACGCCAATATTCATGTGAAATATTTCAAGAAAATGAGCTGCAGCAGAAATGAGTCCCTCCCTCATTTTCCTTGTGTGTATAGACACTGCATGAACTCATTTCCCTTAAAAAATTGTTTCCTCAGAAGAACAGAACTGAATTTTTCGGGTCATAAAATGTTGTAATTGGTCCCTCTCATGGTGAAGGTACCTCTTTTAAGCAGCAGCCATGAGGAGGAGGAGGAGGAGGGGACTCAGGGTTGACAGTATGAGTCATCCAGTGTCCTGGGAGCAGAGGTTTATAGCTGGTGTGCTCACCTTGGAGGTTTTTCAGCCGTACTCTGACTCTGGCGTCACTCCTGATTGAGAAAACAGGACATTACATCAGAACACCCCCCACAGACAGAAAGAAGTACTTATCCTTGATGTCAGCAATAAACACCAAGGAGTGAATGACTATAGACATCAAATACGTATGTGTAATTTCATATATTTTATTAATCAACACATTATACGGTACGTATATATGCTTGACTTTTTACTGGGAGCAGACTGGAGCCTTACAGTGATGATAATGTAAATTACTCAAAGAAGATATTAAGTGTGTGTAAAGGAGTTAGTTCCATGGATTCAGCAGATTGACACAAATGGAGTCCCATCATCAATACCTGGGTGTAGATTTTGATTTGTGGTTCATCATAAGATTCCCTGTTGGTATCACCTCTAGACAGGGCTTTCATTAAATTCCTGGCAGTTAACATTCTTACATTTACGTTGTAACATAGAGCTACTGTGGTCTGTGACTTACAGTATAGGACTGTGTTATATTCAAGGTGAGACTACTGCAGCATGTGTTTCTGCACCTCTATTCACTGTAGAGAGGTTAACAAAGACATCACCACTGCAAACATTTGAGAAGAAGCAAGCAGAGCATCCTGATGATGCTTTAGGTGCCTAATCGCTCTGTCCCCAGTTCAGTTCTGGATGGAAACCTTCGTGGCATGTCATAACATGTCTCTCTGCCCTCCATGCTGACTATTCCTGTGTGCTCTGCAGTAAAAGGTGAAAAAATGATCGCTATCTTGTCATGTAACTCTCAGCAAAAACAAAACATAAGTGTATGTCCAAAAATGTTTAGATACTACTTTAAGTATACTCATGAGGTGACGCTTTGTTGAAATACACTAACCCTGCAATAAATACTACCGTAGTTTTGCAGTTAATAACATATATTTCATACACAATGGTGTTGATTCAACTGTACTGTAATTTGGGAGGCTGTAGTTTGCAATATTGAATTCTAATACACTATAAGGTGTTCATATTATTACAAACACTGTGATTGAATACACACAGTATTCAGGGTCTGTTCCATGTGGGGCACAGTAGATAGTATTTTTGACTTGAGCCGTTCATTCAGGCTGGTCTAGCCGCCCACTTATCTCCCCTCCACATGTGATTTACGCAGAGTCATTGTCCCCCACAAATCTGACCATCTTAGGGATGGAAAACATTCCCTGTTGAGTTTTGCTGCCAGGGGTTTGCCGCCACCATCTGTAAGAGACACTCAGCACAGACGTAGAGGCCCATAAACACACTCCATGCACATAGACACATAGGGTAATAAAGTAATATACACACTAATCCAGTAGCCTATTAATGTGATTTCTTTATGCTGTGGCATCAATTCAGATATAAACTCTCTTTTACAAAAGGGGAAATAGAGGGTGTGAGGAGTATGACAGGGAAAGGGCTTCTCAACACGGATGCTGTAGATGAAAAGGTGCTAGAAAAGAGAACACAGAACTTCAGAAAACTTTTTGGAATGGCGTTGGATTTCCTGTAGTTTGGTCTCCATTAAGCTCACTTCTGTATGTGTCAAAACTAAGAGCAACGCTTGCAGCTCTGTGAGGACGCACTTGCAGCGCTTTGAGCTAACATGCTGACATGCTGATGTTTAGCAGGTCTTTTTTTGCATTTTTTCACCATTGTTTGCTAACTACCCCTGAACACAAACAGCTGAGGCTGATAATCATTAGTGTTGCAGGTGTTTGGTGGACAAACTGAAATTTGGGGATGATGATGGTGCAAAGTCAAGAGCAAATCAGAGGACCAAAGTTATTACAACTCATCCTGAAGGCAGCCTGAATATCTGTAAAACATATGGTGCTATCTTGTTAGAAGATGTTGACATACGATATTTAAATCTGGACCAAATAATATACCTCCTTATCATAACGATATTTTCAAAATTAACCAGATTTTCATTGAAATACCCTTTTTCATCTGACCTTATGAAAACCCAACATGACAGCCATTCCCTTTAACACCTCTGGAAGGTGATAAACACTAACATACAGTATTTCTAGCTATTACAGTATATGTAGGGCTGTTGAAATTAGTGTGTTTAACGTGATTAATCTGCGTTGATGCATTAACTTCTGAGATGGTAACTCTAGTTGCCTGAAACGCGTTGCCAAAGAAGTCCATTCAAAAAATCAAGGAAACTAACAATGCAGTCGTAACTAATGATCAACCATGCTGATAAAATTAATCATCTTTTCTGAATCTGTCTCTCCTGTAATTCAGCAAACAAATAATCCACCAAAGAACACTGTTCATTTGTAACATGAAATGGACGAAAAAGAAAAGCAAATAAACGCAGAGCAAATGTGGTGTTGCTTTGATTTCAGCAGCTTATTAGGGTTGTCAAAATTAGCACATGTCTGGAAACACATTTCAGGCAGTTTGTCCAAGTAGAGTTACCATCACGTAAATTAGCGTTGAACAACAAAAAAAAAACATTACAGTATATCATACATTTGTAAACAATCCCTCTTGTGAACAATCAAATAACAAAAATCGACTACTGCTCACATCACAGACACAGATCTTATGAAAATCTATTGCATTCATGTTTTACAACCAGGGTCCCAAACCTGTAATGTGCCATTTTATGTAGCTTCTGGAATATATCATCACTTTAAAATCATATTTATTAGCAAAGTCTCATAAAACTAGTTAAAGTCAAAAAGTAGAAAGATGACAAAGGCAATATTAGTTAAGCTGCAAAAGATGTAACAAAGAGAAAGTCTCAGCATGACAAAGAACTGCTAGAATCCAAGTTTTGATGTCGGCCTGTGCTTAAAATCCAAAGGGAGAAGTGTGCAGTGCTGGCCAAAGCATGAGGAAACAGCAGAGGAATGGAGCGTGAAGAGAGACCAACACTGGGGGAAAAGTTGCCTTTTGAAGTTGGCCAAGAGAAAAGTTTTGATTCAAGTGTCCCACATCTGCCTGCTGCTGTCTCATGCAAGAACCCTGGAATCCCCCACCCCCTCATCATCACCATGTCACACACACACACACACATGCACACACATGCACACGCGCGCACACACACACACGCACACACACACACAAAGGCAGACTCGACTCCAGTCCACTGACACAGAGCATGAAAATATGGAAGTTCTTCAGCCAAGTGGCAGGTAAGCATTGCTGCTAACTGAACATGAACATGCACACACACACGCACACACAAGTCAGAGCAGAAGTTAATGGCGTGAACTGACGCTGACCTAGTTTCCAAAGGGGCAATGATAAAGAGTGGAAAGATGAAGATTTGGAAGAGGTAAAGAAACTCCAGGCCACGCTGTGCTTGAGGACGCAGTGTGCTGTGTGCTGTGTGTGTGTGTGTGTGTGTGTGTGTGTGTGTGTGTGCTGTGTGTGTGTGTGTGTGTGTGTGTGTGTGTGTGTGTGTGTGTGTGTGTGTGTGTGCTGTGTGTGTGTGTGTGTGTGGTTCTGCTCAGAGAGGCCTGCCAACAGACAACAGTCCACACACCCATCAGAGCTTCAGAGACGAGTTGTTGTGCTAAGTCGGGCTGGAGGGCTGAGGCCTGAGAGTATAGGTAGTAAAAGCTCAAGTAGAGCACTGCTGTGGAGTGAGGCGATCACCATGGGGGTTAAACACACACTCATCTATTCTGCACTAACTCTGGCCAACAGCAAGTTACTGTACACTCATTTAACAGAGGCTTTTGGCTCTCTGCTCTGCACAGTATGCCAGTCATTGGTTCCTGACTTGTGGAAACAGGAAACAGAACCAGAGAACCAAAAACTAGCCACAGTACGAACTTCTTTGTTTTGGTGCATTTGTTTGTGTGTCTCCAGAGGAGCATATGTGTAGATTTTGGCATGCAAGTAACTGCAGCAACGCGGCCCAGTTGATGGCGAAGTGTTTTGTTTCCTCTCAGGTTTGAACTCTGTGTGACTGTGATAACATTGAAACAAGAAACAATTTCACGCTCTTGTACTCTGGGCGCTTTTTATGACTTTAATTGTTCCATTAAGGCCCTTCAGGGTTTGGGAATGCTTTGTCATATGCACTGTATGTGTGTGTGTGTGTGTGTGTGTGTGTGTGTGTGTGTGTGTGTGTGTGTGTGTGAGTGAGTGAGTGAGTGTAAAGTGAATGCCCTCAGGCTCATCCGCACTGAAGTTTATTCTATAAAGGAATTTAAATAGTTCAGGCTTTTTAATTCTCTGGATCTGAACCAAAGCCACAGAACCTGAAGATTATACTGAATGTTTATCATTTCCTGTGTCAGAGTCACATCATGTCACTGCCTGGCTCGAACATATTCACACATATTAGCAATGTGGATGCATGGAAAATAACATGTCTACTGTATTTTAGTTTAAAAGAACTCATGTGGAATAATGCTTGTATTTATTATTGGTACCTGTATCAGAGCTGATTTTCAATAAGATTATTGTAACATGACTTACAGGTGAACACAGTGGCAATTCAATGAGTCTATCTGTTTACAAAGGTTATACCGTGTTTAAATATAGTGCTGGTGTGGCCATAATGACTACTTTTACTATTGATTAATCAGTTGATTATTTTCTCAATTAAAACGCTCGAAAAATAAAAAAAAAAAATAAAGAAAACTAAAGAAAAATTGATGTCAAAACCTCAGGCTGACTTGAGATTGCATGGTTTGTCTGACCACTAGTTTAAAACAAATAGTCTCACAGTCACCTAAAGCAGAAGAAAACATTGGCAATACTCACACACAAGTGTGATACACATTTTGATTAATTTTAAAGTTGTTATTCACAGTGACCCTCATGTATCAATTGAAATCAGACACTATTTCTGTCGAGGTTTAATGCAGCATTGAACTGTTTTAATAACTTAAATGTTTAAGTGCGATGTCGTTAAATGGAATACTGACAGTGATCTCTTTGTGCTCCTCTGAATTTATTGCATTACATAAAGAATATGCTTACTACGCAGCTGTTCAGGAATATTGCATTATCCACAGACAAACATTATATCATGTTAATAACCCTAATCCTGTTTATGCAGTTACTCCATGCAGGTTACCAACTGCTGCTTTAACAGGAATGAAAGGGCAGAGGTCAAACAATGACCTCACAGGTCTGAAAGAACAGCATCACACAGCAGGTCATTGAGTTTACTTTTGGGAGAGACCCATGTGACTCACCGGAAATCCTGAGGGACATAATAGAAGTAGCAAAATCACTTAAATTGGCTTGAAAAAGTACTTAATTTCACACTTATGATAGCTTTTATGTCAATAGATTATAGTATATTAGCTGATCTTTAGTTTGGACATTTTGTGTTTCTGTTTGTTTACTCTCAGAAAAGATGCAGATATCATTATCATACCTAACTTGTGCACAGAATGTGTAGTAAAGAGCAGAGAGCAGAGATGTTTATTTCATGTGCTTTGAAACAAACCAGATAAGCCCTGTTGTAGAGACCCCAAACACTAGAGATTGTGGGAAGTTACTGTGAGATCTATGATTACATTTGACAGAATTATCTGAGCAGAAAGGCTTTAAGTGTTGTTTTTCTTCAGATACTCTATCAGTGTTTGGTATCAGTCCTTAGCAGAGCTGCTTCTTGCCCCAGATCAGTGGTTCCCTGATCGCAGCAGCCTAACAAGCTGCGCTGAGGGTGATTAATGTGGGCGAGACCCTCCAAGCCTCTCAGAGGACGACGAGGGCCACAGCCTGAAAACAGTCAGCTGCATATTTTCAGCACAAAGTCATTGTTCACGTCACCAAAATCTGAAAGTGACAGGCTGCTGAAAAGGGAGCTGCAGCAGTTATTATGGGCTGTTTACCAGCAGTCATTTTCACTGTTCTTTCAGCAACACAGCGGTTTCACGATCCCCAGAATTACAAACAAAACACAGGAGGTCACTGTGCTTTAAATCAGTGGTTTGAGCATTAATGTATTTACCATATTTCACCATGAACATAAGCTTACAAGTATGTACACGATTATGGAGAAATGCAACAACCACAAAAACACTTGAGAATTTTAGAAATATAGCCATAGAGTACTTGACTAATCGAGAAAACATATTTTGGTATATGCTAAAGGGGGACTGACATCTTGTAAAGACTGACAGCACCATCTTGTGGCTTCATGAATCCAGGCAGTTATTAATTTCCATTCTCCATTATCTACCGCTTATCCTCATAGGGTCGAGGGGGGCTGGAGTCTATCCCAGCTGTCTTAGGGTGAAAGGCAGGGTACACCCTGGACAAGTCTCCAGTTCATCACAGGACACATAGAGACAGACAACCACTCACACTCACATTCACACCTACGGTCAATTTAAATTAACCAATTAACCTAATCCCCATACATGTTTTTGGATGGTGGGAGGAAGCCGGAGTACCTGGAGAGAACCCACACAGACACGGGTAGAACATGCAAACTCCACACAGAAAGGGCCCGGGATTCGAACCTGGTACCTTCTTGCTGAGAGGTGACAGTGCTAACCACTACACCACCATGCCACCCATTGTCACACCTCTGATAATAATTGGTTTGATTACCTCAGGTAATCTGTGACTAGTTGCTAGATATTAACTGTGTCATGTCACCGTCCATTAGTTTTCCCAGCTGGCAATCAGCAGAGGTGCAGAGTAGCATAATTTGGCTAACGCTAAATAGTTCACTTTTGCTTTAGTAGGCTATATCCATTTCATGCTTCTCCTCTGTTTTCAGTGATAAATTCAATCCACAACTTTTACTCGCCAGTCACTTGTTACTCTTTTTTTCTGTCTTCAAAAGTATTATTAGAGGACCCTTGTTGAGATGTTAATACTCCATGTCTTTGGTCATATTTCACAAAATAATGAAAAAAAAACAACAACTATTAAATCAATTGTGTAGTACAAAGACAACATGTTGGTGGACAACATGACCTAAGTGAAGCCTAATGTTGCACCCTGGTGGCTCCATGTTAGCAGATAGGACATGGGCCAAACTAAAAGGTCAGATTTCTGGTTTACGAAGAGCATTTTAATTCTTTATTTAGAATGTAACAAATATGTTATTTTTAAAAGTCAGGCATGGGAAATGGAATCATGAGGGCAATAACAAAACACGACAAATTTAGCATGTAAAAAATGATTCTGGATGTTTGCCAACATTTTAGTAATTTGCTCCTGACACCAGTGATTGTGCTTAGTCTGAGAGCAAGAGAGAGACAGGATGTCCTGCAGGCCAGCGACTGTTCTCAAAACACAGGGAGAGAATTTACTCAAATAAATAATAAGAAAATCACCACTCCACATAAACAATATATGTATGAAGTCATATCTCACATGCTGACAGTTGATTTTATTTTGCTTGGGCACATTGTGCCTCAGTTCATAAACTCATGTATGCATGCTCTCAGTGTGTTAGTATCTTTGTGGGATTGGCTGCTTCAGACACAGCTCACTGCCTTCACAGATGATGGGCATATGGTTCTCCATGTGGAAACGCACCAGGTGACTGACGCTCAGAAACACCTGATCACTGGTCCGCACCTGGTCACACAAAAACACAGACAACAGGTTAAACTTTAACGCTAGCTGCCATTCACCTCTCCTTATGCTTTATGTATTTAAAGTCCAACACTCTGTACCTGACCATGTGGATCCACCAGCAGCAGGTGGCGTACAGTGGCTCCATCCATCCCACTGAGTACATACTGACCAGAGGCTGAGCTGCTCTCTCTGACCAGAAAATCTCCACTACAGGTGAGAAGTGACTCTGCCTGCTCCCTTCCTAACCTGGGGGAAAGCACATATAGTTACTGAGAAAGGAAAAGGGGAATACACATTAGCAGACACACTGATGTTGGTAATCCACTGTAGTAACGTAATAGTAAAGGATGTTGGTTTCCTACCTGCCATGGAACCAGCCTTCATCCTGGATCAGGTTCTGGATCTGTGTCCCAGAGAGAGGAGTGCACTGTTCAGCACTGGCTTCAGGTCCCACTGAGTCTGATGGAGATACAATAAAGGAAGAATATAACACCACACGGGTGAGCTGCTCTAACCAGTATTCACTTTAAACCAATATAATGTCAAGGTTTGTTTTCTGCTGCACCAAATCTATAAAGAAGTGGGTCTAATTCTAGACCTTTATATTACTCTACTTTCAACTCAGATTTACATTCATATCTGTGGTTAACTTTAAACTGATAGGTGATGTGCTATATTTACATTTTATTACAGACAAATTGGCTTTGTGAGCTTAGTCTGTGATTGTTTTGATCTGGAGCGTCATTCATTTGGTTTCAGCCAACTGACAGAGTATTTCTCAGCCAGGTTTAAATTGAAATTACACAATTATTAAATGATTGACCCTAATCTCTTTTTAAATTACACTTTCTCATGCACATAGCAGCACAATGAGGATATAAACAGACACATACAGTACACTGTATAAACAGTGTGTCAGTGTGTTTTACCTGCAGTTGGAGCTGGAGTTTCTTCTGAGATGGAGCAGTTCTCATACAGTGAAACAGGCTGAGGCGAACAAAACTGCAAAAGTATTAGATGAGTCATACACACATCTATCTATCTATCTATCTATCTATCTATCTATCTATCTATCTGAATCTATATTCATTTCTTTTCCACTGCAAAATTATCTTTTGGGTGTTATGGAAACAAGACAAATACAAGTGAAATATACAGTAATGCTGCAGATACAGTATTAACCATTTTAACACTCACAACTGCATATGGAGTATAGAAATATGTATAAAACAATATGTGTATATGCACACATCCAATCACTTCATGTCACAAGAAGAACAAGAATGCAGCTTTAACAAAATGGCCTTTGCTCATACTGATGACAAGAAGCATCAACAGACCACATACTATGCCCTTGCTCATTTACCATCATCATATAAAACAATAATGTATAACCCATGGTTTCATGATATAATGTTAATACATTATATCAGTAATATTCTGTCCTTTAATCCTAAACTAAACAAAACCATCTCCATCACAAGAGAGTAATTTAATCAGATGATGAAAGGCTATGGGATGTGCTTGAAAGATTTGGAAACAAGTGGGATCTGTTGTCAAACTGCTGCTGACTAAATATTGTTTGTGTGTTAGTGTTAACAGTTCACTCTTACCTGCTGTAGGTCAACATCCTGTTTGTTCTCCTCCCTCGTGATCTGCAGGTCCTCCATCCCACAAGCGGGTGGCGTCTTTTCTGGGATCACATTGTAGTAGTACCTGACTTCTTCCTGCTCGGCCTTTTGGCCTGTTATCTGCTCCTCTGGGCTCCATCTATGACAGATTCTCACTGCTGACCTGCACAGAATGACATGATGTTAAGCTCATCGAGTCCACTGAGGAGAACTGTACTGCACACACACACACACACACACACACACACACACACACACACACACACACACGCCCAGAAACAGAAACACATGCCCAGATCAAAGTATGGATTCCTCTGATTCTGCTGAATAAAGTTTTCCTGCTGGACGTGTGGCATAGTGCTGCACAAATATATAACTGCAACTCATGATTATGTTGTTTATTGATATATTTGTTGGTTGATTGATTAATCTTTGTCTAGTCAAATAGTGAAAAATGCCTTTCACAGACTTTCAAAGCCCAAAGTGACATTATTAAAATAGCTTGTTTTAGTTCAACTAAGAGCAAAACCATGTCTGTAAGAGTAAGATGAGGAAAAGATTCACATTTGAGAAGCTAAAACCAACATTTTTTCCAAACATGCTAGATTAGGAAAACTGTTATTTCTTTCGCTCCACTAATTAATTAATCAACTAATCTTTCCACTTGTGAAGGTTCCATGTTTGACTCACAACCCAACAGCATGACTCGAGACCAGGGAGTTTCAGAATAAGAGTCTTTATTCTTAATGGTAGGGTACGATGACAGGGAGGCACTCACACATGCACTCAAGAAGGCTCAGGAGCGCTCTTCCACGAGGAAGAGATGCTGGTTTGATCTTCCCGACGTGGAAGGTGAGATGAACCCACAGGGAGTGGGGGAGTCATAAGTGTACTGCTGCTGGGTTAACCACCTTGGCTATGGGGAAAGGTCCCACGAACCCAGGGGCTAGTTTTCTGGATGAGACATGAAGAGGGAGATCATGAGAGGACAGCCAAACATTTTGCCATGCCCGATAGGATGGTGCTGCCCTTCATGCTGTCTCAGCTGCGTAGAAGGACCCTCCGAGCAGGAGAAGGACCCAGACTCGATGACAATGCCTAATCTAAGCATGAGCGGAGGGGACCACCACCTTTTTTTTCAAGATCAGTTAAGGCAGGAGGCTGGTACTCATACACACACTGGAACAGGGATAATCCAGTGGCTGAGGTGGGCGGTATCGGGCGTATTCGACCCAATATCAGGTTTTTACTCTAAGAGCAAGAGCAAGCACCGCAAACACATCTCCAGCACCTGATTGAGTTTTTCAGTCTGACCGTTCGCCTTTGGGTGATACCCGAATGTGAGGCTCACCTTAGCTCCAATGAGGGTGCAGAACTCCTTCCAGAAACGGGATGTGAACTGGGGTCAATCCAAAAGAATGTCTCTAGGGAAACCATGTAAGCAAAAACATTATGCAGAATCACCTATGCAGGGTAGCAATGAAATGGGTCATTTTTGAAAATCTCCACCTCTCCAGATCTTCGCCCATGGTTGGCTAGGAAGAGGGGAGAGGGTGTAGCAAACCCATAGGCCATCAGAACCGTTGCTGGATGAATGCAACTATTCCCTTAACTCCAGGATAGCAGGTAAGTAGCGGGGTGTGAACCCAATGGACCACCTGGGGACACAGCTCAGCTGGAACAAAGAGACGATTGGTTCTCACTGTTGGCTATTTTCACCTCGGATTCTGTGTCAAGCCACTGCTCCGAACACACAGTTACGTGGAAGGATGGGTTCAGATACTTTGTCTACAGGCTCAGGGTCGTACAGTCTGGAGAGGGCAACTGGCATGATATTCTGGGACCCTGGCCTGTGAGAGTTGTTGTTTTTATATTTGCGTCAGTTCGTACAGCACTTTGGTCAACTGTGGCTTTTTTCAAATGTGCTATATAAATAAACAAAGATTGAGATTGAGTGTACACCATGTGCAACAGTAATAATTAAGATGTTCACAGAACAAACTAAAAAAGCACTCAGAGAGCGCAGACCTCCGCCACGGCGGCAGCGACTTTTGATTTAAAGTTACCCCCGCCACCAAGGAGGTTATGTTTTCACCGAGGCTTGTTTGTTTGTTTGTTTGACCAACCCTGAAATTTTCGTCAAAATCTGTCCACAACTTTTTGAGTTATTTTGCAAACCAACAAAATAAACAATAATAAACAAACCCCGGTGAAAACATAACCTCCTTGGTGAAGTTAATGAGGCAGAGCAAGAAAGTAAGCAAAAAAACTATGAACAATCAATACAATTGTCATGCAGTTAATGTGGATGTTGTTAAATTAAAGTAATAAAATCAATAAATGGTTTAACTGTAATCACAATTAAAATACATATGCTGTGAATGTACATAAATACTGTACTACTAGACCAGTGACATCAAGTGATTATAGATAGCATACATACAGAGTATTGATTTTGTCCATAAAGTGACAGAATGTCCTTTGATGAGCAGTGATGTGGATGGTGGGTTGTGTCTGTAGTATGATGAGGGGGGGGACAGTCCTCAGCATGTTATGTAGTGTGATGAGAGGGGAGACAGTCCAAGTCCAAAGCATGCGATGTTAGGGCATTGAGAGGAATGGTGGTGTGTTTGGTCATGTGTCATATGGTGGATGGCAGCATGCTGTTTTGGAGTCTGACAGCTTGAGGGAAAAAGTTGTTGCAGAACCAAGCAGAGCTGGTCCTGATGCTGCAGAACCTTGTGCCTGATGGCAGGAGGGCAAACAGTTTATCTATTTAATTTGAAAGTGTTATTATTTTATAACCACAACATTTTCAGAATTTCTCTTTTTTTGAGAGTCCATTTAAATCTAAATACTTTTGGACTTCTGATTTTTGTGTTAATAAACCTGAATTGAGCCTTTATATTCATTCTTGAACAACTTAATTTGTTATAATTGCCCATTCAGTATTGTTATTTGTGCAGGTTTACATACACAATATAAATAAATGTCTTTGAGATGATCATAGAGTATGATATAACTTATTTCAGCTTGGTAAACTGTAAATGGACTTGATTTATTTATTTAAGTGAAAGTGTTAATATTTGAATGGGCCATTGGCCACTTTGCACTGGGAAAATTGGGCTCAGAGGACAAAAATGTTAAGAAACCCTGAGGTAGACGAATATGAACAGGTCCAACTGCCATGTACAGTAGCATTCTCCAGGTACTGTAGGTGGCATTTTTCACAAGGCTAGTGTGTGACATCAGATGAAAAAAAAAAAGAGAGATGGATGATGGACACCACAACAGAGAAGGCACTCCTGAGGGACCTGAAAGTGCTGGACCCTGCAGTTTGCCTTTACATAACTCCAGGGACAGGCAGATAGTAGAAACAGTTTCCAATTGGCTTTATGCCCCGCTCCACTATTTCCTGAACTTAAGCCAGCTCCTTTATTTCCTGTCTGCCATTATTGGACAAACTGATTAATACAGGTGTGTCTGATTATTGTTGTTGTGACTACTGAGGTCAGGCACACCTGGATTAATCAGTTTGGCCAATAATGGCAGACAGGAAACAAAGGAGCTAGCTGAAGATCAGGAAGTGGTGCAACTGTGCATAAAGCCAATTGTGGTTTATTAGTGGTTGACAAGTGATGATTTTAGCGTTCTTGTAGACCTGTCTTAAAATGTAAGGGATACTGGAGATTGGTTGGGGTGGTGGGACTGCTCATGGCAAGCGCCGGAAAAATTTTCCTTATTTTGAAATCCAAAACTTGACAGGTATGTATGCAGGTGATAGGCATTCCTTAAGTCCAACTTGGTGAACACGGTGGCAGCCTGGAGCTGGTCGAAGGCAGAGGACATGCAACGAAGGGGGTACTGGTTCTTAACTGTCACATTGTTCAGGGGGCGTAATCCATGCAGGGACACAGTGAACCATCTTTCTTTTTAACAAAGAAGAAGCCCACCCTAGCTGGAGAAGAGAAAGGGCGAAAGAGATAGCAATGTACTCTTCCATGGCAGTTTTCTCTGGACTTGAGGTGGGATAGAGGTGTCCCTAAGGGACGGTGGCATTAGGTACTAGGTCAATACGCAGTCTTAGGGGCAGTGCCGAGGAAGTGTCATAGCCTGCACTAAACACCTCTGCCAAGTCGTGGTAACAACTGGGAACATTGCTCAAGTCAGGGTGTTCTGGAGGCGGGGTCTCTCATTCAGTCAAAGCAGTCCCCACAATGGTCGGGGGGAGAGGCGGGGTCGAAACAGGAAACAGGAAACAGGAAACAGGAAATGTTACAGTCAGGAGACCAGCCCTGGACCTCCCCTGTGCACCAGTCCAACCGGGGGTTATGTTGGTGTAACCAAGGCTAACCCAAAACCAAAGAGGGTTGAGGAGACTCAAAAAGGCAGAAAGTAATGCTTTGTTCAGTAATGTTCAGAAATGATTAGTGTCATAAGAGTGGTGTGGTGGTTACCGTAAACACTGTTCGGCCTACTAGGGACACAGCTCTCAGGGGCTCCGTTAGCTCCACCGCCTGCCTCCAGGAGACTGACATCCACTCAATCACTCACTTAATCAATAAGTGCATCAAATGAGAAAGACTTGGAACGATTAGTGAGGATTACCTTAGTTAAAGCCCAAGGAGGGATTCTGCCCTGGAGAAATGGCTCACCACTGCCCTCCTCTGCTTCGCTGGCGAGCCTTGTCTTTTACTGTGCAGTCCCTGAGACAGTGCCCACGTTGCCCACAGGAAAGGCACAGCCCTTCTCACATCCATCACTGACCCTCCTCCAGCGTTAGTCAGGCATGTCCCACCTGCACGAGTTCCTCTTCCGGAGCCAGGAATGCTGGGTGCGAGGTTGGAGGACCCAGAGGAGACTGTATCTCTTGCGAGGGGGCTGGTCTCTCCCAAAAGTGAGGCAAGCCTCCTCCTGTCGGCACTCCTTGCGCTAGAGGTGGAGGCAATTGTCTGGCAAGAGCGATCAGTGAGTTTCTACATGGAAACAAACTCGTCCTGGATGGGATCCGCCAGGCTGGCAAGGAATGCAATTGTTCCACCCGCTGTCAGCTGCGATGGTCCGGAACTCAATAGCGTAGTCCTTGATGGAGCGGTTACCCTGTAACGGAGTAGCCAGTGAGTCGACAGTGTCCTCCCTGGAGTAGATCTGTCAAATATCTTTCTCAGGGTGTCTGTAAACAGATCCGGTGAATTACAGATGGTACAGAAGACCTAGAGCAGGGCGTAGGGAAGCTCTGAGGAGACAAAGAAGGAGCATTCGTCGCTGTGGTGGTAAATTCCAGCTGCCCAGAACCAGGTCTGGAGACCGAGTCAGTGGCGCTAAGTTGAAGGTGAGCAAGCATGTCATGTACTTGTTGTGATAGAGGCTGGACCCAAGTCAGCATGGCAACTCCAAGGTCCTGCTGCCTCATGGAAAGGTCCACAATATCTTGCCGTACAGCGGCGACATCCTCCTCGTGTCTACTGATGCATGCATGCATGCTGAGCCACCAAGATCCTGGGGAGATTAAAGTCAGATGGGCTCTGTCGGGCGAGATCGTACTGTGATGGTTCCATGTTTGACTCAGAACCCAAGAGCACGACTCAAGACCAGGGAGTTTACAAAACCACTAAATCTAAGTACTCCACAAAGAAAAATATGACAAAAAAAGGATTGTCCCCGACTAGGTAAAATAACTGTGACTAAAATGCTGAAAGGGAGAAGGGAACTAAAGGCGCTCTAAACAAGAGGGAAAAACTCTACAAACAAAAGGGCCTCACTACACTAGTGACAATAAACAAAAGAACAAACCTAAGCAGACTACACTAGGGGCTGACTAGAAAAAACAAAAGCTCACTACACTAGTGACAATAAAACAGAAAACAAACTTAAGTATGCTACACCAGCAGCTGACTAACTAGAAAAAACAAAGAAGTGACAGGACAGCATGGAGGCATGAGACAAAAATGGATAACTTAACCAAACATGACAGACGAGACATCACACAGTGCTATACAAACACATAAAACAAGTAACCCACAAATGGATCTAAACTATTATTACTGCTATTATAACAGCCAAGTTAAGTTTTATTTGTATAACCCAATATCACAACTTACAAATTTGCCTCAGAGTCTGTACAGAATATGACACCCTCTGTCCTTTACAAATGACCGTCACGTCAACTAAAACTCCCCCAAAAAAAATTTAATGGGGAAAAAGAAATGGTAGAAACCTCAGGAAGAGCAACAGAGGAGGGATCCCTCTTTCAGGAGGTCAGTGTTGCTGCTCCCCTGATCACATTTGTATTATACTATATACCACACCAATAACTTGGCCACAGACATGAAGACAACCTGGGATTGTTGGAGAGGAGCGACGGAGTGTGGTTGAGAAGTTGGCGGAAACGAGCTTCAAAGGCCTGACCGATGCTGTTGATGACCTCACCAGCACGACCTCTGGGGCACTCCAGGATGTGACAAGCTGGCAGAAACAGAGAAAGAGACACACACATTTGTGTGTTTACACAATGCAGTCAGTGAGGTTATTATCATGTGACATTAAACTGCTCTTTACCTCTCTGGTTGATAAGGTCCTTGGCAACATAAGCAATGTAATCTGCCATGTCCTGTAAACAGATCAGAAGAAAAATAATAGCAAGAGTGACTTAAAGCAACGCAATATGAAACCTTTGAGAGCAACCACTGTGTAGATTCTGATATAAACATAACAGAATATCATACAACCAGACACCAACCAACAGATTTTTCTGTTCAGGAATTTGGCATCTCGATCTGTGTATTAAAGATATCATTTTAATTAAAGAGCTTGCATGTGTATATATATATATATATATATATATATATATATATATATATATATATATGTGTATATATACTAGCATAGATTTAATGGGCTTACTTGTGTATTCTCTGTTTAATTGATTCACTCCCTCTCACTGGTTTTCTCATACTAACACAAGAGCAGTCAGCTGAATATGTTTCACCATAAAGATTTTTTAATTTTTTTTTAATTCCTCCACTATCTTCTCTGTGTGCAAGCCAACTGAGCTGAGGCTTAGAGTGAACTACAAGATTTAGCTTATTAATTAACCAGTGAGCTATAATCCCATCCATAGCTTCGCTGGTGCTGTGTTTTCCAGAGAGAAAGTGCCTTCCTGTTCTCTCTAATTTTTAGCCAGTGCAGCTTCGCAGTAAGTGGTGATGAACTGTTACAGTGCATACCCAGCATTTGTATTTACTGTTTGAGCTGAAAAAATGAGTTTATGGACACCAAACCAAATCAGAACTATCAGTTTGTGTTAGTCAAGAAGTTCATTAAGCAGAGTTTGACCTAGACAGCAGCTAATAACTAGCATGTCCTGCTGGCTGCCCAGACATTAAAGGCATTGATTACTTTTTCACTCAGGATGAATAACCCAAATTCTGTGATGTGGAAATAATGTGGGCATGGAGGGAAAGAGGAGGAAAATAGATAAAAGTAATTAGTTTGAAACAGATGAGGTGTAAAGATGATGACAGCACAAGCCAGCTTTGATGGTTGTATGTTAAGTCACATGAAAGGATTTCATGTGACAGTCAGAGATGATTTGACTGTCACATGAAATGACTGAAAAATGGGCAAAAACGTTGGCACAAGGCACTTTCTGTTTTATAAACAGTTGGCACTCAAAGAGTTAAAGGGGAAGTTCTGGTTTGTTTGTTTTTTTTTACAAATTGGACCTTATGTCTGGGATAAAATGCTGTCATTTACTCACCCATTTCACTTTGGAGTCATTTCCGATTTACCCTACATCTGTCATTTAAAAAGTTGTTATCCAGTGATATTCTGTTAATTTAATCCACTCTAAAGCCAATCTGAAACAGACTCTGCTGTGCAGCCAGTGAAACACATGAAAAGTAAAAACAAAATCACTCTGTAATGTTGTGTCTTAGCAACAAAATGAATTTGATTCAAAGTGGTTTGAATGGCAGATAAATTACTGGCCTTTTTCACAGCAGCTATTTTGACATGTCATTGCAGGGTAAACAGAGGTGTAACAAATACAACAAATTAAGCATCTTTTTTGAGTCACAAGGATATGATAAATAGCTTTCATTCCAGAGTTTGTCACAAATTTCACCTTTAGTAGCTTGATAAATATGAACCTCACGTCATCAATTAAAAGTATAGAAGAGGTATAGGAAGCAGCAAACCAAGCAGTGCTCAAGCGAAATCAAATATCGTAAAAATGCCTAACTACCCCAAAGGTGACAAACTTGACAAACAAACTTGTGTGTGTGTCCTTATCTGCTGATGAATATGTGAAACATTTGAGAATATGAACATACTGTATCTCCTCCCGAGGCAAATGAAATGGCCTGCATAGGGTGGTGGGTAATCTTCTGAGGAGGAGAGGAGAGAGAAAAACAAATCAGAAGCCTGGACGTTTTTTTACTCTGTACATCAATAATTAAGATAGTAACAGTCAGTAAAGCGTGTTGAAGCAGTCACCTGTAAGGAGGAGGCAGCGATCACAGTTAAGCTGTCTGTGGAGACAGTGAGGATGACCCTGCTCCCAGAAAACTGCAGGTTGATTTGACCCAGAAGAGCAGACAGTCCCTTACATAGAGGCTGCTGACGACAAAACACACTTATTCTAGTTGTGTCTGCATTGATTGCAGTGGTGTGTGTGTGTGTGTGTGTGTGTGTGTGTGTGTGTGTGTGTGTGTGTGTATTACCC
Organism: Synanceia verrucosa; assembly: GCA_029721515.1. Classification (NCBI taxonomy): domain Eukaryota; kingdom Metazoa; phylum Chordata; class Actinopteri; order Perciformes; family Synanceiidae; genus Synanceia; species Synanceia verrucosa. The sequence continues at coordinate 23,632,334 of CM056549.1, forward strand.
TTTTCGTTTTCACTGCTGATGTCCTCTCACACAGTCTGCTGATTGCCTCTCTGCACACACAAACACACACAGATTAGAGACATGTACACAACAGACACAGAGATACCTTTGTGAATGTGTGTGTCCTGCTGACACGTGACCCACATGAGAGAACATGACAGGAAGGAAACCACATGCTACTTTATGCTTCTTCTTTTACATAATAACATTATATTATAATTCAGGATTTGCGTAATGATCTGAGGACTCATTCCACCACTGCTTGTCATCCAATTGGAAATTTTGTACATTTGACCTTATTTATCTCAATCAATCAATCAATCAATAAAATTTTATTTATACAGCACCTTACAACACCAAAAAGGTGCACAAGGTGCTTTCCAGAATGAAATAAAAACAAACAGTAACTATAAAACCAGTAAGCACACAACAACATCAAAGAGACAAGGACAGTCGACTACATGCCAAATGCTCGCCTGAATAAATGTGTTTTTAACTCAGATTTAAAAGCAGCTAGCTAAGTGATGGGCTGTAGACACGCCGGAAGCAGATTCCATAGCTTTGGACAAAAAACTGCAAATGAAGGATCACCATACTTTTTATGTCTAGATTTTGGGACAACCAAAGAGGTGTGCTCAGAAGAAGGCAGTGTCCTGACTGGTTGATAAACTGTTACGAGTTCAGTGAGGTAGGTCGGGGCTAGACCATTGATGGCCTTTAAAATGTATAATAGGACCTTGAACCTCTCAACCGCACCGGGAGCCAATGAAGAGAGCGTAGAATTGGGGTGATGTGGGAATGTTTGGACATGTTAGAGAGGAGACGTGCTGCTGCATTTTGCACCAGCTGAAGTTTATGGAGGAGACAGTTGTTTAGTCCAACGTAAAGAGCGCTGCAGTAATCCAACCTCGAGATAATGAAGGCATGAATAGCCTTTTCGAGATCAGGGCGGGACAAAAAAGGCTTAACTTTTGCAAGGAGCCTTAGCTGGAAAAAGCTCGCCTTCACAACTGAGCTGACTTGTTTGTCATATTTAAGACAGTTGTCAAAAATAACACCAAGGTTTCTCACAGCAGGAGCAAACTGAGGTGTTAAAGGGCCAAAGTTGGGTGTACTGTGGGTTGAATCGGAACTAAAAAGAATATATTCTGTTTGTCCTTCATTTAGATGAAGGAAGTTCAGGGAGAGCCACTGTTTGATGCTGTGAAGACAGTTATTAAGGGGGTCCAATGCAGAATGGTCACTCAGAATCACAGGAAGGTAAATCTGGAGATCATCTGCATAAAAATGAAAGTGGACGTTATGACTTGAAATGAGTTGACCAAGTGGCAGCATATACAATGAAAATAAAATAGGCCCGAGAATGGATCCTTGAGGCACACCAGAGGAAGGAGGGGCAACTGAGGATGAAAAATCATTGAGCATTACTGAAAAGGTCCTGTTTGTTAAATATGATGAGAACCATTTGAGGACAGTGCCTCTGAGTGGTTACTATCTGAGTGGTTACTGCAGATTAACAAATTATATACAGAAAACCACACACAAATTAGTATAGACTGAAATACCCAGCAATCTATCAAGTAAGATTGTGGAAGATTAATGCAAATAATTCTCTTAAGTGAAAGAACCAATATATTGATGTAAACATATGATCATGTAGTAAAAGTATTGTTCACTTCTCAAGAGAGTATCCTGAGTCCTTGTGTGTTTAGGAAGATCAATACAGACATAAACCAAAATAAAAGCACTGCCTGAAAAATACTATTGCCCTATGATTGATTATAAAAAATATTTCTGGTATGTGTGCTTGTAATGCGGCTGTGATTTGTCAGAGCTTGGGTCAGAGAGGCCAAACCATACAAACAACCACACACAACAACCCACTGGAAGACTTTTTTCCATGAAGTGCTTTTCTTTTCTTGAAAACAAATTGTATGTTATGGTCTCTCTCACTCTCTGTCCCTCCTCTTAATAAGACTATGAGAGATATGAGGGACCATTAGGAGGAAATTCATCTAATTGCATTTTCTGCCCCATCATTCAGCAGTGTTGTTGTGAACAGAGGTAGCTGTGTCCTTCGGCACTTTGGCATCTTGCACAAGGATGTCAAATGATGAGAAGAAAGCCCTGTTTATGAAACATTGTACATTTGATTTGATTTGCCCCTTTGGAACATGTTTCAAATAAACCACACATGCCCTGTTTGGCAAATATATGTTGGAAACTTTTTTCTTTCTCTTCTTCTAGGGTCATGCACAACAACTCTGTGTGTGTGTGTGTGTGTGTGTGTGTGTGTGTGTGTGTGTGTGGTGAAAGGAGGACTTCCTACCTTGTGACTTTCATTCTTGTATCAAAGTCAAGGGTTCTCATGGACTGGGTCACCTCCACACTGCCCATGTACTAGGAAAACACAACAAAACACCACTTACTCACTGATTCCAACAACAAATAATACAGCCATGATAAACATCTTAAAAAGACATAAAGTTGTGCACCAAAAAGCATAAGGTTCTGTCAGACTGCTCTTTTCCACCTAAGAAACAGCAAAACTCTTATACTAACCTTTCTTATTATAACAACATACAAACTACATTTAACTCTTAATGTCCATGTTTTTCAAGGATTTGGTCATTAACTGTTTGAGTGCCATTGAGGTAAAACTACGCCAAAGTTTTTTTGCAGTGCAGTTTTCAGAAACATGATACAAAATATTCTGTGGGTCTAGAAATATGACTGAAAAATGGGCAAAAACGTTGGCACAAGGCACTTTCTGTTTTATAAACAGTTGGCACTCAAAGAGTTAAAGGGGAAGTTCTGGTTTGTTTGTTTTTTTTTACAAATTGGACCTTATGTCTGGGATAAAATGCTGTCATTTACTCACCCATTTCACTTTGGAGTCATTTCCGATGATATTGGATTTGATGATATCCATTTAACAGGAGTGAATGGGGCACTCAGTTGAGTCCAGAGTTGTCCGTAACTTGAGAAAATTCAATCTGTAAACAGACCCTACTTCCTGTGTATCATAGTTTACCTAGGAACCCTATGTGTCCTTCACGTTGCCTGAACTAAAATACTTATTTGTGATGTTTTCATATACGCATACATGCTTTGTTTTAGTTCAGGCACTGTGAAATAAGAATAGTAAGAGTGCAGTCCATCTTATTAAACGTCTGTTATTTGGCTGCATTTCAGTGCCCCATTCACTCCTGTTAAATGGATATCATCACATTCAAATATTGTCAGAAATAATCCAAATGATTCCAAAGTGATATGGGTGAGTAATTTATCCCAGAATTAATGTCCAATGTGTGAAAAACAGAACTTCTCCTTTAATCAAATTATTGGACAAATTGATTATGATAGTTAAATTTGTTATGGCTCTCCCAAATTGTACAGGAGACCTTGAATGAATTTCTGTGGTGCCAATCCATCCAGTAGATGCTGAGATATTTCAAAGCATAAGAAAACTTTGACCTGCCAGTGGTTTTAGGGAGGAAATCATTGCAGTCATAGCAAGACACTGAATGCCAAACCTCATGATGGCACTAAAGGAACAAGTAGTAGGCTTAGCTGGGGCATTAAATGAAATGACATGCAAATCCAGAACAAATACTTCTTGACACGTACGTAGTGCAGCAAGACCATATTTGGATCATGTGCTGGGATACGTCAGCCAAACCGACCTCTGTTGGTCTTGAGCTTCAGCAGAACCCTCTATGTGTGTGATTGTTTATAAAGGACAATCACACAGCCTGCTCTGTTTTCCATCAGTGGTCAACTCACAGGCCCTGCTCCTGATCACCCATGCAGACACACCTCTGATTCTAGGACAGCACGGGGCTCTGTTGATACCGGATACATTCACACACGCACACACACACACACACACACACACACACACACACTCACAGAAGAGATCTACAGAGGAGCAGAGAGCCAGGATGAGTCACTACTGCCTACACAGGAAGCTCTATCTGAGAGGGAGGGGGTGAACATACTAAAGTGAGTGTGATGGTGTGTGTGTGTGTGTGTGTGTGCGTGTGTGTGTGTCTGTGCGTGCATGTCCTGCTCACATGTGTTTGCCTTGGTACTAGCAGTAATTTAACTGCGGACCTCATCTCTGATCGGACGCTGAATATGAGCTGAACTTTTCTAGCACAGAGTAAAGTGAACAAGCTTTACAAGAACACAATATTATAAAACAGGCTAAAAAAAGTGAAAATGAAGATTGGTCAGGCATGGATGCTCCCACACACTCTTGGTTGCCATCTGCTACAAAACCAGTGTGTATTCTAGCTCACATGTGATAGGTACCTTGATGTGATGTTGAGCCAGTCTGTGGGCCGTCCCCACAGCTGTACAGTCATCTCCTGCAGAGGAGGTCTCCAAACAGCATAGACCGTCTCTGTGCTGTGAGCAAGGAGGACAGCCGGGGTTCCAGGGGAAGGTGGCCATAAGATGTAGGGTGATGGGTCTTTTTGTGCCACGCAGAGCTGAGTGGTTTTGGCCCGTGGATAGGGGCACATTGAGGGAAGGCTGGCTGCAAAATGTCTGGCTGGGTCCCGAGCCCCACTCTGGCCTGGACAAGGATCTGTCAGTGTGTCCATCGATGGTCGTGTCCCAAGCTGTGTTTGTCTGTCCCCTCAGGCCCTGCAGGGAAATAGGACATTGCAATTGGATGTTGGCAACACGTGGGATAAAATCCCTCAGGGTGGACGGTCCATGGTGTGTTGGCGTCCCGGGATCATGCTGGGCAAAATCAGAGTCTAAGCAAAGGTCCCTCTTCAGTGGCAGCATTCTTTGTGGCTGATCCTCCAGAGACGTCAGCGAATCGTTACGCAGACGACTGTATTTGGTTCGCTTCAGCATACCTAGAAGATGAAACAGAAGGTGTGACAGTCAGATATGCAGCAAGGTGATTTCCATCGTACTGATTAGGACTGTAATGATGAGCCACCTGGTAAGAGTCCTTTTTGTGACGATAACCTGGGTGAGGTTTGCTCTCTCATAATCAGGGAACTGGATGTAGGAGAGCACTAGGACAGAGTAGAAAAAATGAACCAGTAAAACAATCACATTTAACAGAGAGTGGAAAACAGAAGAAGCACAAAATGCATTAAGTTGATGATTTTGGTTGAATTTCTAATCAGCTGGTCTTGGAAATGTGTTTGGCGTACTGTGTCCTCAGATTTTTACAGTGGATTCAACTCACCAGCTTGGGACTGGGCATGTCCCGTGTAGTCAAAAGTCCAGTTCGCTCTGCTCTGGTCACACCGAGCACAGTCCCATCATAATGACCCAAGCACTCTCTTTGTCAGTTGCCAGGCTTGCAGCTCTGCTTCACCTCCACATCAACTTTCCTCCCCTCTGTCTCCTCTCTGAGACACAGCAGCACTGTGCAGCTTTTTGTGAATGAACTTTTCTCTTTTTTTATGAATGAGAGGCTCTCGCTCACTTCCTCTGTCTCTCTCTGTGACGCTGCATGTAGATGAATGTGTGAGTGGAGCAAAGGAGAGATTGACAGACGGACCCTTAGGCTCTCTCCCCCTCCCTCACCCTTAAAACTACCATCCAATCACAGGCGGGTAGGGTGACTCATGCTGTACACACACACACACACACACACACTGAAGCAGAGCCAATACAGTAGATGAGTGCTGAGTCGCACCTCAGAGATGCCATAAAAGTGTATTATTAATACTCTGTCAACCTTAAAATGTTTCTTTATCTAAGAAAATGAGGGTTTGACATATTTTGTACAAATAGATAACTTGACTGACACAATTCCACAGACCTACAGTAAAGCATGCAATACTCCAATGACTTGCATGAACACATAAGAGGAAGACTGTTTAACTGAAACATTTGCATTATGTTTGATTCCAATCAGAGCAACATGCCAGGCACTGACTAAATCCTGTTTTACTTCCTGCACTCATTCCTGACTAAAAGATGAATATCTGTCAACTGCAAAGGGCACACAGGGAAGCACTGCCACAATGAGGCCTGATATTACAGGTCAAATTAAAGAAATGCAAGAATACCTCTATTATTTATTCTATTTTCTTCAAAATAACAATAACAATCATTATTACAGATAACTTGATGAATACAAAATATAAATGAGCTGGATAAAGATAAGTCTTTGTGCACTCAGTAGTGCAGAATAGAGTTTTGTCCCAGCGCAGTGGTCATTTACTGGAACTGCAATCTAGACCTGCAACTAAATTATTGATCGATTACCTGAATACTATTTTCTTAATTATTTTATTCATGCATTGTTTTGTCCGTGGATTATTGCAAGAATAGTCCAGAACGGCTGTTGAATTTTCTCAGAGCACAAGTTGTTTTTTCTATTTATTCCAACCAACTTCCTCACATTTCAGGAGCTGGAAATATGAAATTTGGCACTGAAATGATTAATTGATGATCAAACTAGTTGCAGATTAGTTTACTGTCTCAGCTGTAGAACAGTCTAATTGTGTATAATTGTGTGGATAGACAAGGCATAAGTCAAAGGACTTACTTAAACAACATTTTAATGATGTTAATCATCAGTCCATACAGGTTAAGCGCAATAATAAGATTATGAGAAACAGCCTATAACAATGTTGCTAGTGATGTACAGTCTGAAGGAGACGGTCTTAAATATCCATATAAAGACAAGGAACACGTTGAAAAAGTACTTCATTGAACCATTGTTTTGTTTTTTTGTTCACATTAGTTACAAGACCTTTACCAGTACTGTATATACATAGTGCAAAAAACACACACACTTTCTATCAATTAACGTACTTCAAACACTTTGATGGAAGTCATGGCAACAGAAAGCCCACAGACAGAGTGCCTGTTATTAAACTAGAAATACTTTCATAGTCCCAAGCATGATATTCAGAACACTGTCACCTCCCATCTCAGGGCTTCACATTGCATACAGCCCGGCATACTGCATTTACAAGCACGCACGCACCGCTCCATCATCAGCTGACTGAAATCTCACTGTGATTCACTATCAAATACATTATCAAATTGGATTCCAACTGTTAAAATGTTAAACTTATCAAATGGCTTTCAGAACAGGATGATTGTATTTTTTTAATACAATGCAAAATCAAAATCTCTTTTGTACACTATTTACAAGGGTTTACCATTAGAGTGTCCAGTGGTGACCCTGTCCCGATGAGGGAGGGTCTGAGCTGTGGTGAACTGACTTTAGGCTGCTCACCCACAATATGTGTCTGTAAAACATGGGAGAGCTCTTCAAGGATTGATTTCATTTGTACAAAAACAGATCTGCTTTTTGTCAACTTGGGCATTGTTTAAATTCATGAATACCAGTAAACACCTGCTAATCCAAATGCTTAATTTGGTATCTTAAAGAAAAAAAAAAAAAACAAAAAAAAACTTTCTTGATGTTGTACACTAACCTAAGTCCTGTGTCTAATTGCCTATTTAACAAACCACTTGCAAAATACCTTACTGGTTGGTAGGACTTAAACAAATGTCACAAATGTCACAACGTCTGGGCTTCTTAAAATGATGTTATGTCTCTACTGATCCTTGGTAAGCAACAGCTTAAGAGCGTCCATCCATCAGAGACCAACACCACCAGAGAACAACAGGAGCATTTTTATGACACACAAACAGCATGTGAGGGCTTCATACAAATCCAGGCAGAAGGAGAAAAAAAAAACAACCCAACAGTTTCACACTAGGCAAGATCAATATGACAAACCATCATACTGTAGTAGAACCACTTAGACAAGGTTATATACACAAAGGTTGTTTTGCTTTTTAGAAGTCATCTGAACACAGGATGAGAAATTTATTGTTTAAACATTAAAAAAAACAAACAAACAAAAAAAAACCCCACTCTGACGGCAGGGAGTGGTTTTGGTAGAACCCCTGAAACTGCAATCTTCTGTGAGGAAAACTAAACATCAACCAAGGAGTAATTAAGAAATGCATGTCTCCCTCCCCTCTTGGAGCTGTTGAAAAACACACATTATTTACGATAAAATAAAGCTAAAGAACACAGCAAATATAAATGCCCGTAAACACACACGCACACACATACAAATACTTGCAGAGCTGCAAACCTTGTGAGCTCTGTGTGAAGTACGATGGGAGCTGAAAGGTTCTAACCTTCCTCCTCTGCGAACTACAGACAGCAGTTCAACATCTTTAGCACTTGCTCCCAGAAACATCCCGACTCTTAAAAGAGTTCAGCTTTGGAGGAGGAAAGTGAAAAACTTCCCTCTGAATTCAAGTGTAGCAGGTTATGGGTCGAAGACGTGAGGGCAACCCTTTGAATAGCGAGATGAGTGTTGATGTCGTTGACCATAGACTGGGTTAGTTGCCTTTTGGTCTGTGATGCTGCATGTTGGTAAGTTGGTCAGTTTCTCTGTAATGTGTGCAAGTGTTGGTCAGTTGGCTGATACCTGAGATTATGTCTGGTGTTCAGGGGTTAGAGAGAGTGGAGAAGCTCTTGGTTTCTGTGACAAGGGATGTGAGAGCAACGGAGGATACAGGGAACAAGTGGATGTAACATCAGGGAGGAAACATCAACCAATGACCTTCCTAGCCTCGACTTGCTCTTTGCCGTCTGTCCTCGTCTCTGTGATGTCCGCTGAATCAAGGTCCTCCTCCTCTTCAGTCTGCCCTCTTTCCTCTTCGTCTTCCTCCTCTTCCTCTTCTGTACTTTCCTGGCTCTTTCCCAGCTGCAGGTTTTCTAGGGTCTTTGACACCCAGGATTCGATGCGGCTGCTCAGGGTAGGCACCTCCACAGAAATAGGTTCCGGAGTGTAGTCCTCCTCCTCCTCTTCCTCCTCCTCCGCTTCCTCCAACATCCCGGGGACCAGGGTGGATGTGGTGGAGGTGATGGATGAGGTCAGCGGGCCTCTGCAGCTCCCGTCCAATGAGCCCGTCTCTGTGCTCTGCTGAGAAGCCAGCTCCAGCCGGTCGTCAACACGGATCTCATCTCTCTCGCTGGTACCCTGTGTCAGTGTCGGAGGCACTGCCCTGAGCTGTGGAGCAGTGGAGCCAGGCGGGGCGGAGCTGCTGGTGGCCGCCAAGGTCTCACTGTCTTTTAAGGTGGTTGTGGAGGGCACAGGGCGACTTGGCTCTGCCTCTACAGGCTCCAGGGCATCAGAAGTTTCTACCATACTCCTCCAGTTGGTCTCTGAAGAACAGATTTGTTATTGATAACTGCTACTTTAACTTCAGTGAAGGATCTGTCATCACCACTTAATAAAATTTAAAAAAAAAAAACAAAACAAAAAAAACTGTGAAACAAAAGGAGGGAGCTTACCGTACTCCTTTTCATTGACTTCTGAAATGGGCTCAGAGAAGATGGAGCAAAATGAGATAGCAGATGCAGCAGAGTGGTTGCGGGAATGGCCCATGTGGTGCGGGACTTTCTTGTCATTTTTCAGAGCCTCCTCAGCCTGCTCCTGCTCTAGAGCTGACACCATGTCCTTGTAGGCCTTCCTAGCCTCTTCTGTCAGGGACACCAAACGGTTGAAGAGACCCTGCAAGAGGTTCAACCAAGTTAGTTAGAGGCATGATGAGATGATCCTGTATTTCTACTGCTCTGTACTGACACCTGCTGACCTACAGTAAGCATCTGATTTGTTCATGCATTCACCTGGTGTTGAGCAGATAGACCACCTACCTCAGCTCCAGAATAATTGAAAATTCCAACCACACTAACAGGCACTAGTTTGTTGACGCAACGTCCAAGAGCTTTTCTGCCCAAGGCAAACACAAAGGGAATCTCCTGATCCCTAGCCATGGCAATTACATTGTACAGAGCTTCATCCAGACCACCTGCAACACAATTAACATTTAGGGATTCAAATGTATCAACTAAATAAAATTATAAAAAAATACCAGCTAATGACAAAAAATGGCAAAAATCTGCCTATTTGGGAATAATGATGTTGGGCCTGGAAGCTAACACACATCTATTAATAGATGACTGCTAGGTTTGTACACAGTGTAAGTCCTCTCATGAATGTTTATCACAAGAGTTTTTGGAAAACTGAAACCTGCAATAATGGCAAGTCACAGTGGAAACAAATTGAGAGGACACAGAAATATCATCACTTCCTTATTTATACATCCAAGCATTATGGATCAACATTAACGTTCATCTGAAGAGGCATTTCTGGACACAGTGTTTGTTTGTAGACTTGACACAGAGTAAATTACAACTCTGTAAAGTTGATGGGAGCTGCAGATTCAGGTGATAACTCCCTGCAGGTTCATAACTATAGACGACCACATTCACATCGTTATTCGATAAACTGTGATCCCAAAAATAGCAATTACTGTCTTTTTAAACCATTTACAGCATAGATTATCAAATAGTTAAATATGCACTGAAGCTTAAAATGTATCACACCAATCTTTACCTTTGGCCTGGATCTTCTCACAGTTGGGAGAAATGATGACACATTTAATCTTATTCAACTTCATGTGCTTGGTGACCTCTCTGAGACCCATGACCAGGCGGCGTTTGGATTTGGCCTTGGTGGGATCCTTTTGGTAGACCCGCTCCTGGAAGCGAACCAGTTCCTGCAACAGCATAGTCACGCTCTCGTCGATCTCCTTACTCAGCACTTGGTTACAGTACCTGCAGAAAACAATAAATAATGGAGGTTATAAATGGCTGCCAAGTATAACAATGCCAATGTTCTTTGGCTGCAGCCTCTGAAGTGTGATGTCACTCATGTAACTAAATAGCTTTGGGTTTTGTAGTGCTGGTCCAATAAATTAAGCAATTTGATGGTGTCAACATGAGATTTAGGAAACTGTGAGCAGCATTTTCTGCTACTGACATTTCATGATTAAAAAAAAAAAATGACCATCATGCAATCCATGATGGCTGAAGCTTTAATCTCTGTTGCTCTTCTTAATGTGACTCACTCAAAGTTTATACAGCTGATCATGACATCTATGTTTAACTGCTGCTATGTGTCCAGAGCCATCAGATAGCATGCACACTCCCAGTAGCTTGTGGTTGGATGAAATATCTAACCAGAGGATCGACGTAGTGTGGCCTGAGAAACAAGGGCGGTCAGAGTTGAGAGACACTACAGAGGTCTTTTGGGAGCGTTAAATGCAAAATATGTTAGAGAGGGGTGTGCTGGGACAATAGGCCTACAGCTGAGGACACAGAGAGACAAAGCTGTGTTTGTGACCACCGGCATACATTTTGCTAAGAAAGGACAATGTGCTTGGCGTCTGTGCCATACACTACAATTCTTTATTGTCGAGTTCCGCCTTTAAAAACACCCTTTAGCTTCTAGGGTACGCTTCTTACAGCCAAGACTGGTTTCTCAGTGGGAAAAGTATTTGCTTTGTGAACCATTTTTGAGACATTCCAATGCCAGGGATTCCTACAAAAGGTCTGCCCTGCTCAATATTCAATTTGTCCCTCCATGCATGGTAAGAGTGTTTACTTACTCTCTGAAACGTCGGCTGTGGATCTTGGTGATGGCGTTTGAGGCCATAGGACTCCCGATGCCAGAACTGGCAGGGGATCCCTGGGACACCGGGGTGATGCTGTATGGAGAGTTCTGACTGGCCGGAGAGAGCGATGCATCACTGGGCACACTCAGTCCATTGTCTGCAACACAAACAGCAGACAAGAATTAACAATTTATTTATCATTTTAATTTATCAAGAATGAAAAATATGGATGCACAACTGAATAGCTTTCACTTCTTAATCAATAATTATCCTCACCTTCTTGGCTGGCCGGCTCTCTTGCAAGATCATCTGTAAACTGTAAACACTCATCCCCATGCTCCTCCTGGCCTGAAGACTCTTGTTCTACACTCGTCTTCCCTTTCTTCCCTTCACGTTCCTTCAGGATAATCTGTCAAAACACAGAACAAAGATGTCAAAACAATGGTATGAAAATTTGCACGTCCAAAGGTCTCCATTCATTTTACCAGTTTTCATGTAAATAACCTTTCTCCCCCCCTCCTAAATTATTAACTTAAACCATTAACCTTCTTAAGAGCTGTTGGTCGTTTTACTTTGGGGATCTCTCTCTCCTTCCCTCTCTTGATGCGGGGCGCAGTGGAATCAAGGGAATTGGCTGTGCATGGCTGCTGATGACCCTTCAACATGCTGGTCAAGCCTGAACCGTGGAATGGAGTAGTTGTTCCAACTGGAGAGAAGGATGGCAAAGTTAGTATAAAGGCTGAATGTGTGTAATGTGAGTACTGACTGGTAAGAACTACATAATTAAACAAGTGGAAATCAAAAGACATTTACAAAGGTGCAAAAATGCCAAAATACCTGTAGTATTAGATAGAACACATCAAACTATGCACTGGAGCATCTAAAACTCATGGTAGTATAATGTAGCATAATAGCAATAAATACTGCTTTCTGAAAAAACAGTGTTGTGTAGTGTTGTATACAGTCACCAGGAAATTGATTTTTAGTAAAATATAAGTCATGAGTGAAAGTATGTGACACAGTGAGAAAAAGAACCTCTGAAGAATCTCAAAATAATGCTGACAATAATACTGGTTATCTGCAATAAGTTGTGGGACAATATATCATCCAGCAAAATTTGTTATTGTGACAGGCTTACAAAGCTTACAAAAAAACAGAGTTTTAACAGTTTCACAGCCTGAGCTTAACACAACATTGTCATTTACTGCAGTTACTGTATATATTGTAAGATATTTCTTTTCCTGTACCACTAGTTGATGTTTGATTGAGTTTATGAATACCCGTAAAGGACAACGGCTTGGTATTGTTGAGTTGTCTGGCCTTCATAGCCTGCTGGTGTTTCTCCAAAGCTGCCAGCATGTCTCCCAGGTCCAGCTCAACAGAGGTTTTACTCTTTTTCCCTGCTGCTTTGGTGAATGCCTCCTGCCGGATAAGGAAAGACAAGGCAGAAGGTCACGCCGACAAACCACTCTGATCTTTACTTGTATCTGACTGATGAAACAAGCTATCATCAAGTCATTACAGTCAAGCTGCTCAGTCTGAACTCATCCTGCATGACCACCTGACATAATGCAAGTTTATACCTGTAATTTCTTCTGTTCCATGCTGATTTCAGAGTACTCCTGTGCAGTTGCCAACGCAGCAGCCAGAGCCTTCTTCCTCTGGCTCTTGGCCCTCTTGGGGACAGAGGTGGTAATGGGGATGGGTGTCTGCACAATGTTGATAGGGGAGTTTTCTGGCAGGTTATCCAGCTATGAGTGTGTAGGCAGACAAATTTGTGTTTAGTAGGGGAGTAAAGATGAAGATCAGTCAGATATTTGGCTGCAGAGATAAAAAACATAACAGATCTGATCCAAGTTCTGCAAAAATCTATATCTTTGCTCTGAGTGAAAACTGTCAGTACCACCCCTAGAAATGCTGCTGATGTTATTATCACATTTGCAGCCTTCAAAACATGCAGAGGTATCGTAAAATACACCCGGTGCACTATAGACCTTGCTACTTACTTGAAAAATGACTTGAACACTGACAAGGCAAATTACAGAGAAACACAACCAGTGCCACTTCATCTCCAGGTTCAATGCAAAACATTTACAAAGATGTGCGTTGTTTACTTAAAGTGTGTAACGTGACCAGGGGGAAAATGTGATGCTGAACTGATGTTTTGACGTTTTAATCTTTTTCACAGCAAAACAGTAAACAAAACTTATTTCACAATAGAGATAGTGATGCACTGGTCAACCCAACCCTCAAGGTGACAAAGCAGCATTCCTACTGAGTTATTAATAAGTTACAGAAACACTGCATGCAATAATCCATCTTCCCTTCCTGGCTCTTGGTTGCTAACACACATGCTCAGCTGTCTGGCTCAATTCTGACAGTTGTGCTACTGTAAAGTTGGCAGCTTGTGGAGAGTGGTGAGTTTTGTCAGATGGTTGCATCTGAGACTAATAAGACAACATGTTTAACTAAGGGTTAAGTCAAGAAGAAACTGTATAGAAGCCTGCTTGGCAGTGATGGGAGACGAGGAAAGCTCAGTGACATAGCATGAGACCCGATGAATGAAGAATACACTTAAAACATTGTACTGTCATTGTTTTGTAGGAGCAAAATTATCAGTTTGTTAGTTTTGCAGAAAATATACTATTAGAGCTCAAATTTTATGACTAAAAATAGTTCCCAGCTCAGGATTCATGTGCTCACCCTATACGGCCCAATGCTCTGATGCAACCTGACTGCTCACTAGGGCTGGGTATCGATTCAGATTTTCCAGATAGATTCGATTCACGATTCGATCCGATATCGATTCAGTCAGGGATATTTCAGTTAAAATAAATGCTCCGTTATTTTCTGTGCATGTTGAGAGTTTGCTGGTAACTTAGGTGCCAATACCTGCTCTAGACTGGTTTGTTTGAGCCGTGCTGATCTACCGACTGTGTTTCTGGGTGATGTCTCATCAAATGGTTGCAAAGATTCCTCGTCTTGCCGCTGTTCCCGTTGCATATTTTGCATACTACTTGTTTTTTGTCCAACTCATCATTTACTTCCAACTTCTTAAATGTGAAATGCATCCAAACATCAGCTTTTAAACTCATCAGCGATGCCCGGAGAGGTGGACTCGCTTCCACCATGTTTGTTTGACTGCTGGCAGTAACATCTCACGAGATCTTGTTCCTTGGAAAGCGGTGGAAAGCAGCACTAAACGCTAATCATCCTAGAGTACTTCTTCTTCGGTTTCGGCAGACTAGCTATGCAGACTAGACGTATGTATGGTGATTGATTCCCTCACACGAAACTGGCAGACGGGCATATACTTCAGACTGCTTCTCCGCACGTCCAATGAAGAAAAAAAATACACAAGTTAAAAGATCGATCTTTGGATTTTATGAATCGATTATCAACCATTTAAATTGAGATTGATTAAAATCAACTGAATCGATTTTTTAACCCAGCCCTACTGCTCACACTGTATGTCCATACACGACATGTTGGACTTCCACTGTTGAAGCAGGGAGATACCCTCACGAGGGGCAACCAGGATTTCAAACAGGTTTGATTTTCTTGCAACCATACCATTGCTGATTGGGAGCTGGTGATGAGGTGTTCATCGCTTCTTGTTACTCCATGTATACGATGTACTACAAGTAAAAATCCTAGGAGTAGCTGAACAAAATCGTGAACCAACTTTGGATTACAGTATCTTATGGTGACAAATACACACCCCTAGTATTAAGTAAATCCTGCAAACAGTCAACACATGAAACTGAGAGACTTCATAGACCGCTGTCTTCAGAAAAAGTTTTCCCCTTACCAGGTTTTTAGGCAGTTTAGGTTGTGTCTGGGCTGCAGTAGATTCTGGTTTGGTGCTGCGTTGGGCCGTGGCTCCAGTTGCGAGATCTGGAAACTCATCTTCATCCTGACAAACATGTAGAAAACATTTTGGCACAACAAATACACCTAAAATAGATCTAAAATGAACGTGGGGGTGGCAATACTGCACTGAGAATTCACACCATTCTTACCTCAAAGTAGAGGGGCTCTGGGGTGAGCTCAGTGCCAGTGACCACTGCTGGTTGCAGCCTTTGTTCTGGCTGGTTGGGTGGCACACGCCCCACATAGCCACTGTGGAAATCCTGAAACATGCAAAAAGAGATGTAGGAGAGAACCCAGCAGTGAAACAGGTTACTTGTTCTATGTGTACAAACTGTCATATGAGGGAAACACTGTAGAAAAGGAGGAAAGAGTTTTTAACACAACAAAACTTTCAAGCGAATTCAAGTGGCTTCCTCCACAACACCAGTGAATACACAGGGACTTCACAGGGGAGAATTACTGTACATTGATCCCTTCCCATCTGCTGCTCAGTAAGCTAAACTCACAGGATGGATTGTCATTAATTAATACCATAGCAATCCCCAATGACACAGAGCAACTTTTTACTCCAGTAAGATCTACTGTACCTGTGAGAAGTTCCTCTGTTCAGGATTCCTCCTCTGGTCTGCTCTATGAAACTGGCCGTTCCTGTCGCCCCATGGCTTTGGGGGAGCCTGAGAGCCTACATTTACCCAGGTTCCTGCTAAAAGATTAAAACATATAATCTATTACAAGAGATATGGCTATGATGTCAAGATATTCAAACCATGTTGCATCAACATCAAACTTACCTGTCATTACACCAGCCTCCACTCCCTATACAACACAAAACATATGGAGAAGGTTGAGAAAAGTCATGCTTATGACACAGTGAGAGCAAGGTTTATTAAAGGACTATATTACACCTCTCTGTACATTGCTGTTATATGAGTAAACAATGCTTAGCTCATTGAGTGCCAGAATTTTTGCATTTTTGTACATTTCAGGCAATATTTCAGTCATATTTCAAGACTCAGAATATTTTGTACTATATCTCTGAAAAAACCGAATAGCTCAAATGAAAGAAGACTACTCTATTTCATCATAAAAAAAACATTTATTGTTACCTTGTTCCGTTCTTGTTTTTATCAGAGGTAGATTAGAGGCCACTCTCACCCTAAACACCACTTTTGTCGAGAATCCGAACGTTTTGCTCTCTAATTACGATTGTCTCCACTCCCTGCTTTGATCTCTGTGGCGTATACCATCTCTATATGCTCCGACTACATCTCCCAGAAGCCCAAAAACTACTCGACGAAAAAACACTTTGACGTCAAAATACGTAGGTCAATAGTACTCAAGTGTCAGATCTTAAATGACGTCGAAATATGTCAATGGCACTCAGAGTTAAAAATACAATAAGTTTCAAACATTGCTGATGGCACCAAACCAGAATCAAGGAACTGCTGTTCTGAAGAATTATTAGTTAAATTATTATGAGAAAATAAAACAAATACAACAGTTTATTGTAAGCATGTGGCATCTGGAGTTGAACTTACAGTGGGTGCTGGTGTACTCTCAGCTGTTCGTTGTGTTACCCCTGCTGCCTGGTTGTGTTTGGGGCTACAGTAGCCACTGTCGCTGTCTATATCTGCCTCACTGGCGCCCTGCTCATTGTAGTTTTCAGCTGGATGGGAAGCCCGTCTTCTTTTTGTTCGGTTCTTCCACAACAGGGGACTAGCCCGCTCAGCAGCACACCGTCCTGACACTTCCCCTGGGAAATCTGTACACAATAGGTGAATCTTTGACCTCAAATGAACTTTTTACATAGTGTTGCAATGTCATTAATGTGTATCGATCAAAGTTACAATAAATAATTTGATTAGTACTTGAGTCTCATCGATCACATCCACTTTGTATGACATCTATCGGGTGACAAGAAACCACAATTGAGAAGCTAAAACATTTACACAGGCTTACTGGTTTCACAAGAAGAGAGGCATCACTGGTGTTATCATGTGCTGCACACATGTCAACCTCTCCAACTGGATACTCTGCATTCCAGTTCTTTCAAAGGTTAAGCATAAGCACATCAACCTGAATGACCAGACACTGGCTTTGTGTCATGCTTCTTTTCTGACGGAAAGTTTCTTGTCGTCAGGGACGGCAGGCAAATCTGACAAAGTCTGGAATGTTTTAATTACTGCTGCTCTATTCTTACCAGTCTGCTGTGCTGCATCCACCAGCATGACTGTCTTGGTCCTACCATCAGGCCCCAAGGTGCACACCTCCTTCTGCACGGCCACACTCCTGGTTGGAGGCCGGCGACCTCTTGGAGGTTGGCACACACCCAACTGCTGCTGTAGGAAAAAGGAAAAGAGTTGGGGCACGCTCATTGAGGATAAGGAGACACTTTTTAGTGACTTTTTAGCAAATAATGTCGTCAATGTGACAGCATCACAATGACCTTCTGTACCTTTGGGAGAACATTAGGCCTGACCATGCCTCTGCCCCTCTGACTGGCCATCCCATATGCTGGCCCCAGAGGCAGTGGTCTTTCACTGACATCTGCTGAGACAGGGCTGACCACTCCAGCTTGCACGGGACTGGCATATGTGCCGGGGAAGGGCTGGTAGAAGCCCATCACAGGTGGACATGGAGCAGGCATAATCTGGTAGTAAGTGTAGTCATTAGAGACAGGAGGCTGGGGTGAAGACAAGATGGGGTAGGCCAGGTATGAACCACCAGGGCTGGTGTTAGGCTGCTGCCAGCGCAGCTCCCCTCCATTATACATAGGATGTTGCCTGTGAAGGAGAATGTTAAATTATTTCTGATACTTGAACAATGAAGAGCTATCAAACATCTAATAATTATCAATTATTCTCTGCCAGAGTGAGTGATTCCATTTTTTCTCTATTTGTTTTTTCACTGTTTTCTGTCATGGTTGATATCTGCATTTTACTATTTGTGGTAGCTGTCAAAATCCAACCAAAAATTTCCTGTCAACATTGTCTTAAAGCTGAGCTGCTTAGCTGTCAAATGTTATTGTAGGTAAAACTAAAGTGGGAAAGGAAGAGATTAAAAAGAAACACAAAATTAGAATTTGTATTGGCAGAAACTCAATGTTAACAAACTCACAAACTTGCAATATCATGAATTAATCACAGCACTGTGTTACACTTCTTTGGACATTCTCTTCTTTAAAATATTTTTAGGTTTGTGCATAAACATGCCGCAATGATGGTAAGATTGAAGATTAAAGCCATTTTGCAGAGAGAGGCTCAAGAGAGGGCTGAAGTTCTCCGGGTTAACATCTGCGATACTACAGTGATGTGCACGATGGTTGGTTTGTTAGGAAGTGTGTACAGAAATGTTGATAAGGATCCAGATGACATTTTCACAGCCAACCTACTATAGCGGGCATTTCCTTGCATTCAAATAAGGGGGAAGGAAACAAAGGAACGGATGTGTGCAAGGATACAGCAGATCACTCTGGACAAAGAAAGAGCCACTGGAAATGCAGATTGTGGTTCCAAATAAATGCCTACTCTTGGGAAGTTTCCATTCATAATAAAACAATCTAAAGGCTCAACTCTGAAATACACAATTTAAAAGGATCTAATCCTCTTTTCTTTTTTCTTTTGAGAAACACAAATTAGGGGGACAGGGATTTCTTATTATTACTATGTGCAGTGAATGAGTTATTCTGCAAATAGAAAGTTCCAGAAGAGAGCAGGGGGGTATTCCAGGTAGAAGGTTTAACAAACTCTGAGTCTCTTGCTGAACTCTGAGTTGACTTACCCTGAGATGGGAAACTGAGTTTCCAGTTCCAGAACAGCTCATATGAATTAGTTCAATCAACTCTGAGTATGTTCGCCTTGAGTTAAGCGCATGCACCTTCCACAATAAAAAGCCATCATCAATGGAGCCCCGATAACTCAGTTCACCATGGCAACCAGAGATAAAAAGGCACGATCAACATATTTTACACCTGTAGAATTGGAGGTACACTTAATTGAAATCATAGCACACAGGTGAAAAGTTGTAGAGTGGTTTAGAATAAGATCTGATTGTCATGTAGGTGCAACCCCACAGGGAAGAAACAGACTTGGAAGCAGCTTAACATTAAATATAAAAGCATCACTCACACACGTAGGTATATTTTATTTGGTCATGATTGTACCTTTCTTTAGTTTTATTCATATTTGGTTTATTAAACAAAGTAGCTTAAAAAAATGTAATTCAGTGGCTATTTCATGTACTGTAGACCACTAGTAATTTAACTGAAAACCCAGAGTTCCCCTCATTTCAGGGTTAACATACTCAGAGTTTTCACTTAACCTGCTTTCTGGAACACCACCCAGATTGTTCTTGGGTGGTTCAAAACAGGGACACCAGACATCCCACAATACCAATACGAATGACAATATTTCTGCCAAAGTGGAGAGCATCTGTAAAATCCATAACCGTCATGAACCAGATCCACTGATGCTATTCGCTACATGATGTTGAAATGACGGGTCTCACCCATTCCCAAAATCCCCCGCCCCCATGCTCTCAGAGAGACAGTACCTGTTAGGTTGGTTCTCCTGGACAAAAGGGTAGCAGGTGATAAGGTAGCTGGGTATGGGAGTGGTTTCCACCCCTCCACTGCCTCCTCCTCCTATACCTCCACCCGGTCCCCCTCCGCCTGCTTCACCAGAAAGACTCATGCTGACTAGGGATCCTTCGAGACCTTTCTTCTGTGGGATGAACGGTTCCACTTCGGCTGAAAGCTTCACATCCTGCACAAAAGACAAAGGAACAGCCATTGCTGTGACACTGTGAGCAACAGCAGTCACTTAAAGACTCTACGCCAAAGAGCAGAGATCTATTTCTCAGATTACTCAAATAAAGTTGTTAAAGTACGTCACCACATTCTCTGCTTGTATTTTATCAAGCCCACTGTTTGCCTTCTACATAATCCACATGGTGAAACTTAGATCATTTGATGTAATTATTGTTTTTGCCATCCCACACATATCAAATGGAACAGTGACACAATATAACCAACATCTATGCTAAAGTCTTTCTAAGTTATTAACTTGAGTGCTGGCTGTCTGTTAATCAGTGCTGAGCACTGATTTCCTCATACTGTTCCAGTTGGTGTTAGACACGCAATTGCGTGTCTACCACCATCAATAAAAAAGGTATCAGGCCTTAACACAAGCATATAAAACTGTTTTGAGTTCAAAGATGACACACACACCACTACTGCATAAGGATCCAAGCAAAGTACACAACATGTCAAAACAGGGCTCCAGCTATATTTTCACAGTCAATTCCTCATGTGACTAAGACATCTGCAGCTAGATAAACAGAGGTGAAGTATATAAACAATGACCCATTTCTCGTTAGTATGGTTGGCAATGATTTGAGTCTCTGTGCCTAAAACCAAAAACCAACTTAAATAGTTTGTTTTGGGAGACAATTCCTTTCATAATGACTATCATTCGTGGCTGAAAAAACATTAATGTTGATTTGTAAAGTAGTAGAAGATGTACATGTGCTGGTGTTTGAGCTCTTGTTCAATTCCCTCAAAGTCATTGGCACCAAAGAACAAACATGCTGTTGCTGTAGATTATTTTACCAAATGAAGGACTTACAGTTATTAGTTTCTAGCCAGTTCTAAACTTGTGACAAAAGTGAGGAACAAGGAAAATAGAGTGGTGTGATGTGCCACAATGCTCCATACAAACATCTGGGTTTTGGCCAAATGAGAATATGATGACGATGACATTAACTTAATAAAAAAAATAATTTACACATGCAGCTTACTAAAGCAAGAGGTATAACTCATTGCTTTGACTGATTTCTCTAAATGATTTTATTGCTACAAAATATTTCTTGAAATGAATGATCGGTAGCAAGACAAACAATTAACCCGAAGCTTGAATTTTGCGTTACATTTCAGGTAACATGGAGCTTTGGTCCCATTATGATAATTTGCTAGTTTGCAAAGGATGAGGAGAGGTGGTAGGGTGCAGAGTACAAAGACGGGCCCTCTCCTCTCTGAAACAGCAGTTGAGATGCATGAATAGTGTTGTCATTGCAGCCAGTGTATGTCACACAGACAGCCATTGTCTCCACTGCTACTGTCCAATAGTATCTAAATCAAATCATGTAGAATGAGACCACTTCACTAAATATTTTAGGATGTGCTGGCCTGGCAGTAATATCAGCTTTCATGGCCAAACTGTCATACAATAGCATGGCTATGAGTATGTAGCTTAGAGTCAGTCTTAAACTGTACAGTATAGTCGATAGGGATTGTTGCAGGATTAAGTGTGAGAGGATAAAGTAGAGACAGTACCACAAGGTAAGCTAATTACAAAATAAGCCATAGCATGGATGCATCATGTGCATTGGTGGTGAATCTTGAATTCTGAACAAAAGAGGAACAATCCAACTAGTTGTGAACCAAAAACAAGCTGGTCAGAGGATGAATCCCTTGAATCAACCACTTGTGTCTTTGTAGTATCTGTGTGTCAGTGAGAGATTGAGTGCGAATAGCTGTGATTGTGCAAAAGGCAATGAGGTCAGACCCAGATGTGCATCCACTGGAGATGACAGATCTCAGAGAGATTAGACAGGGGGGCTACTGATCTCACCAGCCTGTCTGTGCTATTCTAACACCAGCTGTTTTCAAACACTAACAGGCAGTATCTGTTTCTGTGCTGCATAGAAAGCAGGGCATATGCCTAACAGCTTTTAGAGGTTTCACATTCATAAAGACAGAACTGAGGGAGATGGTAATAACACATGATTTTACCGGGGGAGCCCCCGTGTTGTCAGCCAGAAAACACAATTATTAATGTGTCACGTAACGCGTTCATCTGAGGCTTCAGGAATACGTCTCGGTCCATCAAACACCAAGCAAACTAAACCACACTGTCCACATTGCAAAGAGCGTCTGGAGAATGGCAGACATGCAGAAGAACCAGATATTCCTCTGCTGACGATCCACGAAACCTCTCCGCCTCTCCTGACAACAACACACCTCTCATGCACACATTCCTGCCAGATATAACCCTTTTGTCATATCAGGACCTATACAAAATGTGACCAAACAACGCATTTTCAAAAAAAAATACACAGCTGGTTGCGACGTTATCGGTCACTCTGCTTAAAATCACATGCTCCGTCGAGTGACAGCTGAGATATTTAACAAGCTACGAAGCTAGCGAGTCAAGCTAACTCTTCACACACGACCGTTTTTCTGCATTGAATTATTGTCAGAGGAATACATCCAAGTCATTTATGAAACGACTGAAAACCCATTAACTGTGTCAGAAGAAAATCGACGCCATCCGTTATCTTCAGTAATGAGATGTGCTTACCGTTAGCTTTTTTTAACGTTAGCTTACTAGCCAAATGGGATAACTGTTTGCTGCTTTCCTAAACAAAACATACTGTGCAGCTCGGTCGGCTAATGACCAAAATAGCTAATTTAAGTCACCACTATGCAACGCTGCTAACTAAAATTATAACGACGGCGTGTCGTGTTTTTAAATAACGTTGACCAGAGTGCGATGTTGGGCCTCGGTAGCACGAACTATCTCATGTCCCTCCTTCCATAGGATAAACCGTAAGCCAAACCCCAAAGAAAAAGCATATCATTTTAAAATATACTGTACCTTATTGTCACTAGCGTCCATGTCAGTGACAGACACTGCGACAGACAGTCATTGACCAAAATGTGGACGTCAGGATGCGGGTCTTTTTAATTTCTTCATTATGAGCAATAACAACCACGAAAGGCTTGAGACTCACACACCCAGTTCCCACTGACCGCTGACTGCACCCCACAGCACACTGCTGCTGCGTCAGCTGGCTGCTCCCTCCAGACTAGCTTGTACTTCACTGAGCTAACTGCTCTGACTCTGTTAACAGTGAGCTAACAGCTCCCTCCTGAGCTAACTGTTGTCAGTGTGGGAGTCACCTGGGACGGAGGCCGTCGAGGCACAACACGCCTTCGCTTGCTGGGAAATCTTAAGTGCAGAGACGCCTCCTCAACCCTTAAGTCCAAACGGTTTAAATAAAAATGTATTCGTTGTCCCATTTATGACAGTTAAAAAAAATTTTTAGACTCCTGCTCGCCAGTCACAGGGGTAATAACTGCAGCTAGTCAAAGGCGGTTGAATCCTTTTAATGCTGAGAGAAATATGTTTATTACCAACAGGCAACGGTATACATTAAAATACTGTGTACACGTTTTCATACACATTTGCGCTTTTTTATTTTAAACAACTAAAGCATTTGTGTGTTGCACATGGAAGAATCTGCCAATCAGGAACATGAAAAACAAAAATAAGTGCCAGTGATTTCCTCTCATCACAACAAAACACACTTTGAACAGTTCTTGGAGTTCCTGGAGTCTTCTTGAAATTGGTGGCATTCTCAAAAGCTGTGCTGTGTATCTTGTCTCAGAGGATTTACTTGAAGAAGCACAGTAGCATACTTTATGGATGTATTCAAACATGCCATTTTCCTTGTCTCTTGATTTTACATGCCATCATGTGAGCTTGCTAACAATGGCTTGGTTGAGAGAGTTCAGCTGATTTGTCCATTTGTCTAAAGCTGTGTAGCGAGCCCCTCCTCTCTTCTGGTAGTCCAGTTCTAGAAGTTGGTTGACCTGGTCAATTCGGCCATGGATTGTGCTGTCAAAGAACAAGAAAGAAAGTAAGCAGAGCAGCCACATATGCTGTAAATACATTAAATAGACAAATCTGTATTTACACCAAAATGCTCATTCTTTCAAAAGAAGCTGCATTCATAAAACCCAGAAAATATCCCCATTAACATGAAAAACTACATAAAGTCATTGGTTAAAACATTTTACTCAACAGAATACCTCAGATGAATCGTCCTTTCCTACTTCCTACTTAGTTATGTACGTCAAAGAACCAGTACTGCTTGGATGTGAGACAGTGGCAATCAATCTAGTAAAACATGTTAACTGACACTGTCAATGCATACCGCTCCACTCTTTAAGAGATCAAAGGATGCCTACAATGAGGAACTACATCTATTTATAGGAAGGGAGCATCTGACTTCTCAGAAGGCATGTGAGGGAGAAACTTACTTATCCAAGATGCACTGTACGAGCAAACTCTCCACATCACAAACATCAATGTTCAGCTCCTGAAACACAATGGAAACAGACAACGCTCATCGTCACGAAGGTGTATGTAAACTAGTATGATTTCACGTTAAATAATGCAAAGAATTCAACAAACTGCTGGTCATGTATTACATGTGTTGAGACAATCACTATCATCATCACCATCATGCAAGTATGTGAATTTATAAAATTATCCAGTGGCATTAATCTGAAATTAACAGATATTTTTGTTCGGTGGCATTTTTAGTGTGTGGATTATTACATGCTTAAATTGTATTTCATTCACTTGCACTGAAAGTTAATGTCAGCTCTGCCTCTATTACCACATTGCTAGCTATGAAGTTTATGTTTTGACACTTGCATCTGGAAATGTGAGATTTCTTCCAATGAGACCTTTTTCGTCTTTGATATGACAGCTTGGCTTATAGAAAAATGCAAAAGTGGAAATAATCCATTTCAAACAATACATTTTTGCACATAAAGTCACTGTACAGGACATGTTTTGTTGTTTTGCACTTACCTTAGAAATGAAAGGGATGTGTATTCTTGTGTATGGTTTGATGAGTTTGATAAGTACTTGAGTTCTAATGTTTCGTAGGAGCTCTGCAACACAAAATCCAGCATGAGCCACACTTAAAATATCTTTTTCTAACTGATTTGTCATACGTGGCCCGAAGTCACGTTCACCACTCACCCTCTATGTGCTCTCTAATGAAGGGGTCATCCATTATGTTACTGTGATTTGTTTTCAAGATTTTCTCAAATTCAGTGATGTCATTGTTCTGGTAGGCGCTGCAAGGAAAACAATCTGTGTTGTTATACCATATGCATTGTGTCTCCATGACCTGCATGAAAACTCCCATCCTGATAACTGTCAAACACGTTTCAAAATATACGATTTTTGCAAACACTATTCTTATTACAGTTTTGGAAGTGCTTTCTTAGTTTCTTGTTTAGGCAATACAAATTTTAAATATATGCATAGAGTCTGAACAATTTGCGACAGAGGCAGTTATTTATGTAAACATGAAAACAAAAGAGAGGAACAGGGAAGCTATAGACAATAAGGTTCCATTATTTATAAAATATACTGACAGCACTGTTTTGGTAAATACAAAAATTACAAAAAACATTAAAACCATTAATGTTGTTCATGTATCATTTTCTACTGAGAGGAAATTATACAACGGAATCTATTGACAAATTTGAACAAACTGCACACACCAAACTAAAAATTAGCATGCAACTGAACACACAGCACAGTTGAAATACTACAGCAAAAGCATCGGTGAGATAACGACACATTCAAACACAGAAACACTTTTTGGGAACTCTGAGTCTAATTTTAAAGAATTGGCCACCAAATTTGTTGTGATATGAAGATGCACGGCAGCACACACAAACCTGAATAAAAATAATTTTAAAAAAATCTGTAATTCTGGAGAATGAATTTTTGTACATCATCATCACAAGTGAGTTAAGGACTGGTGACAATGATTGCTAAGCACATCTTTCTTCTCTTTTAAAGGTTATTTTTTTACTCACAGTGACATACTTGGTGCCTTCATAAACTCAGTGACTCTGCCTTACAACTGAGTGCATGGGACAACTACACAACGATCAGAAAGTTAAACCATATTATCTAATCCTATTTAACTATACAGCAAGGAATCTCTCTCTCTGTTTTGTGTCCCTCACATATTTCAAGAACCACTCATCTGATCTACTACACACTGTGCTAGAAGTATGACTGGGGACCCAAGGGAATGTTTTGTCGAGACACCACACAATATTTAGCGAACAACCCTCCCTTCAACAGCAGGGGCAGTGCTTCAGGCTCTACAGGATGACTGAGCTGCTGGATGCTTTCATGCATGCATAACATTTCAGGTTTACCATCAATAATAAGAAAATGTCCCATACAAACCATTCTTGTTGCTCATGCTACTTAGTAAAGATGTGGTAAAGATGGTATGGCGCTCAGAATAAAATTGCTACATATAACCTTTGAGCAGGAAGAAATACTGTAATAGCCAACATCAATAGCACAGCTTTTCTTGGAAACAAAGGATGAAAAAACACATTAGTACATGCTTACCTTACTAAGTTTGTCATTGCTAGGATCTCCGGGTCATTTTTGTATGGTTTGGCCTTTGGAAAAAAACATAAGTTACATAGGGCAGTCACTTTTCAATAAGGTAAATGCTGAGTCAATTAACAAAGCACAAACTACTAATTTCAGCAAATCATTCTGCTTAAGGACAATCTGGCTGTTCTTTTTTTTCCCTCAACTTCAACCTGTACAAAGGTATGCAGCAACCAGGAGTCTGCCTCTCTCTCATGCATCATGTTCTTTAACATAAAAGTGAACAAGGTAATTATTACTTTCATACCTCTTGTGAGTCAAAAGGGTTTATTCCTGACTTCATCAGCATGTTGGCTAGGACCAGGTACTTCAGGCATGTTGTCCTTCTTGGGCTGCCAGACTCATCATAGTTTTTAAAGGCCTCAAAGAAGTCCGTGTGAGCTTTCTCAAACTCACCCTCCCTCAAATGCATCTTCCCACCACACTCTGGTCAGAAGCAAACAATCGCAGGTCATTTAGCAGACAGCTTAGACAGTACAGTCACACTTAAATCAGAGATAAACGACTATGCTACCAATGACGATATGTGCACCATCATACCTCTGATAACTCCCATTATGAGCGGGTGAGGAATGGCAGATTTGATGTGAAGGGACTGTTCATACAGGGCTTTCAATTTCTTGTTGTTTTTTTGTGCTGTGTACATCTGGATCTCCAGAGCATAGATCTCTAACAGCTGCGTGCCTTTCTTCAGGTCATCCTCCCCATCATCTGTCTGCAGTTGACATAGACATAGAACAACCACTTATTAGAGTATTATTCTGGTCAACTCCTTATTTACATAAATATATTAACTCATTGAGTGCTAGCCATTTGACAAAACAGAAAGTGCCTTGTGCCAGTGTTTTTGCCCACTTTTAAGTCATATTTCAAGACCCACAGAATATTTTGTTACTATGTCTCTGAAAAAAAACACTCAACAGCTCAAATGAAAGAAGAGACTCTCTATTTCAATATGAAAAAAAATAGTTTTTTCCTTGTTCCCTTCTTCTTTTATCAGAGGTAGAGTAGAGGCCACTTTCACCAAAAACACCACTTTGCGTATATCGTCTCTTTATGCTCTGACTACATCTCCCAGATGCCCCAAAATTACTCATAGGCTGCAGGAGACCGTGATCGGCGACCTGCTGCCGACAAACCTACATACACTACTCACAATAAGTTAGGGATATTGTGAGGTCCTCAGTGGATTTCATACATAAGGTGTTTGTTTCACTTCAGTGACTATTTGGGATAGGGAGGCAATTAGGGTGATAGTCACACCTCATTTAGTGTTTTCCATGAAAGCGCTGCTTTCCACCACTTTCCATGGAACAAGATCTTTTGAGGTGTTACTGCCAGCAGTCAAGCAAACATGGCAGAAGCGAGTCCACCTCTTAAGGCACCGCCAACAAGTTTAAAATCTGATGACTGGATGTATTTTGGATTTAACAAGCTGGAAGAAAACAACGAGTTGGACAAAACAAGCAATATGCAAAAAATATGCAACGGGAAGATAAAATACAGCGGCAATGTGACAAATCCCAATGACCATTCGACGAGACATCACCCAGAACTGAAATATCCCTGACTAAATCAATATTGAATCGTATTCAATCAAAGCAATCTGGAAAATCTGAATCGATATCCAGCCCTACCAAAAATTATAAAAAGACAACCCTTTTCAAATGTGGTATCAATTTCAACATTCTGGGGGTATAAAAAGCTGGTATTGTCAGTAAGTCATTCCCAGTTCATCATTCAAGTAGCCATGAACACATGACATCACTTAACGGACGAGCAGCACTACCTGGCCATAGCACTCATTCAGGTTGGTAGCAGGCAGTCAGGTGTTGCTTGTGAGCTTGGTGTGTTTCAAAGTGTCATCAGCAGACTTGCAGCAAGACACAGAACTACTGGCAGCACTATCTGTAGCACAATATCACCAGGATAGTGAGGAGCAGGAGACGTCACTGTCAAGCTGTCATTGCAGCAAATGGAGGAAACACCTGCTACTGACTTTATCAAGGTTGACTATTTGGGACTATTTTATTGTTTAAACTTCTGGGATAAGAAATACTGAACTGATGAAAATGGTGTTGCTTCTAATTTATTAATAGTAATATCAAAGGGAATTATTACTTATTTCATTAAAATTCTGACTAAATAGGAAAAGCACTCACATAAACAACAATATCCTAAAGTTACTGTGAGTAGTGTAATTATAGCTAAAGAAAAAAAAAAGATGACAAATGTATCTACCTGACACGACTGATGAAGTTGCCGAAGGATCTTTTGCAGCTTCCCATACTCTTCCCTCTCCAAGTAAAGCTTCCCCAACTGCAGGGAAATAAAGAAGAACATCCTGTGTTACTATGAAATGCTGGTTTAGAACTACCTGGAATCAGTGAGGGACCTTTGAATACCTTTGTGTTAGTTTTAAACCACAGTCTGTCATTTTTTGCATCTTTCAAAGCCTCCAGTGTGGTTTCATAGAACTCCTGTAGTAAGTCCATCTAGAATAAGATGACACACTCATTTAGAACATCAGGTACTGCACGGTGAAATGCAACTGTCATATTTTCTATCCCTACCTGTTTGGAGGTAGAGATATAGTCCAGGATGGAGTTGATAGACTTCTCTGAGTAGTTCCTGGTGACAGCACTTCTGATATATGTCAGAAGCTGTTTATACCTGTTCATCATCTCTGGAAAGTTGGTCTACAGGGTTGTGACACAAAGAAAACATATCTTCCAAGATTCGTTTCTGGTGTGATAACTGTGAACAAATGAACATATTTGTTGCAGTGGAGAACCTACCAATTTGAAGTTGATTTTAATCATCTGTTTCAGAGCTTTGAACCCCCATTCTCCTTTCTCTCCTTCTAGTTCCAAGACCTGAACACACCATAAATTCAAGAGAGGTAAATACTGTGCTTTTCTAAAACTGTACTGAGAAAAAAATGTTTTTCATGGAATAGAACTCCACCTTCTGGAAACTGCTTAGTGCTGCTTTGGGATCATCCTCTTTCAAGGCTTTGGAGTTGTAGTACTGGTTCTCCAGGTCCACATTTGGCTCTGAATTACTGTCCTCTGAGTATTCCTAAACACATGATCACGTAAAAGTTCACATCACAAGATTCAACTCAAACATGGATATTACACGTTTACTTAAAAACACACCAGAAACAATTAGTTTGCTAAAACAGGGATAGCAGATTTCCCCTTTCTATAATACTGCAAGTGTGAGCTAACGTTGAGTTAGCCGACGCCATGGCTTGCTAACTAGCCGGTTGGTTTCCTTTCCATGCAATTTAAACTTACTGTCAGCGAAACGTATGTACCCCAAGTTATCTATCCAGCATGGTTAATGTGTTTTACTACTGCCTAACAACATTGTAGCTAAAGCCAACTATGCGCCAACTATTAGCCAGCTAGGAAGCTAACGTTGGTCATCCGGTGTCAGCTTGATATTAGCCAACAAGCTAACTAAACAGCTAACAGTAGCTAGCCCGTACTGTGGGCCCTTCACTGTCAGCGCCCAACGGACAGACGATTAAAATATAAACGCAAATTAAATAATCTCAGTTATAGATACCAGGTCGTAATCTTCTTCATCGTCACACATGAAATCGTCTTCCATGTCAGACATCTTGATGGTCTTCCTTGCACTTATTCAGGGACAGTCAGTAGTCAGGCCTGTCCTCTGTTTTGCAGCGATGGTGAGGTGGTGTGTGTCAGGGTGGCAGGGAGCAACAGCCCGGTTTCCGTCCATAGATGGTGCTGTTGGATCACCTCAGATACGTGAGTAACGATTAACATGATGAACTGTCGCAGCCCGCTGGATGTTGTAGAATCACATGGATGACATGAATATTTAAACACTGTAATATTAGACTGGTGTTACTCTTACAAAACATAACATATTTTGTAAACATGTTTATAAAATAAGATGCATTAAACTGTCCTGTGATCAAAATCCAATAGACCCTTTATCATGGTATAACAATAGATTGTGTTCAATTTGTTGCCTGGCTAATTTTACTTTTAAGAATGCAATGTACCCTGTACAAAGTGAGATTTCCATATCTTTATTACTATAGAGCAGGCCATATATACTCGATAACAATATCAAAACATGCAATTAATGGGGAAATACAGCTCCTATTCAGACGCTGTGCATTTGAAAAAAACAGTCAGGATAATCTTTCCATGAATCCACACCTGTTGTAATTCCACCTACAAAAGCACTCAGAGAGTGCAGACCTATGCCAAGGCAGCATCCTGAGAGAGGGTGTACTCCTGCAAGCCCAGAACGCCTAAGAGTGAACGTGTCAATCAATATTTGATTGATTTCCGAGCTGTGATTTTTGTCCTCGATGCACAGATTTTCGTGATTATCGCGGAAAATAACAATAATTGACTATAAGAATGTGTAAGATTATAAAATGAGAATTCTTTTCTGGATATTTTGAGACCAGTTGCATTGCTCTAGCTCCTTCCTACATGACGTTATGGTTAAAAATACATATTTGACCTTGGTGACCTTGACCTTTTACTGATCTTGACCAAACTGAATCAGTGACTTCTGGATTCCTATATTAGTTTATTTACCGAATTAGGTGACGATTGGCTGAAAATTGTACACCCTGGAGCATTCAGAAATATGCAAAATATCCCATACTTTACTATGGCGTGACCTTTCATTCTTGAGCACCTTGAATGGGGTCTGATCACCACCAAAAATGAATCAGTTTTAAGTTAGGCCACTTCTGACCAATCCTGAAAATTTAGTCAAAATCCATCCATAACTTTTTGAGTAAATAAACCAACAAACAAACCCTGGTGAAAACATACCCTCCTTAGCAGAGGTAATGAAATGCACTATAAGTGAACATTTTGGACAGAGGGTAAATTCAGGCAGATGGTATGAGGACAGTAAAGGCTTTTTGAACATTACAGCATGTAAACATGTTTTGAAGAAACACAAAATATGTATGAACCTGAAAATGAGCATAATGTGCAGTTCCTATATATGTATTTATATAGTGTGTGCATGACACTGAAAATGTAAAGTATATGTATGAAGCAGAAAAAAATTGTAAAGTATTGTACTTGAGTAATTGACTCCAGCCCTCCTGTGACCCTACATAAGATAAGTGGTTGATAATGGATGGATGGATGTCCTTGAGTAAATGTATTGTTTCCATCGCTGCAAATGCCCAATGAACTCCAGTTCGTGTCAGATATCAGTCAGGCCGGCGACTCAGGTTCATGTCAGGATCAGGATTCCGTGACTGTTCTCTCAACAGTCTTGGCTGCCAGACAGAGAGACCATTGGCAGCATCACATCCCTCCCCAGCCTCTCTGCTTCATTTAGGGAGTCAGTCCACATTGAAACATGTGAATTTTCTATTATGACTGAACTGATTACGTTCCTGTTCCGAAAATATACACAATCAGCTTTTGTGTCATCAAGTTATATGTCATAAGTTTATTTTAAAGGACTGATGAGGGCGGGTGAAAAACTCAGGTCCATCAACCTACGTTGTCAGTTTGGCCATAATATTTAGTTTCCAGACATGAATCACCAGCAACAATACTGGGGGGGATGCTTTCTCAGACAAAGTTTTAACTCTAAAAGAATTAGGAACAAACAGGGCAATATTTGGCCTACTTGTCAGAGTGTGTCATAGACAGTGTCTTTCCCTCAGCGACATTATCTAACATGACAGAGCTACTGCATCACCTACCAAAGCAATACTGTGGCTATCTGACCTGCATCAACACTGGGATGGTGACCTGGATGTGTGCGCACACACTCTTGTGACCTGATATGTATGTTCATGCCCACTTGTTGTTGCCTGCATGAGGTGCAGCAGTGGCATGTGTGTGGTGTCTGTCAGCATTTCATTAATTGTACTGGGTTTGCCTCTACACAAAGACGATTGAACTGCCCGCTCTGGTGACACTAACAATGCCGGGAAAGCTGTAGGTCGGAGACAAAAGACACACGGGTCCTAATACACCCTGATCTGTCATCACATCGCCTGCACATCCCCCTGAAAAGATATGGCATTAAGACAACATTATAGCTACAGTCTAGTCTATCAACACACTGACTACCTCTACAGAAGTCATTCCCCAGCTGTGGTGGAACTACACTCTAGTACTTGAAGAGCAAACAAGGACCCTCCCTGCTTTACAACAAGACTTTTATTTATGTGACTGAGTCAGAGAGATGGTGTGATAAACACAAGTTCATGTTTATGTAAACCTGTGTAACCATATTTTAGGCATCCAAAAGTGTGGTATTAAGCCTTATAAACACCTTCAAGCAGGCCTTCACCTTTCAGATCATCTGATGATTCATTTCATAAAATGAGTACATAATTCCCTCGGCGTTAATGTATACACTGGGTTTTATAAGCCGTTTGATTTTTGGTTGCCAAAAACTGTGTTATGCCAAACCTAATAACCTTAATTGAGTTAATATAATCTCATCTTTGACAGTTCCTTAAACATGAGACAAGTGTCTTTAATATGATGTATCTCCAGTATGGCATCTGGCAGCAAAAGCCTGTGTGCCTCTCTGCAGGCTGCCTGCTTGTATACTCTTTACAAATAGCTCTCACCATTAAAGTGCTAACACAAGGGTGCGTATCCTTGTACTGCTGCCAACTCCTTTGTAGATCATTACTCATACATGCACACAAATGCACGCACAGTCACACATGTAGATACTCATATAGTGTAAATATATGGTCTAATATACACACCTGGCTAATCATGCGTGCCTCTGCATGCACATACTATTAAATGCCCGAGAGTTTGCTGTTGCCAACCTTGTTCAACCTGCCCTTAGGTCCTCATAGCTGCTCTCACTTCTCAACTTTTGCAAGATGCGTGACTAGCCTGTTTGTTTTTCTCTCTCTCTTTTGTGTTGCTGTTTTCATTTTTACAAGGTATGTAAAAGCGTGTCTCAATTTTATGCAATAACTTCCATGAAGTGGGGTTGTTATTACAGATGAAATCCTATTTCCATGAGCTGAAACGGCAGTGGCAGCCAAGTCTGCACCCCCTCATACTTTTGCATGTAACAAAAGTAGTTAGGAAAATATTACAGCCAAAACTAAGTTTGACAGGTCTGATCTGGGCTGAGCTCATGTGGACCACTGGTGACTGGTCTGGGTTTAGGATTCAACCTGTCAATTTCAGCTCAATTCTCATTGTGATAAAAATGAAAAACAATTTAAAATTAGAATAAGATTAAAAGGAACGTTTAAACAATTTTGGGGAAAGAGTTAGAGAAAGATTGATGCCACTTTTAAATCTGAACAGTAGCCTAAATATGAAACTAAAGCTAGCAGCTAGTTAGCTTAGCATAAAAAAAATTAAAATGGGGAATGGGGAAGCAGCTAATCTAGCTCTGTCCACATTATAGTTGAGCCTCTAAAGCTCATCAAGTAACATGCTATATTGTTTTATTTATACAAAAATTGACTCTGTTGGACTATTTCTTCTTTGTCGGATACGGAAGATGCAACAACATGACTGCTACTTTGTTGAAGTCAGACGTATCTCTGGTTTCTGTCACTGTCACTGTTTCTGTCAAAAAATACTTATATTTTTTGAATTGCCAAACAATTCTCCCTACATAGTTACAGAGTTGCTGATAATTCTTGTTAGAGTACAATGAAGTGGATTCATGACTGCAAACATGTCACAAAGTCCAGTCAGCCAGCGCTCTCCCTGCAGCAATCAGCACAAGAATATCCCACCCACGCACGCTGATGGTACTCCCCACCCCCCGACAATGGGATGGCAGGCTGACAGCTCTAAGCTGCCTTGTTTTCAAGATTTTCTTCTGCAGATGAAAATAAAAACAGATGTGGCACAAAAGCAGGACCAGATTTAAGGTCACGTCCAGGATGCAGAGTGCAGGATGGTTATGTGAAATAAGCATTGCCTTTCTTGCCCTCTCATTTCTCCTCTTCCTCCTCCCTTGCTCTCAGTCTCTGAGTTTGGTTTAGGAAAACCATTACACAGGGTATATTTAGATAACCTTATGTATTTTAAATGACAAGGCTGATTCTATGGAATTGGTGGTTTCCAACTTCATGTTCAAACAAAGCAACAAGACCACATTCAGTACGACGGCGATGTTTGACCCTCCAGATCCATTCATCAACATCCTTTGGCAGACAGGAAGCTGGTTCATACAGAGTGAGATCGTAGAGATGAAGTTACCCTCTGTTGTCGCAGTTTTGACCTGTCAGAGTAAGCAGAGTGATTTATTTACTGAGCTGACAGCCAAGCTCAAGGAGCCACAGCTGTGAAAGTGCTTGTCAGAAGTAATAAAACCTCTGCCTGTGCATAACTCTACGCCCGTTGAAAGGCTTGCATGTGTCTTCAGCTTCCACATAATGTAAATGTAGATCAAATACTGTACTTATTTCAGGAAGACCTCAGCATGCCTGCTATCATTTGGACTATTGTGTTCTTTGGAGTTTCTTTGTGCCAATTTCACTTCATAGTTTGATTTTCTTTTCTTTCTGGTCATTTCTTTTTGGTTTGCAGTAATCAAGCTTTACAGTAGTTTAATACTATTGTGTTGGTAGAAAGGCTCCAGGAGCTGTTTCTCCCAGTGCATTGAAGGTTTGGAATGAAAAAAATAATAGTTGTAACTCGTACACACACAGTGTGGTTTCCTAGGAGCAGAGGTAATGATGGTTATTCATTAAGGTTTCCTTATGTTAGTGATAGTCTCTGTTTTGTCAATTTGAGTGCAGTTGACTGCAATGACTTCTACGCACTATGCCTCAAACGACGCACCCACACACAAGACGTCTTCCTCTTCCTGAGGAGCGGATACAGTGTCTGGACAGAGCTGACAGAAGGAGGACCCTCTCCAGAGTCACACAAGTCTGCAGGACCAGACAACATACCTGGGTGGGTGCTCAGGGTCTGTGCTAACCAGCTGGCTTGTCCCTGAGCCAGGCTGTCATCCCTGCAGGCATCAAAAAAACACCATCATCCCAGTGCCAAAAAAGTTGAGTGCACTGACTCCCTCATGATGAAGTGCTTCAAGCAATTGGTTATGTTACATATCAAATCCAACCTTCCCACCTCACTGGACCCTCTACAGTTTGCATACTGCTCCAACCATCTCCCACACTCTGGACACTAAAGATGAGCTCAGTCCCCTGCTGGTGACGCTGCTCACCCATGATTGTTCTGCAGTCTGAATCAAACCTCATCAAGTTTGCTGATGACAAAACAATGGTGGACCTCATCAGCAGCAACAGTGTAACATCCCATTGAGAGGAAATTGGAGGCAACTGGTGAGCTGGTGCAACAGCAACAACCTGTCTCTTAACGTCGACAAGACTAAGGAGATGACTGTCTTCAGGAGCAGGTCAGCCGACCACTCTCCACTGTTCATCAGCGGCTCCTCAGTGGAAAGGGCGAAGAGCACTATGTTCCTTGGTGTGACCATCTCTGACAACCTCACCTGGTCTGCCAACCACCTCTGTAGCCAAGAAGGCACAACAACAATTCCACTTCCTGCAGAGACTGAAGAGAGCCAGCCTACCACCGCCCATCCTCACCAACTTCTACAGAGGCACTGTGGGGAGCTGTGAGGATCAGAGTGTCCTGACCAGCTGCATCACTGAGCAGTTTGGGAACTGCAGAGCATTAGAGCGCAGGACCCTGCAACACATAGTGAGGACAGCTGAGAGGATCATCAGAGTCCCTCTCCCCTGTCGTGGATTTTTAAGGCCGGAGGCATTTTAAATAAAGAGTTCAACAAGTTCAACAAAAACTGTCTTTTGAGTCTTTTATTCTCGTGCATGAGAGGAGACGTGAACCACAAAGTCAGAAGAGTTTGTAGCATCTCAATGGAAAAAAAGGAACATTGCATATTTATACCAGAGAGGAACTATGAGAGGATTCTAAGGTACAGTCAAAACAACAGATAAAGACAATAACACCAGTCTTTGCCTGCAGATTCCCACCTCGCTCACGTTCCATCTGACCTACAGTGGAAAAGTACAGACAACCACAAAAGCTAAATACATTTGATTCACCTTCATTGAGCACATGAGAAATACTTAGTATATTGTAAAACAACCAATCATGACCTGACAAATTGATACATTGAGTAAATATTGAGTATAATAATTTTCCATTACACCCCTCAATCCAGGACATTTTCCACAGGCGCTGTACTGGCAGGGCCTTCATCGCACCCCTCACACAGCCTGTTTGCTCTCCTGCCATCAGACAGAAGGTTCAGCAGCATCAGGACCAACTCTGCTCGGTTCTGCAACAGCTTTTACCCTCAAGCCGTCACTGTTAAACACCCTGCTGTAATCCATCACATGACCACACATGTGGTCCTGATCACATAACATGCTGAGGACACAGACTGTCTATCCTCTCACCATAGAGACACAACTCACCCATCCACATCAATGCTCTTTAAAAAAGGACACTGACAAATTATGGACAAAATGAATACTGCTGCATCTCCTTATGTACGTACACTATGTATATTCAACTGAGGTCTGGTAGTATTTAGGTATATTCTTGGTATGTATATTCTGCCTCATTTGTTCTGTCAACATTTCAATTATTATTTGCACAAGGTGCATACTGCTCTTTATTCTCCACACCTCAGTAGCTCACCTTAGTTTAGTCTAGTTGTCTCAGTAGCTCTGTCTAGCTGCCTTGTTCAGTAGCTCTCTTTAGTAGTTTAGACATTTCGTTCCGGTGTACTTGTATGCAGAAATGACAATAAAGAACTTGACTTGACTTAATATCAATAAAACACAGTTAAGCTAGTCCATAAATCTCCAGACATCCAGGATTCACCCTATAGTATTTTTTGCAACAGATTATGAACCCTCTGTTTCTTGAACAATAATGTACACAATCGGCATTTTGCACTTCTTTTGCATTTTGCAGACTTCTAAGCTGAAAGAGAAGGATGAAGCTATGGAATGCTCAAAGTGTTGACAATAATAAGAACCAAAATTAACAGCTGCATGTAGTCATTTTAACATTTTAGTGAATGTGCACTGTATATATGGTAAAGAGTCTGTTGTAGCCTTGTGTGCCTGACCTTGTTTTGTCTGAGGCTATAGACTATGAGCATCCCTGGGATCAAATAAAAGCCCTCACATTCATCCATTAGGATCTACTTTGTTTATTCCTCTGCTAGTGAGTCGCCCATATTGTGAGCTGAGACTAGTGGTCTACTGGCAGGGCGGCATGTGAGATTTTCCAGTCAGTCCCAAATAGTAATTTTCCATTACTTGGAACCAGGGTCTTTGCTGAGAGATTACTTTGATGTACCTTATCTGTCTCTGAGTGCCCTCAACATTAAATGGCAACAAATTACAGTTCTAGGAAAGGCATTTATGTGGGAGGAGAACATGCAGATCATTGTGTGGACTGATGGACATTCATTGGCTCTGGCTTTGTTTACAGCTGTGACAGCAAGAGTCAAGCAAGAGTGCACATGTACAGTATGTGTCTGATTGTTAGTTGGTGCATCGGTGCTTGGATGTAGTTTTGTCTGGCCCTGTTGCACAACCTCCCCAGAGACAGATGATTCACAGGGATCATCCATTTCCCACAGTTGATGCCGCTGCTCATACAAGACAAGGCGCTGCTGTGGAGGTAATCCACAAAGCTGTCAACATTCTACGAAATATTAACTCACAGAATCTAGTCCGTCATAAACAGAGACATCTAAGAAGAGGCATGGTTAAGCCCACATCAAAACCATTTTTGCGATCTAATAAATAATAACAAATGAGCAATTCAGCATTCAGTGTTTTTCCTCTTCTGTGGTCCCATGTGAGTAGGAGCTTGCTGAACCTCAGATAAGACTAAAGAACTAAAAGAAGTTGTCGTCTGATCAGCTGATGCTGGGACCAAAGCATGTTGGTGGGTCTTGGGGGGCTAGTGTTCAGGATACCAGGGCCAGCACTGCATCTGATGACACATTGCGTGCAGACGTTTTTATAAACTCAAACTTGGTTGCCACAACATTTCACATTTATGAGCACTAGACTCGTGCTAAGTATAATAAAACACATGTTATCACACAGCGTATTAAGATGAGGCATATGGCTCAGTTTTAACCATGTCCACAGTAAAAGCTGGCCGACTGCCAGCACTTCCAAACATGCAAACACTTTACCCCTTGAGTAAAGTCGTGAGCTGATTGTATAACAAACAACACAAGGCAGTAAATCCATATCATTTACTGTGGAGTCTACGTCTTCACTGTCTACGTTATGTTGAAGTCTGCAGACCACATATTTACACAGAAGCAACAGGCTATGGTGTGTGCTCTCAGTATACCTCTCAGTATGGCACAGGTTTAGTTTATACATGGTATAAACTAAACCTGTGTGATTTGAGGGGTGAAAAAATATAAATTTTATATTGTTTTCAGGTGTGTGACTGCATTTGGGTTTTTTTTGGGGGGGGTGGGTCCGTCACAATCCACAGAAAGAAAGGTGGAGAACCTCAGCAGAGTTAGAAATAGAAGTTATAAATCCAGATTTTTACAATCTGTAAAGAGTTAGGAGGCGGCAGAGAGGAGGGTTTACAAATGTTTCTGGGCACAGTTCCCACAAAGGCGGGAATTCCATCCCGCTTCATCAATCTGGAGATGTTTACCTACAAAATGTGGGGGCATGATGCAGTGTCTGTCTGTGTGTGTGTGTGTGTGTGTGTGTGTGTGTGCGTGCGTGCGTGCGTGCATGTGTGCGTGTGTGTGTGTGCGTGTGTGTGTGTGCGTAGTCAACGTATACCCTTGGCTCTCATGACTCTGACGGGACAGGAGCAGGGGGTTGCGAAGATATTATCAGGCCCCGATTGGTTATGATGACATCCAGATAATAGCAGAAAAATGCATGCACGCACACACACACACACACACACACACACACACACACACAAGAATCTCTTCTGCTCTGAGCCTGCCACTACTGGCCCTATCTCACACACACACGTGCGCACACACAGAAACAGACACACACACACCAGAGCCTGAAAATTACAGCTTAGCATGCAAGCATTGAGCAGATGGGTTGCCTAACGACTGTTGTGTACAGTGCAGAGGGAGTGTGCTGCTTTCCCATTACACTCCCCCTTACAACTCACTGGACCCCAAAGCACAGG
Source organism: Synanceia verrucosa (assembly GCA_029721515.1). Lineage (NCBI taxonomy): Eukaryota > Metazoa > Chordata > Actinopteri > Perciformes > Synanceiidae > Synanceia > Synanceia verrucosa. The sequence continues at coordinate 23,672,154 of CM056549.1, forward strand.
TCTGGCTTTCATTTACGTATTGCTTTAACTGGCACTAGCATGACATATGCAGGTTGCAGGTGGTCAGACAATGAAAAAAAACCTTGGATACTGCTTTACACTTGCTTTTTTTGGGAGGGAGTTATCACTTGTTACATGTGATGTGAAGTTTCTTATTTATGGCACTAAATTGTGTCCTTGATTTATACTCATTTGTTAACTAATGCAGCATAACATGATGAAAGTCTCTTATTGTCAAAGCATCAAACCACAATCCTTTCAGAAGAAGAGGCTTTCAATGACGTCAGCCTGTTAGCGTGAGAGTTCGAGGTAGACTGCTGAGGATCTGTCATGATTGCTGTCAAAGGATGATTACTTTAAGATGATCTCATTTAATGATCTAATATTTGCAACATATCACACTACTCGTCTATCATTAAAGGGGGATAATTTGCTTCTTAAAATCAACCTGGGCTCCTTTTCTCCTCCTTGGAGAATGTAATATTAGAGGATTCCCAGAGGATACCATCTATTGAAATTGGAAACATTCAAAAATGCATTATTAAAGCAAACAGAAGGAGACAATACCAAACTGACTAGTACAGAACTGTATGTTTCTCTCTGAACAGCGTACCACTCTCATGCTGTATTCATCATTGTTTGTACAGATTAATCTGCTGTATACTTTCCAGATTTTTACATTTTTACAAGTATTATTTCTACTCCAATCACATAGTTAAAACCATTTATTTTAAAAGGGACATATATTTTTGTCTTGTTTCTGAATGTTGTCCTGTCACTTCCTGTTATATTTTGGAGTAATCCTGTCTCCCTCTTGTGCCAGGTGTTTTTGCTTCCTGCACTCCTGTGTTCCCACCTGTGTGATTGTCAAGCCCCGCCCTGATTGTTTCCAGTTGTGTCCCATTACCTCATTTTTAAATGGTCCTGTCTCTCCTTTGTCTTTGTGAGATCCTCGCATTTAGCCATGTCACATCCATGTCCATGTCCATGTCAACATCAACTTAAGTCAAGCCAAGTCAAGTCCCTGTTCCCTGTCTCTGCGCCGTTTTAGAAAGAGTGTCTTTTTGTTGTAGTTTTGTCCTCCATAGAGAGTGATTTTGTTTTGATCACACAATAGCCTTAGTTTATCGTTTTGTATTCATGTATTTTGACAGTCCTGTGCTACACCTGTGAGAACATTAAAAGACTGTTAGTTGGAAGAGTTGCGTCTTGGCGTCATGCATTTGGGTTCCCACTGAGTCCAGACCACGCTCTTGACAGTACAATCTCACCAAAACAGAGCCCAGCTGACTCCCACCCGACAGAACAGGCTATGCCAAATTTTGACCAAGCAGAACCGTGGCATTGCTTGGCCAAGTATCTTTATCCTTCCTATGGAGGTGACACAGACTATGTCTGCTTTGAGAGCTCATACCTGGCACTATCCTCACAACATCTCTGGGTTGGTGCCTTGAGAAGAAAACAGGGTTCACGGAGCTCCCTCAAGGTCCCGGGGAAATGCCAAACCAGAGACAAAGGGCTGAGCCAACTCCATGCCAGGGGCAGAGCTAGATGACCGAGTCGACTACGAGCCAGAACCGGAGCCAGCACCAGAGCCAGGGTGCCGAGTCAACTCCATGCCAGAGCCAGAGCCAGAGGGCAAAGCCGACTACACATCAGTGTCTGAGCCAATGCCAGAGCCAGCGGGCCGAGCCAATTCCACACCCGAGCCAGCGCCAGAGCTGGAGGGCCGAGCCGACTCCATGCCCGTGCCAACGCCAGAGCCAGAGCCAACTCCTGTTCCACGTCTCCTGACCCCTGTTCCTCATCCCTCAACAGTGGTCTGGCTATCATCTGCTTCTTGTCTCCATCTCGCTGCTTGCAAGCACCCGCAGCGGCCCAAAAATAATGTTCCCCAGCTGCAGGACCGGCCCAAAGCTCCTGTCTTGGAGCTGCAGGTGCAGCCCAAAGACACTGCTGAAGCAGCAGCCCGAGGACTCCGCTCCCCAGCTGAAGCAGCAGCCCAAAGTCTCTGCTCCTCAACTGAGGCAGTAGCCCCGAATCCATGCTCCTGAGCTGTGGCAGCAGTCCCAAATTCACATTCCCCAGCTGCGGCAGCATCCCTGAGTCCCCATTCCTGAACTGCAGCAGCCCTGACAGCCCCGAGTCCACATTCCTGAGCTGCAGCAGCCCCGACAGCCCCCAGTCCACGTCCCTGAACTGCATCGGTAGCGAGCCCACATCCCTGAGTGGCCTGAGCAGCGGGCCCACATTCCTGAACCACCTCAGTCCCAAGCCCCCATTCCTGAACGCCTCAGTTTGGGTTCCCACTGAGTCCAGACCACCCTCTTGACAATATCATGCTCACTTGAAGGTTAAAACTTCCATGCATAAATGTTCAAATGTTCTCTTTCTCTTATTTTTCCATCTATCTTGAAACGCCATGTTATAGTGTCTCTTTAAACCTCCACTACTAAAAAAGCTCAGTCTGCTCTGCAAGAAAAGTTTTCTAGCTCTGGGCAATATATAGTGATATAAGCCTGCATGTGACATAATAAGGGAGCTAAATCTGAATGGTTTGTTGAATTACATTTTTCCGATCTGGCCAGTCAAAAAAAGAGACTTGGTTGTCTTATTATCAGTTTATGGGTTGGTAGGCACTCCAGATACCCAAATGTATGTGGACAGGAGTTTTTCATGACGTTCCTTACAATTTAATATAGATTAATGATTTTGTTTAAGTTTTCACAGTTATATTTTGGAATTTAATGTGTAATTTTATTGTTTAGCTTTTCATTTGCATCACACAATTAATTTGGCAGGGCGGCATGGTGGTGTAGTGGTTAGCACTGTCGCCTCACAGCAAGAAGGTACCGGGGCCTTTCTGTGTGGAGTTTGCATGTTCTCCCCGTGTTTGCGTGGGTTCTCTCTGGGTACTCCAGCTTCCTCCCACCATCCAAAAACATGCATGGGGATTAGGTTAATTGGCTAATTTAAATTGACTGTAGGTGTGAATGTGAGTGTGAGTGGTTGCCTGTCTCTATGTGCCCTGTGATGAACTGGAGACTTGTCCAGGGTGTACCCTGCCTTTCACCCTAAGACAGCTGGGATAGGCTCCAGCCCCCCCGCGACCCTATGAGGATAAGCGGTAGATAATGGATGGATGGATGGAATTAATTTGGCAATGTTTGTTTATGTAGTTGCTTATTTAAATATTCATCATTACTCTGTGTGGGCCTAAAAGGAACATGCCATTTCTGAATGGGCAAAAGGCGAGAGAGTAATGATATTACTGTGCTGACGTCAAAGTGCTCCCAAGTGTAATTCCGCCATACATTATAGTTCTCCTTTTTATCCACTTAGAAAATTACCATGTTTTATTTTGTGCAACCATACTTGGGTCGTGTAACTACTCACGTGACCCTTTAAATAGGGAAAATGTGGAAGTGCTTGGTTGATTTGAACTTCACCCCTGTTTGGATTCCAATGAAAGTACTGGGCTACGCTAAATGCTAACAAAATAGCGCCGCGTGCCAGAGCAATTGAGTGCACACACAAAGACGAGAGAGGTATGTATCAACTTGTCTAAGATCAGGGAAGAACATAGTTCAGTATGGAAATATGGTGGCATGTTCCTTGAAGAACACTAGCAACCACTTGGTGGAAACTACTGGGCATCCCAAAAAAAAAGACCAACCAAAGTTGAGTTTATATACTTTAATATGAGTCATTCCCTATTTCCATTTCACACACAACAGTAAAAAAATGTGCTCTGACATCAAAAAATGTTAATAGTCCAATAGTAAAGGGATGCCCTGACTGACAAGGTCATAATGACACCATCTGACCTGTTTTCCCTGATACAGTCACAGACACGCATTAATGAAGCCAAACCGGCATTAAAGAAGCACCCATCAGGTCACACTCACAGCCCTAGATTTACACACACCTATCTTTATTACAAGCTCCCTTTAAAAGGCATCAGTCACCAGCTTGCTCAAAGCCGTACGAGAGGACGATTGATGTTGTCTTCATGTGCGTGACCCCTCTTTATGCATGTTCAGTGGGAGCGTGTGGTAGAGACAATGGGGGGAGCCTGTCTGCAGGCCTTGCTATACCTAATCTGCTGTTGCATGCAGGAGGTGGCGTGTCAGACAACCATGAAGGTAACTTCAGATGGACAAACGGCCGCTCTGAATTACATCACTTTGTGAAGATGCCTTTGTTTCTGTGAAACCAAACACATCAACATGAATGACATGGCGAGATGGCTGTAATTGAGATGTCTACGCAGGAAGGCGTATTGAACTTCTGTTCTCAATTTCTCCCCATCTCGCACGATATCTCATCCATGATACTTCCATTCCTCATTCTCCTCTCTCTCTCTCTTTCTCTCTCTCTCTCTCTCAACCTCCATCTTCATCCTCATCAATCTGTCTCTCTGTGAGGCACAGCGCTGTGATATCCTATACAGTCTGCACTTTTGTCCTGGATAATGGTTTTCAGATTCTTCAAGGTGGCCTGAACCTGTGCCAGAGCTGAAAATGGAAAACAAACACAAGTCCACCACCCTCTGTTCCTACTTAGCTCCAATGTAAGCTGATTATTCAAGTTCTTAGAAAAGTTTGTAATGCCTTTCATGTATTTCATGTGGGACTCCGATCTCTCAATGGCCGCACAGGCAGGGCGTGAGTTTGTTTTATTACTGTCTGTCCTTATGTAATATAGTCAAGTATGGAGGAATCAGTCATTAGTTTTAGAGAGAGGAGAACGTGCCAAGAAATGTGTTAACACGTCCTTGTGAAACTTCTGCATGTGTGAGCCAGGCCTCTGTTACAGGTTATCGTTCAGATCAGTAAACGTAATCCATAATCTAGCATCATTCTGGGTGCTTTATCGAGCCCTCCTTACATCACACATGGCCTTCCTGTATAGTTCATCCAGACCACAGAACTATGTTAATGCTACTAGTACCAGTCTACTACTCTTTTTTCAAGCCTTTCAGTTGTTGTGATTTCTGCTTGAGATCTTGTCAAGCAAGCCATAATTCCACCATGGTGTTACTATTGGACAACTGAAAAAGTGATTATATTATAATGTTATAATGTTATTATATTATAATACATTATAATGATTTGAATATTGTATTGCTTTGAATTTGCTGTGTAAACAGCTAATGGCTCTCAGTTCAATGACACGTTATCCCTGTGTGGTTCTGGTGGGCATTTAATCCCTGGACAGCCGTGGCTATTTTCTATGAATCAATATTAGCATGGATGTCTGACCTCAGGCTTGCTGACTCCACCAAGGTCCAAATAAAAGCACAGAACTAGAACTGCAATCTGTTTACATCCATGTCATCACTTTATCTTCCTTTTTAAAAGAATGGTAACAACACAAAAGCGACAAACCATAACGCGGTAATGTGAGCGGAACTCCAGGGCAGGGGCCGCGGGGCCGCAGTGATAGTGGGCGATCGGGAATGCTGCTTCCCAGCCAAGGCCAGTCGGTAGCACCGGGTGTCTGCCTGGAGGTCCAAAATTTCAAAGTGTTACAGTAAATAAAAAGCAGCCACCTTGGGCATCACCACGGAGATGTGAGAGGGGGAATGGTCAGACACAGCTCAGGAACATTTAAAGGTACAGACACAGAAACAGCCTGTTCTCAGCAGAGCTCAATACAGTGATTTTTAACTGGCTAGAATTCAGGACCAGGGCTGAGTCTGGGGTAATACACTTTGAATACAATATTGTTGGACATCTGAGACCTATGTAAAATCGCAGAAAAGGTGTATAATATGTCCCTTTTAATTTTATGCAATGAATCTATCATAATTAACATATGCATTTTTGAGTTGTGGCCAAAAACATGTTCCAAGGAAGGTACAGAGAAATAAACGCACAGAAACCTGAAAAGATTTTGCCTCAGGCCATAATTCTTGCTGGCATAGAGACATAAAAGCATCCTGCAGCATGACGGCAGAGAATTTTCACTTATATCACTCTGTTTCATTCAGTTCACTGGCTACATAAATTTGTGCATCATTGTTCGAAAGAGATTAGGAATCGCACGTAACAAAGGTCCCCATGTCATCCATAGTCCCAGGTCTCATGTTCATGAACTTGGTTACTGCACCAAGGTGCACCTGCATCGTGATTATCTATGTAGACTACAAGGCCTTTCAGTCAACCCTTATCCAGGAATAAACATAGTCTATATCATGACTGAGCTGACAATGAAACACGAATGCTAAAAGATATGAGTCTGTCAGTGACACCTAGGGTGACTAGGTGTCCCGCTTTCTGCGGGACTGCACAGCATTTTCATCACTTTTGATGTGTCCCCCAAATTGAGACAATGTCCCACATTTCATTTGCAGCTACAAAGACTGGGAAAGTATTTATCCATAAAGCCACTGGAAAAGTATTAATTATTCCCGTAAAGTTTTTCTGTGAGTTCTTTATCACCAATTGTGCACACACACACACACACACACACACACACACGCACACACACACACGCACACACACACACACACACACAAACACACACACATACACTATATTGCCAAAAGTATTCGCTCACCTGCCTTGACTCACATATGAACTTAAGTGACATCCCATTCCTAAGCCATAGGGTTCAATATGACGTCGGTCCACCCTTTGCAGCTATAACAGCTTCAACTCTTCTGGGAAGGCTGTCCACAAGGTTTGGGAGTGTGTTTATGGGAATTTTTGACCATTCTTCCAGAAGCATATTTGTGAGGTCACACACTGATGTTGGACGAGAAGGCCTGGCTCTCAGTCTCTGCTCTAATTCATCCCAAAGGTGTTCTATCAGGTTGAGGTCAGGACTCTGTGCAGGCCAGTCAAGTTCATCCACACCAGACTTTGTCATCTATGTCTTTATGGACCTTGCTTTGTGCACTGGTACACAGTCATGTTGGAAGAGCAAGAGGCCAGCTCCAAACTGTTCCCACAAAGTTGGGAGCATGGAATTGTCCAAAATGTCTTGGTATGCTGAGTTCCTTTCACTGGAACTAAGGGGCCAAGCCCAGCTCCTGAAAAACAACCCCACACCATAATCCCCCCTCCACCAAACTTTACACTTGGCACAATGCAGTCCGACAAGTATCGTTCTCCTGGCAACCGCCAAACCCAGACTCATCCAATAGATTGCCAGATGGAGAAGAGTGATTCATCACTCCAGAGAACGCGTCTCCACTGCTCTGGAGTCCAGTGGTGGCGTGCTTTACACCACTGCATCCGACGCTTTGCACTGCACTTGGTGATGTATGGCTTGGATGCAGCTGTTCGGCCATGGAAACCCATTCCATGAAGCTCTCTGTGCACTGTTCTTGATCCTATCTGAAGGCCACATGAAGTTTGGAGGTCTGTAGTGATTGACTCTGCAGAAAGTTGGCGACTTCTTTGCACTATGTTTCCTCAGCATCCGCTGACCCCGCTCCATCAGTTTACGTGGTCTACCACTTCATGGCTGAGTTGCTGTTGTTCCCAAACACTTCCACGTTCTTATAATAGAGCTGACAGTTGACTGTGGAATATTTAGGAGCGAGGAAATTTCATGACTGGATTTGTTGCACAGGTGGCATCCTATCACAGTTCCACGCTGGAATTCACTGAGCTCCTGAGAGCGACCCATTCTTTCACAAATGTTTGTAAAAGCAGTCAGCATGCCTAGGTGCTTGATTTTATACACCTGTGGCCATGGAAGTGATTGGAACACCTGATTCTGATTATTTGGATGGGTGAGCGAATACTTTCGGCAGTATAGTGTATATATAAGAGAGAGGATTAGCAAACAGAAAAGGTAACAGAGCAGCTGGACTAATGAGTGTTTACCACACTGTGCAGCATTCACAATCATACCGATCCATCCATCCATTTTCTAACGCTTATCCTCATAGGGTTGCGGGGGGGCTGGAGCCTATCCCAGCTGTCTGACGGTGAAAGGCAGGGTACACCCTGGACAAGTCTCCAGTTCACAGGGCACAATCATACAGATATAATAAGAAATAAACTGGTTCTTGTAGTAATTCTGTAGATGCATGCAAGTAATTACTACTAAAAAAGAAACTTTTGCTTCCATTGACAACTGTTGTTTTACTTTATGGAAGTGTTGGAAAAATACATTCAAACCAAATCTATTTGTTAAGTTCTAAATAAAGGCTCAATGCACAGGCTGCATTAGTATTTCATTGTACTGATATTTATAAGTTAATGGTTCCAATTGAAATTGTCCTACATTGTCCCATTGTGGCTCGTTGGCACCTGGTCACCCTAGTGACACCTCTTGCTTGAGTTTGAGGGTTTGGTGATAAAGATGCTCCCAGATGACTGGTGCCAACACATAGTCTGAACACTGGGGAGCACATGGACAGATTTCATGATCAACAGACTGATTTATTAGTTTAGCTTTTGAAATCGTGCTAAAAAAATATAAACTGCTATCATAAATGTTTTGTTTAATAGAATCAAACAGGTTAGGTGTGGGATCAAATGTCACTAAAACTCCATCTCGTCAGGCTCAAAGTAATGCATTTGTGCCCAGCTCGTCAGACAATGCACCAGTCAGCATCTCGTTAGAAGCTATTACAATTACAGGTGTGACATAAGTGTGTGAGACTTGATGAGACCACCAGAGGAGATGCATATGTTTGTTCTGAACAACAATGGCAGCTCCTGAAGATGTTAGTGTCAATGTTGCAAAAGCAGCAGTTACACCTGAACTAGAGAGTATTTCTTTTTTCGCTTTCGTTACTTTCATTAACAGACCATCACAAGTATTTTATAAAAGTGTCTGACCTTTTTCAAACAGTTTCCAATGAAGGCTTCTCACGTGATTTTGTAAAACAAACCATATGACAGGGTCAGGTTACCCATGTCTTCAAATCTCCCAAAGTTTATGATCTTTAACTAGTCATTTGATTAATTTTACACCTTTAATTCTGCTGGTGGTGTCCTCATCAACTCCTACCATTGTACTTCCTGAAGCCCTTTTGCCACACCAGTGTATGTGCATTCTCATGCACCAAAACCTTCATCTAGCCCCTTTAAAGAGGCCCTGACAGAGCCCTGTGCCCACTATTTGTTCAAACCACAACTGCAAGACCATCCTCAGGGGATATGGCAACCCACATTGTCTGTTTCAAGAACACACAAAGCACCACAGTGAGCTTTCTGCAACCTCTGAAGGCTTTTATAACATCACTGTAAACTGTTACTGGTTCAGGTGAGAAGTGTGACCACATAGAATTCACAGAGCAGAGATACTGATGAGTTCTGAAACTGCTTCATGCACGCATGCCATGTTACAGGATCTGGACGTAAAGTGGGGAGTGTTTAATCTCCACAATGTGAACTGCTGTGTCCAATTGCTGAGTAAGGCCAGCAGTGAGCCAGAGGGAGAGAAGAGTACTCTGGTTCGCACGAATTGTGTAATTTCAAAGATCAGATAGAGCCAGCATTTTGGAGCACGCACAGTGCAGCTGGCAAGTGATAAAAATAAAACTGTCTTAATGAAGTCTAATACAACCTGTAATACATTATAATCTCGATAAAATGTAAAATACAGTATGTACAGTTGTGCAGGTAAAATAAAGACAAACAAAATTACATATTTATGTTTTCTTTCAAGGCAGCACGATGGTGTAGTGGTTAGCACTGTCGCCTCACAGCAAGAGGTTACTGGGTTCGATTCCCGGCCTTTCTGTGTGGAGTTTGCATGTTCTCCTTGTGTCTGCGTGGGTTCTCTCCGGGTACTCTGGCTTCCTCCCACCATCCAAAAACATGCATGGGGATTAGGTTAATTGGCTAATTTAAATTGTCTGTAGGTGTGAATGTGAGTGTGAGTGGTTGTCTGTCTCTATTTGCCCTGTGATGAACTGGAGACTTGTCCAGGGTGTACCCTGCCTTCTGCCCTAAGACAGCTGGGATAGGCTCCAGCCCCCCCACGACCCTATGAGGATAAGCGGTAGATAATGGATGGATGGATGGATGGATATATATATATATATATATATATATATATATATATATATATATATATATATATACACACAAAAGAAACACAAACATGGGTCCATTCAATGTATTGTCATGTGTTTGACATTTCATTGCCGTCATTCAAATTCATCAAATTCAGCAAAGTTTCTGCCTTGAGTGTTGCTCTTGTTTGCATAACCAAAAAGTGGTCACGTGTCACGAATGTCACAGTGAGGGTCAGTAATGCGTGTGGCCCCCACTTTCCGTGGCCATACGTGTGTTCAGTGGCTCTGACCTGATTTTCGCATGCTACACACTTGCTCCAATGGTGACTCATGACAACACGACCCTGCCTTTCACCCTAACACAGCTGGGATAGGCTCCAGCCCCCCCGAGATCCTATGAGGATAAGCGGTAGAAAATGGATGGATATTTTCTTTCACTTTTTGTGAGTGCTTTCCTTTTCTGTGGACACCACGTGTGTGTGTGAATATATATATATATGTACATATATATATATATATATATATATATATATATAAATATATATGTGTGTATGACTGGAGCAGCATCCCCGCAGCTCCAGGACCTTGGAAGTGATGGTGAGGCGAGTAAATCTGAGGGCTGAGGGGTGGTCTCTGAGCCTGCCCCAGTCTTGGCAGGACCCCTGGGCCCAAATTGAAAGCAGACATGTTTGGAGTTCATTTTTTGAGTTACTACTGTTCGATTGTGATTTACAAGAGTGTGTGAGATATGGAAATCTCTCACGCAACTCAAGATGTGGGCTGAGTGAAAGCACATTGTGAAACAGGCCCCTCCGCCCTGTGGGAAGGACTGATCTGTAAACTCATGCTATCCCCTCATTTACCCAGGATTGTTAATTCAATGCTGTCATCCTTTAAGCATGTCATCTTCTCAAATAGAGGAATTATGTTGCAAATGGGAAAAGCTTTCCAGAAAGTTCAGGGGTGTGAAATATTATTTTTGGAAGAGTTTTTCTCTAACAATAAATTTATAAAGGGAAAAAAAGATTTAGATTTAGGGTTATTGCACCTCCTGCACTGTTGGTAAAATTCCAATGACTAGAGAGCCTCTGTGAATACAATTTTAATATTTATTCAGTTAAGTAGTTCAAAATGACATGGAGTATTGGTAAATACAACACTTGTCACCAACTCTGGTCTGAGACAAGCAGCACACATTGCACGGCTTGTTGAGTTGCACCTGTCCTGGTTGACAATGTTGGTGCAAAACAGAGCCAGTACACTGGAACTGATGCATTTCTCACATGTGTAGGTGGCACATGTTTCTCAACGTCAAAGTGTTTTTTCAGCAGAGGGTCACCGATCGCAGTCTCCTGCAGTCTGTGAATAATTTGGGGGCTTCTGGGAGATGTAGTTGGAGCATAAAGAGACGGTGTACGCCACGGAGATCAAAGCAGGAAGTGGAGATGATCTCAATTAAAGAGCAACATGGATGGATTCTGGACAAAAAGTGGTGTTTCTGGTGGGAGTGGCCTCTACTCTACCTCTGATAAAACAATGGAACAAGGTGGAAACAAACATTTTTTCATGATGAAATAGAGAGTCTCTTCTTTCATTTGAGCTCTTCTCTGTTTTTAGAGACATAGTACAAACTATTCTGTGGGCCTTAACACTGACACAATGCACTTTCTATTATATAAAATGGCTGGCACTCAATGAGTCAAAGTCATAATTTTACAAATAAAGTCATAATATTCTAATGTGTTGTTGTGGACGAGAGGTTGGTAAAAACTTCAGTAAAGTTATAAAGATATTTGCAGATTTGAACTTCCAGGTTCAATACATGAAATACAACATGATCTAAAGATGTAAAAGATGCATTTCTGCTATGCTGGTGAGAAGAAGAGCTACAAAGATATTTTTACTGAATCGATCCTCAGTGTTCCACCGATAACATTGTTCCTGAGGAGACAGTGGATGGACCGTCTACAAAGTGCAACACCAGAAAGAAAAATATCCAATAACTTTATTGGATATTTGGACATTATAAACTGTAGCATCATCATGTTAAGCTCAGACACAGAAATCTTGTGCTTACTGAAAATAATAGTATGTATATGTTATTGAATATTACTCACATAAAAATCAAACAAAAATCCATAAAAAATCCATAAAATCACTTCTTGTCAAAATCAGTGTGGTGTTGTAATATCAGCAGCATAAGCTGAGATGTATCTGAGCTGAATGTCGTGACTTTATTCTTATAAAATTATGACTTTAATCTCAGAAATTTACAACTTTGTTCTCGTAAATTTACAGCTTTATTCTGTAATTTTAAGTGTGTGAAAAGTATTTTTTCTGTGTGTTTCAAATACACCGTCGTACAAATTCTCTGTATATTGATTGCGAGTTCATTACATGGCTCATCTGCCTTTGTTTCATAATTGTTTTAGCATTTTACTCACAAATGTTAACTGCTTTCACAATGCGTGCTTTGTTACTGAGGTGAATGGCAGTTAAGTAAATGTTTTTATGACTAATTCCCAACAACAGATGCCACAGGTAAACAGAAACACATGTAGGTTCAGCAGTCTGTTTTGCTCAAGAGGATGAAAGCAGTACACCTTTGGTTATGAACCAGCCCGTTCAGAGCATAAGTGATCTCAGAAGTCATTTCCTCTGGCCTGTGGCCTGGCCTCTCACATGCATGTTGCCTCACATGAGTCTCTGTTGGAAACACACACCCAAACACACATAAACAGACACAACAACCACCGGACTCTTTCCTCTGTACAACACCAGTTCATCCATCTGTGTCTGGCCACAAAACTTTCCTCCCTTTATAGCCTTGGCTTCTCCAGGCGAATGAGCGCCTTAATGAAACACTAACAAACTGTGTGAGATGAAGGTGAAAAGATAAAAAGGTGGCTGAAAGAGAAATGGAGGTAAGCACCATGAAATCAGTAATCACCTAATTATTAAGCAAAGCTCAAGGCCAGTCACATGGGGCAGACAGGGATACTTCCTGAGAGTCAGCTGCTATTAGGTATTCATAAGAGTAATGTAACTGTTCTCCATCCAGCATCGGCTCCTGTTCTCCAGTTCGGCTTCTCCCATCTCCACCATTAAAAAGACATCCATCTTTACAATGAGACAGAGAGGGAGGCACGACAGAGATTGAGAGGGACTGTTATCTGTTACTACTTCCATCCATCCATTATCTACCGCTTATCCTCATAGGGTCGTAGGGGGGGCTGGAGCCTATCCCAGCTGTCTTAGGGTGAAACCCTGGACAAGTCTCCAGTTCATCACATGACACATAGAGACAGACAACCACTCACACTCACATTCACACCTACAGTCAATTTAAATTAGCCAATTAACCTAATCCCCATGCATGTTTTTGGATGGTTGGAGGAAGCCGGAGTACCCAGAGAGAATCCACGCAGACACAAGGAGAACATGCAAACTCCACACAGAAAGGCCCCGGAGCCGGGATTCGAACCCGGTACCTTCTTGCTGTGAGGAGACAGTGCTAACCACTACACCACCGTGCCACCCCTGTTACTACTTGTAACAAATAAAACCAAATGGATGCATCCCATGGACATAGACAAGGCTCAGCATGTGCAAAAGCACAAAGTCATGCAGATTCACTTCCATATGACATCTGTACATATGACCCGCTTAGACAAACACACACACAACTGATGACAAACTTGTGGATGCAAATAAACACATAAATACCACAGAGATTATGCTCACTGTTGAAAGCAACAGAGTGGGTGCAAGCACTTGTGAATCCATGAACTTGTCAGCTTTTATAATGAGGGTTACGAAAATAAAACACAAAATACTGGCTCTCGCTAACTTCTGTCATAACACATGACACAGACATTCCTCTCAGAAGCTAATGAACAGTTGAGTGATTCAGTGTTATGGTTATCGTTCCACTGAAGCCAGTAGCTATGAGAAGATTAAGAAGGACTTCAGCTCTGCTCCAAAGGTATCTTATTTGGCTTTTCACTTGAGGGAGATCATAAGTCCATTTTGCTGGCTTATTATCTGTGTGTGTGTGTGTGTGTGTGTGTGTGTGTGTGTGTGTGTGTCCTCTCCTGCTGTCTTGTAACAACTCCAAACCACACCACAAATCAAACAGCATTCAGCTTTCATTTTGTATTTCTGAGTATTGGCTTTTGTTGCATTTTTTTCTGTTGTTCTTTTGAAGCAAATGCTTTCAGAGCACATATCTTACTTTTGGATTCTAAAACCAGTTCCAACAAGAGTGAAAGTTCTAATAGAGTGAGCTTAAATTCATTGTGTGACAAGTATATATTTATATAGACTATACACAGCAAAACCAGTCACTTAAACTGTGACACCTGAAATATCAACAATATCCAGAAATAAATAAAATATGTATGAAAATAAAAAGTGTGTAATTGAAGCAACACTGATACCATTATACTAAAGACAGCAGCAACAGCCATTACAAAATAATTAAAAATAAATAGTAACAAATAGTAAATAGTAAAAAAAGTAACAACTGAGGGTAAATTCAAGGGAATACCAAAGATAATAAAATAATACTAATGATAATGATAATAATAATAACACAAGACAATATGAATAACAACAACAACAACGATAATAATAGCATAAAACTATATTGTTGAAGGTTGCTACATAAACCATATATACTGTATATGGAATTCAACGTTCACAATTCACAAGCTTTAAAACATATTTTCTATCCAGGAATGACAGTAACTGTAATCTGGCATCTCAATCAAAAAACGAGCAAATCTGAAAATGTATGGATGACAACAATATCCATCCATTATCTACCGCTTATCCTCATAGGGTCTCGGGGGGGCTGGAGCCTATCCCAGCTGTCTTACGGTGAAAGGCAGGGTACACCCTGGACAAGTCTCCAGTTCATCACAGGACACAGAGACAGACAACCACTCACACTCACATTCACACCTACGGACAATTTAAATTAACCAATTAACCTAATCCCCATGCATGTTTTTGGGTGGTGGGAGGAAGCTGGAGTACCCAGGGAGAACCCAGACAGACACGGGGAGAACATGCAAACTCCACACAGAAAGGCCCCAGGCCCGGGATCCGAACCTGGTACTTATGTAGTATATATATATATACACGTATAAACGTGTATATATATATATATACATACACACACACACATACATACAGACATAATATTTATAATAAAACACACTGTATTTCTGTATTTTCTACTGAGAAGACAACATAATCTTGGCATTGTACTAAAGTCATCGCAAAACTTAAATATAGTGAAAGCTGAAGCCTAACTATGTGCAGCTCAGCTCAAAGAAACAGAGTCAGCACCTGACACTGTGGAGCAGGACCTGACAGGCCACCGTACAAAGAAAATAACCTTTAAATGAACCCTGTGGACTTTGTGGGTGTTAGCACTCATCTGCCAGTGGTCTTAGATTACTGCACTGATCTACAGATGAAGAACAAGAAACGCAGCACAGGGCAAAGAAAAGGCAGGGAAAAAAGATAGCTGGCAAGTAAAAATACAGCAAACAGGTCGGGACACACAATGCATTTCAGCACAAAAAAAACCAGAAACTTATACGGATGTCATAATCAGCTTTTTGGGCCCCAGTCAATATTAAAAGTTGGGGCCCAAAAAGCTGCTCATGACATTCATTTAAGTGTCCGATCCAACACTTGTATTTACTCAATTAAATATATTAAATATGGATCTGACACATTGAAATAGCACTTGCTGCTACCAAATCTGACAAATGTTCATTTCCACGAGCTACTTGATCCAAATACTCCTTGAGAGGATGTATTACTCTGTTGGAATTGCCGGAACTACAGAAACCTACAGTCCATTCAAAACCCATTGAAAGCTGAAATCACAGAGCTACAGCGGAGTAGCCTCTATTCCACTAACTCTGTAGCTCAATGCACTCTTTCAGCAGGACTTTAATGAGTCAAAAATATGAAGCAGGTTCCTGGAGTTTACTTCTACTACATTATTTGTACTCCTGAGGCTGTGCACCTATGCTCTGTGCAGGCATCTCTCAGATTGCATTTTCAAATCCTTTGTCAGGCGGTCTGTAGTTCATTTGATGTGCGTGATTCAATTGTTCCATGTAAGTTTGGCCCAAAACAACTCAATGGCTAGAAAAACATGTGAAATAGTTGGATGATGAGGAGGAGCTCCTGTGCCCAAAATTAATATGGTTGTTGTTGTAACACATGTCAGGAGATCCAACTTTGCACCTCTGATGTCCATTAAAATTTGCGCACGGTTACGTTTTTCAGGATGTGCAAGTCAAGTCAAGACAAGTTTAAAATAAATTTTAACAAAATACAAAGCCTCAGAGGGCTTTTTTAACTGTTGTGTTGTCGAAACATTCTGGAAACCTCTAAAATAACGACACTTCATTTAAACTTCAACACAATATCTATCTTGCATAAAGATCAACTTTCATTCAACACACAATGCAAAATATCTTTACAGTACAGAAACATTGCATTTAATCACTAGACACCATTCCACACAAACATTTTTTTACTGTATAAAAGAATAAATTATTTTATTTTGACAAGATATAGTACTTACACAGCCAGAGAAACCGACAAAGTACCAAATAAATGTTCTAGGAAAAAGAAACATGCAAGGATAAGGGGAATGTGAACCCCAGCCCCCTTCCAATGCTAAGTTCATTAAGTGCCCCATTTATCTCAGTAAAGCACAAACCTGGCTCTTTTCATGCAGTTAATACACTTGGTGTGTTTCACCTCATATGTCATCATCACTGCACCCTGCTGTGTGAAATCCCCCCCTGCAGACACTAAAATGTGAAGAGCTGCACATAGATGAGTTTTTGTGAAACACCCTGCTGTACAGCTGTATGGCTATAGGAAACACAGACATGACCAAGGGGCGATAGCTATAGAAAGATGGTGAAGTGAAAAACAGCACACAGAGCGTAATGTAGAGCCTGAGAGAAATAATGAAGCACTCATCTGGAAAGATTTTGTGTCAAAGAGGAGAGACACTATAGCTCTGAAAACGGTCATGACAGCATAACAGTGTTATTTGACGTATTAGTTTAGGATAATTGTCAAAAAGTCCCTTTAGAGAACACATGGCTGCTGGGAGTGATTATGATCACAATTTATTTAGATAGTCCAATTATGATATTCAGCTTGCACCAAACACTAAAGCACACAAAACTGGAAAATTATGAATATATGCAGAGCTCGGCTGTGTGTGGCATAAACAGTGAATGTATGATGGTGTCTTAATAGGCTACTTTTTCATGCCTGACAGTATAAGAACTATCTGACTCATGCACCCTTAAATTATGTAATCTTTATCAGTAAAACAGTTAGTTAGATGAAAGCCACAAAAATGCAATTTCCATAACTTGGGCTGTCATTAAACAAAAACACTTTCAACATTTGTTTGACCTCCTGAGAAAAATACAAATACATATAAACTCTGATGTTCTAAATGCTCTGACAGGTTAACAGAAGAGTTAGTTATCAGAATGATAGAGAGAGTAACATATGATAATTATATTCTTCATGATATTTAAGTTGAGATAGCAATATCAGTCAATATGAGAGAGGGATGGAGACATAAAACATAGACATGTTTACTGACTGAATCTGGCATGTAATTTATCATAACAAAAACAGAGTTCATGTGGATGTGACCACAGCTGTTGAAGCTAGAACTACTAGTTCTGCTAGGTCAAAGTTGAATCAAAATTCTGTAATGCATTATGTAACATATGTATTAACAGGTTGGACTCAAATGTGTCCTCTTGTCTTCACACTATGGTCTCTGTTGAAATACCCAAAAGTGATGCATATGAGCATTTCGACTAAAATTTGCACATACTGTATCTAGTACATGGCATTTATTCTCAAAACTAACCCACAAGAATATGACATTACATAAGTGGTAAGGTTCTTGTCCTTATATACAAAACAGAAAGAAAATTACTCATTTATGCCCCATATGACAGCTGGTATGTTTTCAAAATGCACTGATGCTTCAAATTATAAATAGGACCTAAAGGTTTCAGTATGAATTGTTCTGACTCAGAAAATGCTTATTTTTAACCTCTTTCTGCTTTATAGCCACAAAAGCAGAGCAAGACTTTGCTTTTTGTTACATGAACAGATATGATGAGCAGTTAAGTCTGTGATCCTGAACAGCTGTTCCGGCAGTAGATGGGATCAGCGTATTCCCCCGCCAGAGAAGCACAACACTGGTTCACATCAATACTTGATGCTTACTTAAATGATGCTGTCAGGATGCTATCAGAAGAAATCCCTGTGGGTAATAACACTTATTAAAGGACACCAAAGAACATTAGCAACCTCCATCTGACACCTCAAACCAACCTGAGCTGTGCCCATTTGTCACCTTTTACTGCATATCGCACTAACACTCAGTGTGTCAGCACGACCCAGGAAGAGACACTTCAAAGAGCAGAGTAGATTGGATGTGTGTGTGTGTGTGTGGGTCTGCCTTATATCCACACTGGAGTCACACACTTAATACCAGTTGACTGGGGACGGCATGTGCAGTTGAGTACAGCGTAAGTACCTGAAAACTTTTGTTTTTGTGAAACAATATTTAACTTGCAAATAACTTCATATTTGGACACACTTGATCTGTAGAGAACAAGTTGAAAGTGTTGAAGAGCTAAATCATCTGATATTTGGTCAGGTTGATCTTTCATAAATATAAACATATTCCTTTTCATCTATTTCATAGGCTATTGGTAGGTGCTTTTGGCTTGGAAGACATCTGATATTGGCTGAGAAAGCACAGCGGTCCTTGTGAATTAAGTATTTTGCTTCTGATCTGTTCCCAGTGAGCCGAAAACAGCTCCCTGAACTGGCTTTCCAAGCAGTTCAACTGGTTCAGTTCAATTGCTGTTTTACAAGAAAAACTTGTTTTCATTGTTTCACCAAAAGTTTCATCATTGTGCCATTGTGAATGTTTGTTGAGAGTACGATGTGAGGGTTTGTAAGCTAGTTATTTAAAGTTAGAGCTAATGTTGTGGGGCCCCATCCCTAGAGCTCTCCAATCATCATGGAATTTATAAAGCAAGCGCTAAACCCAAACAGTGCTAAGAATAGGTTGACCTAAACATAATCCATTCTCCCAGCATAATGCAGTCATATCAGTGGTAGACAGGGAAAAGAGCACACACACCTCACATACAGACACACACATATGCAGACACACATAGACACAGAGGCTCTTCTCTCTCCAGGAATGCTTTTAGAGTGTTGAGAGCAGACACTGTGGGTAGGCAAATGTCCCTGCAGTAATAGCGGAAACTAGAAAAGCACTCAGAGAGCGCAGACCTCCGCCAAAGCGGCGGCGGCGACTTTTTGTTATTTAAAGTTACCCCCCCCCGAAGGAAATTATGTTTTCACCAGGGCTTTGTTTGTTTGTTTGTTGATTTGCAAAGTAACTCAAAATGTTTTTTGACGAAATTTCCAGGATTGGCCGGAAGTGGACTAACTTAAAACCGATTCATTTTTGGTGGTGCCCTTGAATTGGATCCGATCGCCACCAAAAATTAATCAGTTTTAAGTTAGGCCACTTCCAACCAACCCTGAAAATTTTGTCAAAATCCACCCACAACTTTTTGAGTTATTTTGCAAACCAACAATCAAATAAACAAACCCCGGTGAAAACATAACCTCCTTGATGGAGGTAACTATTATAAACTCTACATCTAACTTTGTGTGTTAACACTCCAAGAGGTTCTTGAGATGTTGTACAGTAATAAATCACACAGCAATATCTGTGTCCTGCATAGGAGGGACTGGAAACAGCTTGTTCACCAACTGCATGTCCAGCGAGCCTTTAGACAACAAAGTGATTTGCATGACAGTTTTAAAGCTAAACCCCACAACATTCATTTAGCAAAAATAGTCAATAAATCCCTAAATTATTGTGTGTGTATTATGCTGTTGAGTCATCATGTCTGAACTAGTTAACGTAAAAATAATGCAATGCACTAATCAATAATAGCTCGTAAAACTGTGCAGGAAAAGTCAGACATAACCGGACACAAACAGTAAAATGAGTTCATGCTAGATAGAACAAGCAGGTATGCAGTGAGGTTTTGAGGATGGAGCTGGAGGTTAATCTGAATTTGGATGATTTGAGTTCATAGTGACCATAAATTTGTGTGTTACACTGCAATCATCTGAACCCTCATAAACACTCTGCTGGCTTCAAGATAACATTTGACAATAGGAACCATTTAAAATGACTTGTAAGATTCCACTCCTGCAAGACTGCAAATAACTCTGACAGAAAAAGAGACAGACAGAGAAACAGAGGTGGAAGTGGAAGTAGTGAGGCATGCGGTCATCAGAATTTAAAGAGACTCACTCACGCACGTCTTGTGAGCCAAGCCTCACGGCCACTGCACTTCCTGTGCTACTGTAAACTCCAGACAGGACTGCGCCTTTGATCCTCGAACAGCAGCAGGTGGCCATTCAGGCTACAAAACCAAACCACCTGCGCGCGCGCACACACACACACACACACCTGTATGCACACACGGATGAACACGATCAAGAACAAGTGAGTTCTGATTACAGCATATGCATTATAGATAACGTGTCAAGTGAGGATGCACGTACGGTCTTCCAGTCTCGGTTTCAAGGCACGATAGTGACTTATTGACATAGCCTTATGATGCTCTTGTTCCGTCAACGCATTGTTTTGCAGTTTTACTTCTACTACATTTGTAAAACTACTACAGGACCACCACTAATACAACTGTTGCTCCCAGTAGTAACAATAACAATAATAATACTTATTATCATGATAGAGGAAGGAAATAAGAGAAAGGGGCAACAATAAAGAAACAAAAGACAACGACAGAACAGTGTCTCCCGATGTGTTTTAAGGAGTGATTTAAAAATAGATGAGAATAATTAAGCTGGTCCTCAGGCAGATCATTTTGTAATACTGAGATGAAATTGACAAGTGAACCAGTATCACAGATTGAACCACTGCTTATCTAGTGATACAATAGCCTCATTCTTCTGGCATCCCACCCTCAGAACAAATGCCATGAAGTGGTACAATGTGGATGAAGTGATGCCAATTGGCATGGCACTTCAACTCAACAAAGATCCTCACAGTAAGTGTGCCAACATGTAGCCCTACATTGTTTTTAGCATGACAAGGTCCAGCCATTAAGGTTACTGCCCTGTCTAACAATGGAGGTTCCTGATTCTAGCAGGACCACTAATTTCTAAACAAAGCCCCTCTACCATGAGAAAGTGGCAATTTATGGACAGTGGTTCAATGAAATTCTCATAAATTGTCTTTTTTTCAAGAGACAAAATATTGCTTACAAAATACACGAAAAGTATGTCATTGTATTTCTATTTATATTGTTTTTTAAATTTTTTTTTTGCCTAAAATGACATGTGAAGTGATCTTTCAGTGTAACCTTCTACAGTAAGTGGATTCTTGTGATGTCATGAAAAATGTCCCATAAAAATCCACCTTGGACCAATTAGGATCCCGTGAGGAGCTACTGCTGCTGCTGCGGTTGTGGCATGGTATGTATGCAAAACCGAGAGACCCACTGAGACCATAGAGATAGACTGCTCATGCTGAACAAAAATGGCAGCTCCTGAAGAGGTTTGTGTAGTCTCCTTTTTCTAAACAGTTTCCAATGATTGCGTCTCAGATGGTTCTGTGACACAAACCATCTGACAGGTCAGGTTAGATTCCTTGGTCTAAGTGTCCAAAAGACCAAAGTGTGAATGGTCTCTGAGGTGAGAGAGGGAACAGATGAACAGGCCACAGTGACACCTAATAGATCAGGTCTTTACGACCCCCAGTTTAGAGATGAGAAGGAGACCTGCTGCGGCCAGAAGTCCCTCTCTCACAGGTCTGCAGCCCTGACCTCCACAGGGGAGCATGTCATTAGGGCCCATATAAACTTTTGAAGTAGTAAGACCAAGGAAAGGCCTGGTATGTAAGGCAATAAATTGTGACTCTAAATACAAACACGAATAGTGAAAGCCTGCATGACCCTTGACATAAAGATGACTACTTCTGAGCAGTTATATCTTCTGTTTTTCTCCCCTTTGATAGATACCTGCCAGCCATAACGTAGTGTTTCCCACTATTACACTCCGTAAGAATGAGAACAAAAGGGCATCTTTGAAGTTCTTTTGACTTGTGTCAATAAATCTTGACTGAATGAGTCAGTGCAGCTAAATAAAACCACTAATTAATTGTGACATTTGAAATGATAGGGAAGAAATTCTTTAAAGCTTTGTCATCAGAGCAAATATCTTAACCAGCTTAATGTGATTATGCAATCTGTAACAAGCACAAACCTGTTTAAGTGCGAGATATTTCATGGAAGAGAGGTAGTAGTACACTCTGCATGAGTGAGTGTGCATTCAAATGTTTTTAGTATTTAGGAGAGCATACCAAGGGGAGCCTGCGCTTCGAAGAGTTTATAGCTCCCTCTCATGTCCAGTGGGTGAGTGACAGTGAGAGGCAGGCAGAGGGTGTTTCTCCATTGCATCTGGGCCAGGGACAGCTGACTGGTTGGGATCTAATTGCTCTCAAGTGAGGTCAGCAGGAGGCATTTATCTAAGCAGAGTGCACAGTGACAGTGGAAGATGCACAGAGTCAGTCTGCCAGAATCAGGGAGACATCCATGGGAACTGACAGAAGCTCCCGGCTCTTGCTTAACTTCACTGTATTACTGGACTTGGTTTACAACTGAGACGACAGCTTTAGATCTACAGAGTCTTCAAATGAAAACACTCTCGGACAACTCCTGTCATCACTCAGAGCACATGTAAGTCATTCATCTTTGCATTTTCTGAGAAAAACAGTGTAGTTTAAATTCAGAGGAATTACAGACCATAGACCTGTGAAGCAATTTAACAGCACTGATGCAATATTTCACTGGAGGGCAGTATATGGAGATATATGCAAAGAGACAAATTTTGATTTACTACGAAAAATTGTAAAAGTATATATTTGTTTGAACACAGAAAAACAGAATATCTTTGTGTTTGGAAGTATGTGGAACATTTAGAAGAGTTCCATAGTCTCTATAGAGACTATAGAACTGATTGAATCCTAATGATCATTTAATAAATCTAATATTTTTTAACTTATACTTAAATTGTTCAACTTGTAAGAATTCTTGTGAATATATTTTTCCAACTGGATTAGCTAGAATCAAACCAGTCTACTTTTATTTTTATAGTGGCATCCTGCATAACATTTCCTGAGCTGGATTATGACGTCCCTTGTCGGACTATGGTCTCAAGAGGATGGAGCAGTCAACACAGACTGTCACTGAGGACTAAAGAGAGACACCATCTCATAACTCTGTCAGCTGTCTTATTCTTCAGACCCCTCTCTGCCCTCAACCAACCCCAGCCAGCCTCACAAAGTCTCCTCCACAACCACCTCGCCACAGCTTTCCTGATAGAAATCCTTGCTGCAGGAACAGGGACCAAGAGGTCGCAAAACAAGTGTTATAAGTCAGGGATCAGGGGATCGCTGAGCTGAGGGTTAGCACACAGATCTCACATTTAAGTATGTTGTTCATTGATCTCCACTGCATTGTATTATAATGCGCAAATGGATGCTGACATGGAACCTTCAAAATCTGTTCTCGGGACTGTACCTGCACGCAATCTTCTTGTTCGGCAGTGTGTGTGTGGTCTATAGTGACTGCACTCCAGAGCAACTTGCCGCTATCATGAACTGTTCCAAACATGAGCGACACACCAGGAACTATGACTACATGGAGGGAGGAGATGTGCGAATCCGACAGCTTTTCAGCCGCACGCAGTGGTTCCTGACAATTGATGACAATGGCAACATCACCGGGACTCAAGATCCCACCAACTGCTACAGTAAGGATGGCTGTTTTTGTCTAATTATAATACTAATTAATCACTGTGAGTTCCTCAGCATTTATTTGGTCAACTAACACAAAAACAAAAGTACTTTATATGTCATGTTTATCAGAGATGTGTTCATACATTTCTTGGAAATAAATTATTCAGAATTAAAAAAAGCTCATGAAGCGACTACACCGGGTTTGATTCCCAGCCCGGGGCCTTTCTATGTGGAATTTGCATGTTCTCCCTGCGTCTGCAGGGGTTCTCTCTGGGTACTGGGTTCCTCCCACCATCCAAAAACATGCATGGGGATTAGGTTAATTGTCTACATTGCCCATATGTGTGAATGTTAGTGTCTCTCACTGTGCCCTGTGATGAAGTGGAGACTTGTCCAGGATGTACCCTGCCTTTCACCCTAAGACAGCTATAGGCCCCTACAGGGGTAGGCTACAGATGGATAAATAATTAACCGATCAACGAACTAACCAACAAAAATGTTGACTTAGACTAAAATGGACAATGGCCATTAATTTGACAGAATATATTTTTCAAATGTGATATAGCTATAAATGTGATATACAGTCATGGAAAAAATTATTAGACCACCCTTGTTTTCTTCAATTTCTTGTTCATTCTAATATCTGGTACCACTAAACGTATAATACAATGAACACAACAAAAAATGCAGCTGGTCACATAATACTTTATGTCCTATTTGACATTCTTAAGCTTAATTGATTCCCAGGGTATATAAGAGGCCATTTCATGTCACAAGCAGCACTGCACATGCAAAGGCCTAGAGTGGTTTCCTGCTTACATTCAAGCCGTAGCACAACTCAGAAGTTGTCAGCTCTCACATAATGCCTAAAACAAAAGAATTATGTGAAGCAACAAAGGCAGCCATCTTAGCACTGCTGGAAATTGGCATGAGTGAGAGACAGGTAGCGAAAAAACTGAAGATCTCCAAGACAGCCGTTCATTACAACCAAAAAAAACAAGCTGAACATGGCACTACCAAATTGCTACCTGGCCGTGGCAGGAAACGTCTTTCTACCCCACGAGATGACCGTGCACTCATCCGCTCCTGTGTCAGGAATCGTCGTCAGACCTCCAGGGACCTTAAAAATGAGTGGGCACTGTCGAGAAATGTGACTTGCTCGGCAAGGACAGTTCGAAACCGACTTGTTGAAGCTGGTTTGAAGTCACACAGAGCACGCAAGAAGCCCTTCATCAATGAAAGGCAGAGGAAGGCCCGGTTACTCTTTGCTCGAGACCACAAGGATTGGACTGTTGATGATTGGGCTAAGGTTCTCTTCAGTGATGAATCCAATTTTGAATTGATGCCCACTCCAGCCAACTTACTGGTTAGGAGGAAGCCTGGAGAAGCTTACAACCCAGACTGTCTTGCCCCTACAGTAAAACATGGGGTGGATCAGTCATGATCTGGGGTTGTTTCAGTCTGAGTGGAACAGGGCAAATGCAATTGTGTGAAGGCCGAATGAACCAGGTCAAGTACAGGACTACCCTTGAGAACAGTCTTCTTCCATCAGCTGGAAAACTCTTTCCTGCCTCGAATGACTGGATTTTCCAACAAGACAATGCCCCTTGCCACACGGCAAGGTCAGTTAAAGCCTGGATGGAGAACCACAACATTCGCACCATGCCTTGGCCTGCTCAATCACCAGATCTTAATCCAATTGAAAACCTGTGGAAAATCATCAAACTCAAAATGGAGAACCACAAGCCCAAAAACAAAGAAAATTTGTTTGAATTTGTCCAACAGGAATGGGCTACTGTGACAGCAGAACAATGTCAGAAGCTGGTGGAGAGCATGCCAAGACGCATGGCTGTAGTCATCAAAAACAATGGTTATGCAATCAAGTATTAACTCTTGTGTGTATCATGTGTTTAAAGCAAACAGAAAAGAAAACATGGAATGCTTAAAAGTAGTGTTTTTGGTGGTACAATGCCATAGCTATTGATGTAAGAATTTAAGTAATTTTGGTTATTATCAAGAAAACCATGGAAAATGAATAATCCTTAGTTCTTAAATTAAACTCTCATGAGCTATTTTTGTTGTTATCATTATAATTGTCCAAACCAGGCATTAAAATTAACAAGAAATTGAAGAAAACAAGGGTGGTCTAATAATTTTTTCCATGACTGTATATAGAGATCTGAGTCAGTGAAGAACCTTGTCAAGGTGACAGAAGCGTGTGGGAGGTGTTATTGTACAGAGTTCTCTGCAGTGTAATCACAGTGTTAATGGGCCATGTGTCTCTGTTAGAGCAGCCAAAGTGACAGAGGGAAAGTGAAGCAGGTGGAGGCTTTGGCTTGTTAAACCATAACACCATCTAAACACAACCTGTAATGAAGTAAACTGAAGGGTCTTGGAGCCCGACGGGTGTCAGGTCCCTGTGACCTCGGACTCACACCACCATAGACTCACTGTTTTGTTCAACATGATTTATTCTCTCAGAAACTTACAATCTCAGAATGCAATACTGGCAAAAAGAAATAGCACATATATTAGAAACAACAGAAAAAAAATGAATGACCTTCACCTGCTGATGAACCCATGTTTAGCAACTGACAGCCACCATACTGTGCCAACCAAGTATTTCTATCCCACACATTTGAAAGCAAAATTTGTCAAATAATCCATGCCAATTAATGACTGAGTGACTCATTGTCATTTCCCACAGTAAATTGTTAAAACTGTTGCTTTAGAGTCAACATTCACTACTGGGACTCTGTCACAGTGAGGATGTTTCAAGCAGTTATCATTTCCTCCTATCTGACAGTGCGGTTGCGTCTGGAATGTTGTCTTGACAGGGAAATGCCTCAGAGTGGATGGGAAAGATGCTTGTGCAACATTTGGCAGCACAAGACAGAAAAAACTGATACACCCACATGTGGCTGACAATCGCACGCTAAAAGCACACAGAAATTTAACCAATAAGCGTCTGCAGAGACCAGCTTGTTGTAGAACAAAGTAAAGTAAGTAAGTAAATCAGTGAAAATAAGAAACCAAAATTAGAAAATTGTAGATGCATTATTTTTGGCCTCCACTTTCTGTGCGCGACAACAAAAATACAGGCTTACTTCCAGTGAACCCATCTCTTTCACCACACAACATATTTTGGGTGCTTTGGTCAAAAATCTAAACATCTGCAATCTGGATTTTGTTATTTCTTTAAGGCTTTTGTATCTGCATTGCATAGATAACAAAAATGTAACATTGTTATCATGGGCATCATAGAGAAGAAGTTGTACTGTAGAAAGGTTTTTTAATGTGTTTTCTGCTCAGGGTATTGCAAAAGAATTATTATATGGAAACAAAAGTTGCAAGTAAGATAACAGTTTTCCAAACTGATAATAGTAATAGTTAATAGTAAAAGTTGAGTTTAATTTCATAATAATATCAATAAAAAGCTGTGTTAAGCCAAAGCAGAGAGCAGATAACCAACTTCCAACAGGTAATCAACAACTTCTAAACCACAGCAGCTGGAAAACAGGACAAAGACAGTACAGTAGCTGTATGTTGAGCCGAGTTCTCGACTAAGTCACCTATATTCTGACAAAACAGACCTGTCATCAGGTATCAATAAAACAATCAACGTCCTTACCAGCGAGTGTAAACAACGGATTCAAATTCAGTTCAGACAAAACAGGATTAGAGATTAACCAAAAGTTAGTTCATGTTGCCAGAGTCTGGACCGGTGAGCGATGACAAATCTGTTCAAGCTGAGGATAGTCTGTCTGCGTCACAGCCAAAATGTTAACAATATGTGTGCATATGTGTGGAAATGTGGAACACATTTCCACAGTAGACCAAACAACGACTTGACCTGTTACATGTAGGAATAGCATCGCATGCTTAAAGTGCAAAACACACATGAGAAGTCAACTGCACTCAATTAACCACCAATGTATAGTGAATTAGGAAACAGTTAAATGACTTTGAAAGTATAAGAATTTTACAATAAAGACTTTCAACTTACATTATGATAAATAAAATCAGACAGAAGAATAGAAAAGTGTGATTACATAAATAGCCCACAGTAAATGGACAGTAACAAATAAAAAAGTCTGATATCAAGTGCAGGCAGAGCACAAACAACATTCCAAGATTGGGACGCTGCCATCTGTTTGTGATCTGGCAAACACTAAAAGGAAGCATGCTCAGTGTCAATCTGAAGGGCTTTAAGAGGGTTTTTTTCTCTCTCTCTGCCTGTCAAATGAAAGAATTTGTGCAATATGTAAATATTAAAAACAGTTTTTATTTACCTGCAGCTCTATGGACTTTCTTGGTGTTCTTAAAATGGATATTTTGTGTTAATTTTTTTTTACTGTGACAAGTTTTGGACTTTCGAGTTCATGTTTTATGATTCACTTCATTTGTAATGTGAACATCAACAACACAAGAACTAAACAGCTAATGAATTTATTATTTATAGTTTCTCCTTTAGCTGCACGTGGTTAAACTATATTCAGTGTAACCTACAGACACTGTATGGTACCAGAAGTTGCAAAAATAAATGATAAGAAATCGGTTCAGCGTTCATGTTTTATTTTACTCTCCCACAGATTAAAAGTGCAGGGATAAAAACGTAGCGTGCAAAGCCCATGGAAGGAGGTAGTTTTCTCAATCCCAGGAGAGAGAGGCCTAATCTGGTTCCCATATGTGCTATGGCATAAATTGTGGTTTGTGTAATGGCCACCCAGGCCAGTTAACAAGGCTTGAATTAAGCCAGAGAGACCACAGACTATTTAACCCCAGGAACTCCCATAATGAAGATGAATGTTGAGTTGGAGTAGTGTCTTATCTGCCCTGTAATATATCTCATTTAGCTAACTGTGTGACTGTCTGGCAGGTATCCTGGAGATCAGGACAGTGTCGGAGGGTGGCATACTGGCTATCAAAGGTGTGAAGAGTCAGTATTATATCTCTATGACCAAGGCTGGACAGCTGCAAGGCAAGGTAATATTTTTTCGTAAGTGAGAAAAGACATACTCTGTTTTGAGACAATCCACAGTCAGACTAGCAGAAATAGAAACAAAACATCCATTTGAAATAATCAAGACCATGAACTGACAGTGCAGATAAATGTTGGCAACAGCAGTTTTCACTAGTATTCATGATGTAACGTTTGTCTCACCCTGTACAGAGGATCTACAATGAAAACTGCAACTTCAAGGAGGTTTTCCTAGAAAACTACTTCAACGCTTACTCCTCTGCAAAGTGGACTAAAAATGGCAAAGAAATGTTCATTACCTTGTCTCAGAAGGGAAGGCCGATGCGAGGGAAGAAGACAAGGAGGGAGCATATAGCATCTCACTTCATCCCTATGAAGTGCAAGGAGGAGGAGAGGAGAGTGGACTAATGAAACAGAGGACTAATGAGTCGTAAATTGTGTATGGTTTCAATCACATATTAAATATGTTAACAGTCACACGTAAACCATTACCAACATCACGCTCCACACTCCCTCACCTGTAGATTTGTCATGTAATGTTCGTTAAAATGTTGTAGTTTCCATAAATAAAGCAACAGAGGTCAGATGGGCACCTTGAACTACTCCAGACATCCTCAAATGAGAGGCTGAAACAAGGAAATATCTGAAATAGCTTTAACTGGTACACAAACTGTAAAACCCGAAAGTCTGCTCAATGTGTTATTGTTATTTTGAGTTGAATATTATATTTCCTTATAAATATAACTGTGTTTTCTTATAAAACAGTAAAATGTATTATGCACAGTCAGGACTGTATACTTTTCCAAAGATGATCTGCACCAAGCCAGATGAGGAGACCTGCATGATCAACACTACGGTCCAGAATAGAGATTTGGCTAGACCAAGAAGTGCTCAAGCAAGCTGGACTTGTCTTTTTTTTTTACCGGTACAAATGACACGATAACCTACAATGGCATGTTCAGTAAAGTTTTACAATGTGGGACAATCTGTTTCAGGATGAGCCTTCTGTCCTTCCTGCATTAAAGACCAGACTTTGGTCGAATGAACTGTAGCTGCTCACCGATTCCCACTTCATGTCAAGGTGTGATTATAAAATGCTAAAATATTCTGCTGCTGCTGAAGATATCCAGATTAAAATACAAACGTGAATATATGTATATGCTGTGCAGTCTCTTTCCATCAGAGTCAATAAAGCCAGGGTTTATAAACGTTCCCATTTTTACTGGGACATAAAAGACGCATTAGGTCAATTTATTTTTACCATGCAGAATCAGTCATTCCAATCTCAAAGGCTGACTGTAACAATAGAGGTACAAAAGAGACTAAAACAAACTCACAGGAACTAGCACATAGATTAACACGTTAATAGGCAAACGTCTCCTTACACATCTAAAGAGGGAGAAACAGATATGTTACATCTAATTTTAACCAACATTCACAAGCCCTTTTTGCTGCTGTGGTCTGACAGTTTTTGAGATCTGGCGCTAGATGTTCAACCTTTTGCCAGCAAGCTATTACTCCACACCAGACACTTGGTAATGTACCACCCACATCTGCAAACACTGTTCTTAGTAAATTTGGCAGTACAAGCAACACAGGAAGTCATTACGAGGAGTCATTTTATTCAATGTTTAAAAAAAAAAACACGATGAAGCCAAATGTTAAGATGTGGAGTAAAGATATAGAGAGAAGTGTATTCTGCTGACATACATAGTGCTAACGGGTCAACACGCCGTCAACAGCTCGAAAAATCAGTCTGGACAAATCAACACATTTTTTTTCTGTTTGCATGCCAACCTTGTTATTCTGTCACAACTTTCTAAATATGTGTAATGTCAGGTGGTCCCAGGACATACAATCTATGTTGATCTTAGTACTGTTTGATGATTATTCCTAACCTAATATTTGAACATCATTTTATAAAATTCTCACAAACCTTATAGAGAATTTTTACGTTCAGCAACTGCAATTTTCCAAATGTTGATATGTCTGCAGTCATCCGCAAATATTAAGTAATTGATTTTCACACTTAACTTGTTTAATGAATGACAATCAGATCTGTTGATTTGGACTTTGGACAATCCTCATCACATATGATATGCATGAATGAGATTCTTATATCTGATAAGGGATGTTGAGATGTGGAGAATAACTAACTATAAATTTATGACGGAACATAAAAATACAGCATGGTTTAATTGGCACATCAATTGAGTTTATATTGTATTAAGCAGAGCAGGAGAATATCTCAGACATATACGCACACACACACGCGCGAACACACACACACACAGACACACACACACACAAATGCATGGAGCTACAACTTTATCTTTTGCCTGAGTTCACATCTGGCTGGTTCACCCCTGTCAGATACAGACAGTCAAATTGAGAAAGCAAACCCCTGAAATACATTTGACCCAAACAACATCTGAGCAAGGTGAAGGCTTCTGCCAAGTCACGCAAAGTTAGTCTTAGCAGATAATTTGTAACATGCTCAAAATGTAAACACATTTCAGACTCAAGGCTGTGTATTCCCAGCAGGACGAAGCCAAGGAGAATGAGCGAGAACTGTCAAAGGCTTGAAACAGACATACAAGAAAAAAGATGCAACACAGGCTCGCCAGAAGCATAAATGATACTTACAACATGTTCCAAGGCCTACATTTTTTTGTTTAATAAATTGCTACTGAAATCACAAATCATTTTAACACTTGTCATCTGCTGTGTATTGGAGTTATCAGTAAAACCAGCTGCACTCTTTTTTACGACATAGTTTGATGCTATTATTAAGTGCATTAATTAATTATCATCTATCCTAGCTGGTAGCATATTGTTACAGTGGTCAATTTCACAATTTATAATACGTAACTAGAGTAGTGTTATTGTTTATGTGTCTATGTTTCTTCATTCCCTTGGACCTCCTGTGATAAATAATGACTTGATAGCAAAGATTAACTGTTCTTTGCAATGCTTTTGCAGTATTATATTTGTGTTTGTGGGGAACACAAAAATGCGTCCCGTATTACAAACAGCAGAGCACGTGCGGACGAGGGCAATGTCTACATGGAGGTCAAAGGAAGTCTGACACTGGCTGTGAACAGCACTGCAGGGAAGGAGTGAGCAGAGAGGGGGAGGATGAGAGAGTAAGGCGGGTAAAGAAAAACAGAAAGAGAAGCTGGGGAGTCTCGTGCGATCTGGAGAGGAGGTCATGAGGCAGCAGGAGAAAGGGGAGGCCACAAGGGAGAAGGGCAACATACAGTTGAACTCGATACATTTCAGAGCCGTAAACCTTCATTTCCACAAAGTAAATATGCAGTTATGTAACGTAGAGAATTCTGTGTTTGCAGCCCTTTGTAAGGAACCCCCAAAACACCCAATCATTGTGAAAGGATTGGACCTACAGCAACTCACTGTAATATCACACATTCCTTGACAGTGAATTACATGCACACAGAGAGATAATTAGTAATGACTTAAAAAATATGTTTATAATCACCTCCAACATCTCCAAGACTTTAAAGAATATTAACATTATGGAGTCACCAAATGAAAAAAGACAGAAAGCTGGCTTTCATTTTAACCAGGGTTCATCGGGAAACTATTGTGAACCACAAACAAATGACTAATTACAACACTACAGGGGTAAATAACACTGTTGTTGCACAGCCACAATTATACTGGATTAGATCACAATTATAAGCAATTATGCACTTTCTAAATGAATCCAAGTTTATTAAGGGCTGCAGGGTGCCAAAGACAAAGGCTGTCTGGTTAGACGTACGTTATAGCAATACACTTCCAGTGAAATGCAAGTAGTCTCTAGTACATTTCAAATATGACTTTAATGATTTCTAGGTGTTCTGCCATATGGACATCAAAGATTGTTATTTACAAAAGCTCACAAAACATAGGGGTAAATTGTGGCCATATTGGGACAATTGGTTTATTGTGAACAAAAAAAGTCTTACTTTAGAAACACTGGACGGACATCTGTTGACATATTCATGATTCAAAAACATTCTCAAAATTCGCAAGGTTCTGCTCTCACTGTGTTAAAGCACCACATTTAATATATAATGTTAGATTTTTTTTTTCCAGCATTACACATACTGTGTGCAAAAATTCATTTTTCTGCTCAAATCCAGCATGTAGTGTAAGTGTCTACTTGAAGGTGAATGGTCAGAAAAACCAGCCATTATGAAACAGTCTGTGTAAAATACTGCAGACTAATCTACAATATGTTTATAAAAATGTCAGGAAGATACTGTACACAGGATATAGAGGCTGCAATATTTTATAATGGGTGGAAAATGAAAGTAAAGTTCAACGGTTGCACCATGCAGCTATTTGTTTCATACTGTATATTGCATCTTGTTGGTTTGGTTGGCTCTTTACACTTTTTCTGCTCAACAAACATATTGCCATCTGCTAAAAAGTAGTGAAGTTTTTCAGTCTGAGTTTGAGGCTCCCTCTGTCAGAGGCCTGGTGGTGTGCAGAAAGACATGCTGTTATTGAGTGTGTTTTCATCAGCACAAAGAAAATTATGTTTTGTAGCTTTTAAAGAGGTACCCAATTAAATTAAAAATGAAGGGTTTGCATCCTATCATTTATGACCAAAGTTGTTGACCTAGGCATGCTGGATTTGTATTTGTCCATTTGCTCACAAATACATTAAGGAGGCACAGCAGGTTTCAAACTGGTTTGATATTCTTTGAAGCAAATATTACGCTGAGTATCAGGAGGTTATCCTGACACACAGCATGAATGCACATGGATGCAGTATGGAGACCACACAAGTGCAAAAACACATTTTGGATAAATATATCTTACTATGAGCAGGATTCTTCTCTTTATATTCACCTGTTGCACAAGCCAACTTCCTGTTTGGGCTTCATACCTGAGAAGCACACAGTGCAACTGTTCCAAAGTCACACAGTGTGTGCACTATATTACTGTGTGGTTACCTGAGAAAGGCAAGGAAACCAAAAGGCCAGTCCAGTCATCCACTTTTGATTCAGAGATTGCTCAGTAAAATCAGTAAAATGTTGACTGCATGGGCCGAGCAGCCAGGATACACCTGAAAGAGCATATTGAGATGATTGATATAATATGTTCATTTCTCTAGCTGCGTCTAGAACTGAAAGCAACATGTGATCGTGGAAATTAATGTGTTACCAGAAGTTTTCTTTGAGTTTTATCTGGACTGAAACAAACATTCCTGAGATGCAGCTGTCAGATATTTTTTTTCATTGCTCTATTAGACTAAGCAAAACAACTGAATATTGATGACAAGTCAAGTCAGGAACAGTCAATCCAGTCAATCAAAGTAGAGTATAAGGCATAATAATAACAATAATAATAATAATAATAATAATAATAATCACGCATGGCAACTAAAACTGTTCTATTAAGGTTTAGAGAGCAGAGTCACCTTGAACCTGTGCAGAAACAGTCACCAAATGATGTGCCCATATTGTAGAGAGAAGACATAAATATGCTCCAACAGTAGATCCTGAACAGCACAGCCTGCAGGGATGACAGGTAAGCAAGGTGTAAATAAATAAGATTTATACTACTGGTCAACATACTTGCTACAAATACTGATATATTATGTATCAGTGAAATCATTTTCAAAGCAACCTGCTGCACCGTGGAGATTTGGCAGATTTTTCATTGTTTGGAATCTCATATCACAAGAACTGATTTCATTTGATAGACATCTGTTTGCCATGCAAGTCTGCGTGCAATAGTCTGTTTCATAAAAAAAAAGTGACAGGTCAGGTATCTTTGAAATCTGACATGAAACAATCTGTTTTACGTCACATCAAGCACATCTGGCTTTGCACGAGACAAATGCATATAAATATTTTACGCTACCTCTGCTGCCACATTAGGGAAATATCTGTGAAACTTTAAAGAGTGCATCTTAGATAAATACAGATTAAGAAGACTGCTTGTAGCCCAGAAATTTCTGCTGTAGCAAATTCAAAGCAAATCATGACAATTAGGCTGAATTACCATTTTTCTTTTACTTCATTTTCATTCATATTATCATTGTGCATACATTAAAAGATGTATGCTGCGATAACTTGTTATTTGGAGTTATACAAACAAAACTGAATTTAATTCAACTGAATTAAGATGAAGGATTGAGATGTCCAGGAAATCTATTATTCTGAGCTCAAGTCAATGTAGAGTTGTAGCTCGAAGAAAGAATATCAGATGGTTGGGAACTGCTTTATGTGGTGTTTTATGACCTTTTAGAAGAAGAGTATTTACTTCATTAATCCCTGGGGAAAATTTTTCCCCCTACACATTATTATCACCTTGTTATTTCCACACGCACACAGAGACACCTTGAGACATGCATTTGAAAGGTGTCAGAGTGATGGGAGTGTGACATAGTCAGGCACCCTCTGGGGGTGTGATGCCTTGTTCCAGGTAAACCAGGTGCTACTGCCACCCAGTGGGTTTGTACTGCAGCTCATCAAGAAACAACTATCAAACAATATTATAAATCCTTCATAGACAGGTCATTTGTGTATTTTATGACACAAAAGCTCCACGTTTCAAGTGTTGCTGATGAGTTTATATATTAGAAATTAAATGCATTTGAATTTACAACGTTTCTAATTATATGAAAATAATGTCCACTTTAATGCACAACAATGTGGGCTGGACAAATCCCCACACAAAGTACATTTGCTACTGATTTCTATTTCAGCATGAAGAGATAAAGTGAACGTCTTCTCAGCATTTTATGACCACACCTGGAGTTTTCATCATTATCATTTAACTCAATCGTCAATGAAATGTTGATGTTTTACATATTAACAATGAAAGACAAATATCTGCGGAAATTTGTTTTTGATTTTACTCACCTAACTATCAGCTGGCTAACTGTCAATACTATTTAAAGCTACACGACTAAACCAAGGTCCCTGCTTGTTTGTGCAGTGTTTAAAAGCTACCACTCTACGCTACATAGCATAACAACTTCCCTGGCTTAAATGTTGTGGTTTATTTAACTACCTGACCCACACTCTGAACGTTACCTTACGTGCAGTGCGTCAGGTGTCCACCACCTGCAGATAAGGTCGCTACTCGCAAGGCTAGCTAGCTCACATTGACAACACGATGCGTAGCAACGGTAACTAACGAAAGTATTACTTCCTTTATACGAAACCGTGTTTCCGGCGTAGAAAAGGAAGCTCACTGGTACTACTACTACACGTTTTTGCTGCGACTGACCAAACAGCAAGCGGACAACATTTTGCCTGCAGCTCAACTCAGGCACACCGTCTGTTTTATTCTGGTCTTTGGTATCAGCTAGCTCAACAAGCTAATGAGGTTTACATCCGCTTGTAGCCGGAGTTACAGACGCTGATCTTGCTAACAGAAGCTAGCTTCACTAGCATGAATCAGGTAATGTTGACGGTAGTGTAACGGTAGGTATATTATTTAAGCTGGATCAGACGCAAAGTAACGTCAGTCCACCATATCGTCAGATTTCACTGAGCTTAAGGGGAGGGGAAATATACCGAAGGATTCAGTGTTGATAGCATGTCGTGCTTTTCTTAAACTGTGGCAGCAACTGAATCTTATACAGTGCCGTGACGCAATAAGACAGTGAGATAATAACAGTGAGAGTGTTGATGGTTTCAAGTTTACTAGCAATGAGTTATGTGATGTCAGAAAGCTCAGTTGATCATTTCACTCATCTCAATGAACGAATGAAGTGAAATAGGTCAATAATTTTATTACAAAGAACAAAATAGTAACGATAATCTAAAAAAAACATTACCTAGTAGACATGCACAAGAGAATAAGCGCAAGATGAGATTTGTCCCACCAAAGGGGAATTTACATTGTTATAGCAGCAAAGTGGCTAGTGCAACACCACAATAATGACAATGAATGAATGTATAATGAAAATAAAAATAGTAACTAGTGAGTTGCTACAAGTAAAAATGAATGTGTGTGTGTGTATTATACAAACATACATACATATATGTGTATATATGTATGTATGTACATTACATTATCATTATTATACATTATTATGTTACATTATTACACGTTTGCACTTATTAGTCTGTTAAAATGAGATTATATTAATAAGACAGTGACTTACAGTACATAATTAATCAGGCATTTCAGAGTTGAGGTATCCAGTATCCAAACACAAAACTACATCATAGTATTACATCTAAAATCCTAAACATTATCCAGTCTCCTCACAATATTAATATTATATTAAAATGTTCCCACGCAGTTAAAATTGTCTGTCCAGTATGCCCTTTAATATCATCCCTAGCTTGTTTAATTACTTTTCCACATTATTGCTACCCTCATTTTTAAAGTTATGTAAATGTTTTATTATGTCTGTCTGCCAGTATTTGCATAATTTGTTTTGTCATTCTTTTTCAGCTATGAATGTGGGCACCACATACTTCAGCACTGGTCTGTCAACATTTAAAGAGCAAGCATGAGCACCCTGGATAAAGACCAGCCTCTCCATCCCAGTTGCCGTGACAAAACAACACTCTCTAGTGATTCATCAGACACTCGTGAGCTTGCCAAGCAGCCTCTCCAAGATCTAAAATTGGCATCACATGCAGTGCTGGAGAAGGCACAGGAGAGGGGCAGGTTGAAATGCTCAAAATGTGGAGGGTCAAGGATGTTCTTCTGCTACACATGCTGCTCATTACTGGGTGTCAGCCTGCAAGAAATCCCCTTAATCAAGGTCAGTAAGAGGTCATGTCTCTGTTGATTGTTGTTTTAACAGAGGCAGGCAGTATGAGTGTCCTAATGTGGTGGAAATATTATGTTACATCTTTTATGTAAGATCTATGAAGTTTTGCACATGGTATGGTTGAAATGTAACTGTCCTCTGGATCTGACTCAACCTAATACGTATGTTGTGTTCAGCTTCCTGTGAAAGTAGACATCATCAAGCATCCCAATGAGACAGATGGAAAGAGCACTGCAATCCATGCCAAGATCCTCGCACCCAGTGACGTCACCATGTACACTTACCCCTGTATACCTGATTATGAAAAGGACAAGGTTAGCGTTTTTCATCATGAAAGATTATTCAGCACCAAATATCAGTGTGAAGCCATGCCCTCTTTGGCTGCAACTAACAACTATTTCCATTATCAATTAATCTAGCCATTATTTTCCAGATTAATTGTTTGGTATACTGTATATAATCAAGAGGGACCCAACATTGGACATAAGACATTACACGATGACACTGCGTTTTTCTGTGTCTTCTGTTCAGTTAACAGTCCAGAACCTAAAGATGTTTTATTTACTATCATATAACACAAAGAAAAGCTGTAATTACTTCGAATTAAGCAGAAACTATGATATTTCATTGCAATTAACAGATTGTTTCAGTTCTAGTATGCATTGTCTTCATCTTCTACTTATCAGGAACATTCCACTGTTGATGCACCTGTATTGCTTAATCCATTTAGAGTTTTAATGCAAGTGGCTGTTTTTGTTACTGAAGTAAATGCCTGTTTTTCTGTACAGTTCTTATAGTATAACTATTTTTAGATTTTGATCCATATTGTATAAATTCAAACAAGGTGCAATAGATTCAGAAGGTCTATTTATTGGCTGGCTGTATTTTCTTGTTTCATGCTTTGCCATTTTCACAGCACTCGTTATATTAGGCATACGCAGATACTCTAATTTGAACTGACTTATGGCATTTCAGTCCA
Source organism: Synanceia verrucosa (assembly GCA_029721515.1). Classification (NCBI taxonomy): domain Eukaryota; kingdom Metazoa; phylum Chordata; class Actinopteri; order Perciformes; family Synanceiidae; genus Synanceia; species Synanceia verrucosa. The sequence goes on from CM056549.1 coordinate 23,710,799, forward strand.
CAAGCCACATATGCTTATTGTATTTGACAGTTTACAGTTTAGATTTGTTTCCTCCTCTTGCTTTCTCAACTATTTTACTCCAATGATCTCATGCTCAACTTCATTTAGCTCCTTTCTGTATTCCTCTCTTTCATTGCTTCCTAGATTTAGCTATATATTGGGTAAATCATACTATAGAAGCAACATGTCTTAGAAATGCATATTTTTTGTACTCAAGCCTTGGGTTATATGATGGTGTTCCACTCTGAATGTGAGTTGTATCTCTGCTCTCCCCAGGTGGTGCTAGTGTTCCCTGATCCAGAGGCGGTCTCAGTTCATGACATGATGCAGTGTTTGCAAGACATGGGCGACAGCAGGTCACATGGCTCCTCTGAACCCTCCATCAAGAGGCTGAAAAGTGAGGAAGTTCAAGGTGTTACACACACCACAGAGGACCCAGGGTCAGGGACCCCAGATGAAGCAGAGGGCTTGGAGTCAAGGGTGTATCCCCTACAGAGGGTGGTCTTCATTGATAGCACATGGAACCAGACCAACAAGATCAGCACAGATGAAAGACTGCAAGGTAGTCATGACTGATTGTATTTACGCAGTTTTTCAAAGAGCTGTGACAGCTGGTGATTATTAAGGACAAATGTTAAACATGATCTCATGCTGCAATCTCATGTGCTCTCCTCCAGATTTGCTCCGAGTGGAGCTGAAGATAAGGAAAACGTGTTTCTGGCGCCATCAGAAGGGCAAACCAGACACCTATCTGGCTACTATTGAGGCTATTTATTATTTCCTGAAGGACTTCCATGAGCATTACCTTGCTCAGGAGTACAAAGGAGAGTATGACAACCTCCTCTTCTTCTACTCTTACCTGCACTCAGTTGTCAACAAAGCGAAGACTTCTGCTGGAAAATGCTGAGGGCTGCGACAAGGAAAACAGAAATGAGCTGAAAAGAGACTGTCGCGAAGATTCAGACGGTTTCTTATGGGGCTGAATGAGATTTTATTTTGTAGGGGATACTGTTTGTTTAAGAAAATGAAATCAAACACAATGGGGTTACAATTAACAAACATGAATTTGGGAAAGTGCATTGTCTTTATTTTATATTAAAAAAGATTCAATCAGATAAGGAATGAACCCATCCAAGTTACAATGAGTATGATTTGCCTGTTTCACTTCTAAACATAAAATTTGATAAGTTGGAATGAAATGGACTTCAGATGTTTGAATATTTTTATTTACAAATAAAAGTACGTTTGAGTCATTCATGTATCTTATTTTCTTACGAATCTTGGGCAGCTCTGTAAAATAAACATTTTTTGCAGACCCAGTAAATCTTTTCCCCAAAAATAGATATTCTGAAAGTTAATGCTGGAAATACAGTATCTGTCAACCTGCCTCTTGAGAAGTTGCAGTCCATGATGGTGAGCTAATGAGGCATCACTAGTAGAAGGTCTCTCTGATTTTGGCCTGCAGGCTGTCACAGGTCTTCTTGGCATCTCCCAGCAACATTGATGTGTTGGGTTTGTAGAAAATAGGGTTATCTACTGCAGCGTAGCCCACGCCCAAGGTACGCTTCATCACTATCACCTGGAGTAAAGATTAATTACATTATACTGTTACTTTTTCTACAATGCAGCTACTATGTAATACTGGTGTAGCAGTTAGACCAACCTGTTTAGACTTCCACACCTCCAGAACAGGCATGCCTGCAATTATGGAGTTGGGATCCTCTTGCGCTGCAGAATTCACAGTGTCGTTGGCTCCGATGACCAGAGTCAAGTCGGTCTCTGTGGGCAACAGATGTTTACACATTTCCACCCATGACCAACAAACTGCTGGTGAAATGCTCTGCAACTGTCCTCATTTATGTCACTGGACTCTCCAGCACCACACTTATCTTACTTAGGTCATAAACAGAACCATGTGTCTCCGACTGCATGCCTGGTTGCTAAGAAAATAAGACTGTTGCCATGATAACATGGCACGTCTCAATATCAAGACACAACACAAGCGCTTCAAGTGTGGATGAAAGGGGCAAGAGAGGATTACCCATAACTGATTTACAGTGTTATTATTCAACACCTTAAAATTCCATCAGCTCTATCTAGATTTTTTTTTTAACCTGGGAAGTCTTCGTTGATCTCATCCATCTCCAGGACAATATCATAGGGAACGCCAGCCTCAGCCAACAAGACGTTCAGCTGGCCTGGCATACGACCGGCCACTGGGTGGATACCAAACCTGTTGGAGATGGAGTCACATTATTGAAAAGTCACTGCTCCCTGATCGATGATGCCCTGCTCCTAAAAACACACCTGCCTCGAATCAAATTCAGATTGTAAAGACAGATGTATAGATAGAGGCGTAGATAGGCAGATGTGCAGTATTTATATCTAGATGCGCAGTATCTATGTATAGATAGATGTGTGTGATAGATGTACAGACAGATAGATACGGTACAGTAAACAGTTTGCATATTGGATGTTGGAGTAACTCATTTAAAACGGTTTCAAAAGGTCTGTCAGAGCAAAGCCACTGAAGAAAGAGGCAGCAGCCATGTTGTTTATATCATAGATGAAGAGCAGGAGTGAAGACACCTACCTGACATTCTTGCCCTGTTCCTTCAGCATCTTCACCATATCTGCAATGGGGTACTGAGCTTTCGCTGCACACAAACCCCAACCTAAGCAGAAAAACATACAGAGAATAAACATGCAATAACCCAAACAAATGCTATCTTAAATCATTGGATTGATGCTATATTAATATAGTAGACTTTGTAATCCCTCCTTGGTTGCAGGAGTTTATTATCCAGCAGTATTTCCTATTTTGGATTTGTGCTTTTTTTAATGGCCCTTGTTGGAATAAATAAGCATTTGAAAATAATTCCTCATTTTTAAATGAAAGCACAGCAATCTAGCAGGGGGTTCAACAACAATACAACCAGTGAGTCTGCTACCCTTCATTCTTTCTTTTGTCCTCCTCTCTCTGTCCTCATCCACCACAAGTCTCCTCTGTATTAAATCACAGTGGTTCATTTGTCTGAGACATTTTTCTTCTAAGATCTTTCACATGTGTGGTGTGCATTTTGGGTCTGCTGCGTGCAAAGAACTGCTTTTCCTCTACCTCTAACCCTTATTTAACCCTGGTGGTCAGGTACCATGTAGAGTTCAGTGTTTTTGAAGCCAGTCGCTCATAACCCGTATCTTCCAATTCCCAAGACAACTGGAGCTTCCTGTTTCCTCACTGCCAGGCTTTGTTGATGATAGCACATGTAGAAATTGAAACTGAGAGTCTGACTCAATAGCTCTGATGACTTTTCACTGTTCTCTAATCAAACCAGCATGTTGGACCACACAGCTGTGCTTGAGTTGGTTTGGAGCCGCAATGCAAGTATCCTGGTTATAACGAGTAGTTCCTCTCACTCAGGCCACTTGTCAACTATTCAATCATCTGGCTTTTCTATGTAATAAAAGATGTGGTGGTCAAATCCATTATCCATGACACTGACAAACAGGCAGTGACATTCACCTTATTTACTTTATGAGTCCAGGGGGCAGTGGGATCATCTGTGGACAAACTGCTCCCTCTTGTGGTTACCATGCTTCAATATTCTAAGTCTCATGGGTTACTGCCATATCACATCAGTCCAAGATCCCATCCGTTTCCAAAGGAGTTGCGCTTGTCTCTATTGATCCTCGTTTTGGTGATCTGGTTCAGTTAATCAGATGAGAGGGATCTTTGTGTAGCTGTGCTCCACCTTATTCTCTGATGTCAACCAAATCATACCTCTCTCAGAAGTGTCTCCACTTTGTGCTGGGAGAGAGGCTTTTGCTACTGTTCACTGTGTATGTGTGGATTAAAATTACAAAGGCCTGGAAAAATTACTCTTTAGCTGACTAAACTGATAAAAGGCAGACTTAAGGCAGACTTCGTAATGACAGATTACATTTGGATCCACCCACTGGATCTGAGGGCTACAAATATTAAAAAAATAAATAAATAAATAAATAAATAAAGGTGAAGAGTTCACCAGATTGTTTGGGGCTACATTATCCACAACTAACAACACAAAACATCCAAATCTGTACAGTTGAGTGACTTAAACTGAGTGCACTGAAGAAAGTGCAGGTGTGTCTCTTTGACAACTCTAGCTCAGCATCTTTGAAAGATTTAAATGAGTTTGACCGTGCTATGGAGTACAATGCTAAACTGGCTAAATTGGCAACATTGTGCATTTATTTCAATGTGTTGATTGTTTTGTTTTGAACTGGTGTGTACCTGGAGTGATGATGATGCTGTTGGCTTCTTTGATTATGTCAATGGTCTGGTCCACGTTGACCTCAGTGTGAGTGCCAACAATCTCCATGGGCTTACCACCCGCTGTGGAGGTGGTGCCGTATCCACCCAGGATCACATTGGGCAGGGAGCGGTTCATCGCCTTGGAGGAAAAGAGGACAATAACTACCGGTACAAGTTCACACCTGTGGCTAGATACAGGCGAGTCTGTCACAGGGCGGAAGTAAGTGTTTAGTATTTATTGTTGCAGTTATTTGCATCATTTATAATTTAAGCATCTATTTACTTGCATGTTTTATTTTGTATTCATGTGTTTTAATCATTGTTTTATTAGTTGTGGTTTTATTGCATGCTTTTAACTTAAAGCACAGAGCTCACATCCGAGCCACATAATAATGACTGAAGTGACCTGCACCTGCAGTGCTTTAATCACATTGATGGACAAGTGTTGCCACACTGCAAGAGATGAACGACTGCACTCCCCATTATGAGAGATGGTCTGTCCACTGTTTAATTCAGTTTTAAAGTCAACAGTATGCTAAAACTCACTTTTACCTTACATCTTTTTAAGACCTTTTAATCTGAAGTTTGGAAAAAAAAAAAAAAAAAAAAAAGACATCCCACTGTTTCATTAAATTACTGTGCAGCATCATCAAGGTTGTTGTTCACTCCTTGTCCACTGGCAGCGCTAATTCTTACGCTGCTTAAACACAATAAACCTGTAAAACAAAATACCCTTATCCATGTCCTTAAACAGTCCCCACGCGTCCACCTACCACACACATGATGTAGGAGAGGATGGCACCAGAGGAACCAATCAGAGCGCCAACAATCGTCATCAGATTGTTGTCGAGTAGGAAACCTTCAGCACAGAGAGCCCATCCAGAGTAGCTGTTCAAGACAGTGATGACCACAGGCATGTCAGCGCCCCCGATGGCTGCTGTCAGGGTTACACCCTGTGGGGAGGTTGGGTGGTTGTTCAGAAATAAAAGAAGGAGCTACAGAGCAACTGAGATCAACTTAACCTGTAACAACAGCCAAAAATGTGCATCATCTCCTATAATGATGTTTCTGAAGTATTTACCACTATAACATAATCACTGGATACATGGAGTGTCTGAATAAAAATATCATGTGATCCATGCATTTAAAAGAGTGATTGATACTCAATAAATTGATTAAATGTGTTTTTCTTCACATTCCTAGTTTAGTGAAACTCACCATAATAGTGGAAAGCCCAGATACTCCTATTAGACACCCCATGCCAGTCTCATAGCTGGAGCTGAGCATGAATGGCACCATGCCTCCCACTGACGCCGCCATCAGACCAGCGTTCAACATGTGTCGTCCCGGTAACAGCAAGGGGGCGGAGTTCAGGATACCTAAAAAAAAAAAAAAAAATTTCCAATCAACATATTTAAAGAAGCCAGACACTCTTGCCACAACAATGTCAGGACTAAGGGAAATAATTTTACATGATAAAACATACACACACTTTTCTCTTAAGCGGTGGCGAGTGTCTCTGAATTCCCAGACTTCTATGTGGGGCCTCTAATCAGCCGTCTAAGGTCTGTCCCATCCACAAATCAGACAGACGGCATTCATAACCGAAGCCATGCAGCCAAAACCCATAACAAATTACCAGAAAGCTTCTCATGTGTTCCTCTTGATCAGTTGCACTGCAATGTAAATTAGTGACCCCCCCCCCCCAGTCCAGCCCCGGATTTACCAGAGGATTTTTGGCTTTAAATGATGAAAGAGGCAATCAGCACAAATCTCAGTGTGTTTATACAGACAGATGTCTATGTCATATGAGGAATAGTGATCAGACATGTAAAGGACATACTCTACAGCCTTTCAAACATGCCCAATACACAATTATGTGCTGCTGATGCTACATTACCTTGAAGCTTGCCGTAGGCCACCAGTGAGCCACTGAAGGTGACGCCTCCAATGTAGGTGCCCAGATACGCCACTGTCTTGAGTACACCGGCGGCTGGGTGGGTGTCAAGGTGAGGGTGCTCGATCATGAACTCTGCAACGCAGGTGAGAACCGCTGCCAGCCCCACGAGGCTGTGGAAGGCTGCCACGAGCTGCGGCAAGTCTGAGATTTCAATACGCTTGGCAATGGTAAGACCTGAGAAATTAAGATCCGACGAACAACAGGTTTCAGTAAATATCTGTGACTTATAATAATTTGTTTGACAAAATCTCAAGCACCAGTCGCCACACTTCTCATGCACATTGGCTATGTTTGAATAGAAAATGTTAAAGGGCAAACACCTGCTTTCAGTAAATTTACTCTTAACAAACAGGGCCTGAAAAAGCCAAACTAACTAAAACTCTCATGCTCTACTGTGTGTGTGTGTGTGTTGATTAAAACATCATTCATCATCCTGCTTTCTTAAATTACTATTAACATGCACAACACACACACATGTGATGATGAAAGCTCCTCATGTCTGTATCAGCACAGGATGATTGATGTTCTGTTAGGAATTAGTAACAAATTCACACTCCTCAAAGACCAGAGGACTCACATGCAAACTTAACACAATAACATGCAACTCATTCATGGTGGTCTTGTAGTTTTCTAAACAAACTGCTGGACTTCAAAAAGGAGCTTTATTCATTTTATTTATATTTAAATGGAGACTAAAACAGAGAGTGAGAGCTTTGTTGCTAGTGAGTGTCTCTGCACGACACAGCATGCTTCCTTATGAACAAATCAGAGCAGTCCTGAAACTGAACTGGGCAGTGCTGCAATAGATAACGGTGCTCTTGTGGTCATTTTGCAGCCCGTCAGTCAACATACGTTTCTCAACCGTAGACCCTGTAAAAGATACCTACCCAAGGTTCCACCAGTAGCCATGGCCAAAGACATCTGAGACAGCAGCTCCACTGAGGGTTTGAGGGCACCGAGGGTGGCAGCAATACCCCCCGCCACTCCAATCATTCCCAAGGCGTTCCCCAAGCGACTGGTGCCCTGGGCAGAGAGGCCTGCCAGCGCCCCGACACAACACAAGCCTGAGCCCAAGTACATCATCTGAGGTAGAAAAGACACAAGCCAGACATATTTATGTAGCTCTTGATCAGTTACAGACAAGTTAAAGGTCTGAATAAAAGCTTAATCATAACACTCAGAGCTGAAATGGTTAGACGATTAACTGATGAGGCAACACAGAGAATCAACTTTTTGGCTGTCAGTTAATTTGATATAGTAGTATGTGACCTGCTCGATGTTGTATCCAGCTGCCACTGAGGCTCCATATCCTCCAACAAATACAGCCCCAGGCAGCATGTACAAGTAGTTGTACTCAGGAGGGTCAGTGGGACGCTTGAACATGTCCAACATCCTCTGGGTGATCAGGAAACCACCTGCATGTACACAAAAACAAATTGGATGTTTTTCATTTTTATTGGGCAGAAAAAGACTGTTGTTCTATGTTGGGGATTATGTGATAAATGTCAGACCAGCAATGTTGATGGAGGAAACAAAGGCAGCGGCAAGAGCAAGACTCTCAGGCAGGGTGGAGGGTGTGAGACCTCCACCCATCAGCACCAGACCACCAACAGCTGTCAGACCTGGCAGAGAGGGCAGATAGAGGGGGGAAAAAAAAACACTTAAAGCGAATTTCTAAATGTGGTCATAAGCATCTTGTATTGACTCCTGACCTGAGATGGCGTTTGTGACAGACATGAGGGGTGAGTGCAGAGCAGGAGTCACGCCCCACACTGTGTGGTATCCCACAATGCCAGCCAGGCCAAAGGTGGTGACCATCTGAGTGAAGGCTGCGTTGGGGGAAACGATGCCCAGAGCCAGACAGGTGGACACACCTACAGGGGGACAGAGTGGTGTTGTTATTATGTTTGTATGCTTGTGTGCGTGTGTGTGTGTGTGTGTGTGTGTGCATGCTCTAGTTCTTTCCATATTGATGTAGTGGAAAATATGGTTGTTTCTTCCAGTCCTGTTTCTTTTTACTATTAATGAAATGGAATAAACACTTCTATTTTATACAAGTGTGATGATTCATAGTTTCTCTGAAACTTCAAGGAACTCTTATGTCATAGTGAAGAAATGTATTCCCCACTGAGCTCAATTACAGTTGAGTGTGTACATTCAAAAGTCATTAAGCTCTGGTGCTCATACTGTAAAAACTAAATTTAATTGTCTGGAACTAGGAATGCAACGAACAGTTATTAACTATCATTTTATTTTAAAGATAACTCAATTTATCTCTGCGTCAATAAAACATAAGAAAAAAAGCATTTTTAAAATGTTTTTTCTGTCCAATCTCTTTCCAGTTGAGAGGCTTGAATCATCAATATATTAAACTTGTTTTTTTTTAAATCTAGTTACTGTTTCAGCTCTATCTGGAACCGCTGCATCCACAATTCAGCATAAATGGTGAAACTTTTTAAGCAATTCTGAGCAATTTAGGCCAAACAAAGCTAATAATGTAATAACATTGCCATTTGGTAAAGTCTATGGTAAAATCAATAGTCAAAGGTAAAGTCCTTGTAAAATAACTTCACAGCACACAAATTATTTCTGCCTCTATCTGTGTGTTTGTGTCTGACCTGCAGTGTAGACGCCAGCAGAGGTCATGGTGCGGTTGAAAGGAGAGATCACCGCCGCTTTCTCAGCCTCTAACTCTGCGACTGTTTTCTGTTTCACTGGGGCTGGGGGAGCTGTTTTAGGGAGTGGGGATGGGAAAATGTTCTTGCCTTCCTGGACACATTAGAAGACACACAACAGGACCAGTGTGAGAACACGGAGTTCGTCCTCAGAGTTTGCGTGAGAAACACACATCGAGACTTGGAGTCTTGCATTGTGGGAGATCTTGTCTGGATGGTGAGAGCGCTTGAAATACAAACCCATGGACCGCTGAGCAAACAGCAATCATGAACCAGTTAACAGCGGTTTTGAAAGACAAATTCTCTTTTAAGGAGCCTGAATAATGCTTAGTTTAAGGGGGAAACTGATATGTCCTGTTGAGGTTGGATGCTTTCTCTGCCATAAACAATGTGTCAAAGCCAGAATTCCTGGAAAAGTGTATTTTGAAACGTTCATAACATTCTTGCTGAGATCCAACTTGAGCTATTCTCAGCAGGGATTGGGTTTTTAGCACTCATTTGGCACAGTATCCTCATCTGACAGGCTCTGATGCAGAGACGGAGGGAGGGATGCCAGTGAAGATGATGAAGAAGAAGAATTACTCTATTAATCCCTCAGTCAGTATTTTTGAAACACACATACCACTACAGACTGAGCTAATGCCACCCCTAAAGATGGAGGCTGCCAGTAAACAATCACAAATGAAAAAAACCCACCTTCATAACTAGAGTTCCACGGATAACATGGTCAATTGTGCCATAGTCAAATTCATCTTTGGGCTCATAGTGGAAGTATTCCTTGTCTGGGCTGATGGCTTTCAGCAGCTTCAGTATGTTGTTTGAATATAGGGTGCTGGCCTGCGTGGCCATGCGGCTGGGCAGGTCCGTGTAGCCAATGTGTGTTACTCCCTGGTGATGGAAAAAAGCAGATCAGCTGTTGATTTTACATCAGGCTTTCAGGCTTTCAAATGATTTATTTTGTTCTTTATCAAAGTCTTCTGGACACGCAGGAACCTCACTTTGTGAACATGCAGCTCTCCAGGCTTGGTGGTCTCAATGTTTCCACCTGCCTCTGCAGCTAGATCCACCACCACAGAGCCATCCCTCATCGACTCCACAAACTCCTTCTTGATCAGAATGGGGGCTCGCTTTCCTGCACCAAACCCGGAAACACAGATGACGTGCATCAAATGTTCATAATATAATATGTCAGAGAACACTAACTCCACAATAAAGCTGCATTCATTTCCAGCCACAAGGGGACAGAAAAGTACCTGAACAAGCATCAATAAAAGCTCACTGAGTTATGTTAACGATTATCTCATTGAGTACCAGCCGTTTTTCAAAACAGAAAGAACCTTGTGCCCGTGTTTTTGGCCTTTTTGAGTCATTTTTTTAAGACCCGCAGAGTATTTTGTACTATAACTCTGAAAACACTGAGCAGAGACTCTCTATTTCATCATGAAAAAAAAGGTGTTTGTTTTTACTTTTTTCTGTTCTTGTTCTATTTGGAGGAGAGTAGAGGACACTTTCACCAAAATCACCGCTTTTTGTCCAGAATCTGTTTTGCTCTCTAATCATGATCATCTCCACTTCCTGCTTTGATCTCTGTATCCATCCCTTTATGTCCTGACTACAAATCCTTGAAGCCCCACCATTACTCATAGGCTGTGTGAGAGCGCCCTCTTGTGTCTGCTGCTGAAAAAAAAACCTTTGTCATATATATACACGTTTATGGCACTCAAAGAGTTAAAATCTCAGCGAAACAGAAGTTGGCACGTCTTTAGCTTCTGTACTGTATGTGAAATATAATATTTGAGCAGCAGTCAATTTCATGAGAGATAAAAAAAAATATGGAGCTGAAGGGTCCAGAGACACACCTCCCTCGCCGCTAAATGTTGTAGGCTGATTGATAGACATCATGATATTATCTGTTGATAATAACTACGTACGCACACCATATTTTTTATGCTTGTGTTGTTAAATAGGTGCACAACTATGACTGGGGATGTGAACTAAAAAGGTTTAAAATTCCCCATTCATCTTGACTGACCTTATTCCTAAACAATCGACAAATGCAACATAAGCATGATTTTTAAAGTTGTGTCACATGGGCTCACGGTTACTAAGCATCAAATATTAATTCAGCTTTACACACCAAAGAGAAAAGGGAAGAGAGGGAGAAGGTAGTAGTCTGACTGACCTGGAATCAGGGCAGTGCTGATGATAATATCAACATCTTTACACTGTTTGGCAAAAAGGGCCATCTCAGCATCAATGAACTCCTTGGACATCTCTTTGGCATAACCTCCGACCCCCTCACCAGACTCTTTCAGGTCTACCTCCAAAGGCTCTGCCCCAAATGATTTGAACTGCTCCAGGGCTGCTGGCCTAGCAGTCAAGACGCAGTCTGGTTATTATCCAAGTCATGATCATAACAACAACCATCATCATTGAGGCAGCTCCACCGAATACCTGGTGTCGAAGCCTCGGACTATGGCTCCCATCGACTTTGCTGTACCTGCTGCTGCCAAACCAGCCACTCCCCCTCCAATAACCAGGACCTGTGTGCATCAGAAGCATCCATGTGCATCATTGTACAAGGAGGGGGAGACATTCCTTTCATTTTACATTATTTTGAGTCACATAGGTAAGAATGAAAGACACTTATGTTGACTTACATAATATGGAGACAGTTACCTTAGCTGGGGGTACTTTTCCTGCTGCTGTGATCTGACCAGTGAAGAACCTGCCAAAGTGGTTGGAAGCCAGGACCACAGCCTTATACCTGCAAGAAAAATACCCCATTTAAAACTAAACATTCCTGAACAACTACTAACATGTGGGCCTGCATGTAAATGTATATTTTTCTTTACCCAGCAATGTTGGCCATGGAGCTGAGTGCATCATAACCCTGTGCGATGGTGACTCTGGGCACTTGGTCCATAGCCAGCACATTGCTCTGCTTCTCTGACAATTTGCTCATCAGCTCTGGGTTCTGTGCAGGATAGATGAAGCTCACCAAGGTGGAGTTAGGCTTCAGAAGGTCTACCTCGCTCAAACTTGGGGCTCGAACCTACAGCAGAAAAATGTATGTTGGAGGAGCAGAAATTCAGTAATATCCAGATTCAACCAAACCATACACAGAACACACGCAGATGTGTACAAACCTTGAGGACCAGATCTGAGCCAAGGGCTCCATTCACGTCAGTGATTGTAGCTCCAGCATCTCTGTAATTCTGATCAGAGAATTTTGATTCTTCTCCAGCTCCACTCTCCACCTGCACCTTGAAGCCCTGCTTAACCAGCGCCTCCACCCCCACAGGAGACAACGCCACACGGCGCTCGTTCAGTAGTGTCTCCTTAGGAACCCCAACCACCAAGTCCTTGTAGAGCACACCTGAAGCCACAAACCAGCTGAGAGTTGAGTCTACACAACAATTAAGTCTTTAAGTCTTTTGTATTATTTATTGCATTAACAATTAAACCTTGCTTTAAAAACTAAAACATCTTCATTTATTCATCTTCTGATCTTCTGGCTGTTTATCCTAGTGAGGGTCTTGAGCTGATGCCAGCTGATACTGGCTGAAGGCCACTTAAGGTACAATTCTTACAAAAAAAGTAGAAAACGGGAGAGCCTTTGTGTCTTTATCTTAACACAGGAGAGCATGCATGTACAGCCGGGATTGTGTGGCTGTGGTCAGTGTCAGGTTACACATTTCTCTCCATACAGGGCTATGTGACCTCGCCGCCATGGAGACATTATTAGCAGGTGATTGGCTGGGAGCCAGCACACACAGCGAGGCCTGCACTCTCACACAGCCACGCTCTAAATTCAAACTTAAAAAGCACTCAATAACTGACAAAATGCTCACAAACACTTGGTGACACTGTGCCCCACAAACAGACTCCACAAACAAATGTTAGTGAACATAATTGCCAGACTGCAGTCAATCATTTACATGTCACCTTTAACTGACCTCTCATATGTGCTCACATGTTAACAGCTCCTACAGCGAGCATGGCCACAGTCTGCTTTACCACAGCACTCCCTAATTTGGGAACATCTCTTGCGACCTGCAGCAAATGGTTCATGATCTGTGGAGTTTTCCACCCTTCTAGCCAGAGGGAGAGTGTCCTTGAGTGAACTCTCATTCCTCTCCTCAGACACAGAGGAAATCCAAACCAAAAGAAAACATGCAGACCCAGGTTGTCCTCTCTGAAGAATATTAAAAGGCTACACAGAGAGATTCTAATACATTTGTACATCTCCTACCTCTGGATGCCTTTTGGTCCCACAACACAGGGAAAGTCCTGAAATCCCTTCTTCCAGGTATCCTCTGACCGACCCCTCGCTGGAGCCAAACTACAGAAGAGCCGGAGATGCAGCGCAGGAGGGACGACATGGCCACTGAGTGTCTGCCCTGAGACTCCCACTGGCTCTTGAATATGAACACAAACAAGCAAAAGTAGGTGGTAAGATAATACTACTTCTGCATCTGCTGTCAAATAAGAAAACACATTATGATCCCACAAGAAGCCCCCTCGTCACACACTCTGGTTGACTGCGCTCTGAGGCCTACAGATAGCAAAGTGACATTTCAGCTCTGCAGGACACACACACACACACACACACACACACACACAGGGCCCAGTGTTGATTACACACTCTTGGCTTGTTCGCGAGATTTGGAATTATGACGGCACAGGGAAGCAAACTCTGCCAAGTCTGGCCTGGAAGTTGTGAGCAGGAGCAGAGAGCACAAGACAGAGAAATATCAAATGCTGTGGAGCTGAAGGGGAGAACTAAGGACCTCAGTACACAGACACACACCTTATCATACAAAGTGCAAAAATAATAATAATAATAATAATAATAAGAGTTTACAAAAAGCCTACTGGTCTTTGAGTTCATCAAAAGCAAATACTGCATTTATAATCTTGTGGTAGTCTGCTTGGTGTTTTAAGTTCTGAGTGAGCTGTTTCTGACAATATAATTTCCTATTTTTCCGTTAATTCATTCATTCACTGATTCAAAGTCAGTGTCCTTCATCTTCACATCACACACCTTCCCAATTAATTCATGATTTGTTGTTTGCGTTATTATTGTCAGACTTGCCTTTCAGATTTCCAGAAAGAGCAGGTTCAACTTCCCCTCAGCAGCAGGGTCACCTGAGAGACGTCCTACCCAAAATCCCCTCACCTGCTCGCAGACACACAGACGACCTTCCGCAGTTTCGATAGCGCTGCTGCACTATTTATGTATAAATAGCGAGTCATGTGACTTCAGCTATGAAGGACTGAAGCAGATCAACTCCCTGCAGGCTACCTGCGAATTAAAGGCTGGATTAAGGTGTTTGTCAAAAATAGTCTCTGCTGGCAAATTTTCAGACGGTTTGCACATCTCAATGCGCTAGTTCTTCTTGCCCCCTACGCAATTATAAAACAAACACACTTCTTACATAAAAAGAGAAGCGCAGAATATCACTGTCTTCAATTTTCTTTTTTTTCTTTTATTTTATTTTCTGGACGCAGGGTGGCTCCAGAGCAACTGTGTAAAACAGACTTTAACAGTTGGACGACCATAACTATTTGCTACGAGCCACTATTGTTAAAAAAAAAATAAACACTTACTATTATTATTATTATTATTATTATTATTATTATTATTATTTGTGGTAGGACTGCTGTTGCTGTTTTTCTATTACGGTCATTTCATATTTATTTGTTTGTTGTTTCCTATTTCTATGTAGACATTTACAACATGACGCCATTTCACCTCATCTTCTGTAAAAAGGTTACAATTTTAACAGTATACATAAAACTTCTGAATACATAACTTTACCATATGAAATATTGCTTGTGGTAAAAGATTCAATCACTAAAATAATACTACATTTATATAGTATGTAAAATACTATAATACTATATATGCAAGTCCGAAAAGAATAATGGTGGCATGAAACCAGAGATGACATATTCAATTTTAAGTTGATAACATTAACATTTAGGAAGCGGAAACCGCTTCAGCGTCGCAGGGAAAGGTGTTGGTTGGCCATCTTTTTTTCTTTTTACGCCACATGGAGTTAGTAAACATTAGCTGCTTTCTGGTAGCAGCACCGCTAGCACTGATAGCATCTTAACTAGCACACATTGGTTACACCTATGATAGAGTAGAATAGTTTTTATTCATTTATATTTATTCATTGAGCTGGTATGTTCAAAGTATTTCTTTTCACATATTCATCGCAGCCATCTTAAGTCTGATGTTGAAGCCAACAGTTAGTAGCATGTAGACTAGCTAAAGTTTCCAGTGTAGCTAAGGTAAAGGCATTAGCATTACTCTTGTTTGTGTCTATGTACTATAATGAAGAAGTAACGTTATATGCTTGCCTTTCTTTGTTTTACCGTCAGTGAGGCTGCTGATGGACAACCATGTCTCTGAGGCTGCTGTCAGTGGATCCATCAGACCGGGGCTCCCAGAGATGCAGACTGGCTCCAGGCTTGATGTCAGCGCTGGGTTTGAGTCTGGGCTCTCCTCTACTGGTGTCTGTTCCAGGGGGAGCCTGCTTGTGCACCGCCTGGCCCCGACATGACCTAGCTGAGGGCTTCCTGCAGATGGACCTGAGATGTTCCTCTCCCAGTCTGGTCTCTCACCCACCAGCACATCTCAGCCTGGACCCTGGCCAGCTCACACCTCTGCCCTGCCCCAAACTGAAAGGTCTCAAGATAACTGTGGTGGTCCAGAGTGTTGACTTTAAGAAACACACACCTTCTCGGCTTGTTCATGAGCTAGTGAAAGACATGTTGAAGGGTGTCTATGTCCACAAGAAGTATGTGATAAACCTGGAGGATTTTGATACAGAAATAAAACATGTTATTATTGAAAGCATCAATCCGGATTCAGCCAGTGCAGGATTATTTACCTCCAAAACTGGCGTGGAGATAGCTGGTATCCAGACGGTCCGGCATTACAGGAGCCAGCTGCAGGACCAGCAAGCAGTCCCACTGGGGGGACTGGAGGAGGTCAGCATATATTCACTGTATATTATTGCTATTCATCCAGAGTATGTGCTCCCAGTATGTGACACCTACATTGTTTTGACTGTATTGTAGGTGAGTGCCTCACTGAAGGACATCCTGCAGCTGCCCTTGTTATATCCAGACACCCTGAGCTCTCTTGGTGTGTCATGTGTCAGAGGTGTGCTCCTGGTGGGGCCTCCAGGTGTGGGTAAGACCCTGGTGGTCCGCAGAGTGGTGAGGGAGGTGGGAGCCAGCCTGGTGGTGGTCAGAGGGCCAGAGGTAAACCATTACATCCATGACATCCTTTCATATACTCTGTGTGTTTACCTTATGTTGTTCAACATTTTCAATCACAGTATGTGTTCCATGTGAATCCATGTGCATTCGTAAGTTGTCTCAACTCAATTGAGAAGCTCTGGAATGATAAAGTAACCTGATTTTTGGGGGATAACCAATTTGGGACACTGTGATTTACCACTTAAAAAGGACACTATTTTGTAGAGCCATTTATGTAGCTGATTAGTATTATTGTTGTAATTGTGAATAATTACTCCAGGTGGTGGGATCACGGCCGGGTGAGAGTGAGGAGAAGTTGCGTGCCGTGTTTGAGCGGGCTCGGTCTGCAGCTGAAGAGGGTCCCTGTGTGCTGTTCTTAGATGAGTTGGACTCTCTGTGTCCAAGGAGAACCGGCTCGTCGGCACCAGAGAATCGCCTGGTTGCTCAGCTCCTCACACTGATGGACGGGATGAATCAGTCTGATCGCTTCCTCATTGTTGGAGCCACCAACCGACCGGACAGCTTAGACCCGGCACTGCGCAGGCCTGGAAGATTTGACAGAGAGGTGCGGATGAAGAAATGCATAACCCACTATATAATAAGTGTAAGTAAATATTTGAGGTCCTTACATTTTTCTTTCAGGTCATCATTGGAGCGCCCACCTTGCAGCAGAGAAAAGACATCTTTTCCGTTCTGTGTGCAAGGATGCCTGTGTGTTCCAGTGTGGACATGACAGAGCTTGCACAGAGAACTACAGGCTATGTAGGAGCAGACCTCAGCGCCCTGTGCAGAGAGGCTGCCATGCACGCCATACGGGAAAGCTCAAAGGTAAAGGCAGCAATCGACCCATGAATCATATAGAAACTTTTTTTTCTAGGGAAACATTTTAGCACCTGTCAGAGCTACATGTAGTGTCTTCTGATTATATTATGCTGCTTCACTTATATTTCAAATATTCGGATGAACAGGAGAAATTCACGCTACTGCTCAGCTTTGCAGCTAGAGAAGAATATTATGGTGGTTATTAGGAAACTGTGTATTAAAAGTAGTGTTAGAGTTGTAACATAGTGAAAACAGCTGATTAGGAAGTGTGTTTTGCCGCATGTGTTGTATTAAATTAACTAGTAGATATTCCTTGCATTCACACTACAGTGCATATATGCACAGTTATCACATATACAGTATGTAGCCAGGACTCCCTGGAAATTAGTGTTACATTGAGTGTAAAAACTGCTTTTAATGCCTCCAGAGCCAGATGTAGAGTTATGATTTTCTTTGTTGCCTTGTTCTTGTTGTTTGCAGGGTTCAGGAGAGGAGGCAGTGGGTATGAAGCACTTCCAGGAGGCCCTGAAGATGGTGCGTCCCTCCTGCTTGCGGAGCAGCCTGGGCAGGACGGAGCTCTCTCCACTGTCATGGGAGCAGATCGGAGGCTTGGATGATGTCAAACTCAAACTTAGACAGGTAAATCTGGGTCTGGCAGAGTCTGGGATTTAATTATAAAATGTAAATCACAATGAATTGCCTTCTCATCATGTTTATTGTTGAAGAAAAATACCTGTCATCAGAATTGAATCGTCATATCCCCCCTCCAATATGTCTCTTGTGTCTAATTATCAAAGAGTATTGAGTGGCCGATGTTATACCCAGAGGCGTTTGCTCGTCTGGGTCTGTGTCGGCCCCGTGGCGTGCTGCTCTACGGACCTCCTGGATGTGCAAAGACAACGCTTGTCAAGGCTGCAGCCAGCTCATCTCACTGCGCCTTTCTGTCTGTCGGTGGTGCTGACCTCTACTCTCCCTATGTCGGAGACTCAGAGAAGGCATTAGCGCAGGTACTTTTCTTTTCACAGTCTGTATTAACATTTGAGAATGACTCCTGCGCTTGTCTCCTCCTGTTTCATCTATAAACACCTGCACATCTGTCCACACGTAGCTGTTTCGCCAGGCCCGGGCCTGTGCTCCCTGTAT
Organism: Synanceia verrucosa; assembly: GCA_029721515.1. Taxonomy (NCBI): domain Eukaryota; kingdom Metazoa; phylum Chordata; class Actinopteri; order Perciformes; family Synanceiidae; genus Synanceia; species Synanceia verrucosa. The sequence continues at coordinate 23,728,971 of CM056549.1, forward strand.
CCTGTTCCTTGATGAGATTGACTCTTTGATTGGTTCACGGTCAAACAGTCAGACACCAAACAGCGTACAGACACGCCTCCTGTCTGTGCTCCTGAATGAGATGGATGGGGTTGGCCTGAAGACACTGGAGAGGAGAGGGACGGAGAGGATCCTCCAGATGGGAGAAGTGGAGGAGAATCGCACACAGGAACAGGTCAGATATTTTGGGGGTTGTTCCTCCCCCTTCTATTGCTTAACACAACATCATCTGATCATCATGTGATTCAGTCAACAGTTCATGCTTTGAGCTCATCTTGGTCTTTGACAGTTGGACTGCCAGGAAGTATGCAACAAAGATGTGATGATAGTAGCTGCCACAAACAGACCTGACAGCTTAGACAGTGCCCTCCTCAGACCTGGCAGGCTGGACCACATCATCTACGTCCCACCACCTGACCAGCAGGTAAGTCATTTGTTTAAAAGGCAATAAAAATGTAAAATCAATCATGTGTAATTTTAGAAGGGATTAAAAAGATGATAATGATGCCTTTTTGTACGAGTGTATCTTTAAGGTTTACTAACCTCGTATATCCATGTATCTAGGCCCGTCTTTGCATCCTGAAGGTGTGTACAGAGTTGATGCCTCTAGATCCAAATGTGTGTCTGGAGGAACTAGCTGCAAAGACCGAGCTTTACTCTGGAGCCGACCTGCAAAATCTGTGTAAAGAGGTAACGTGAAGATTTTATTTTCTAAAATATAAAATGCAATCCTGGTTATAAGTGTTGCCGCAGACAAACTAAGAATTCCTTAAAACATTTTGTTTTCCAGGCTGCTCTGTTGGCACTACAAGAGGAGAACATGGAGGCTTCTGCTATCAAACAGACATACTTCCTTCAGGCCCTCAGTAAAATGAGCCCCTCACTCACTGTCCAACAGATCCTCACATATCAGAAATCTCCCAGATGAAAAATTGCTTTGAAATAAAATGATTAAAAATTGCACATCTGTATCTGTCATTTTCTTGTTTGTTCTTGTTGGGGGTTAGTTTGCTGTCCCTGACAACCACTCAACAACCACTGTGTTGATGTGCACCTGCAAAACATTGACTTTCAGTTTTCAAATGTGGCCACAAGAGGGTACTGCTCACCCAGAAAATGTATTGATCATTCAAATTTGATAGATAGAATAGGGATGGGTGCATTTCAGTGCAGGAAGCTGTGTCTACGTGCCTTTCACCTCGTACTACCTCTCATCGAGCCTACATCAACCACATTCACAGGATGCTGCGCTAAGAAACATCAAGGACATTTCAGCAACAACAGGTGAGACCTTCAACACAGCTGCCTCTGTGACTTACTGACTTTAATTCACTGAATGGACAGCCTCATGATGAGATGGATTTCTCTTTTAGGGGTCTGAGAAAATTGAAAATGAATACTGGATTTTTCCAAATGTTAAGAAAGAAAAAGGAGGTGAGCCCAGCTATTTTAAAGTGAATTTGTATTATGTGGATACTGGATTTGTAGCCTATGTAGGATATGATATTCATTTTAATAACATGGTGCACATTTGAAGTCTTGTTCTGTTTTTCCATATGTATTTCAGCTGATCCCTCTAATAGGGTTCATGGCTTTTGCAGCAACGGGAGCTACCTCTGCTGCTATATACTTTCTATTTACAAAACCTGATGTTATGTGAGTGTTACTGTACTTTTTCATGCTTTAATTTCACTTCTATCGGCCTCTGGGATGTAAGAAATGCTTAAGAGTGATGGAACGTTTTCATTCACTGTTTTTAGTTTGAATAAGACCAATAACCCAGAACCATGGGAGAGACTGGACCCATCAAAACCCCAAAAGGTAATCTCTAACATCACATAACATTGTATGTTTGGATAGTTTTATGCATATTGACAATGATATAAGAGCAGAATCTCCCAGTGTGCAGCTGCAAACTGCTGAGTCACTGAGGAAGAAATGTTATCAAATAAGTACCAGTCTCCTCTTGTGAGATCAGATTATTGATGTTTATATTGCTGCATATGTTGGTTCATCTGCTCATGCCTCTTTAAGTTGATGTAACACCACCTCATTTCTATTTCTGGTATTTTGCTGCAGCTCATCACGATCAATCAGCAGTGGAAACCAGTGGAGGAGCTGGAGTTGGTGAAGGGCCTCACCAAGTAAAATAAGGCATGCATCTGCTAAAAACTGCCTGCCCCCATCAGTCTAACAGAATCCTTTCTGCACAAACTAGGATACTTTGACACTCAGTGTGCGGAAATGCTTCTGCTCCACTGGTGGGGTTTCACCCTGCTCTGTGGTGGCCCAGACAGAGGACAGCTATCCACAACAGCATATAACAACGGTAACAGATACTCATGTTGCCATGAAGTGAAAAAAGAGCTCCAACACATTGAAATAAACTGTGGTGTTTAATTACTTGTGCTAGAAATGAATGTACAATCATTGTAGAAATGTGAAAGGTACAAACTCTGTAGTAAAGATGTAGAGATGTGCTAATAAGTAATGTACTGTGTAGTGACAATAAATTGTTATCGTTGTTGTGAACGCTTCTTCATCATTGTGTTTTTGTTCTCAAAAGTTCAAGAAAGTATAATCATATATACTGTAATTGGGAATTCACATATCCATAAATGCAATGCAAAGAAGTTAGATTTGTTTAAAAGAAGTGCTGCATCACCGCTTTAAAAATATATTTTAAAAAAGCACAAGAAGAATAAGATAAGGCTGGTGATACACTGTAATTGTCAATAGATCCCATGAAACAACCACAACTCTATGCGATGGAGCTCCATTGGCTTCCTTACCAGTAGACGTTTTGACTTATCACAGTTACTCATTTGTCCCTAGACAAACAATCAAGTCACAGTTTGTCTAGGGACAAATGAGTAAGTTTTTTAAAAGAACTCTTAAGGGTTAATATGGTGAGCTCAGCATGAAAGAGCAAGTTCATTACAATACCAATGCCACTATAGGAATTACCACATTAGAGTCTACATGCTAAACGTTACAGTATTCAAATGTAGCAGGAATGGGTAATTGTCCCACACTTTTTCAGATGTTGAACACACCATGGCAGATGTAGGTCAGCTCCTCCCCTAGACCCAACCTCCTAATTAGTTGGGAGTATATAAAGCACCTGTGGCAACAGGGCATCATTTTGGTTATCACATAGGCCTGTTGGATCTAGGTAAGTAATAACTGTTTTTAGGTATTACAGTCTACTTGAATTCTCAGTTTTACTTTAACTGAATTTTATGACTCAATTATATTAGCCTTCTCGTGGCTGGTGACCTGGTCTTGTTGGTGTCTCCTTGGCTGATCGTTGGTGGGAGCTCTGGTCCAACTGAGGCCCATAGATTGACTAGCCTGGTAATAGTTTGCAGTGTTTGATGATTGCCCTGAGTACGTGTGGTGAGTAAGTTGGTGCACCTGAAACACACCCCAAGGTAGACTGCATCCCCTGGCTGGCATCTGTTCCCTCTCTATTCCCCTTTTTATTAGTTTTTATTGGAAGTGTGTCTTTTTAGTTTCAGAAAAAGAAACTCAATGTTGTATTTTTCATTTTAAGTTATTGTAATGAAAATTGCTTTTTATTCTCAAAGTTTTCAATGCAGTCTCTGCCCCCCTTAAATGATTTCTCCATGGCCACTTCACTGATCTTGTAAATAAATTCAAAGTTATTTAGGAACCATGTCTCTGTCTTGTCGGTCACTGAACTTGGATTGCATGCGTGTGTTCCTCCTCTTTCCAGTTGGTTTGATTTACACATGGTAACTTTGTAAATAATTGCATTTGTGCATTTCTGTAGTTAGTGTGTTGACATGGCAAAACAGCAGCTGTTTCTACAAACGTCTAGATCTCCAAGGTAGTATTTGCTGCTCTTATCCACCTTTTCAGCATGGAAGAAACCAGTTGAAAGACTTGGTGGCTCAATGGCAAAATGAAAATAGACTGCCGCGAGAGCAGAAGGCAATACCTGGTACTAGTGCTGCATGAACAGACTCCATTGTTCACCACCCTTCTAATAGTGCTCTGGTGACTGAGCAACTTGTTTATGTCCCCAGAGACAGGAAGTGTCCAATGTTTAGAGGTAGAACCAGTCTAAGCATTGTAAAATGGATAGAGGAGGTTCAAATATGTATGAGTGCCTGCCATTTGTCTAGGGTTGATTAAGCACTCTTTATTTATGATTATTTGGTGGGTGAGGCCAGGGAGGAGCTCCAATATAGACCTAAGGAAGAATCCAGACCAAATCTTAGCCATCCTTAATGAATTATATGGGTGTTCTAAGTCCTATATTTCATTGCAGGAATTTTTTTTCTTCTTCTGAAAACAACAGGAGGGTGAGGCATTGCAGGAATTTTCACATGCCTTTATTTGTTTGATGGACAGAGATGTAACGACGCTCCTAATGGTCTTCCAAACTCTCATGTGCTACTTTGTGACAATTCGTTGAACATGTATGTGCTTGTGCACTGCGCAGAGAGTTAAAGCAGTTCATCAAATGTCACCCTACGGCCACCTTGCTTGAAATCCACAGTGAGGCTATTACATGGGAGCAGGAGAGAATGCCAGGGGGTTTTAGGGAATGAAGCCACTCTCTCCCATCTGCGACAGGTCCTAGTTTGCTGCAGCAGGAGGCCCTCATTTGGGGACAGGTAACCTTGACTCAAAATCTGAATTGGCAGAGTTAAGACGTGTTAAGACAGCAACAGCTTAACCAGCTTAGCAGCAGTCTTACTGCACTCCAGAATACCACAAAACCTCATTCTGTCATGAGAGGCAGTCTGTTATTTATTGCAATTAGAAGCAGTCTGTAATTTTTTGGAGGTGCCAGCAACCTGGTCACTTTGCAAGGGACTGTGATGGTGAGCAAGTCCAAGCACCATTTCAGCCATCCTCATGCTGCCCCGATGACTCATAGTGATGGGCCTCTTCACCCGAATCAGCAAACGTTCACCCCCTGAACTGCTAAGCAAAAGTTCAGGTGGGGGGCCTTTTCGGCTCAGAGATAGACCCTGTGAGCTTAGATTCTGTAAATCTGATGGCAGTCTGTCAGTGGTGAGCACCGTAACTGAGTTTTTATGTCCAGAACTTTAAGCCTTGGGGAGAGAAGTAACTTCAGTCATGTAATTGGTTACATTTCAAGGCTATATAGGGATATACCTTATGTTGGTCAGCTAAGTTGATGTTGAGCTTTGTGATAAGATAATTACAAAGTGGGGTGTGTTGGTTGTTTGGGACCCAACTGGTCAGTTACCATCTGTGTCAGGCATTATGGGCATGAACAAACATGCTATCAGGAGTTATTTGCACAGCATGGCCAAGCTCTCTTCGATGTGTTTCCTGTTTCACAGGCCCCTAGTGAAGTCCAACACTGTCACCAGGCCCAAGCCAATGTTCTCCCTGACTCTTGGAGTAGAGTGAAAGCCAAGGGCAGGAGGGTTTTTGGAATCTCTGGTGGTACTATGAAGCTGGTGGCGGCTGGTGACTTGCTCTCAGCAGCACTCGGGTAATGATGCTTTGTTTGAACCCAAGTGCTGGCTTGTCTGCGGGGTTGCTAGCTTCTCCAGCCTTAGTTCAAATGACGAGAGGTATGTCTACATCCCTGTAGTTTATGCGGGAGTTAATGTTGTGCTCTACCCACGTACTGTGATAGATACCTTGAGCTATGCCCAGGTAGCGAGGCTGCCTAAAGACATCACAGAAATTAGAGAATTAATCTCAGCTAGAGGTTCTTCAGGCAGTCACTACCTAAGTGCCAGTGAGGATTAAAACCATTAATTTTGCTGCCTTGTCAGAACAAGATCAGTGCAAGGTCAGGTCCCTTTTACAAAAGCATAGAGATGTTTTCTCAGCCCATGGAGAAGACTTAGGCTGTACAAACTTGATCCCAGGTGACATACTACTTGTCAGTGACACACCAGTGCGCCAGAGGTGTAGACGTATCCCATCTTCGGAGTATGATGCTGTTAGAGGCCAAATTCACCCGTTACTTGAAGCACAGGTGATCAGGGAGAGCAGTCTTGCCTTACCCATTGTTTTGGTTAAAAAGAAAGATGGTACCCTGCGGTTGTGTGTGTTGATTATCGGCTGCTGAACAGTAAGATCTGAAAGGACGCCTTCAATCTACCACGTATCGAGGAATCACTTGATTTACTCTCTGGGGCCCATTGGTTTTCTATGCTGGGCCTGGCTAGTGGGTATAACAAAATCCTTGTCACAGAACAGGATAAGTCAAAAATAGCTTTCTGTACTCCTTTTGGCCTCTTTGAATGGAACAGGATGCCTTTTAGGCTCTGCAATGCCCCAAGTACCTTTCAAAGATTAATGGAAAGAATATTTGGGGCCCAACATTGCCAGTCTTTATACCTTTATACCAATCATTATACCTTGATGATGTTGTCTTCTCTTCCACTGTAGACCAATATATGGAGCACCTGGATGCCATGTTGGAACGGCTGAAACAGGAGAACCTCAAAGCTAAGCTGGAGAAGTGTTGTTTCTTCAAAGAGGAAGGTGATCATTTGGGACATGTTATCTCTAAAGAGGGTGTGACTACCAACCCCCAAAAGATTGGAGTAGTATCAAAGTTGCCGCGCCCCACCAAGGTAGCTGAGTTTGTCATTCCTTGGCTTTGCCAGCTATTACTGGCAATTGGTGGAAGGCTTTGTAAAGCTGGCAGCCCCTTTGCATCGACTTGCAGCTGAAGGAAAAGGTACCAAGACTCGGGGGTCATTGGTCAAGGATCTGCTGGCAATATGGACGGATGAGCATGAGCAGAGCTTTGAAGGCCTCAAGCGCAAGCTGGTCGAAGCCCCAGTGCTTGCCGATGCCAACTTCTCCTTGTCCTTCATTCTGGAAGTTGATGCAAGCCACAGGGGACTGGGAGCTGTCCTCTCCCAGGAACAAGACGGAAAGGTCAGACCCATGAAGCTTTAGTTCTTGGCCCTTAAATGGGCCATGATAATTGCCAGATGCTGCTGAATGTCGACAGATGTCAAAGGAAACACTCGCCCTGGTTATGCAATGGCATCTCATAGTGGTACAAGAAGGTGTGCTTCACTGCAAGGCCCTTTCCCTTGATGGTGATGAGGTCCTCCAGCTGGTCCTGCCCATGTCACTGAAGAGCCAGGTCTTGCATCAGTTGCACCATGAGCATGGACAGTTAATGTAGTGTTAATGCACTGGGACTGCAGTGATAATGGGTTTGTAGTGGTTGATGACTGCCGTGAGTACGTGTGGTGGGTAAGTTGGTGCACCTGAAACACACCCCAAGGTAGACTGCCGCTCCCCTGGCTGGCATCTGTTCCCTCTCTATTCCCCTTTTGGGAATTTTAGTAGTTTTTATTGGAAGTGGTTTTATACTCAGAAAAAGAAACTCAAATTTGCATTGTTCATTTTAATTTATTGTAATAAAAATTGCTTTTTATTCTCACGTTTTCAATGCAGTCTCTGCCCCCCTTAACCGATTTCTCTACAGCCACTTCCACTTATCTTATAAATGAATAAATCATCTCTGTCTTGTCAGCCACTGAACTTGTGTAGCCTTTGTGTGATCCCTTGTGTAGGTTAAACTATTTCCTGGGGTGAAACTCCCCAGGTGGCGTTGTGGCGTAACTTAGGTCTGGGCCCTCACCGAGGCCTCCACCTCACTGCACAAAGAAGCAGAAGAAGGTAACATATGTGCTGTTGCTAATGTGACCATGTATACAAAGCTAATGCTAACTTTGAATTTTAGCTATCTAGTGAGTAGCTAACAAACTATCAGGATTAGCTAGCTAGCTAAACTAGCTAGCTTTAATGCTCACAGTGAAATAGCCCACCTGCTCTGATAGAAAAAAATAAAATGAACAAATCCTCTTTATAGGGCAGCATGGTGGCGTCACAGTGGCCTAACAGCAAGAAGGTACTGGGTTCGATTGCCGGCCCGGGGCCTTTCTGTATGGAGTTTGCATGTTCTCCCTGTGTCTGCGTGGGTTCTCTCGCGTGGGTTCTCTCCAATTACTCTGGCTTCCTCCCACCATCCAAAAACATGCATGGGGATTAAGTTAATTGGCTAATTTAAATTGACCGTAGGTGTGAATGTGAGTGTGAGTGGTTGTCTGTCTCTATGTGTCCTGTGATGAACTGGAGACTTGTCCAGGGTGTACCCTGCCTTTCACCCTAATACAGCTGGGATAGACTCCAGCCCCCCCATGACCCTATGAGGATAAGCGGTAGAAAATGGATGGATGTAAGTCTTCTTTATGGTGATTTTAAAGCAAGGGTTATCTGTTGTTGACTACTTAGCTAGCTATGAGGCTGCTTTAGCTTACTTTACAAGTCAGTTAATACAATTAATAAACCTGCAGTGAAGTTTCTGGGATTTTTTTTTTTTGTAAGTGAATACATATATGTAGCTTAGCATGAAAATACAACAAAGATCCTCTCATGTGTACTATTAAAACGTTTCTGTAAGCCAGCATTTTCTTCTGCTTTTCGTGTTATGACAGTTTGTTGTGAAAAAGGTTAAAATTGTAAAAAGTAGTTTAACAATGTTTTCTAAATGGATTGATTGATTGAATTATTTCCTACACTACCTTTATCTCCACATTTTATTTAAAGAACAGTTTTGCTCAGTATTTGTGCAGTCAAGACAGTGGTGAGTCGTTGCCAAAAAGGACAGCTATAAAGTAATTACTGCCATCCAAGCAAAGAGCAAATGCACTCACCCACTTAGTTTATGGGTATGTGAGCATTCAACACTCCCATTGTGTTTTATAATAAGAGGCAATCCTCTTAATGTTCATGTACCATTGCACGGCTTCAGAGGATATAAACGGGATTTTGTGGATGAACACTGATTTATACAGTACTGTTGTGAGGGCTCCATAGTTCGAGCCCGGACGCACAATTGGAGAGACAAGCAGATTCTCAGGGTTTTATTGATAAGCACCAAAGAACAGGCAAAGACAGCACAAGCCTTCCAGAGGAGAGAGGGCGACAGGGTTACTTCAAAATAAAACAGGAAATGACAAGACAACATGTGAGCACAAGACAAAAATGAACTTAACCAAACCAGGTGGCTGGGACATGACAATTATGGTTTGAGGGTGTTTTCAGTGCTCTTGTATCATGTGGTAAATAAGCAGCGTGAGGCCTCACCTATCAAGCGTTGCACAACCGAAATGTTATTCAGGGAAACTGTAAAGTGTTCTTGGGTTCATACAATTGACTAGCCAGTGAACAGTGGGCAGACAACAACAAGACAGAGGTATAATTTAAATGAGGCCTTTATTATTCACATATAAAAATATCTAAAAAGCTAAATTCAGTCTAGGGGAAGTTAATCTAGGTTGGATCCGGCTGGTCGACTGATACACTGGCTCAGTGTGGCTGTAAGGTGCTGCTGCTGCTCAGCCGTTTACAGTTGCCTCCAGCCCTACCCACCATCCTAAGGAGCTGGGCTTGGCCCCTTAGTTCCAGTGAAAGGAACTCTGAATGCTTCAGCATACCAAGACATTTTGGACAATTCCATGCTCCCAACGTTGTGGGAACAGTTTGGAGCTGGCCCTTTCCTCTTCCAACATGACTGTGCACCAGTGCACAAAGCAAGGTCCATAAAGACATGGATGACAGAGTCTGGTGTGGATGAACTTGACTGGCCTGCACAGAGTCCTGACCTCAACCTGATAGAACACCTTTGGGATGAATTAGTGCAGAGACTGAGGGCCAGGCCTTCTCGTCCAACATCAGTGTGTGACCTCACAAATACGCTTCTGGAAGAATGGTCAAAAATTCCCATAAACACACTCCTAAACCTTGTGGACAGCCTTCCCAGAAGAGTTGAATCTGTTATAGCTGCAAAGGGTGGACCGACATCATATTGAACCCTATGGATTATGAATGGGATGTCACTTGAGTTCATATGTGAGTCAAGGCAGGTGAGTGAATACTTTTGGCAATGTGTATATATATATATACAGTCATGGAAAAAATTATTAGACCACCCTTGTTTTCTTCAATTTCTTGTTCATTCTAATATCTGGTACCACTAAACGTATAATACAATGAACACAACAAAAAATGCAGCTGGTCACATAATACTTTATGTCCTATTTGACATTCTTAAGCTTAATTGATTCCCAGGGTATATAAGAGGCCATTTCATGTCACAAGCAGCACTGCACATGCAAAGGCCTAGAGTGGTTTCCTGCTTACATTCAAGCCGTAGCACAACTCAGAAGTTGTCAGCTCTCACATAATGCCTAAAACAAAAGAATTATGTGAAGCAACAAAGGCAGCCATCTTGGCACTGCTGGAAATTGGCATGAGTGAGAGACAGGTAGCGAAAAAACTGAAGATCTCCAAGACAGCCGTTCATTACAACAAAAAAAACAAGCTGAACATGGCACTACCAAATTGCTACCTGGCCGTGGCAGGAAACGTCTTTCTACCCCACGAGATGACCGTGCACTCATCCGTTCCTGTGTCAGGAATCGTCGTCAGACCTCCAGGGACCTTAAAAATGAGTGGGCACTGTCGAGAAATGTGACTTGCTCGGCAAGGACAGTTTGAAACCGACTTGTTGAAGCTGGTTTGAAGTCACACAGAGCACGCAAGAAGCCCTTCATCAATGAAAGGCAGAGGAAGGCCCGGTTACTCTTTGCTCGAGACCACAAGGATTGGACTGTTGATGATTGGGCTAAGGTTCTCTTCAGTGATGAATCCAATTTTGAATTGATGCCCACTCCAGCCAACTTACTGGTTAGGAGGAAGCCTGGAGAAGCTTACAACCCAGACTGTCTTGCCCCTACAGTAAAACATGGGGGTGGATCAGTCATGATCTGGGGTTGTTTCAGTCTGAGTGGAACAGGGCAAATGCAATTGTGTGAAGGCCGAATGAACCAGGTCAAGTACAGGACTACCCTTGAAAACAGTCTTCTTCCATCAGCTGGAAAACACTTTCCTGCCTCGAATGACTGGATTTTCCAACAAGACAATGCCCCTTGCCACACGGCAAGGTCAGTTAAAGCCTGGATGGAGAACCACAACATTCGCACCATGCCTTGGCCTGCTCAATCACCAGATCTTAATCCAATTGAAAACCTGTGGAAAATCATCAAACTCAAAATGGAGAACCACAAGCCCAAAAACAAAGAAAATTTGTTTGAATTTGTCCAACAGGAATGGGCTGCTGTGACAGCAGAACAATGTCAGAAGCTGGTGGAGAGCATGCCAAGACGCATGGCTGCAGTCATCAAAAACAATGGTTATGCAATCAAGTATTAACTCTTGTGTGTATCATGTGTTTAAAGCAAACAGAAAAGAAAACATGGAATGCTTAAAAGTAGTGTTTTTGGCGGTACAATGCCATAGCTATTGATGTAAGAATTTAAGTAATTTTGGTTATTATCAAGAAAACCATGGAAAATGAATAATCCTTAGTTCTTAAATTAAACTCTCATGAGCTATTTTTGTTGTTATCATTATAATTGTCCAAACAAATGTACCTTTAGTTGAGCCAGGCATTAAAACTAACAAGAAATTGAAGAAAACAAGGGTGGTCTAATAATTTTTTCCATGACTGTATATATATATGTATATATATATATATATATATATATATATATATACATATATATATATATATATTTATATATATGTATATATGTGTGTGTGTGTGTGTGTGTGTTAAAATATATATGACACACTGTAGACATGCACTATCATATATTCTACATATACACCCCACATCCGCAGTGTCAGATCAGATTTGATGTGTAGCTGGAGAAAGTTGTTGAGGTAAATAATTGAGTCTAAAGAAAACTGTACTAAACAGACATTCGTTGGAGAATGATAGCACATCTAAGCATAAGACATTGCGTAAAGCATTTCAAATTAATTGTGCCTCCATGTCAATCATATTTCCTCCATACTGACACCATGAAAGCTGCTTGAGGCTTGGCAGTAGGAGGAGACAGGATAAACTCAGGGTTTCTGACAGAAAACCTGCCAGTGAGCAGGTTAGGTTCACAGAGTCAGTTGTCATGGTGATGGACTCAGAGTTTTACTCTCATCTCTTTCTGGAATTGAAAACCCAGAGATTCCCTCATTTAAGGGTTAACATACTGAGAGTTTTCACTAAACCTGCTTTCTGGAACACCTCCCTGGTCCACCCTGTTAGAAAACAATGACAGAACAGGAAGGACACAGTGTGTGATATTGGAATTTGTGTACGTGACCAGGCCACAGACATCATGACACCACAGACCATGTGACTAAAGCAGGTGGTTTGCCATACAGTGCATGAGAAGTCAGAGATAGAGTCCCCATGTGTTATCTACTGGTGCCTGTCAAAGCTACTAATGTGGAAACATGCTCCACACTCTTCTGACCTGCATGTTGTTAGTTTAAGAGGTCCAGACACCAGTGACTGAAAAGGACTTGTTACAACACTTTATGGTGCTCTTTGTAAGGCAGGGCAGTCAGGTGGATGCAGTAAACTACTGGCTCTGCTGCAATACAAACAAAAGAGTTACCTGCCTTTGGTTTCCTGGAAACTGAGACACACCCATTTAACACGTTTGCATTTTTAATGTTAATCTTGCATAAATATGTGGTGAACATGGACCAGTGCTCCAACTGCAATTGTAGTCTTTACTTATTTTTCACCAATATAACACCAAATAATTAGTCTGGTTCCTCAGCTTTGACATATTAAATGACCAGTTTTCAGCCATATATCTATGGACTTGTTTTTAAAGCTCCACATTATTCAATATGTACATGTTATTTTTATTCTCCAGAAAGACTGTATTTGCCATCAAACTTGCAAAGAATTTTTATACATGTTAGCTTATCAACATCGTCCAGTCATGAAAGTTGTTTCAGTTATTGTAGAAGTACACCACCTAGTGTCTAAATAATGAATGACAGCAACATACCCAGTACTACAACATGCAGCCATACAGCTCACAAATCATCTAATATTCTGTTTACATACTTACTTTGTTTTCATTTTATTGTAATTTTATCTTGGATAACACATACACTCCTGATCAAAAGTTTAAGACCAGTTGAAAAATTGCAAGAATTTGGATAAGTTGGATCTAAAGAAGGTTCTAAGTAGTGCTTCAAAATGCAAAAAGAAGAAATCACAGTGAGACAATAAAATTTCAGTAAGTAATTTACTGCAAACAACCATTAAACTGAAATAGACTGTTCATCAGCTGATCAAAAGTTTAAGACCACAGCCTTTAAAAGCCTAAATCTTCACAAAATGTGGATTCAGTGTCATTCTGTGTCAGGTATCCACACTGTCATGACCTCCTGATGGCAAAGGCAAAAAAGCTTTCTCTCTTTGAACACGGTTGGATTGTTGAGCTGCATCAGCAGTGTGCCATTGCTGCTGAGGGTGGACGCAGTAAGACAATCATTTTAAACTTCTTAAAAGATCCTGAGGGTTATGGAACAAAAAAAAGTGAAGTGGTAGACCCAAAAAATTTCACAGGCCTTGAGTCGGAGGATCCAATTGGCTGTCCATCAAGACACGGGACGATCCTCGGCCCAAATTAAGCTTGTCACTGGTGCTAACTGCAGTCCCATAACCATTAGACATCTGAAAAAACGTCTTCAAAGGCCTCGTCTCTTTCAATGGCACAAAATTGCCCGTTTGGAGTTTGCACGAGAGCACCAAACATTGAAAGGTGGAAGAAAGTTTTATTCTCTGATGAGAAAAAAATTTAACCTTGACTGTCCTGATGGCTTCCAACGTCGCTGACATGACAAGGAGATCCCACCTGAGATGTTTTCTACACGGCACAGTGGAGGGGGCACCATCATGATCTGGAGGCATTTTCCTTCAATGGAACAATGGAGCTTCATGTTGTGCAGAGGCGTCAAACGGCAGCTGGCTATGTGGAGACTGAAGGCCATCGTCTGTGTGCTAATGACACAATAGCTCACAATGCCCGTCTGACAAAGCACATCCTCCAGAGAAATAACATCACTCTTTTGAACCCTCCTGCGTGTTTCCCTGATCTAAATCCAACTGAGAACATCTGGGGTTGGATGGCAAGGAGAGTTCACAAAAATGGGCACCAGTTCCAGACAGTGGATGCCCTCCATGAAGCCATCTTCACCACTGGGACCAACATTCCCACTAGCTTCCTGGAAACACCAACATCAAGCATACCCAAACGAAACAAAAGTTTTTGATGTGATTAACAAGAATGGCGCAGCTACTCATTACTGAGCCCTTGATGAACAGCCTATTTCAGTGTAATTGTTGTTTGCAATAAATTGTTTACTCAATTTTTTTGTTTCACTCCCAATTTTTCTTTTTGCATTTTTGCATTTTAGAATCTTCTTAAGATCCAACAGTGCAAAATGGAAATTTCTCTGGTCTTAAGATTTAGATCAGGAGTGTCTATGGCAAAATATCTGCAATATTTAATGATTCAGTGGGAAATAAGTAAGGAGATAAATTGCGCAGACTACAATTTCCAATAGCATGAATTTGTGCGGAAAAACAAGACACTGTGAGACACACACCAGAGTAAATACTTTATTATAAACAAACACTGTGATCCAGTTCCTGATTTCCCTTGATTAAATAATTATTAAAGGTTTACCATCCACAGCTTTTCAACACTTGACACAGAAAACACTATAAACACCATTACTGTCAGATTTCAACTCACACCTCACTCTCTTGAAATACAGCAACTCTGAAATACTGAAGATTTCACAAACCTGTCTGCAATATAATACTATCAGTTTAGGATATGAAAAAAAAACGTATAGTGTGAGGCTTTAAACCAGGGGTGTCAAACAAACGGCCCGAGGCCCGGAACCGGCCTGCCAAAAGATCCCATACGGCCCACTGGATGTCCTTCCATTTTTTTCAATAAAATTATGTTCAGGCTATGCCCTGTCAAGTAAATTCAGTGTGCTTGGTGTGTTAACTCCACCATTCAGTGCTCATAGAGGATAATATTCAGAGACTAAAAAATATACAGGAATTTAGGACATTGGTGGACAGAAAAAAAAGATTTGTTGGCAGGTTTGAGGTCTGTTTTTAACCCTAACAAAGAAACCAATGAATCACCTCAGGCTGTTCATCACCCGATGTGTATATGGATTGTTCATTAACGGTTTACGAATTATGTTGCATCTCTGCACACTAAAGAAAGGGAAACATTTGGAAGTCTTATTGATAGGTTATTCAGCACTGGTTTAACTGGTCTGGCCCACTTGAAATCAAACTGGGCTGAGTATGTCCCATGAGCTAAAGAGAGTTTGACACCCCTGCTTTGAACCATACGTCTGTCCGACCACTGTAACATTTTCAGTCAGTCACACTTTGATTGTCAGTTGCATGCTCCCACTAGATATTTAAGAGACATGCTAGAATAAGATTTTAAGTGTTAGAACAGGCCTCTCTTGAAAATGATCCCCGTGTCTCGATGAGATTACCTGTATAAATAAAGGTTTAATACTAACAATGGTCAGTTATTGTCTTTAAAAAAATCTGCCAAAACAGATTTTGGCTGAAGACTATTGATGAATAAGTGTATTTGATGAGATGAAATATTACTATAAGACACAATAAGGTGCCGGTAGTGAGAGGAACAGCTGTATGCTCACAGTTATTATTAAATGATAATGAGGTATGTTTTCCTTTGCTGACATCCTCAGTGAAACAATAAAATTCTGGCATTAAGTCCTCACCCCCAGTAACAAAATGTACAACTGATGACAAAACATCAGTGATAAATGAAATGGTAAAATACAAAAAAAGCTGAACTAGGCTTCAATGGTGAATCAAGTTTTTTTTTTTTTTTTCTCCATTCTTCTCAGCTGAGACTTCAGGCATTCAAACTGAAAGCTTTACGAGCATTAAGGGCCTAATGTCTCTGGAGGCTGTAGTGATCCATTAATGTGCATCTCCTGTTGTTCCACTGACTGTCCTCTTGGCACCAGTCTGTTTATGCATTTACAGACAGCCTGCTGCTGTGGCACTGAGCTGTGACAGCACTGCAACATTCACGCCCTTCGTGTGCTGTAGTCTCTGCACTGTGGAAGTCAGCGTGAGCAGGAGTGTCTGTCTTTAGTTGCGGGGCTGCTGGCACTGAGTGCAACTGTGCACTGGCCTTAGCCGGTGTGTTTGCACCTGTACTGTGCACCTGGTGAGGCCGTAGGTGTGAAGCAGCAGGTGGCGGGCCTTCGCCTGGACGTCCTCCCATTTGCTGGCACTAGATGGTGCTGTGAAAACAAAAATGTATTTGAATGTAAATAACACAAAAGTACAGTTTGTCCCAAAAGACCATTTTCACGACTGCATTCCAGTTTGGAAACCTAGCTTAAGAAATGATTCAGTGGGACACTTTTATCATGTTATTAGTTTCACCTCAGCTTTCCCACTATCAAAACGTCTGTAGGGAAAAAATGTGTCTTCTCTTCTCATTAGTTCTATATATTCACAAACTGTCTGACTCCATTACTTCTTCCAGTTAGCATAAAACTGTTCTTATGATTTCTTTTCCATACTAAGGATATGAGTGCCAATACAGATCTTTTGTGTTCCTTTGTTTTTTTAATGTATGTCAAGTACTTTAAGTGTTTTTTTTTTAGTTTATGTAACTGCAACCTCTCTCTTGTGGAACACAACATACAGAGAAACCTGTTTCGATAAGTATGAAGTATGGGATGTCTTCAGTTCAGGTTTTTTGGGGGGGTTTTTTTTACATTTTGTGCTAAAACACCTTGAATTCAAACTGGATCAAGATGGACATGGATGATGCCAGGACAAATGGAGAGAGCAGAGGGAACAACTGGAACTGAAGTTTCTGAAAAGATGAAAAACTGTGGTCTGATGAAATCTAAATCTAAGTCTTCCTGACTTTTCCTGCGATGTGCTGCATTTGGCAGAAACAAGTCTGAACACGTCATCCCTCAAGCACCATCATCATTATGGGGTGGCATGGCTCAGTGGGTAGTGTCCGTGTTGTAACTGGCTTGGAGCATTCATGTCGAAGTGTCCCTGAGCAAAACTCTGTAAAAACTCTGACCAATCAACTGACACTCGGGTCAGAATGGAAAGAACCAATCAGATGCCTTCATGTCTCGTCCTGCTCGTGTCCCCTCTGTCCCTCCCTCCTCGCCACTGTTGCTGGAAATATCCAGCACACTCCTCTGCAGAAATACAGAGTTAACAGGAGAAGCTGTTCTGTAGGGAACAATGTCAGAGAAAATGCAGCCAAAAATATCACTTCCAGCGTTACTTCTGACGACTCACTCTGCTAGCGCTTTTCCACTACACAGTAACGGCACGGTACGGCACGGTACGGTCAAGTTTTGTTGCTTTTCCATTACAACTGAGTACCTCCTCAGCGTGGGCGGGGTCGTCATACGGCAGCGCGAAACTGCCGTAACTTCATTTGCATGCGACACAGAAAACCGGGAAGAAGAACAACAACAATTTCAATTTCTACTGCAAATCACATGTATGCTAATAGACATTTCTGTTGCAAGTACTACATTTTTACTGTAAATACTTTATTCCTATTTTAAATTGCATTTCTATTGTATATATCACTTATCTGCAAATACGGGTGTTTTATATTTTATATTTTGTATTTTATATTTTTATATTTATGTCCTTTATGTCTTTATTTTTATTCCTTATTTATGTGTCCTAAAGCTGAGAGACTCTACAAAATTTCATTATGCATGCATAATGACAATAAAGAATCTTGAATCTTGAATCTTGAACAACACAAACAATGGAGGACACCGAAGCGATCATGTATTTGTTGCTCACCCTGTGACTTTCTGTCACGCACAAAGCGAAAGAAGAGAGACAGAGAAGACTCCAGAAAGTGTAAAAATAGCGAAGCAGTTGCCGGTTTTAAAAATGGCAGAGTCGAGTTGTTTTTGGCTTTACAGTCCAATCGGACGTCCCGTATCCAATGACGACACTCGTTGGCCAATCAGTGGAAGGCAGTCGGCTGACGTCGCGTTTTAGTATCACTTCGGCTCGCTTGGAACCAGGGCTGAGGAGATACGAAAAAAGTACCTAGTACCAGGTACCAGGTACTAGTGGAAAAGCGCCACAACTGTGTAGAGCCGTGCCGTACCGTGCCTGTGGAAAAGTGCCAAAAGAAAGAGGGAGGCAGAAAAGGCTGAGACAAAACAGGCTCTGGATAAAGCTAGAGGACAAACACTGGGGGAGACAACTGGGAGGAAGGGGGGAGCTTAGAGGAGGCTTAGGAGCTCTCCAAGATTACCAACTATAGCTTTGAAGACCTGATAAATCTGGAGACGTCTTCACGGTGGTGAGCCTCTGCCAACCAGTCAAGTTGCAGTTTACATCCATAACTGTTCAAAATGTCATCACTTCATCTCATCCTCTGCTAACAGCCACTTATCCTGTATTCAGGGTCTTTGGGGGGCCGGGCAGATTGACGTCCAGGCATAATAACATAAAGCAACATCAATATGTTCTGGATGTAATGGTGCTATGTAGCTACTCACTGAGCTGCAGATGAACTAGCGCTGCTGTCTTGTCAGTGGTCAACGCCCATACATTCAGCTCATCGACTGATTGGACATCTTCCAGCTTCAGGAGGTCCTCTTTGATTCTTTGAATGTCCAGATGCCTGGGAACACCTGACACAGCAGGACAAAAACAAACACCTTAATGCACCTACATCGCTCTCAGTGCTCAACAACATAATGTGACAGGATCCGGGCCAAAGACTTACCCTCCAGCACAATGACTGCTGTGTCTCGTATGATGCGAAATGTGGTGAAGAGAACCAGAACGGAGAAGATGTAGGTGCAGATAGGATCTGCCAACTTCAACTCTGGCTGTGAGGTCAGACGGTTACATCACATATATTAAAGTTTTGCAAGTTTTGTTTTTTTTCTGATGTACACATTGGCCAAAAGCAATCTCAATTCAAAGGCTGAACTTAAAGGAGCTAACACAAATAAATCACTGGAAAGGTCTGCAAGGTACAAAGACACTAGTTTCTACTTTACAGACTAATAAAGCACATCGCCCTTTTTACAATGTGCATGTGGGATGTTCTCATTTTCAGGTGAACACTCTTCAAAGTACCAGTTACATTTTCAACTGTGTTAACTGTTCATGACAGGCCATTTTTGAAAAAGCCAGGGTACCTTGAAGCGGACAATGTAGGCAGCTATGAGCACCCCGACACTCTGGACGAGGTCTCCCAAAGCGTGGATGAAGGCAGCTCTGACAGCCAGGCTGCCTTGCTGCTGACCTGACCCAGCTGAGTGTGAATTTGAGGTGGCTGCAGAACCATGAGAGTGTCCGTGGCCGTGTGTGTGGAGGTGACCATTTTGGTTTAACAAGAAACCCATTCTGTAAAACGAAGAAAGAGAGGCTTGATTTATTTAATGATGTTATATACACAATACAATACAACTTTATTGTCAGTTAAACACTGAAATTCATTCATGCCCATGGATGGCTCCACTCAAGAAACAAAGATTGACAGGCAAACTTTTTACATTCAGTACGAAACAAATTCATTAGAGCACTTGCTCTTTTTGTCTCAAAGACCATCCAGCATCATGGAGAGCTTTAACTCGTCTTATTTCTTTCTCATTCAGTTCCCTACTCTTCACCATTTGAATTATATTTCAGCAGATTTAAGATACAGTATTTTGAGTTACTACTGGTTGACTAATCATTACAGAAACAAACGCCCGCCGCCAAAGAAGTCGGTTTGACAAGTAACTCAAAAAGTTATGGACGGTTTTTGACGACATTTTCAGGATTGGTCAGAAGTGGCTTAAAGCTGATTAACTATTGGTGGTGACGTTGAATTGGATCTGATCACCACCAAAAAACAAACCCTGGTGAAAACACAGCCTCCTTAGCGGAGGAAAAAAAAAATGGTAATCAGCAATTCTGTTAATTTAGGGAAGCGTTAGCAAACACCTGACACTGGGTGGTGGTCTGATAAATCTGTTAAGCACTGTATTTTATCCTATCATGCTTTAACTGATTTAGACACTGCAGTCAGTCACCATTTAATTATTCACTTACCGACAAAGGTCAAACAGTGCACAGTGAAGATCTTAAAAGCTCTGAAGTGCATTTTGGACCGTCACTCAGGTTTGTCACATAGTTGTACTTCAGTAAGCATTATGTAAAGGCCTCACAGTTTTCTCTAAAAAAAAAAAAATATGATTTACATTTCCATATTTACTTACATGAGGTTGACAGCCACCCCCACAGCTGCAGTGATGAGCATGACATCCCCATCTATGTTGAATTCTTGGTGTATCGTCCTCTGAACTGCCTCATACAGCAGTATGGCTGTCAGAACGTAGATAAGCACCACACTGAGGACCGCCGATACCACCTCTAAGTCAGGGATAGACATAAACTATATTCATTACAATAACAACAGAATGTTTGAATGATTTATACTGTGCCTAAATTGATAAAGTATATATATATATATATATATATATATATATATATGTATGTGTATATATGTGTATATACATACATATGTATGTATATACATACATATGTATGTATATACACATATATACATATATATATATATATATATATATATATATATATATATATATATATATATATATATATAGACACACACACACTATCATAAATCATCAGTCACCCGCCTCCTTTCTACCCAGACTGTCACAAACTCTGGCAACAAGTGATATTTTTATTCTGTGCAAACTTGACAATTAACTTGTTCGAACAAGATGTGCCCACAAAATAAATACGATATCCAAGCCTTCAGGGCTCTGTGGTATGACAGATGCTTATTGTACTATGATCATTACTGAGCAAAACAGTGTGCAGCCTGTCTGAAATAGCAAGCTCCTTCAAGAAACACATTTCACTCTATGTAGTTCTCTATTTCTAAAAATGCTATATCTCTTGTGTATGACATGAAAACGAAAAAAGAAAAGCTGTACTATTTGTGCAGCCACAGAACCAGTTTCCCTTTGACATTGCGAAAACAACTGCGCAGCAGTTTCACTTCATGTGTTGACAGGTGAATTTGATTGCTTAGTCAGATTATAAAAACAGATGACAGTTGTCATCTCATACATTTACCGAGACGTTTGACAATGTTATATGAAATAAAAGTGTTACTTTTTATTTGGTGCTTATTTCCATCGGCGATTGCAGCCATAGGGCGATGGTGTAGTGTTAATTAATAAGAATATGTACTGACTAATGTGATCTGCTCAACACTGCTGAACACATGCTTTCTTCGCTGCACCTAATTCACCTGCATCTGTTAATCTCACACAGAAGGTGTGGAGAAAAAGGTGGAAGTGTAGAGAGGAAGTGTGAAGGCGTCTGATGTCAGTGACTTACCGAGGCGATGCAGGCCGAAGGTGAATCTCCTTGTGGGTGGCTTGGTGGAAAGCCACAGGGCCAGCAGAGAAAACAAAATGCCCACCACGTCCGTTAGCATGTGCACAGCGTCAGTCATAATAGCTAAGCTGTTTGACAGGTAACCACCTGAAAGTAAAAGATATTTGTATGTGCACAAACAAAACACAGTTAAGACAGGTGTTAGCTCCATGCAGCAAAATACACTAGTTTTGATGTGAACTGACTGAACTCTTTCTTAATAACTGAATTTGAAAAACAGTCACACAATACTACATGATATAATGTGCCCCTCAGAGAATGAAATCTAATAAAATGGTGACTGTCATGTGATGGAATTTAGCAGAATGTGTCAGAAGCTGTTATGTCTGAACTCATGATGATGTCGCTAGAAGTTATCTTGTTTAGAGAACGGTGTGTGTGCGGTATGCCTTTTCCTCACCATCAGGCTTGACATGTGGACTCTGCCTACATTAAAACATACAGCATGTTCGTTTATCACTATGACGGTATTGCTTGTCAGCAGGAACTCACGTACGCATGTATGTATCAGAAGTGCATAAATATTGTTTTTCCTGATATTCTGTATGGGCATTCACTCACAGCGCTCTGTGCTGTGTGTCTGAATTCTCATCTCTGTTCTGCAGACAGATATTAAAAGCAACTCTTTTGGGCAACTGAATCAGTGAAGTTATTTACCGGACTCTCGTGTGGTTAAAGAACCCTGTGGAAATTAGACCATCCTGACAGAAAATTTCCACAACAGTCACACACCATCAGCAACAACATAACAAAGACGCTGTGTTCTGGTCACCACTTTCAGATTAGACACCGACTCCAACAAAAGCCCTCTATCTGCTGAAAGCAAATATTTTCAGGGCTGCAAAACCTAAAATGTTCCACACAAGTCAACCTCATGGATTTAAAAATGGTCAATAAGAAAAACTAAGAAATATGATTGCTATTTTTATATTGTGGCATGGTTTTCTTTTTGTTATAATAATATTCAACCAGAAAATACACAACACTTAAATCAATAATCTAGGAGAGTCAGCAGGATAGGCTTTTACAGTTTCTCAACCAGAGGTCAATACGATGGCTGGACATATCATATCAATCATCTGCCTCCTTTCTACCCAGACTGTCACAAAGTCTGGCAACAAGTGCTACTTTTATCCTGTGCAAACATGACAATTAACTTATTTGAACAAGATGTGCCCACAAAATAAATATGATATCACCTTCCAAGCCTTCAAAGGCTCTGTAGTATGACAGATGCTTATTTCTTTAAAAGTTAATGTTTCATCTTAGTTGAGGTACTTTATGGCAGGCAAAGCAAGCTACCTCGGCCATAAAACAATGCTGGAAACGAACTTTACATGGGTCATTAGAGTTCATGTTAATTAACTGCTGATAAGCCAAAGAGACAACCAATGTCATTTCCTGTCTGATTGTTGGATGGTACTGACAGATTACTCAGTCATGTTAATGTTAAAACAGTACAGCCAGTTTGTCCTCCGCCTCTCTGTGTCATAATAAAAGGCCCTGTGATTTCCAGCAGTCATGACAAAATTATATAACATAACTTTCATGCTTACCTATAATTTCAGCTGTCATGAAAAGGAAATACAGCACAGCTGCAATGACAAGCCTCTTCATCACCCTCTTGTGTCTGCTCCTCTCCCTCTTCTTGATGCAGCTGTCGCAGGGGTCCATGTTTAACCCCGGGCTGCCCAGGCTGGAAGATGAGTCGAGCAGGGACTCATCGTCATCCGCCACCACCAGGGTTTTCACCGTCATCCCGTTAGCTGGGGATCCGCCAGGGTAGTCTGACATCTCATCGGAGACCACGACCTTCAGCTTGTTGAATTTGGGCGCCTCATCCTCCACCAGCTCCTCGGAGAAGTCAAAGGGCGCCGTGTCGCTCAGGTCCCAGACGCTTCTCTCCCTCCTGAAGGCGGACCGCACCTTGCTCAAGAGGCTCCCACTCGACATCTTTGATGAGCAGCTATATCCAGGTGAGCTCTGTCTGTAGGTTCCCCACGGGCTAATCATTCACATTTTTGTCGGTTGCCGTCCTTCATTTCTACTCTACCCCTTAGCACCCTGAGGAGACAAATGGTGACGCCTGAACACAGAAAGCACTGTTTTACGTCAGTATAGCTCGCAATTTTCAACAAGTCGAGATCCAAACAGATATTGTATTCATGTAAAGTTAAAGACTTGACACGTCCCTGAGTCATTCACATTCTCTACATGAGCTGATAAACTTTAAGTCCTCTTAAAACAGCCTTAGCTAAACAGAAACAAGCTAGCAAGTAAAGGTTAGTTATCTTGTCATGTCAGTTGGCGACAAATAAACCTTATAATGTGGTGTTTTGTTCAGAGATACAAATCGGACTTACCTAGGAGATAAATTTTGCGGCTGTACAGAGCAGACTTAGTGCGCGTCTCATTTAAAACCTGTCATTAGTAATGCTGGTGTAGACGACAGACAGCAGACTACCTCCGGACTCGGGAAGTGACACTAGCAAGTTTGGTTTCGCCTACAGTCACATGATGACGCAGGAGTCACATGACGGTCTTTTAGCCGCAACAACAAATCCAGAGATCTTGGTCTCTCCTGCTTTAGCTGGAAATAACTCAGCTCATCACAGCGACATTCATGAATAGACAGTCCAACAGGTGAGCCGGTGTGGGAGGTGAAATGTCTTCAAATTGTCTGCTTCACGCGGTGATTTACGCGTCATGAAGCAGCTCAGCAAGCTAGCTAAATACTTCCTCATTGGCTAGGTGCTCTGTGTTGTGATATGCTAACGTTCAACTGAGAATTCATGTCTGATAGCATCTGTCTGATTCATTTTGGGCCTCTTTTTCAGGTTGTAAACCCAGGCTGGGTCAACAGAGTTGTTGCACATGGAGGAGATGGAAGATGAAGGTCCTTCGATCCAGAGTGAGCCTCCACACAGGGAAGGTGTGTGTGTGTGTGTGTGTGTGTTTGTGTGTTAACCTACTCTCTGTCTGCATCTATCTGGCCTGCGATAACCTGCATGATCTACAGTGTAGATTATCTGAATGTTTGTGTATCACATGATTTATAACTTTCAGCAACAGAGCAGCACTTCCCACACTGCAAGTGAAAACATATATACGCATGCTGTGTTTGTGTCTTATTAAAGTTAGTGTAATAACCAGTTCCTGACCTGTAAACAGCGTCCACTGTCATCATCAAGTCATGATTAGGACAGAGATTTTTTTCAGAAAGCTCTGATATATACATTCACCGGCCACTTTATTAGGAACACCTGTTCAATTGCTTGTTAACACAAATAGCTAATCAGTGAAAAACATGGTTGCCACTCAATGCATTTAGCCATGTAGACATGGTCAAGACAACTTTGCTGAAGTTCAAAGAGCATCAGAATGAGGAAGAAAGGGGATTTAAGTGTCTTTGAATGTGGCATGGTTGTTGATGCCAGACAGGCTGGTCTGAGTATTTCAGAAACTGCTGATCTACTGGGATTTTCACTACAACCATCTCTAGGGTTCACAGAGAATGGTCTGAAAAAGAGAAAATAGTGAGTGCAGTTGGCACCAGGTCACAAAATTTATATAATCTCAGACTGGTTTCTTGAACATGACAAAGAGTTCACTGGCCTACACAGTCACCACATCTCAATCAAATAAAACCTTTGGGTTACAAAAGTGCCTGAAAACCAAACAAACAGTGATGCCTGGTATTAGCCAAAGTATCTTTATCAAGGTTATTAAACCTCCATTTTATGGATGTGGTGTTGTTTTGTCATCGCAGCTGTGTGATCATCTTGAATTGTCGATGATGTGAACATTTATAAGTCTTAAACATGGGATTCTTTCTCATCTTTACCACTTGTCCACTCCTACAGCATATACCATGAAAGCAGCATTAGTACCTCCTTCATTTCAAAATGTAGTCAAAAATCACTAGTCATTTAGTCAAAAATGTGATTTTTAGATTTCTTCAGGGTTATTTTCACAGGACCCACATAGGATATTATACAAGGAGTATCTTTATGAGTAACATGAGATAAGATGGCAAGATAGATTTTCCATCTTTCAGACAGTTAACATTTTGCCGTATTCCGCTGTAGCATAAATAGTGTAGAGCAGATTAGTCAATCATTAATTAATATCAAATTATGTATTTATGAACAATATCTTTAAGTTATTGATCATAAACCAAAAATTGCCTTTAATAGTAGAAATTATCAGGGCGCCACCCAGTTTTGCTAAAACAGGGAAAACTTGTGAATTTGACATTAATTAATAGAGTCTCTTAATCTCAGGGTGCTACGGAGTTCTTGACCTAGTGTACAGTGATTCAACTGCTTTATATACACACACAAATCAAATAACCAAGTTCTTTATAAATGAGATGTTTATTTGACAAACTATAACCAGACTACTACTGTAACAGAAAATAACTAATAATAAATGATTAATCTGACAAACTAAATGACCAGGTTACTAACAGAAATAATAAAATAGAAAAATAAAAACTAGAATAGAGGAAGATTGATGGTGAAAACATGGGATTGACTCATTGTGACAAAATGGAATGAATGATTAAACAAAAGTTTAAAGGATGAATGATTAATCGATTCAATGTGACCAGTTAAATTCAGTGGTGGTTATCTAGACCAAATTAAGTATTAGGCTGTTACCAAAATTTGGTTTAGGTTTGGTGTACCGTTCAGCAGTTGAGAGTTTGAGAGGCATCAGAGAAGATTGTGAGTAATTTACTATTCAGAGTTGGTTTAGCGTTTTACTGATAACTTACTAAATATTCTTAAGTTTGCTGGAGTAAGCCCTAAATTCAGGCCATTTAATTTAGCGTCTAATCATCAAACTCTTATAATATCAATATCTGTAAGATGTATATGCAGTATATCACCGTTCCTGGATGGATGGAAGCAAAGACTGGCTGCAGGTTCTGTCTGGATCTGCTGGATCTCTGCAGGTGATCGGCTTGAACTTCACCAGTGGCTCTTCCGGGCATCGGTGGACATCTGTGGACATCTGTGGACATCTCTGGACATCTCTGGACATCTCTGGACAGCTCTGGAAACCTTTGGTCATCTCTGGACAGCTCTGGACATCTTTGGTCGTCTCTGAACATCTCTGGTTGACATGGCTCCATCTCAGTCTCTCTCTGTCTGTCTCTCCTCTTCACAGCATAGTCTCTGTGCCCTTGCTTCAATTCTTCCTCCCCTCTTTGTTGGTGGGGGAGGTCGGCTGGATTCACACCAACGTGTCGACCGACAGTCTTTTCTTCTTTTAAGTTTCTTCATGACGGCTGGAGTCATTTTCTGCAGCCTGTGTCTGAGCAGAGGAGCTGGCTCACATTTTCGAGGCAAAGGAGTAGAGAGAGGAGACAAGATGGTCTTGAGGCAGGATGCAGAGTTGGAAGGTTCTGGATTGGCTGTTCTTCATGCCGTGAGGTGCTGGGTCCTGAGGAGGCCATTCAGAGGCAGCATTCAGAGTCTTTCAGTCATATCTGGAGCAGGTTGAAGATTCTGGAGAGGTTGCTCTTCATGCCATGAGGCGCCGGGCCTGCGGTGGGACAGCATGTCTCTGTCTCTGGGTCATCATTGTTTCCCTCCCCCTTCCAGCATGTGGGAGAGGGAGAACAGAGATGCAGTGGAGAGGATGAAGACCAGAACTTGACTGACTGAAGGGCTGAAGAAGAGAAGCGAGTGCTCAGACCAGCTGAGGCTTTTTATGATCTTTGTTGAAGGTCCAGTGGGGGTGTGACCACTGGTCCCTCCCCATCCACCAAGTTTACTGAGATGATATTCTTTTAACTTATTTAATGTTAATACTGCTGTGTTTTACTTTATTAAAGTTTCTCTATGTGAAAGCTCCCTCTCTCAGCTGTAAATCGACACCAAACAACCTATAGTAGGAAACCACAGAACAAAACTTGACCAATTGAATCAAAATTAATCAACAATTAAATAACACAGATGAACTATGGTATCAGAGCATGTAGGAAGGTGTTTTACAACAGGCAGATCTATGTATGATTGTGTCTGTAGACTTAATCCACAACCAATCCCACATGTCACATTTAGTCCTTATCAGAAGGAGGAAAAGGAAGAGGATCTGTGTGGAGACTGATCTTTGACATTGTCACAGTGATACTTATATGACAGTAGCTGAGGGATGAAAGCATAGTTAACCATTAGAATCTTCATGTAATGTTCTGTTCCAGGCAGGGAGAAAGGAAGAGGCCACATTAAGCTTTGGATGTGTCTGGCAGGATTAAAGCAGGAATGTGGGCAATAAAACTCCTCCTCCTGGTGTATGTCCTGGAGTTCCTTGGTTCAGAGAGGAGGAACTGGTCTTATCTGTTTATTCTGCCAGTCATAAAACTTAAGCCTTAAGCACTTAGGTGCTTAGAGTTAAGTTCATTATTCTATGCTCATTGATATGCTACACCGCAAATGCAGGGCAAAATGTATAATATTACGTGCTTATTATACTAGAATTGTACAGTGATTAGTTTGGTGAAAGATAAGTTAAATATGGGATGGACTGCACAATGTCTTCAGTACAGTGACCTACACTAGATCACTTAAAACAATGCAATATTACATCTCAAGTGTCAGCAGTCAGAATAAAAAAGTTTCAGGTTTCAAGGATCTATCAGCCCACCAGAAAGGACTAATAATTGGCTGAGTTATTTAAGCAAATTGTGTGACACAATACTAAAAACTTTGTACATTTTGCCTTAAATATTTGACAGATCTCCAGCTGGCAGAGCAGGAATCACTGTATCTGCAGAGCTCAGTCCCTGTAGAGGACATGTTTGTGGATAAGAAAGCAGTGGACAAACTCACAGAGGGTCTGCTCTCTCACTACCTACCAGATCTACAGAACTCTAAACGAGCCCTCCAAGAGCTCACGTGAGTATTTCCTCGCTTAGTGTTTCACTTGATAGCAGTACTTTTTAAATATGCCAGGATCAGGTCACCACAAAGCGCTGTCTCCTCTATGTGGAGAAAACAGTAAAGTGTGGCAGAGGATCGGGCTGGGTCAGGAACAGGTTAACACCTAGCATGTCTTTTCTTCCAACAGTCCGGCATCAGTGAAGTTGTACTGATTACCGTCAGTCTGAGTAAATTAAAAAGATTTCCTTGTCATACCACTTTTCTTTGATCTCTGTGGAAAGCACTGTGAGATCTAGGAATTATCTAAAGAAGAAATTATTAAAAACTTAATAATTAAGAACAACCAAGGTGTGCAGAGAATCGAATACTGGAGATTAAGAGATAAATACTTTATTAATCCAGAGGGAACTTCAGGAACCAGCAGCATATGTTAAAAATGCAGAAATAAGAGCAGCAGAACACACAGAGGAGAGATTATCAGTGAATCCAGTCATAATTATTCAAGTATATACATGCTAAAACTAAAACATTAAATCCCAAAATATATACTAACACAGTGCAGACAGTTTACAAAATAAACAGACTTTTTTAAACGTGGAAACATGCTTTAAATGGTCTTTTGATTTGTCTTATAAATATGAGGATGGTCCCATGTATGTAAAATTTATTTATATAAATAAATGAAATAAAATCTTCCCTCACAAATTCTGTTGGTGGATACGATTATATGTATTAATAATAACAATAATAATACATTTTATTTGAAGCAACTTTAAGACCCACAGGGTCGCTTTACAAGGATATAAAAAAAGACAATAATATACATCATATGTAAAAAATAAATGATAAACAATAAATTACAAAGATAAAATACATGATAAATCATTAGTTGCTTATGGAAGGTTGGCCAGGGTGAAGAGGTGGGTTTAAAGAGCTGTCTTAAAACAAAAATATAAAATATCTTTAATAACAAACTGTCTTTGCCTGTACAGCAGTCAGTTGTGTGACACGCATATTGACATACTATACAGGCAGCAGCAGTATGTGGTCAACCAACAGGACGGACTGGTAGTGTCTGGCAGTGGATAATGAAAACATTTTACAATCATCATGCTGGTGTCACCTTGCATTGGATCATGGATGGTTGATAGTGTGACATGGAGTAACGGACCGACATGCAGGCGTTGGGTTTTTTGTGATCAAATGTCAAATTACACAAATTATACCAAAGACATGCAGGCGTTTTCCAGATAAACAAATTGTAGATGTTGATCAGATGAGTGAGAGGACTGTGCACGTCCTCCCACCTTACATATTTGATTCAAGGACATCACATATTGGAAGTGGAGAAAATGGGCTCCATGACAACGTGTATGTCATGTAAACAACCTGAACTGAGTTTCATAAACATCTCTGAGGGTCACTTCAAAACACCCTGTCATTGTCTGAATGATTATATTAGTATTTTGTGCCCTTGATTTTTCCCCCTTCATATTTGACTCAATCAGACAAAATCAGCTGATATTGTTGGACACATTGGACCAAGAAGTCACCAAGTTCAGAGACTGCAACGCCTTACTGGACCTCAATACACTGGTATGTTTGGTCTGAATCATGAGCTCAGTTGTGCTCATTTTGCTCTTGTTTGTCCTCACTACGCCAGCCCAGCCAGTCATGATTTCTAATCCAGTTTGTTGTCTTTAGTTTACAGAGGCGAAGGTTTACCACAATAAACTGGTGAACATACGGAAAGAGATGATAATGCTCCACGAAAAAACAACCAAACTAAAGGTATCGCTTGTCCTAGGCAGATTTTTTTTCAGTGTTTTGCTGACCTTAGTTGAGTCAGTGATCAAGTGCTAAATTTGGTGGATGACATCATAGATGCACACGCTGATTTAGTGTTGACTGTGTTTTTCTCTCAGAAAAGAGCTTTGAAGCTGCAACAGCAGAAGCAGAAGGAGGCGCTGGAGAAGGAGCAGCAACGTGAGAAAGAGCTCGAGAGAGAAAGGCAGCTCATTGCCAAACCTGCAAAGAGAACTTAGGATCCCCAAGTATGTCTGCTGTATTAATGGATCATACAGGAGCTTTTGCATGCCATAGCCTATTTATTACACATCAACTATACATTACAATACTGCAGGTCATTTTCCAAAGTGTAAATGTTTTCTTTTAAAAAAGAAATAGAGAACCTGACAGGGGAGATGAGATACAGCATAGATTTCCAACCAGATCCACGCAGCCAGTGTTTCTATTCATTTTGGTATTGGTCCTGTATTTAAGAGGACATGTCATGTAATGCCCACTTTTCAGTGCTGTAGACCAACTAAACTAAACTAAACCATGAGAGAAGATGCCCCCATCAGTTTTCTGTGGGCTTTCTGGATCAGATCAAATGTGATTCATGCCATTCAGATATGGCTTTCCTTCCCATGTCACATGCAGGCTAACAGCATACCTCTCTCACTGGCCAGTCAGAGCAGATTTGACTTTTAAACATTTGTTTTGTCTTTTTTTTACCAACAGTATTACAGGACAAACTGTAAATTTCAAGCTTGACTTTATGGATGTGAGTTGTTATTTATTAACATGTCACCTGTTTCTTCACTTGAATGACCACACTTATACCTAATAAGTAGGGAAACACTATTTTATTGATTTATTAAGTGTGAAACAAGAAAAAAAATGCATTGAGAAGGAGGCATTTGAAAATCTAAAAGACTAAGAGTAATGTGCTTTGGTAAATGGTCCACTTAATAGACCATATTTGTGCTTCTAAATGGGCTAGAACATGCAAAAGGTCTGGTGTGATCGCACATTACCAAGATCACCACAAACCAAAGATATGGACTGAATCGTTAAATGCTGGTACATCCCACAATCAAGCTCTGATGCCACACACAAACAAACTCAAGCATCTCCCTAAGAGTGGAACAAATTACTCATAAGACACATTTTCAGCTGTCAGACAATGACCAGGAGGAGAATCAATGTGTTTCCTGTCTTTTCGTAAAGATAAAGTGTTAATATATGTTGTTCCTGTTCGTATTGAATGTTATAAAACAGGTATGTGATTTATATAGGTCTGTACTGAACTTAACTGACTGTATTCCTGGAGTCCAGATGATATGAGCATGGATGATAATATGTACCAAACTTTACCCCGCCATGCACAACATCTGTGAAACTGTGTTAACAAGACCCTTTAAGGGGCTTCTATGCATAACTTACACTTGGAATCCCGTTTGTACAATTAATAATAAAAGCAACATGAATTGGTTTGTTGTGAAGTGGCATATGTTTTTAATTTATCTGGTTTAAGCTGTGCATTACAGTATATGTTAAGATGAGTACCTGCTGCAGTGCACAGATGCATATATTTGTAATTTAAAAAGGGTTAAGTAATGTGATTTGATGTGCGCTTCCTCTTTTCAGGCCCACGTGCACAATGAATGAGAGGCAAATTGTATTAAGCATATCAGTCCAGCAGGTGACAGCAGAGACCAAATGTTGCTCTGTGATTGATTTGCTTCAACATTTCAGCAGCAGCTGATGTATGATTAGCACACCTACAACCAGAGAGGAAGCGCTGATGGGAGCTCATCCTGGATCTAATGCAATGTCTTTATTGTTTTATTGCAGACACGACCTGCTGGTATTTCATTACATACATCTAATCAGGCTGAGGTTATCTGATCTCCTGTGTCAGGTGAATGTAGTTGAAGGCAATTTACAAGCTAGAAGAATGGATGTCATTTTACAGAATTAGTAAATACTAGACAGATTTCAACAAGCATTGTCTCTCTTCACACATTTTATGTGCCATTATCACGTACCAGGCATATAAACAGGCGTTTGTTGACAGAGAAGTAGGTTACATTCCTCTCTATCCCAACACGACCATGTGTCTGTAGTACCCCCTTCTATTCACATAAAACTCTAAATTTATACTCACTACTATAGAGTAAAAAACAACTTGGTTCAGTCCACTCCCATCCAGTCCTTCTTGGAGCGGAAACTGCACCACAGTGTGGCCATGGAGTGGTCCAGGCTCAGGCAGAGGGGTGACCTAACTCCACAGTGATGAAAGTGAGGCAGTGCAGTAGAAACCACACTTTGACTACAGTTCTCTGACTGTGGACATTTCATTCTGTGTGTGTCCAAATACAGTGGTTTCATATATGAATGACTTTTGTTGTATTTCTTCATTTTTCTGAAACTGGGTCAGTGTAACATGAATACCCAAAAAAAAATATTTTTTTGTTAAATATAAGTTGGGCAAGGCCTCACTGGCAGCAAAAATATTTCTAAAACCAAGAAGAGAAATCTTGATAAATAAATAAAAAGAATCACTTATGAATTATCAGCCTTTTTTGGTTAATATGGCACTTTTAACATATTTTATTTGTCAGAAATGATGAGCAGATCTCTTTTCTTTACAGTATTTTGTTATTTTACATGATTTCAATTGGTGAATGCAGGGTGGGAGAAAATAATGTTGGGGCCCTAGAAAAGCTTCAGCACACCCTTGGATCTCCAGTCATGGGAAGAAATACAAAACACTTGAATAGATACATTTTTACAAAACTGTATTATTCTTTCCTGAGCTTTCAGTCATGTTATGAATCATTTTATTCAATTATATTCCAACAGACCAAATGCTTCTGTTGATTTTCCACACTTTTGAATATTTTACCATCTGAAATCTGCTCTTAATTAGTTACTGCTTTGATTGAATAGCACTCTGTGTTTTTCCAGGAGGAGGGGGCGTATAAGGTCTCAGAGGTAGACAGCTCAGAGAGAGCAGTGGTTTCCGAGGCTGGGCTCTACTCCTACAAGCATTTGGTTTTAACTTGTCTCTGCTTTTAGAAACTTGGCCGTCGGGGAAAACACAACCCCCTCTTCGCCAAAGCCACAAGCGAGTCACAGACATGGAGCAGCAGCAGATGATGATGATTTTGTATAGCGGACGGCCTTCCTGTCTCAGTAAACAGTGAATCAGACGGTGAGGAGTGGGAGGCTGTGGTCTGCTTCAGACTGGCAGCACCAGGCCTCACCCAGACCCACCATAACAGGATATGGTCCATGGGACCACACTGAGGATGATTGCATCACGTTATTATTTCCCTCCGGTTTTACCATTTGGATGGGATGGTAGGTAGGCTATTCATGCACGCTGTGTACCATGTGAAGAGCTGGGTGGATGGTTCTGGAAAACATATCTGTTTGTGGTGTTTCTGACCAATGTGACAGTGAATGAGGTTACTTTCCCTTCTCAAACAGGTCTTATATAACACTACATACGCACATCTGGATAAGTGGGCATGGAGAATATTAGTAGTTAGGTTTCTGTGACTCAACAGATGGTACAGAGTTCACTAACCACCACATCTGCCCAAAACAATCATTTTAAAAGGATGGGAAGTACCTTAATATACTGCCCCAAGTGCAGATATACACCTATCAGGTATAATATTATGACCACCTGCCTTCTTCTGCTAAAACAGCCCCAAACACAACAAACTGCTCTGCTCTGTGTATCCTGACTCCTTTCTATCTTCAGCAGCATTAACTTCTCTGCTCTGTTGGATCAGACCACCAGGACCAGCCTTCACTCCCCACCTGCATCAGTGATCCTTGTCCTCTCATGACCCTGTCTCTGGTTCACCACTGGTCCTTCCTTGGACCACTTTTGATAGATCCTGACCACTGCAGACCAGGAACACCCCACCAGAGCTGCAGTTCACCTGTGAGGTGAGGACAAAATATAAATATAAAGATAATAGAACAAACTGTGCAAAAAAACATAATTATAACTGTGCATCTCAAAACCTCTTAGAGAGATATTAAAAAAAATCTCTTTTGTGAAACTCTTAAACCACGGGTAACCTACAATCTTAAAAATGATATACAATATTATATACAATATTTCACTGTGAAATAGAGCACGGAAGGCTTAGTAAAAAGTGCCTGAGAGCAGCGCCACAGTAAATGTACCACTGATGAAAACTTATAATAAAGGCCTTGCAATTTGCCCTCTCGAAGGAGGGCCTAAAATTTGTCTGTTGAGCTTTTGTGTATTCATTTATACAATAACATAACCACAGATTAAATTGTAAATTGTATTAAATTGTAATAAAGTAGGACCCAGCTTGAAGCCCTTATCGTGCCAGTTTGTGCTTCAGTGATTTTTCAATACATTTTCAATAAAATAAAATAAAATTCTGAAGTCTTAAAGTGCTTTTCTTATGTTGTCAGGATACATAATCCAATAATAAAATGGGACCAGTGTAAACCAATACTTTGCACTCTCAGTACATTACTTTCAGATGTTTCTGTAACTTTATTTCAGTAAAAACTGAGAAAGCACTGCAGCAGAACGTATTTAATGGAACTAAAGGATCTAATGCTTCTTCCAGAAGTATAACTCTTCTTGCAGTGAAGTGTGTGTAATTTAAGTGTCTAATGCCATGCACGGGTTACAGTGTCTTGTTGTGTCTGCACTGTGGTCAAGCCAGTTCCACTCAGCGTAAACACAGACAGAGCGACTGAACCACACGATAGGTGAAAAACTGTTCATCGGCCCTGGAGGTGCTCAGCTCACTGCCATGGAGGCTTTAAGACGGTCACAGTTTCAAAAACAAGTCCACACAACATCCCTGATGGTCACGGTTTTATGGCACCAATGGCTGGTTTCATGGGCTCCTCTGAGACTGTAATAAAAGCATTAAATATAGAAAAAAACACTTTGAAGAGCAGCGTGGTTGTGGTTGAGGGAAAGGATGATTTGATTAAATGAATGCACCCTGTCCTTGTTGTTGTCTTTGGATAATAGAAGAAAACAGGAGGAAACACGTCAAAGGACGCATTGCAAAATTGTGAGCGAGACAAAGAAATTCTTTTCAGATGAGAGGGCCACAGAGTCCCAGTCACCTCTGGCCACCGGGATGGTTAGTGGTTGCACGGCCGTGTCCTGTCTGGCCGGTGTGAGGTGATGTGATAATCCAAACCTTAACTGTATGGAGTTAGAGGTCTGAGGGGAGGATTTATAGTGTTGTTTATATGGTCTATTTGTGTCCACCGCAGCAGACTGCTCCTTCCTTTGGATGCACTGTGCAGAGGTGTGTTGTGCAGACAGACACACTGACACTCACACATACACAAACAAGATCCAGTGAGAGCTGTAACTCTCATGCCAGTGTAGTGGTTGTTGTGGTTTAGAAAACTGCAGGGTTTGTTGTCATTCAGAGGCAGCATGGGTGTCAGAAGACAACGTCTACCATCACCACACTGTTATTCCTTCATGAAGTATAACTTCTGAGGATGAGGAGTTCACAATAACCCAGTTTCTGCAAGCTAGAACCTACTTTACTGAAAAAACTGTCCCAAAACACCAAAAGGTAAAATATCACAGGAGTAGAGAGCAGTAAAACATATGCAGTCATGATCTTTTGGGAGGCCATGCCTGCAGAAGTCAAGCTTACATAAGAGCTTATCTTTCACATTCAAGTCATGCTTGCACACGTCGTTGAAGTAACACCCATTTTAAAATGAGTTCGCTACCCTTTGAGGATATTAACACCATCTCCAATTATTTCTGGCATACAAGTTAAGCATATTATGAGTTACTGTTATGATGTTGAGCATTAGGAGGAGGATAGCTGCTTTTACACACTAATATACTGTATCTGTTTGTGACTGCAAAAAAATTGAACACAAAGTGAAATTTTGTATCCTGAAAGGTTTGATCCAAGATAAGTAATTGCATTGTTAACAAATAGGATGAAGTATTTTAGTGTTTGTCCTGCTTGAAACTAAAGTAGGCTGCAGCAGTAAATTCCCAGGAGGAATAGGATTGCAAAGTAATATGATCTCCATGCACCATCTACTATACCCGCTTGATATATTTGAATGCACTGGTGCTCTGAACTATTCAAACTCAACCCATGAACTGAAGTTACATCTAACTAAAACTATATTGATAGCAGGCAACACATATTCTGGAGTTTAAATGTCATATTGTTGCATTTCAGGTGAGTGAAGTATTCAGATTTTTTACTTAAAGAAGTAATACCACAGTGTAGAAATTATTTACATGAAAGAAAAGAAAATTATTTTATTATTGTAGATAGCCACTGTCTCCTGCCCCCAGCTGCTAGCTCACACCTCATGATAATAGTAGCCTCGGCACTCCTTTATCTCCTGACATAATGTGCGTCTTGTGTTTTAGTGTCTCCTGTTTCTTTTCTTTTGTCTTCTTACCTATTGTATATTGAAATGTCACCCATCTCCTTGCATCCTGAAACATGTCTGTTAACCACCAACTACACTCTTTGTTCTCTTTTTATAGAAAGCCCTCAGCCCTGTAATGTCTGTGACATTAACATTTTCGGGATTAGGCTACTTAATAAATCTTGCTTCCACCAAAGCAAACCCTGGGTTGTATTGTATTTTGGAGTTTACTCTCTTCCTCAACATTTTCTTAACCTTCAATAATATATCATGATTCATTTGCTGATTTAAAATAAGCTAAATCTGCATAATAACTAGTACTTAAAGCTGTCATAGTTGTCTGTTAGAGCATAATGTTTAATATCCAAGTGAACTACACATACTTAAAGAACTGTACTTAAGTGCATTACTTGACCAAATGTATTTTTACCTTGGTTTTAGAGCAGATGATATATTGAATGAAAGAATGAACCCCCTGGTTAAACTATCACAACAATTTAAGGCCATGCTGCTGATGTTCACCATAGATGGCATTTACTGTATGTGTGCAGATATGTTGCAATGTACCAGAGAGGTGGAAAAATACTGAGAAGTCATGTGAGGACATGCAAATCCTTAAATATGATAAAACCTCAATTAGGCCTATAACCTGTAGCTTTTTTTAACCTGTAGCTTAATAACTCAAAAGATTAATAACTCAAAAGTGCAATGAAAATGTGCTTTTAAAGACAGATGTTCCCTGTCTGTGCATCCATGCTGTTGCTGCAGAGACACTGATGTCAACCATCATGCAGCCTGTCTGGAGGCAGGCAAACCCATAGGAGATGCTTTGTGCTCTTTCCATAATACAGCTCATGCTCTCTCTGTCTCTTTGCAGTTTGTCCTGCTTGCATTGGTGTAATATCAACATTTCAGGTGTGTTTGTTCCACAGTGACACAGCAGTGGGAAATGGTGACTGGTAAATGGAAATAGTCAAAAATATCAGTTTGTTTCCAAATACAGGTTAATTGAATGGGTAGTTGAAAAAACAGCACCTTTTTTATAATGTCTTTTAACTTCTAACTATAATTGGTTAAACACATGGCAGCAAGAGCCCCCATGCAGAAGTACACGGAGTGAAAAAGCAGCCTCTCCTATGTAGGCCAAGATTCAGTTTTCCCCCCAACTTACATACGGTCCTGACCTACTTCCACACATTCTATAGTGATATTGCATAACATGCTTATAGTAGAGCAAAGAAACGCCAGCGTGAAAGTTTTTTTCCCTGCTGGACACACACATGACTTTCATTTGATCCGTTGTATTCTTCCACTTCATGAAAATAAATGCTGCGCTGACACACATAAACATATATTAATACATAGGTCTAACACATTATTATGACATTATATAACTGAACCAGCTGGTGAAGAATTATATTTTGAAGTTAGAAATTTTCAATTGCATGCTGTTATTACACTGTGGTGGGTACATATAAAACCATGAGAACATACAGATAAACATATGTGTGCCTTCAGTAAAAACATCACACCTTTATAGATAATCTGACAAAAATGATTGAGCATTTTTATTGTAACTGGCAGAATGAGTGTTTAAAAAGTTTTTGCACATGAAACCACAGCTCAAGAAAACACTGTTCAAACAATGAAGATTTGCATAGGACTGAAAGTGGGTTGCCTATTTTCCCTTCACTTTCTTCCAAGTGAAGGTCTGCTTGCACCCCGTGAAGCTGCTTTCCACAATTCCAGATCAGCGCCGCTTCATATACAGCAGGTTCCAAACAGACGTGTGCCAGGCGTTTAATAATGGGTTTGTGGAACAGTAAAAACCCATGTTCATCGGGTACACTGTAATACTGCATGTGCTTAATACCTAACATACGTTTACATTCACTTACTGAGCTAAATTAAAATAAATTCTGTAAAAACAAGTAGAGGGAGCTCTGAAGGAGTTTGTTCCAGAAAGAAGAACTTCCAGGGAAACAGCTCAAGTGTGTCTGAATTTAGATAAGGGTTGTACTCAACCCAAGGTTACAAGGTTAAACCTCGTGACTTACTTATCGCCCACACCAACTGTTGCCTGGGAGCAAGATAGTGAAAGCCTTCTGCGTACTCAGCTTTACCTGGCAGCCACACATTTGGAAATTTAGACATAAGAAGACTGAATTTATATTCTAGGGTTTCCACTATCTTCTATGTAAGAGCTGGTAAGTATCATTGAAATGATCAGAAGAGCACAAAGTTGGCAGGAGGATCGTTTATTGACGCAAGAGCAACCATCCTCTGAACATATCCATCAACTCTCACTGGAGTGTGGGCTGTAACAAAGCAATAAATATGGTAGATATAAAACATGCCAGCATTTGATGCCATCAGTTAAAACATTTCCAAAAAAATAAAAATCGTAGCAGTCAGCTAAATGAGCTGCCAGGTAGAAACATAAGGCAAGGCAGTGTTCTGCTTGCAGGCTGAGTATATTGCTCCTTTTAGCTGATCATATGACCTGCAATACAGAAAGAAAATAATGAGAAACTCACATTTTAGATGCAGAGATTTTAACAGGACAGTTGGAAAAGTTATTTACCTTTGTTGTGTTTAAAAAGACTTCTGGATGTTGTTCAGGATGTCACCATAGACAAAGTTGAACAATTGTTCCTTTGATTTGGTTCCATCTAGCTGCACTGTAATAGCAAACACATTTAAAACAGGTGAAATCTCTAAAAATGACAACATGAAAGATTTAATTTAAAAAAAAAAAAAAAAAAAAAAAAAAAACACTTACAGACGTCAACATCTGATGACTCCATGATTTTCTTGTGTTTCAAATACATGGGCCAGACGTGGCCATCGAACAGGCCGGGGGGGTCTGGCACCGTGTAGTTCCTAGAGCTGCAGACACACACCAATTATATACGGTAATAAAAACTGCAGAATAGACTGCAATCACCAGCTAAAACCAGTGGCTGAGCACTGAAGCACTTACCACCTCCTCTTTTTGCATTCTTCATATGGGATGGAAATAAAGTAACGTTGGTTCAGCACGTCGATCAAAGGTCTGCAAAGGAACAGATTAATTAATGCCAAGACCTAACGTTTCTCAATTTCTTTTACAGTGAGACCCAAAACATGTAATTAGCACACGTTCTTACCCGTAGGTGTAAAGCAGAAAGCCTTCCACAATAAGGATGTGAGTCTCCTCCTCCTCTTTGTTGTCAGACTTTGGGACGATTTCAGTATCCAGAGTGTTATTGACTCCATGAGACTTCTCAAACTTCACCGGATTGTCCAACCACGCGTAGATCGTACTCATCATGGCGTCCATGTCCAGAGCACTAAGGACTAAAGAGCAAAGCAGGGAGCAAGGATGAAAAAGGTGTTAAAAACACATGTTCAGTGTGTGTTTAAGATTATCTATTTGCCATGCAGACTACAGCAGACACACACATTCATAGAAACCCGGGCTTACCATCGTACTGCTTAAAGCCATCTTCGCCAACTTCAATCTGATCTTGGGGCTGAAACATACATTGATAAGATGTACATTCCACTAGAGCTACACTGTGCTCACTAGGGCAACTGTATCTAGTAACACAGGCAGCAAAGTGTTAACACCACACCAAGTCATAACTTCCTTTAACTACAGCCCAAATTCAAGAAGACACTATGTGTGTGTGTGACTCACCTTGAAGAAGTCATCCTGATGGACCACGCAGCAGTTGGGCAGGTTCTTGATCAGTCTGTTGGTGAGGGTGGTTTTCCCTCCATTGGTTACACTGAGGGAACAAAGCAAAAAGACATTAGTGGACAATGAAACCCATTTAAAAAGATGTCTAGTTGACAGATCAATGACAAGACCTCACATAATGCAGTTATAAACAAACATGAATAGTCTATAAATGTAAACACCCATAACAGAAATGATTGATTTCCATATCAAAACAAACAGTTACAACAAAAACATATAGATTTCATTCACGTTTTTGGGGACAAATGGAGGATTTTTTTTTTTAAAAAGATATGTGTCAAACGCTAACAACCATTAGCTTAAGCTCTGTTTGTTGACTGAAATTTCCAAAGAGTATTACATGTCTACAGACAACTGTACACAGACATATTTGGTTGCTGGACAGCAGTGCAACAAAGATGAAGGAAATATTTAGCGGATGCCATACCGCCCTCTCTCCACGTGTGCCGGGCTTCTACGGCCTAGCAGCTAGGGCTACATAGCTAGCTTAGCTTAGCTTAGTTTAGCTTAGCCTAGCCTAGCTCCCGGTCATTCATCCGCCTGAACTCACCCGCCGATTCCAATGATGTACTTCATGATTTCGGATGGTCAAAGTAACTGAAGTCGCTGGGAGCTCAAAACGTCAGTAAACGGGTTCAGGATCACAGAGATCAGACGGGAAGAAAGCTTAAAAAGAGAAGGTTGCAGGAAACGTCAACTACTTGATTCCTCCATGGCACTTGAGTTGAGTGAGAGAGCAGAGACGAGGTGTCACTCGGACGCGGTCTTCCACCGAGAGAGGACCGGCAGCTCACTGTGGCTCCTACACGTACTGAGGAGAGGCGACCTGATTGGCTATTTAAACTCCTCGAGAAGCTCAGAAAATCCACAACAGCCAATCAGGAGCGAGTGTTACCGCAGCCCCACCCCTTTCTCCCCACTATAACGTCATGTAAGATTTTAATACAAAAAATAAAAATACAAGTACAAGTAAACAGTGGTGGAGGAAGTACTCAGTTCTTCTACAAAAATTAATTCATACCATAAAACAGAGTAGAAAAAGCTACGGACCATAGAACTTTCATCCTCTCAAGACAGATTATTTTCCTTGGTCTACATAAACTTCAATAATATCTGAAGGAAAACAATGTGAATCCAAATAATAATAAAAATAATGCAATCATTATGTACACATTAGTGAAACAGAGAATGTTGCAAAAACGAGGGTCGATTTCGACAGTTGATTATTCTATATAGGAAGACAGGGCCTCTTTTTACCGCTGTGACTTTCACAGACACATGTTAATTATAGAGCAACATTGCATTGCGGTCACAACCTGTCAATGTTTGCCCTTTTTATTAATTTTCCAAGTGTTCAGCAGTGTTATCAGCTAATCACTCAACCTCAATAACCTGAAATACATACAGTATACAAGATAAGGATGCCATAGAAAACAGTTGATATACAATCAGAGACATGGACCAAACCAAAGGAAAACATCTCACATTGCTGTGGTGTTTATTTCACCAGCTACAGCTGACCTTTCTCTGTTTTGTTTAGAAACTTCCCAACCAACTCCATGACACCGTTTCCTGAGGTTTCACCAAAAATATTACTTATGTTGGGGTTTACACCCTCGAGAACCTCAGCTATGAAGAGGAAGTAGCCACGTGAAGTGGAATGCAGTTCACTTTGTAAGATTTCTATTCAGAGTTAGACTCTTCATCTTGGAGGAGATTTTCTTGGATTTCTTGAGGTTTAAAACAATATACAGCACTTAATTTATTACAGTTTTATATTCTAGGACTGAAACTAGTATAATAACGATAACCCAAGATAAACTTAAAACAGTCACTAGATTGATATCAGCTTGACTCACAAACCAGAAGGACCAATTTTCCAGCCTTCTCATTTGATCACTATGTGATACAAATGTGACCGAGAGAGTCTTTGTGCTGAACGTAAAACACA
The DNA here is from genome assembly GCA_029721515.1 of Synanceia verrucosa. Classification (NCBI taxonomy): domain Eukaryota; kingdom Metazoa; phylum Chordata; class Actinopteri; order Perciformes; family Synanceiidae; genus Synanceia; species Synanceia verrucosa. Next base: position 23,771,249 of record CM056549.1, read on the forward strand.
TCAGGCATATAATCATGTTTTTCACACAATTACTATATTTTAAGAAAAAAGATCTTTGTGGTCCTTTATTTTATTCATTTCCATGATCTGGTGCGTTTGTTTACAGGCATGTCTTCACACCAACAATGCAATATTTCATCCATCCATCCATGCATTTTCTACCGCTTATCCTCTCATAGGGTCGAGGGGGGGCTGGAGCCTATCCCAGCTGTCTTAGGGTGAAAGGCAGGGTACACCCTGGACAAGTCTCCAGTTCATCACAGGACACATAGAGACAGACAACCACTCACACTCACATTCACACCTACGGTCAATTTAAATTAGCCAATTAATCTAATCCCCATGAAGGTTTTTGGATGGTGGGAGGAAGCCGGAGTACCTGGAGAGAACCCACGCAGACACAGGGAGAACATGCAAACCCGATACCTTCTTGTTGTGAGGCGACAGTGCTAACCACTGCACCACCGTGCCACCCTGCAATATTTCAACTAGTTGAAATTAGATGTGTCATTCAAGTTTGTCTCAATCAGCGAGTGTGTAGGGCAGTTTTAATGTTGTGTTATTCAGCAGCTGTGTGCAATCTAATATTGTATCAAATAAAATTGGCAATACACGTTTGATGCCCTAACAAAGAAGTATTCCCAAATAGATCCTTTACTTAAGTACCATAGCAATAACACAGTGTAAAAATACACAATTATTAATTAATTACTTTATGTATCAAAAGCAAGATTCATTATATGGTAATTATATATATATAATATATATATATATATATATATATATATATATATATATATATATATAATATATAATTAATAATATATATATGTAAAATTATATAATGTTGTATTATTATTACTGCTGTACTGTTACATCAATGACAGCAGTATTCCAGTGATGTTCATTTTAATGACTTCATTAGGCCATTTCACATCCTGAGTTGCCTTCAGAAATGCCTTAATTATACTGAGATGATTTGAGCTTTGCGACATGGAGCGTTATCCTCCATTATAGAGGATGGTACGATGTGGTCACCAACAATACTCAGGTAGGTTGCAGTGCTTAATTAGAGCACCAGCAGCCTGAATCTCTGATAAAAGGCAGGATGGATCCATGCTTTCATGTTGTTTACACCAAAGAAATTGAGTCTCAGACCAGGCAACAATTTTCTTATATATATACATGTACAGATCCATAACAGTTTTTTAGATGTAATTCTGGATGTAAAATGTCAAACTGAAACGTAACTATTTCACTTGAACTATCAGATTAATGAACATAGTACACATTAATCTGATATGAACTACAATGTATTTTCTGGAGTACATAGCAGTATAGCAAAAGTGGAAATACAAACATGTTACACTATCACTAACGTCATTTCTGGTGACTTTTAAATACATCTCTGACTGTAAATTGACACATTTTTTTCCCATTGTAACTTCTTTTTTCCAGTAACATTTTCAGTTGATTGAATGCCCTTGTTTGTGTGTCCACTCACACAGTTGTTGTGTTTTTTTTTTCCTGCGCCGTCTTCTCCGTCTTTCTACCCCCCTTGTCATATTTTATGTATGTAATGTATATGCATGGATGGGTTGCTGGCTAATTTAGCTGCACTTCTGGTCCTGGGCGTGGAGGTCAGAGCATAGTCTGCCTTCTTTTAATGAATTCTAGTTGTTGTGGCTCCATTGTGCAGTCTTGTTTCTCTTTGCAATGTTTATTTAACCTTTCACATAACACCAGACCTTGCTGGTAATGCAGCTAATTAGTGTGTCTACATGGTCATTTTATGTAATCTATGATATCTAATCGACAAAATCCTGACATGAAGAGCCGAGATGCTGATTCAGCTGCACAGCAAATATTGTGCTATCCGGTGTATGAATGTCTCATAAACCTGAGAGATACTGTGAGGTCTGTGAACATACTCCTGTGACTGTACACTGTGTTCCCCCCAACCCCCCTCCACTGTTCAGACATCACATTACACCTCAGCAGTCACCCTTGTGTCAGCCTTCATTCTTCACATTTAATCTAATCATTTTGTAATTGTATTTCCATAAATGCCAGATTTTCTGCATGACTGCAGTTTCTTCACAGTAAATTTGTTGAAATCCTTGAAATGTACTGTCCAGCGTGTCTTGTGATGCAGGTGGTAGATCACGTTAAATCAAGGCATGCACATGTGTTTCTAAGGACCTTGAGTTCATCTGGAGGTTGTGCTTGTGATAAAACTGAGAGTTAATGTTGTTTAATAATTACTCTACTTTTTGTTCTGTTGTTGCTGTTGTTGACCCAGACCTCCAAAACCCTAGACTGCCATCTGCTGGTTTAAGCCTCAGTTTGAGAAGGTTTTGGTCCTGTGTGTTTTTGCAGTCCACATTTTTATATTTTAGAGTTTGTCAGAGTGCTGCTTTCATTCTTTCGTGCTTCATCCATATTTCCTTTTTATTGAGCCATTACACAAATGATTTCCAGCAATGAAGAGCAAAATGTTCAGAAAAGGATGCATTTTAGGAGTTAAAGAGTGTGTTAATATCTGAAAATGTTCTCTAATAATTAAACATTTGAAGGTTTTTCCCCTTTGAAACACTCACAGGGTTTTTCCAGGGATCAGCTGTTGTCACATGTATAAACAAAGGGCAGCATGTGGGTGCAATGACAGAAAATAAAATAATTGGAAACAGTTCAAATGCAGGCTTTCCAGGAAGTGGATTACTCTGTAAGTAGTAATGATATTTCTTTATTTTTCAGTATACAATATATATATATATATATATATATATATATATATATATATATATATATATATATATATATATATCACTAATATTAGTAATATTTTAATCAAGAGGACATAAAAGAAAAGTGTTTTTACAGCATTTTTTGTGGTCTACAGTAATACTTTGTTTAATTAATGTTAAGCCGCTTCCAAGTCCGTTTCTCCCCTGTGGGATTGCACGTACATGATAATCAGATTTTATTCTAAACCACTCCACCACTTTTCACCTGTGTGCTACGATTTCAAATAAGTGTAACTGTCAAAAATGACCTGCATCCACTAAATAACTAATATAAAGAAGCAAAATTGAAATTTCAAACCCAAATCGATTTAGCATTAATAAGCAACCTGTCCTTCTTTACAGTGCAGGAAGACTTCATTTCATCACTGGACGCCATTTGTTTTAATTACATAAAAAACTTACGAAATAATAATAGCTTAATAATAATTGTTGTTATTATTATTATTATTATTATCATTATTATTATTGCCAAGCTATTTTACAGCTAGTACTTGTACTTGTATAAATGCCATAGAACATTTATTGAATGGAAACAACGGTGATATATTCATATATATTGTGTATGTTTAATAAGGAATTCAACGACAAAGTAAGAAGAAGAAGAAGAAGAAGAAGAAGAAGAATAAAAGGAGCCTTCAGTCCTCCTGTCCGGTAGATGGCAGTAAAAGGTCTGAACAGTGGCGCTACAGTCACCAGCCGGTCTGCAGAACAAGAACAACAGGAAGAGGAAAGTTCAACTGAAGTGTTTTCTGAACAAAAAATGAACAGAGATCAACAAATACAAGTAAGCCAAAATACGAACTAAAGACAAGGGCTGTTGACTCTATGTGTTGACATTTCATTCCTGTGTCTCTGCTGAGCTACCTGTCCGTTTCAGCCATGTAAAAGTAGCCAGTAGACTGAACACCTCAGGGAAGTTGTCCTCTTGACTTGCTGAGCTGTTGGCGAATTGTCTATCAAGCTATCTTACTAATATTTTGTTGGTGTTCGTGTACTCCAAAAACACCGTCATTTAGGAGAATCTTTGGAATACATTCAAGCATGTAAAGATCTCAACACATTAGCAGGTAGCTAACGCTAACGGTGGGGGTTCAACTTTTCACGTTTGCCGACTAGCCGTTAAATTTAAATCAAAATTAAACTCAAAATAAAACTGAAACTTTCCATAGGCTGTGTTAAATGACGTAGTTAAAATAGTCGTGGTAAGCTTCTCTTGTCCTTACGCACACTAGACAGGTCATGTGTCTGAGGCTGCTGTTTATTACGTCTGACTTTATTTTTTATTCCAGGTCAATGTAACTATTCAGAAGAGTTTATCCACTCCTACTCTGCAAAAATGCATCAACTGCTGCTTTCCTGCCAATTATCATTGTCCATTATGTTTTATTATTATTTCCCATCTTTTTTCAAACCTACCAAATACTACAGTGCTATGCGTCACTAAGAAAAGCACCTAAGGAGAGCCATTTATGTTGGGGGTAATTTATTTATTTAAAATTAACATTTTGTGGTTGATTGACAATACAAGTCATCCCTAAATCACTCATCAAGTCTGTTGTCCATATTTCAGTGTACACAGTCCACAGATGCTTTGTGGATGGCAGAACACAGCCACATTACCACTGTTTGCACTGCACAGCCATGCTGATAAGGAAACAAGATTTCAAAAATCATCTACCACGCTGCCACAAGGGCCAACAGCTGAGAGCCCTAAAATTATCCCAACCACAGACAGCCACGACACAAAGACTCCATATCGAAGGATGAGGAGAGGGTGACTTCACCTCTGTTGACATAGCAAGGTTGTCATTGTGTGTGATGGGCTGTTAAGTAATCCGTTTGCATGGCAGAAGATGGCTATTGTCTCCTAACATTGTACCTCAACATTTAAGGTCTGTCCTCTAGTGGGTGATGTAAATCATGGGGTAGTTCAGAATTTTGGACAAAGGACCTCATTTCCAAGTGAGCCAGAGTGTTGGAGATGTGTGGAGACAGATTTCAGCTGAGATGCTGGTAACGACTTTTGTTAAAATTCACAGTTCAGCAAACATTAAGTGAAAAAAGGGAAAGAAGGATGGGAAACAGTGAGAGCAGAGAATATAGAGCTGTTACAGGATGATGAGGACACAGATGACCCACTAAACCAACCATTTACCAAGGCAGAACTGAACCATGCACTAAAGAAAATTAAGTTGACGGCACCAGGAAAGGACCAGATTTGCTACATAATGTTAAAACATCTCAGTGAATCAGCCAAGGACATTTTATTAGAATTATATAACAAAGTTTGGGAAGAGGGAGAACTACCACAGAGCTGGAAGAAAGTCATTGTAGTCCCAGTACGCAAACCAGGAAAAGAAACCCAGGGAATTATCGGCCAGTTGCATTATCATCTAATATCTGTAAAATAATGGAGAAAATGATTAATGACAGGTTAACATATTATACAGAAAGTAAAGGCTATATATCTAAATATCAGAGTGGCTTTAGGAGAGGGAGAAACACCATGGAACCTGCTGTTTGTCTAGAGCATGAGGTCAGAAAAGCACAGGTAAACCGAGAAAGTGTGGTAGCTGTGTTTTTTGACGTAGAGAAGGCCTATGATATGATGTGGGGGCAGGGACTATTAATCAAACTCAAAAAATTAAGTATTAATGGTCAAATGTATAGATGGATTAGAGATTTTTTAACAGGCAGATTCATTCAGGTGAGAGTAGGGAAGAATTACTCTGGGAAACTTGCCATAGAAAATGGAACACCGCAAGGGAGCATAATCAATCTGTTACTGTTCAGCCTCATGATAAATGATGTATTTACAGGTATAGAAAATGAGATGGGGGTGTCACTGTTTGCTGATGATGGGGCAATCTGTAAGAGGGGAAATAATCTGGAATTCATTATAAAGAAAGTGCAGGGTGCCATCACTAAAATAGAGGAGTGGTCGTGTAAATTTTAAATTCTCAGTAGATAAAACAAAGACAATGTTTTTGCGTTTTACAAGGAAAAGAATTAGCAGCACGATGAAACTAAAACTGTATAATCAAGAATTGGAGAGAGTGAAACACTATAAATACTTGGGGATTTGGTTTGATGAAAGAATCACATGGGCTGTGCATATTCAGCAGGTGGAGGATAAATGTAAGAAAGTATTGAATGTGATGAGGTGTTTGGTGGGGAGTGAATGGGGGGCAGACAGAAGTGCACTAAAAGCCATATACTGTGGGCTGATCAGATCAGTGTTGGACTATGGGAGTGTGGTGTATGGATCAGCAGCAGGCACATCTCTGAAAAGACTGGACAATATTCAATATCAGGCACTGAGGATATGCACAGGAGCACTGAAAACAACTCCAACAGCAGCACTACAGGTGGAGATGGGGGAGATGCCATTAGACATGAGGAGGCTACAACTATCAGCAACTTATTGGGTTAATTTGCAGGGCCACAGTCAAGATCATCCAACACACCTTACTTTAAAACCTTGTTGGGAAAAAGAGAAAAGGGACAACAAAAGCTTCGGTTGGTTGAGCACACAGAAAGCAACAGAACTGGGAATAGCACAGCTAAACATCAGTCCTACAGTACCGTTACCAGTTATACCACCCTGGATACTTCCAAATGCCACAGTTGATCTCACGTTATTAGAAAAGAAAAACAAGAATAGAGGACTCATTTATAACCCGCAGGTAGTACAGACACATATTGAGGACTTTTCCAGCTTCATCCAGATTTATACAGATGCCTCAAAGAGCTCAGATAAGGCAGGAGCAGCTTTTATTGTCCCAGAGTTTAATATCACAGTGGGGAGGCAGATCAGTGGAGAAGTGTCAGTTTATACCGGAGAAATGATCGCAATACTGTTGGCAGTACAGTGGGTTGAGGAGACAAGACCACTAAGAACAGTTATATGCTCTGATTCCAGCTCAGCATTAATCACTTTACAGGACAGTCAGTCACACAGCAGACCAGACATACTGATTGAAGTACAGCAAACCCTATACAGAATTCAGATGATGGGGCTGACAGTGATGTTTGTGTGGGTACCAGCACACACTGGGCTCAGAGGAAATGAGATGGCAGATAAGGCAGCAAAGGAGGCAGCAGGAAAGACATCCATCGATTTGACAGTTAATGTCAGTAAATCTGAAACTAAGAGCATCATCAAACAAAGACTGAGGGAAAGATGGCAAAAACAATGGGAGGAAGAGAGGACGGGACAACGGTTTTACAGAATACAAAGGAAAGTGGGAGAAGTGAGAAGAGAAGAAACAATAATATGGAGGCTCAGGTTTGGACATACTGCAGTGAACAGTACACTATTCATAATGAGAAAACACCAGAAAGGGAACTGTGACTACTGTGGCCAAGAAGAGACACCAGAGCATGTAATGCTTCGGTGTCAGAAATATGAGAGAGAAAAACAGAGTTTAATTACACATTTGAGGAACATTAAAATAGCACTGGATATCAGAGTCATTCTACAAGAGAGCTCAAGAGTTACACATTTATGTTTCAGTGCCTTAAAGCAACGACTCGAGGCTGCTTGATAGAATATAATTATTATTAGTATTATTATTATTATTTTGAGGGAGGTATTAGTAGTCATCCTGATTCACACTCCATTCCAGTTGGTGGCGGTAATGCACCAATACGTTGTTTGCCAACCGCCAATAAAACATCACAAGAAGAAGAAGAAGGAGGAAGCAGCAGAAGAAGCAGCAGCAGAAGAAGCAGCAGCAGAAGAAGAAGCAGCAGCAGAAGAAGAAGCAGCAGCAGCAGAAGAAGCAGCAGCAGTCGCTAGTATGGTGGGATTTAATCAGTGAATCGCAAACTAACTAAGGGGAAACATGGTGATTCCGTGTGCATTTCGCAAATGTAAAAATAAAAGCTACAAATGGGCACGACAAAGTTTCCACCACTTTCCAGTGCGAGATCCAGAAAGGAATCAAATGTGGCTTCTAGCTGCTGGTTTGGACATCAACACACCGACGGAGACTCTACGCAAATGGAAGCTGTGTAGCGATCATTTCAGACCAGACGACTTCTCAAATTACAACATAAAGGCGTTAAAGGCGTTTCTGAAAACGAATGCGGTGCCATCCGTCTTTCCAAGAGCACCAACAGCCTCTGATGAAGAACAGGTTTGTAGTCTACTCAGGCTTGAATGAAACGCTAAAATGACAGTCATGCATTGTTCGTTCAAGGGTATTGATACATTTGGAATGACGTTCACATCAGGACTAAAACCACTGGTGTTTGAGTGTGTGTGTGTGAGAGAGAGAGAGAGAGAGAGAGAGAGGATATAACAGTCTTCTTCATGTACTCTACGTCATCTATCAATGACAGCTGCATGTAAACAAACTATTATAGATCCGGTAACCTAGCTGTTAGGTGATATCAGTCCGCCGCTGTCGAGCTTACTACCAGGAAGTATAGTTCCCTGCTACTGCCTTCAAAGTGCAAGGTTAGTTTTATGTCTAAAGTTAAAAAAGTAATTAACTTATTACGTGCTGTAGCTGGATGTGATTGGGGGTCAGATAAACAGTCGCTTGTTGACATATATATATATGTGTATATATATATATATATATATATATATATCTCTGATGAGCTCTGCATTAGGTTATGGATGTATAGCTTATGGAGCTGCAGCAAAAACAGCGCTGCAAAAAAATTGATCGATTGCAGTATAGAGCTTAACGTGTTTGCACTGGAGCCATAAAGACAACCTCAATCAATGCCTTGCTAATTGAAGCAAAAGACACTCCATTAGAGATTAGAAGAGAAAAGATCGCACTTACCTACTGGGCCAAGCTTAAAGGAAGTGGAGAAGAACATCCAGCTGCAAGCATATTACAGAACTGTTGGGAGTATGTCAGGGTCCAGAGGCGAGGGCTTGGATGGACAATGAGTGTGTGCTGAAGAATATGGAATGAAGGACATGGAATTTACCCAGCCCACCCCAGTTAGTAGTATTCCCCCATGGTTATACCCCGAGGTCAAGGTGGATGCTAAAGTCTTAGAAATGAAAAGGGAATGGAATATGTGGGAAGTAGGAGTCAAGACAGACAGAAGGGTGCGTGGGAATAGGGGTTTACATACCTGAGTTTAATATACGAATTGCCAAAAGGTTATCAGATCATCTGTCAGTGGTTAGTGGAGAAATGGTGGCGATCATTATCAGTCTGCAGTGGGTGGAAGAAGTCAGGCCAGACAGGGTGGTGGTGTGCACAGATTCACTTTCAGCACTGGAAAGTTTACAGTCAACAAATTCTATTAGGGAGGACTTGATCATTGAACTTCAGCACAGTTTATTTAGATTACATAAGGGTGGTATAGATGTACAGTTTTGTTGGGTGCCAGCACATGAAGGAGTAAAAGGCAATGAAATTGTAGATAAATTGGCAAAACAAGCACTGGAAAGGAATATAACCGTCCCAATTCTGCTCGGGAAAGGAGAGAAAAAAGCACTAATAAAGAAGAAAGGGATGAAAATATGGCAGAGGAGGTGGGATCAGAAAGGAAGAGAGTTTTACAGAATACAAAAGTCAGTAACAACAAAGACTATCAAAGAAAGGAACAGAAGACAGGAGATTATTATGACAAGACTAAGAGTGGGGCACACCTGGCTTAATGATACATTATATAAATTGGGGAAAAGGTGTGATGTTAAAGAAAGTGTGGGACATGTATTATTAGGTTGTCTAAAATACATAGTGGAGAGAGAGGTATTGAAGGAGGCAGTCAGAGCAGCAGGGCATGAATGGAGTCTATTGGGAATATTAGGAACAGAGGGAGGAGGTGAAGGAGTGAGGGCGGTGAGAAAGGCTCTCTTTAATTTTCTTCGTAGTACAAGGCTGATAGACAGAATCTGAGGTATGTGAGGTGAGACTACACACTCTTGTACAGTAGGTGGCAGAATGCACCTTTAAGCTGTTTGCGACCCGCCAACTAAACAAGAACAAGATGTCTAAAATTATTCTATCAACACAGACATTTACATCGATAGTCTGGCATTATAACTTATTTGCCTCAGGTGCACTGTGGAGTGGGTAAGACTGTTTTCAATGGCAGGCTAAACTAGAACCACTGACTTGTGTTAGCCTAGCACCAGTGAACTCTGCAACTAGAAGGAACGACCATGAAGTTAGCTTCCGATTCGGCAGTTAAGGGGAAATTGACGTAACGTGCAGTGCGACTGTTTATTCACTGATTGTTTTTTTACACTTCTTGATGTGGAAACATTTTCGACCTTTTGGGTGAGACTTAAACTGTGCCTGACACCCACGACTGTATTTGTGAAATTTTTATTTTACTGGTGAAAATACCATAAAGGCACATTTAACCATATTTTCAACATATAGACCTCATTAAAGGTTTCACAAATCAGAGACGGCGTTTTTATGAATCTCTAGGGTCTGTAGATTAATCCTGTCCAAATTTGACAAGTCTAGGTACAGTGGTTTTCGATCTGGACCTGCTCTAATGAGGTCTGGGTATAAAACAAAAACGGTGAAATATCCCCTTTGGCATTTTCACCAATAAAATAGAAGTTTCACAAATACAGCAGTGGGTGTCAGGCAAAATTAATGTCTTACCCAAAAGGTCTAAAATGTTTCTACATAAAGAAGTGTAAAAAAAAAACAAAAAAACAGACAATCAGTGGATAAACACTTGCACTGCACGTTACCTTAATTTCCCCATAACTTTCCCCTTAAGTGCCGAATTGGAAGCTAACTTCAGCCTCGTAAGGAACGACTGAATGAAATTTGTTGAAAACTGTCTCCACAGGTCTCCAACACTCTGCTCACCTGGAAATGAGGCCCCATGTCCAAAATTCTGAACTATCACTTTAAGTTCCTTGTTTTCTTATTCATGAGATTTTCCAGCTTTCCTTTGTCAACTTTTACTACCAAAAAACAACTCTCATAAACCCTTTTCTTCTGTTGACTGCTGTGTTTGTTGACTCTCCAACCAGTTTGCACTTGTGAAAATGAGAGTCACATTTTATGATTGTGATCTTGTGGTGATGTTTCAGGATTTATTGTGTCTGTAACTTTGTTGTTCTTTGGGTCATTTTTTTTTATCTTAACTTGCCTATGTAATTGCCAGTCAGCATCCTTAACGTGAAGTCTTACAAGGTTGAGAAGGTTGAGAAGGAGGGAGTTTTTGTTTATCTGGAAAATGTTCCAGCTTCGTACATGATTGAAATAATTGCCTTAACTTCTATGTAAAAACCTTTTTCAAAATTTATTTTTCATTGTAAATGTTTAAATGTTCTGTGAATGCTTATGTGGCCAAAAATTTGTGTTGTCCTCACAGGAGAGCAAGGATGATGGTGACGCTGTGACCCCCATCATGGATTCAGACGACCAACACAGCCAGGGAGCAAGCAGCAGCCAGCTCGTTGAATATGACATTGTGGAGATGGAGAGGAGTACGGAGTCTTCTAAATGTGACCGGACTGTACAGACAAACTTTGAAAAACCACAAGACTGCGATGAATACTATTTCATGAGCCTTGCGAAAACATTTAAAAAGTTATCCCCTCAGAAAAAGGCAGACGTCAGGATGAAAATCGAGAGACTCCTCCTTGAAGCGGAGTTTGAGTAGAAAGGGTTTATGTGTGTTTCACTGAAAGGTGTGAGAAGAGTTTCTGTTACGTTCTGTTGTGTAATGTGAGTACTGCTCAGCTCACCTCAGACAGATGCACTAAGGTTTACCACAGTGGCTTTTCACTTGTAAATTGTAAGTAACATTTGAGTCATCTTTAATCAGGTTAAGCAAGATTGAGACAGAGGTTTTTTTTCTCTGAGTTAATCAAATACATTCAAGAAGCATGAAAAATAAAAATAATGGAGGGGTGTCTAATTTTTTTTTTTCTTCATTTTTCAGTTTTTTTTAATCACCTGCCCTCAGATCTGTCATAATGGTTTCTCGGCAGCTTGCTCATAAGGATACATATTTTCAAGAAGCCATGCCAACTTCAAAAGTCTGCCCCCCCCCCAGAAGGATCTCCACTCACTCATCTCCTGCCTTGTAGCAGTACACCCCATGCTGGTGGTGAGGAGGTGGGAAGCCAAAGCTGCGCACCCCTGCCTCAGAGTGACCACAGTTTCTCCGTGGCCTGGTGATTGGATACCTAAGGCTCCCATCAGCCAGCCAGCCAGCGTCACAGCGGTCCAGCCCTGCGAGTTTCCAGGCGGCGTAGAGCTGTCCGACTTTGGCGACCTCAGCTCCGTCCTGCTGGCACGCCTGCTGAGCCTCGGTCAGGTTCATCTTTTGAGAGGGCTGAAGATAGTAGACTTTCCCTTTTAAAGAAAACATAATCATTGTGATGTTTTCAGGTGCCACTGAAAAGCACAGGTGTAAATAATTACTTGGAAATGAGGCCCTATATCCAAAATTCTGAATTATCCCTTTAATAAATTGCTGCTGAATTACAATGAAGTTTTTTTAGGATTTGAACCTGTGACATTGCTGGTTTCACCCCACCTCACCTCGGAGCGAAGATGAGAAGCAGAAGACATCATAGTGATGCAGGTGCTGGTGCCTTCTGCCATAACTCCGGACTCCAGGGGCGAGGCCGGGTCCCCCGCAGGGCACCCTGGGTCTGGTGATGGGGTACTGCACCGTCCCGTCAGCCAGCCAGCCTGCATTGCACCAGTTCAGGCCCTCCCTCCAGGCCTGGAAGAGCTGTGTGAAGGAGGCCAGTGTGGAGTCCTGCTCCTCACATGCCTGCTGGGCTCCCAGGAAGCTGAGGTGGTAATGACCATGAGGGTGCTGGTAGGGAAACACCACACCTGGGTGGAGCAAATGATTAGACACTATTACACAAGGATAACTCAGCGGGACACTCATTCATATTGGTCATAACACCTGTGCTTCTATCGACGTCTGCAGTGAAAAAAAACTTTTGCAATTAATTCAGCTCAACTACAACTAACACTTGTTCAACAATGAGGAATTCTTATGGAAGCTCTTGGATTCAGTGTTTTCTGTGAGCCTTTTCCTCTTCAATACTTTCTGCTTAAAATACTTTTTTTTCTAAATGAATAGCATTAAAAGTAACTGTGTCTGCAATGTTTGACTCTTCTGAGAATAGAAGTCATGCATTTTGCACACTTAGTACCTTGTAACTCCAGATAAACTGAGGTGCTCTTGTCCTCCAGTCCATCCACCACCAAACAGCGGTAGTGGCCTGTGTCATTCAACAGGAGGTCAGTCATCACAAGAGAAGCATCTCCTGGGAAATCCTGTCTGAGCTGCACGCGACCCCTGACCATCACACGCTATGAGTTAATACGAGACAAACAAAGCCCATGCAGCCACTAATGACACAAACGAATAAACATAAATGTGTCCCTTCAACAACCTGAAGTCTCCAAAACTCCGACTGCGGGAGCCGATAGCCACCAGCACGTCTGTCTCAGGTCCCCCAGCAGCCGGCAGCCAGGACCACTTGATGCGGACATCCCTCAGCGAGCTCAACTCAGGCTCATACCAGAACCTGCATGGCATGGTGGCATTACCCCATCTGACTGCAGACACTGAAGGCTGAGCAGAGTCCACATGGAGCTGCACACCATTGAAATGAACTGCAGGAACATTACAGCTGAGCATGTGCACCAACAGAAGAGCAGCTATTCACATAAACATGTATTTTATTGATGGTGTGCATACTTTCTTTGCTGCCATTTCGTTTGAGGTAGTCACGATAGAAGAAGTTGTTTGAGATTGTGGGGTCAGCCAGGGCCAGACCTGACAGAACCAGCTGAGCCCCCAACAACAGGCAGCAGAGCTCCATCCTGCCAGTGAGGACAAATCCTGACACTGCAGAGAGAAATGTCATAATAACAATAATAATAACAATAGGTTGACATGGTGGTGTAGTGGTTAGCACTGTTGCCTCACAGCAAGATCGCACCGGGTTTGATTCCCAGCACGGGGCCTTTCTGTGTGGAGTTTGCATGTTCTCCCCGTGTCTGTGTAGGTTCTCTCTGGGTACTCCGGCTTCCTCCCACCATCCAAAAACATGCATGGGGATTAGGTTAATTAGCTAATTTAAATTGACCGTAGGTGTGAATGTGAGTGTGAGTGGTTGTCTGTCTCTATGTGTCCTGTGATGAACTGGAGACTTGTCCAGGGTGTACCTTGCCTTTCACCCTAAGACAGCTGGGATAGACTCCAGCCCTCGACCTCGTGTGAGGATAAGCCGTAGATAATGGATGGATAGATAATAATAATAATAAAAATAATAGCAATAATAATAACTTTAGTAGGACTGCACTGTTTTTTGCTACCTTCTGTATTTGTGACTTTGGATGTAGTGACAGGACAGTGTCAACAGAGGACAGTATGACACCATGTTAGTGAGCTCTGTCTGCTCATGAACGTTTCATTTGCCACCAAGTTTTCCTCTTCCACAGCTTTTGTGTGCTATATATCAATCTGCATGTTAGTGGAAATAATGTCTCTGCTTTGTGGCAAACAAAAACATGCTCATAAAATAAACATGATAATTTGCATTACAGTTTGAAGCACCACTCAGTGACATGAATACAAATATAAATGAGACATTTGACTGAATGTAGGAACATTTAAATACCTGGACGCCTGATGGCAACGAAAAAAGCCAACATGCAAAATGACTAATAGGGCTATGCATAAAAACCGTAAAGCAAATCTCAAACGCTCGTGTGACAGAGAGAAAGTGACACGGTCATGATGTTAGTAGCCTGATTTATTTTCCTCACTTACCGTAAAACACCTTTTAAATCCTTGTCGAAATGAACGCTTAGATGCTGAGGAGCCAGTCAGAGTCTCCAGGAGGACGCAGAAGATCTGATGCTCACTGGGGTTTCTGGTCAAGCAGCAGCATAAATTGCAGGTTTAGTCTCCTCGTGTCTCTGCCGTTGATAAACCAGATGTTGGTAATAAGTCTATTGTATGGTTTGGCTGAGCAGCAGCAGGCTGTGATGCTGCTGGTCTGGAAACTACCTGTGAGTGTTTCTGTTGAAGGGAGGACTCTGATGTCACTGATAGACAAGTCCTTCTTTCAGTCATCTGTTTCACATGTGCAGCACAAGCACATAGATGCAATACGAAAGGTGCGTTTCACCATCTAGTGCATATTTCAGTGTTATTTTTGCAGTTCCTCTGCAAAACCACCAAAGAAAACAACTGATTTTACTAACAAACTTTTATCCATTTGAATTTCAAACTCAAAACCACATAATTTATTCTGCCAACTATTTTAAATAGATAGTTTGGCTACATTTGTTTAATAATATGTAGGTATATATATATATATATATATATATATATATATATATATATATATATATATATATATATATATATATTTTTTTTTTTTTTACCAAAGTTGCAGTAGTTAGTTGCACTGGGTGAATTACAGCCTTAAGGCACACAGATGAATTGTTTGGGTCCTGCTTCCACAAACACAACACAATCACTGTTTTTTACATTAGAAATATGCTCCTCTACATCCCTCATACACTCTGAAAGCATATATTTATTGCTTTTGCCACGCCAGCTGCTTGCAATGCTTGTTGCCTGGAAGCACTGCGATCTCTTATAAAAGCCCCTGCTATGTTGTGGGAAACATGCATTAAGAAATGTACAGACACATATAGTAGTCATAGACCACAGTGAGGACAGATGTGTAGGAGATGCCCCGTCCTCCACCACATTCATCCCATAGAGATGAAAGCTGTTGCCAGGGGCCAGACATACCAGGACTGAGAGCACAGCAGGGAGATGAGCTAACAGGGTGTAATTACTGTTGTAAACAGCATGGAGACTCACAACATCTCAGTGCTATTCGTGCAGGTTCTTCTTTGAAATGTTCAATTCTGTTTTTTTCTGAGTCAAAAACGAAGTCCTACTATACCTGTTAGCGTTGGACAGTGACATGTTACAAAAAGAGAAAGTCTACTTTCTGGATTATATCAATGTCTGAACAATGCATGCTGCTGCCTTTGTTTCCCCAGGTATGGTGTGTCCATGCAGGCACCAGCCACTAACACCCAGTCTCATCAAATGAGGCTTTTATAGCCAGCAGCAGGATACAAACTGTTATCTAACACCAAGCTTATCAGCTCAAACTACAGCATGACGAGTTTTGTGTTTCTTGATTGAAAATTACATTTAATAATGTCAGTTCAAGACCAATGAGTAATAATAATAATAAAAAAAGGTACAAAGTTTATTTTCTACATGTCTTTCTACATATTTCACATTTGTTGTAAAATCGTTTAAACTGCAATGAAATTATTTGTGAGAATGAAGTGGGAAAACCTGTGAAAACATGTAAAAAAACATACATCACATGAAAAAGCCTAGACTTATAGGTCAGTGTGCTGCAATTACAATTTGAAAGTTTAATTTTTCTACTGTTGAATCTTTGCAGGATAGTGGGAAATAAAATATTATTAAAATATTATTGCACTGGCTCTGCTTCATTATAGTTGGTGTTGGAGTAATTCATCAGCAGTTTGGCAAAGTGTTTTTCATCGGTCCTCTGCAGACTGCTTAAACAAAAAATATGGGGCTGTTAACTGCTGGGGGACTGCACAGGAAGTAGAAACAGTTTTAAACTGGATATTTAGCTTGGAGCAGAACTGGAAGAGCTGAGGAGCAATAAAATCACATCCACACTACGCCCTCAAATCAAGTTGAATCTTGGAAGGAGCAAACAATATGGAGCAAAGAGCCAGTATTATCCCAAACTATTAAAATTCAAAACACTGATACTTCATAGATGATTGAGAAACGTTAGAAAGTGCTACGTGTTACAGTCCAAGCAGCCGACAGGATCTTTATCCAGACAAACGATGTGAAAACAGATCCGTTCTGCGGTGGTTTGAGGGGATGGAGCGACTGGATTAGGATGGAGCACTGTTAGATGAATGGAGGACTAATCGTCACAGCCCAGCAGCTCCATGCGTAGAGTGATGCGCTCGTGCCACTCCCAGGGGACGATGCGGACGTATCGGGCGTAGAACGGAGGCTCAAATAGATTCTTCTTGTGGGTGTTGTTGTCAGTGTTGCCTTGGAAAAGCTGCAAACATTTTAAAGCAAAATAATGAATTATTGAGCAGAAGTTATTCATATTCTGATGTAAGAAGACACAGGTGATACAGGAGAGCATCAGTGACACCTCAAACTAAACTGTGCTGCTGTCTGATAAATCTGGGTCCATCTATTGTAGCTAAAAACGCCCTCTCTGACTCAAGCCGTGGTTCCACTCCTCTGGCCAGAGACATAAGTTATTATAAGAGGGGAAGAGCGAACAGAGAAGCTGACACTTTGGACTTCTTTTATAAACTGCAGGAATTATTTTTACTTAGACTCTGGTTTATGCAAAACATTTCAAAAAATTGTATTAACAAAAAGCTCACCGTTGAAAGGAGACTCATAGAGAATACTGTATTAGTGAAATTCACACCTTATCATCACCGCTGTTCTCCTCCTTCACCATACTCCATGACTCTCCATCATTACTGTAAGCTACTTTAAACAGCGACACAAACTGCACCACCCCGAAGTCCTTGGCCCCCTGAGTGATGATGCCTGTGAGGCGCTTCGTCTTCTCCAGATCGACCTGGTGTAGGAACAAAGGCAACGGTCACACACCTGCAGGCTTTAATGACATTTTACTGCTGAGGTCGCGCCCCTAACCTGGATCCACTCTGAGCGGTTGTTGTGTGCAGGAGACCAGGCGTTTGTCTTTCCCTGCTTATCCAGTCGTGCAAACTGAGGGTGCCACGTGAAGGTATCGATGCCCCACGTGCGGAACGTGCTGGAGGCTGAAAGCTGCCCATCTGAGATGAGGCGAGACTTCATTCCCAGAGGCTCTGAGCAACCTGACGTGTTTGAATAAACTGTGAATCAAAAGTAGAAAGAGAGGCGGGGGGAGGGGAAACCCAAGCGACAGAAAGAGTAAGAGGAAAGAAAAGGAAGAATACACCCAAAGAAATTTACTTCACCTCTAATCCATCTGAAGAAAATGAGAAATATTCAGATTTAAATCATTTTTACACCCATGAATGACCAAGAGGAAGGACCAGGAAGAGACGCAGAGTAGGAGAATACATGCAAGAATGTGCATGAAGCTACATGTAAATGTTTGAGCTGTGCATATTCAAAGGAGACAGAGGGCAAAAGGATGGAGTGTTTTTTTCCTGTGTGTGTGTTTATGCTTGGAATTGCAGCTTTTATTGTTTTACAGTGAGGTTTACCTACACTATACTGTTTATTTAGGCTATACTTTTTCTATCTAACCACAGCTGGCTGGAGGTCATGTCCTGTAGCTGAAATGATCCCTCTGACTGCTTGTCAGTGTAACCACAGTAAGAATGAATCAACACAGTGAAACAAGAGATGAAGGAACCAAAGAGACTTCTCATTGTCTCCTGCAGCAGGGATTTAAAAACATTTGTTTTAAACTTTCTTGAACGTGGATAGTCCACAGAGCCTACAACTTTGACTTGAACTTATTGTAATTCTTCTGTTCTTTTTCCTCAATGTCATCATCATCTACCCATTTTTTGTAGTTTTAAAATTGTAACCAGATGTTTCCCTTGTGTTTACCATTCAGTTCACAGCCCACCAGCTCCATGCGCAGCGTACAGGCCCTGCGGCAAACCACTGGGATGATGCGGATGTACTGAGCCACGATGGGCGGGTCGAAAAGGTTGGTTTTTGTGCTGTCGTTATCAGTGTTGCCCACAAAAACCTGCAGCACATGGACACAGGAAATGAGCTGAGTATGCTGGAGAAAGAACTATAAGTAAGCTGTATTTGATGCAGTAACAATTAGGAAATCCTCGAACCTTGTCCCTCCGTTGGCCATCCACTCTGTGAGTGGTGTAAGCGGTTCCATCAAAGCTGCTCGCCACCTTGAAGGCCTTGATGTATTCGGACGTACCCATGCGACTGGCGCCCTGAGTGATGATGCCCGTCAGACGCATCTTCTTCTGCACATTAATCTGTGGTAAACAAGTTAAAAGTGTTATCCAGCGTCATGGCTCACATCCATCAGCCTCTTGAGTTTAAAAGAGTTCACCTCGATCCAGGGGTTCCTGTCATGGACGGCTGACGTCCACGCGTTGACGATGCCTTGGTTATTGAGTCGAGCCAACTCTGGGCCCCAGCGCTGAAGACCCAGAATGCCGTAGTACACAGAGGAAGCTGAGATCTGGGACTCTACGATCGCACCTCCTTCCATTCCCAGTAGAGAAATGCAACCTGGCACACAAGTGAGTGATTACATTTACTCCACAATATAAACATCATGCAAAGGACAGTGCAGCTTCTTTTTTTTACTGTGAAAAAAAAACACTTATATACATTTACTTATACAGAAGTAGCTTATTTTGTTATTTTGCTATTTGGCAAATTTCATTTATACTTTTTGGAAACAAGTTTTTGAGGATGGTATGTCACATGAAATTACAAGATGGTGAACGTACGCAGATGGCACTGCTTCCCAACATACGGTGAGGGACACTGGCAGGTGTAGTCGCCATCGAGATCTCGACATTTCCCTCCATTCTTACAGGGCTGGTCGGCACAGTCGTTCACATCTGAAACAAACACAACGAGCTGCTGTATTATTTTGAACTCATCAAACTTTAGTCAGGAATCAGGGATTATTAGATGTGGAGGCACACCTGCTCACTAGATTGAGGCAGGTGGAGAGCCACAATAGTCTCACTGTGTCTCCAGCATACAGCTGCTGACAAGGAGTTTCTCTTGAATTGAAAATGATGACAGAAATACGGGGGAGATGGGACACTTTTGGCATCTGGTTTAAAAGGCATGGCCGGTGAGGAGTGAAAGATCATGGTTATATCCATACTGCTTCACTACCAGATTTCCCACAAACTAACTGTCTATTGTGGCAACTGGATAATAATAAGAGCTTTGATACCCAAAAAAAAACCATTTTGTATTTAGTTTACGATGAATTCCTCCATCAGTAGCCAACAAAACAGGTCTATGGTTACGTCCTGTATCTCGCTCTGTACACATGTAATGCTCACTAACCTCCACAAGGTGACATGCTTGAACAGCCCCTCTACATAGTTTACCTTGTTCAGTGGGATAAATGCCTCTTTTCAACCTGACAGCAGCTCATTTAACTCCATCCATTTGTCTCAACACAGGATCTAAATATTTTGGCACACCAAATGGTATCATAGTTCAATCACTGTTTAGACAGTGGAACAAACAATATATTACTTTTTTGAGTCTCTGAGTCACCAGGTGTCTGCAGGTAACAGTAGTGTGTTACTGGAGGACCTGTTTAAAGATCAGTTGGTAATGATAGTGTTTGTGTACATATATATTACATCAAAAACAGTGGCTCTTTCAATGGAATTAATAGTTTGACTGGACCTTAATCTGTATGTTTCCCATGATCCTGACTTATACAAGTCAGATCAAGTCTGATCGGGTGTAACACTGGTGTCAGCTGTTAGTTTGCTGTATGTATTATATCTGTATGTTTAGCTGCCTACAGACTCAAGACTGTAATATGAAAGGTCCAGGTGCTCTGACTACTAGCTCATCATATTATAAGGACAACAATCACCTGAATTACTTTAACACAGAAGAAAAAGTCTGACTCTGATGACTGTGAGCCACAATCTGATTTAAGTTTAACACTTGCAGCATTATTGTCAGTATGAAAAAAAGATAGATTAAATGTTATTTCGGTCCAGCCTTGCTTCCTGTCTCTTACCAAGTCTACCAGACTTCAGAACTGAAGCAGATGACAGGTTGACGTAACGCCACATGGGTCAGTTTAATGCTTGTTCCCGTCGACACTAAGAGGATTGGTCACATCTTAGACACAAATGCCTGTATGGCTGCGACAAGACGAACTAATAACACTGAGGAACAGGTGATCCTGCTGAGAGGAGGGTCAAGAAATAGATTTGTCTGGGATTAGTTTCACTTGTTTTGGCAAAACTGTGCAACCTTCCTATTATTTTTTCTTGTATATGACATGTGGCTACTGATGTCCGACACAATATTTTTGCCTTATTAATAGTTGAAATGTGATTTATTACAATCATATGACTAGTTTTTACTATAAATGCATGACTGTACATGATATAAGGGACAGTTTCCACCCCATTACAACACCAGCCCATTCTGTGACGTATGACTGAATCAAAATTAGAAATCTTTTGGGAGTAGACGACCAGACTGCACGAACACTACAATTGGTGGTCAGGCTGTGGGCTTTGAGAGGGAGAGCTTCACAGGAAATGCCTCCTCAGTAATAGCATAAATTAAAACTCCAGAGGATTTTGATAATCACATTCAAGCTTGAAGAAAAATAATCCTCTTTTTCCTACCTTTTTCATTATTTCAAGTCAGAGTGTCTGCATGCTAAGAGACTTGGAGTGCTCTTTCACTAATGAGCCAAACAGAACGGCAGCAGAAGAAGCTGCTGAATGAGGCCCTTTCATGGAGCTGCTGAGCTGACAGGATGGAAAAACCTCATATGATCAAACAGAGAAATCTGGTGAAATCAGCTCTGCTGTTTGCATTAAACATTACACTGCCTTTCTCTCATCGTTTTTTTCTTGTATTAGAAGCCATCGCTGTTATTATTTTTGAATCCAGATTCACTGATTTTATATAAAACCTTCTCTGAATGATAAAATCTTCATGGCAGTATTTAATGATTGAATAAAAGCCTTCCAAATTAATGATAAATAAATTAAAAGACATTTAGGGTGGAGTTGCATGAGAATCACACCCAGAGGTAACTTACTGATGTGGCAGTGCACGCCCTCAAAGCCGGGCTGGCATTTGCAGATGTACTCGTTGAAAACATCTCCTCGTCTGGTTGGAGTGATGATCTCGCACGAGCCGTCGTTCTTGCAGGGGTTAGGACTGCAAGGTCCTGAGGGAAGGAAGAAGGTAAGAGATGGTGGTTTAAACTGTCTAACCATGCTTTTCCTCCAAAAGGTTTCACCTTGCCGTACCGGTCTCTGTCAGGTTGCAAGTGTCTCCACCGAAGCCGTCGGCACAGATGCAGATGAATGGATCGTCCCCTAACCCAGTCACACATGTTCCTCCATGATGACAAACGTTCACCTCACAGTAGTCACCTGAGTAAATGAGGAAAAAACAGATAGTGGAAGTTATAAAATCACATCACATTTCTCCACTGTCAGTAGCTACAATGAACTAAACACATTTGTTGTTGTTGTTGTTGTTTTGAATCACTGGCTCTGTCTTCAATGGGAAAACTGTTAGCATTTTGATCTTGTTATGCTCTCGCCACACGTCTAAGCCATATTCACCCTCTGGAGGTTATCACAAGTCATTCTGGCAAAATGAATAAATTCAGTGGAATTTAGCTAAGTAGAAGAAAATGGAGTAGATTATTGTAAAAGCAGAGGGTATCATCACAAAATCATTCCTGAAAAAAACACATTTACAGGTGCCCTCTAGCAAAAAAATGAAGGGACGTACAAGTGATGGATTTGAAGCAGTCTGATGTGTCCTAATTTGAAGTCCAGACTCTCAAATACAGGACCCTACATTAATTTCCCCATAATTGTGTATTTCATTAGAAGCTGCTAAATGGCCACATCTTTCAAACTTTCAATCACCAGGGTTCACACAGGAGGAATAGTTATAAGTGACAGGAAAAGTGACTGAGATGTGTATGAAACTGTCCCTTTAATATCAACGTGATCAAAGTAAAAACACACGCAGAGTTTGGGAGACTGCTCAGCCCATACACTGAGGTTAATGAGTATTAGAGGCAGTGCTGGAGGGGAAAAGAAGGATCTACTATGTTTCCTCTTTGCTGCTCGATGGTTCGGTCTGAACATCTGTACCAACAGCAGTGCTGCAGCTCTGGCTGTGAGGCCCAAAGTGCTGAGTCACAGATCCTGGCTGGATTAGGAAAATTATGGTGTAAACCTCTAGAGAGAGGACACGAATGTATGAGTCACACTGGAGCTGCCAAAATTACATAGCCTGAACTCATAATCTTTGTGTTTTTATTTTTGTTAAACCAGCCCGTTGAGTCACTCGATGCCACGTCAGAGTCACCGCTCATACTCTGAGCAATGCCAAGGTGGAACTTTCTTTGGCATCTGTGAGGTAAAATCCAAGAGGAAACAAATCAACAGTGAGGCTGATATCGAAGTCTGTGACTCAAACTCAAACTACGACACACTAGAAGACATCTGGCGGTTGTTGTCAAACCACTGACAATTGGGCAGACTGGTTCTAGTGGAGAAGAAACATGTTTCAGCATGACAACAAACCTGACAGACCATGTAATTAACCAGAAAAAAATACATTAATACAGCAAAAAAAAAAAAAAGTTTTATGTAGCTTAATAGAAATGGTTACAATGGAGTTCTTACACAGGTAACCTATTAATAAATATACTGTTTTTAGGAATAAACTAAAAAGTGTATAAGTGATTTTTATGCAGCGATGTAACGTGTCTATGTGCAGGATTAAGAGCTTGCAGGATTAGCCAGGTTGCACAGATGCATGCAGCTCTTTCTGGATTGAGTGGTGACACAACATGACAGTGTGGGAGCTCAGGACACGCAGCACACCTGACTGACAGGTGCTTAATGGTAGTGGCCCTGGATATACACACAAACATCATGACAAACAAAGCACAGCAGTCACACATACATTAGAACAATCTGCAGATCTGGCACTATTTAAATGCTCCTGGCTGGTGGCACATGTCCAGGCTGGACTACAGCTCATAGGTGAGTGGACAGCTGGTTCATGTTGGCTCCAGACAACATCACATATGGTGTTATTCTCCTCTCCATCTGCACCACCTCAGCAGAAAGGTACTCATTGGGACAATAACACATTAAGATGTGAGCACAAATAAAATGACTATTGCAGTACATTTATTTCACAAACCTGCCACTTTTATCACGGAGGAAAAACAATTACTGAGCCTCACATTTCATCACTCATGCTACTATGACAATAATGACATGGCATGTTAGGATAAAGGCCTTACAAATTCCACGTCGACTGCTGTCAGGGGAAACTGAATTTTTATGACTGAACCCTAAGGATATGTCATAATTTGGTGATGGATAATGATAAAGAAGAAAATATTGTAATTGTTACAGCTATTAAATGAAAGACTTGCCTTCACCTGCAGTGAAGCTCCCACTCATCTATCACTGAGACACACTCATTAACACAGCAGCAAAAAATCAACTGGATCTTTGTGAGTCACTGAAAGCAACAGAGCTCAGAAGGATGGGAAAATGGGAAATGAGACTAGGTGGCATAGTGCTGTGACAAAGTCCTTTATGGGATAATATGGAGAAAGTGAATGGAGTCAGGTGAAACAACAACAACAACAACAACATAAACAAACATCAATGAATGCCATGAATGTGATTTGTGTCGATGGTTTAACTCACCTCTAACTGAGCACAGGCAAAGTAGAAGAGCAGAAGCTGTTAATGTCGCTGTTATTACATTCCTGAAACGTCTCATGTTTGTTTGTTTGTTTGTACTTTGTTTGTTCCGTAGGGTTGTTTATTCAGAGGAGCCGCTATCTGTCGAACTGATGCTGCCTTAAAGTGCTGTCGGAAATATCGGAAACCCGTAGTGATGATTGAGGGAGCAGGGATTTTTCCACAATATCCGAGTTAAGAACATGTGACGTTGTGTGGGCGGGGAGTTAAGAGCCATCCCAGCAAACAGACCTTACTGAGCATGTTAATTCAAGCCTGCTTTTCACCAAACCGTTGTGCAATGCTTTATTTTTGCTCTTAATTTAGAGCAACTTTAACCAAAATCTGCGAATTAACTTCATTCAGTGTGGTTTATTTATGTTCCTTTTTTGCCTTTTATTTGATATTTAAGTGTAACTTGGTTATTATATATATCTAATTAAACATCACCTACAGGCTCTGTGCACTTCGTAATTTCTCTTTAACTAACATCTGGTTAAGGTTACAATGAAAGGCATTACAGTTCATATCACACAATTCATGACGATGAACAACACTTTTCTTAACATATTTTATGAGTAGAATGTGAAGGCATCACTACCCTTTCTGGACAGGGTGGGCGAGGCCTTGAATTATCCACACGGATTATTGGTGATTACTTTATTGTTGATAGATTACTTTGTTATTGATGAGTTACTTTATTATTGGTGGATTAGTTGTGATTTAAGGTGAAGATGAAATAATCTGCTCGACCCAGAATGACGTTTCAACTTCCATAAAACCATTTCTGTGTTACATTTACTGGTGAAGCCAAACTAACAATCTGGAAGAGCAGTGTGAAAATGTGAGAGATTTAACAATTTGGTTCTTTGAATTAATCCCCGTGGGAAATCTCTACACTTGAGCCTTGCCAACTATTTAGTAACACAGCAGGCACAGCCCAACCAGCCCAGTCCTGAAGCCACTGTTTGGTAAAGAGCATCACAAATTAAACTAGCCCACTATTCACTCACTTCAGATAACTGTCAAAAATTATAATTTGAAAGATCGTAAATGTCCCACAGTGAGCATATTACAATGAAGCTACAGAAGTCTGGTTCCTTTTTGAGGATTATTAATAATATACATGCTGAAGTTAATCTCCATACTTTACTTTAAAAACACGTTATTGTTCTGTTTTCACAGTGGAGCCCGGACTAGTTATTTCACTCTTTGAGCGCTTCACATACATGTAATAATCTGTTGAACTCTGCCGCCATCAGGTGGATGTTTGACTATATCTACCGCAAACAAGGACTGTATGTCCTGGAATTTACCCTGATAGCACTGTGCACACGTCTCATTTGTCGCTTCTGTAATTAATTAAATATATAACGTGTAATGTTGTACATACAATAAGTGACAAACTCCAGAAAATGCACATGTCATGCCTTACAATTGATGTGGAAATTAAACAGATATCATAACAAAATGTATTTAGAATGAAAAGGTATTTAAAAAGACTGTATGTGCTGCAGCATGTCAGGGCATGGACGCAGGGATTGTTATGTAACAGGTTTCAGCTCATCCCTGTCACGTTCAGATCCGTACAGCAGAGGAGTTTTTGTGAAGATCTCTTACAGCATTAGACTGCAACTATTGTATCTAGAGCACGGTCATAAAGAGGAGGAAGACATGTAGACTAAAATATACTCTGTGGCCAAAATATACGTCTAAATACCAAAAGAAACGTGACGAGATGTCTTCACATCGCAGCGTTTCCTCACGTCGGGGTCGTGGTAAATGAGCCTAGGTGTGACGTCACCTGCAGTTCCAGCCAATGAGAGCGCCGCTGCTGCTCCGGCTAGTGAGGCTAGCTGAAGCAGATCTGCTCATCCAGTAGCTGCTGAGGCACACAGACCAGCACAAACTGTCGACATGCCACCAATATAAAAAGGCCAGCTATTCTGAGCTAATTCATCCCTTCATAACGGAGGTGAGTAAGCTGGAGATGCTGCTGCTGTGTGGTTTTGTGTCGCTGCTCAGATGATGCTACCTCATTAGGTTTAACGGCTCACTACGGACTGTCAGATGCTCTGCCTCCTCAGATAGACCACAACATAAGAAGGAAACAAGGCCAGCGGTGCTGCTTTCTGTCTGTGTGTTGCCTTAATGTGAAGCAACTGCGCCAAAACAGACAGGTTTGGCTAACTCGTCAAAAGGCGACTTGCTTTTTTAATTTTCTGGACCAGTAGGGCGAACGAAGGGGACTGTTGGCCTGCTCTCTGTTGGCTCAAATGGACAGTTTAACTTCCCTTTTCTGGTCCAGAAATGTAAGAGATATGTTAGCTAGCTGACGGTGGTTACCGTCGGTTTAATGCCCTTGTGTGTGATAACTCATCTCCGGCTTGTGAGTCGTGACAAACAATGAAGAGCTAATGTTAGCAGCTGCTCTGGTGCCAAAGGTGGATGGTTTATTCAGTGACAGCCTCATTATCAACACACTTTATCTTGGCATTAGCGAGACACAACTGCTAAACACAGAGACCCACTGGATGTGTTTGCAGTGGATCATTGGTGTTTTAGCTGTGTATGTGTATGATGTATGAAGCTAGTTTTATGCTGCTGGGTTCATTCTGGCACCATGTCTGTTGTGTTTAAAGGTGGTGTTTGTATAAATCCATTACTTCTTAAAGACTGAGGCTTGTAAGTGATCTTAAATTCAGTAGTGGTAACTCTCTGGTAGCAACTCATCACTTCCAAATGAAAAACAAATATGATCATGTTTTCTGAAGGGGATTACTGATTATTAGTTAGTGTTTATTACTGGTATGTTATTATCAATAGGAAACATATTACTATTTACAGGTGTGGTAGACGGATCCGGCATACGCTTAATTCCTTATAGAACATGGGAAGAGAAATACTTATCTAAAACAAAAACACCCCAACCCTTGATAAATGCAAAGCTTTGAATTTATGAAATACTTCATAAATGACTCATGATCCAATATCAAATCTGACCAATCATTTGAGCTCCAATTGAATTACTGGTGTTATCATGCATTAAGATGAGCATTTCAACATAATTTTTTAAGGAAAAGAGTACAGGTCAGTGACTAATCAAAGGCTTAATACGTTGTCTGTGTTTGTCTTTAGGTTTGACCACATCACTGTGACTGCACCCGTTCACATTGTCAAACCTTTTCGAGTTGGTGTTGGAGGACAACTTAAATGTGTAAAGTGTAAAATGTATGTAAAAGAGTCATTTCAGCTTTGCATTGTCTTCTTGTGTTAGGTGTAACTATCTGTATCAATGACAGTGACACATACTTTGTTTTTTATGGTAGTTTTTATTGGCTGCTTCATTACAAACAGTGGAAAACACTGTCATCTGTTTTTGTGAAATCCTGTACCACAACTTCTGTTTTGTGGTGACACTGGTTTTTCTGTACTCTTTACAGTTCCTGTTTCTGCGATGTCGCAGCTAACATGCTTTGAATGCTTTGAATACATGCAACATTTAATTCAGTGTGTTAACATATAACTGTAGTGGTTCAAAACTAGAAGTGATGTGTGCAGTCTGTCTGCTAAGTGGTTCATTTAAAGTAATGTCAGCACCTATAACTTCTATGTAGCAGGACTTCCTGTTGGTGCCTCATATGCTGTAATGTAATTAAGGTGAGTGTATTAAATAATTGACTGTGCTTTATCTGACTGAGTTGCTCTTCTCTATGTTCCCACAGATCTGTTGCTGCAGCGCCCAGGGCACCAAGAGGAATATTTAGGTCAGTCAGACATCATCAGATAGATCTCTTTTCCATGTCTGTGATTTATCCCATCTGAACCTCATCACAGTTGACCACATACTCAAGAAATTGGTTTTATTTTAAATATATATGTTACTGAAATTGGTTCTTTTGTGTTTCACAAGGTAAACACTGAAACAATTGTGGGTTGTTATGTGTTTCAGAATAATCATGAACCCCCACGAGTCAGATGTGCATACCATCTCGCCTGAGCTGCCAGCGATGTTTGACGGCATGAAGCTGGCGGCGGTGGCCACGGTGCTTTACATCATCGTCCGCTGCTTAAACCTCAAGAGCCCCACGGCGCCGCCGGACCTCACCTACCAGGACACACCCCTCAACCGCTTCCTTCTCAAGTCCTGTCCTCAGCTGACCAAAGAGTGAGTTGCATTCTTAGTTCTCCCTCTGTCACTTGTTTCCATAGTAATGGTGGTGTTTGTGGGCCATCTGGGGCTGTGAGCGGAGGTAGAGGTTTGTCTGGCGGTGGTCCCGTATGTCATCAGAGTTCCTGAGTGGGTCTGTACCAGAGATGTCTGGCTGTACTGTCAGCTCTGGCATGAATTAAACACCAGGCTGTTTTTTTCCAGGATTATCCCAAAGGTAGACCTGATTGTCATATTTTCATTACAAATTAAGGCTCGTTCACCACAGCGCAAACATATTTGCACATATGATAATCCAAGTTTGTGCCTTAGGGCAACATGTCAACAAT
Organism: Synanceia verrucosa; assembly: GCA_029721515.1. Lineage (NCBI taxonomy): Eukaryota > Metazoa > Chordata > Actinopteri > Perciformes > Synanceiidae > Synanceia > Synanceia verrucosa. Next base: position 23,800,065 of record CM056549.1, read on the forward strand.
AAAGTGAATCTTCCACCTGGGATTATAATACCTGATGCAAACCAGTGGCAGTGGGAGGCATTAGAGGGAGGCAGGGGGTCCCTGTGCAGTCTAAACCAGGTTAGCGGCTGTGGGAAAACTTGTGGGAAACCTTGCCTTTTAAACCAAGTAAACTTGATTATTTCTTTCCAGAATGAGCATCACTGTCTATATCCTGAGGTCTGCTGGTGGTATTTATACGTTGAGCTCTGTAGGGCGACTTGCCTCAAGCCTTCATCACGAGTGTCTGCTTATATAACCGATTGTTACTGAGCTCTTTGCCTTTCACCCGCAGTGTCAAGTGAATCATAAGGCCACACTGATGTTTATTTGTGCCAGGCTTATTATCATTTCCACCTTAATAGCCATATTCGGCTTTCAGAAATGTATGCCCTGGTGAGTCGTTTAAGAGAACTGAAGTCCCAGAACCTGTCAGCATTGTTGATGTTGGCATCGACATTGTCCGTGTTGTTGAGAAGTCACGTTTGTAACTCTGCAGTATTGTATAACCAAGATCAATTCCAGTGGAAAGCACAGGAGGGATGCTGTAAGGTCAACAGAGTTAAGAGCGTAGTTTGGGAATGTGCACACAGGTGTTTGGTAATGGAGAGCACAACAAATGTGTTTTTTATTGAACCGTATCTTAGTCTCAGCTTTATTTCTCTTATATATACATATTTGCCTTCATGAGCTTATTTTGACAAAGAAATAAGCCTCAGCTGATTGTTAAGCATAGTGTAATGGATTCTACAGCTTGGTATTTTGATGTTAAAGCAGCAGTGATGTCTGAACAGACGAAACAGGTCATATAACTAGTATAGTAAGTACAAACTAAAATAGTTAAACAGATTAACAATGACAAGTCAAAAGCATAATTAAGAGATAAGTGAGAGCAATGAAGATAAATGGATTTTCTTTATGGTAAATTGTCAGGACACACAGACTAGATTTTATTTATTTCTGTTAGTGATTGGTATTCCCCAGCTTGCTAGTATGAAAGACTTGTGACTGCACGTCTGGACTTTGATCTGGACTTCAGATCTTTGCTTCATGCACCCACACTGACACATCTGTTTCCTTTTTCCGTCACCGTCAGAGCCACATATGAGAGACAACAGCACACATCAGTGTTACCTCTTTAAAAAAACAGATTCAGATTCAAAGGGCTCCACTGCTGACACTCCCAATATATTTTGATACAGAAATGAATACTTGACATTTTTTATCACATAAATTTCAATTTGAGGTTTTTACTTCCATAATATTTTGCTTGTCAAAAAGTAAAACACCTCAGTTTTACATCATGTACTATTTGATGTTTCAGATTGTATCAAGGAAAAAATACCAACATTTTGTGTCCATAGGTGTCTTTTGCTTTCTATGGATGGACTCAGTTAACCTGGCAGTGTGTTTATTCTCCTTTCCACAGTACAGCAGTGAGGCTCTCCTCTCCCAGGAGTCATAGATTGCACCTGCACAGTACCTTTTGGTTAAGCCTTACAGAGCATGCTGGACATGTTTACCATCAAATGGGAGTAGTAGCGGTACTCTTATGTAAGAGTTCATTTTCTAGGTGCAGTTATTGTTGGGAGGTGCTGTAAGAGATGAGGCAACACAAGGTTGAAGGCCTTGTGTAACCATTGATGTAATCAAACACTGTGCTCTCTGCTACTTTCTCTGTGTTTTTTTTTTTCCATGTACTGTATACACAGCTAGTATCCACACTGCCTCTGTGCTGCTTTAGCTCGGACAGTTCTGCTGATCTTGTTTGTCTTGTTTGCTTATCTCTACTCTTCTCCTCATTGCCAACAAGTCTGACAAGATTTCAGATAGGATGTAATAAAACTGAGGGGAAATGAGGAAGGCGGCACGGTGGTGTTAGCGTGTAGTGGTTAGCACTGTCGTCTCACAGCAAGAAGGTACCGGGTTTGAACCCCGGGGGCCTTTCTGTTCGCATGTTCTCCCCGTGTCTGCGTGGGTTCTCTTCGGGTACTCCGGCTTCCTCACACCATCCAAAAACATGCATGGGGATTAGGTTAATTGGTTAATTTAAATTGACCGTAGGTGTGAATGTGAGTGTGAGTGGTTGTCTGTCTCTATGTGTCCTGTGTGAGGATAAGCGGTAGGTAGTGGATGGATGGAAATGAGGAATATCTAATCAAATATTTGTGAATGTGTCATCTCTAAATACTGAACCAGTTTGCACTGTTCAAGGTGTGTGTTTGCAAATGGACTGTGGTATTTAACTGAACCTGTGAACTGAAATGTTCCTGAATTCCCCTTTGATTACCTTCCCTCTGTACTAAATTTCAGTGTTACATTAACTGAGTATTCAGTTATCATGTTTTTATGGCTGCAGCATTACATGAAAAGCAGATAGATAGTTGCCTTGGCTGTTATCCCTATAGCTCTTGTTATCACCCGTACACAATAATATGTATGATAATACAGGCGGCTGAAAAAACTGCACCTTACATGGCTTTTCCTGCCACGTTGTTCACATTCTTTTGGTTTCAGAGTGGAAATAAGGTGGTGATTCACGATAATGCACAACATAAGGCTAGGTACGCAGGTAAGGCTCAGTATAGCAAAGAAAGACCATGTAATGTTAAAACTTGACTCCTACAGCTAACTCCTGTAGAGCTTTAACTGGGATACACTCACTTAGCATAACTTAAAACATTAACAAAACAAACAGCAACAGACTGACATTAAACACTGATGTCTGAAAGTAATTGATTACACATTACACAATGCTCAAGGCTACAGTACTGGTTTACACTTCTTTACCGTCACACTCTTGTCCTTTCACATAACAAATACTCAGCAAAGTGCATATTTCCACAAAGACGTCTTGGCCAGCTCTGTCATTTTTGTTCTGTCTCCTTGTCCATGAGTTTGAGCGCTAAAGTCAAATAACACATCACGTCATGAATGATCGAAGACGCAGGAAAAGGGACGTTTGATTTGTTTGTCCGCCTTTCTGTTATGCAGATAGTTGAAGGACTTAAAGTAACGCAGGTAATGACAGGATTTTTGATTAATGTGATTACTCAGTTAACAGCAGTAACGTGTTAGATGACTACATTACCCCCAACAGTGCTCTGCAGTTTTTTGAAAGCTGCAGTAGAAATGTGACTCTGTAATGCAAACTGATGTATTCAGCTGTATCTGCTGAGGATAACATTGTGTTGATGTTATTTCAGGGAGCTAACCTTGTGCTCCTATCGAGCGCATTAGTAGGATAAGGTCATGTTTTGAGATCAAGAGATATATTTTTCTTTTGTCTTTTCCAGGTACATTCCTCCCTTACTGTGGGGTAAGAGCGGCCACCTCCAGACGGCACTGTATGGTAAACTTGGCCGGGTGAGCTCACCTCACCCCTGCGGAGTGAGGAAGTACTTACCCATGCTTGATGGGGCCACTGCGACCTTTGACCTCTTTGAGCCACTGGGGGACCATCGAACAGGAGGTGATGCATTTGGTCAACATTTACTTTGTCTTTTGTAAATATTCTTTATTTTAAATCAGCTGCTGTGTGCTGCTGTGCCCCTTTTTAATCTAATGATGTGCTGTTTTTAGAGTGATACACTTGATATTTTTCACTCACTAATACCTCTCAAATGCCATCTAAATGTTTCACCAGATGACGTCACCATGGTAATATGCCCTGGTATCGGTAACCATAGTGAGAAGCATTACATCCGAACTTTTGTGGATCACGCCCAGAGGGACGGTTACCGCTGTGCTGTGCTGAACCATCTGGGAGCTCTTCCCAACATTGAGCTCACCTCTCCACGCATGTTTACCTATGGTGAGGCCACAGGGCTGGCTGCAGCTTTACTTCCCTGTCTCCTCACAGTCACCTTTTCATAACAGCAGTATCCCAGAAATCTCACAACAAAAATAACGTCATTTGGTATTTTAATATCATAGTTTTCCTTTCCTTTTTTTGTCAGATTTCTATTAAAAACAATTTCAAGGTAAAAACTAAAAGGCTGTATGAACTGGGGGTTAAACCGAAAGCCCCCAGAATTGAGATAATAAGACACTCAAGACCGGAGCTTATGTAAAAGTTCTTGTTGATCTATAGAGCCGGAGCTAAAGGCACCTTCAGCCTTTCCGTCCTATGGAGATGTCTCTGTATGTATTGATTGATATCTGTACTGCTTCCCAACAGGGTGCACATGGGAGTTTGCAGCTATGGTTGGCTACATTAAGCGGACCTATCCTCAGACTCATCTGGTAGTGGTGGGCTTCAGTCTTGGTGGAAACATCGTTTGTAAATTCCTGGGCGAGAACAGGACGAACCAGGAGCGGGTGTTGTGCTGTGTCAGCGTCTGTCAGGGTTACAGTGCTCTCAGGTGGGTCATCTCTTAATTAAAATGCATCGTATCATCAAAGCCCTTTTATGACACCAGCACATGATGTGCTAACATTTCTAAATATGCATGAAGCTCAGCATAATGCCATAAAATGCCGCATGATAATGCTTGCATAATCGCATGTCTACCAAGCATCTCTCATTTAATTCTTCAGATGTTCTCTTTACTATAAACTTAATTAATAGATATACCTCTTTAGCTAAAGTTGTCATTTTGAAGAATGTGTTTTAAACACAAACAACAAGGCAGACAGTATTTGAAAGAAAACACATGTTGAGTGCTCTGTGTTTGTGTGTCCAGGCTGTGTATTCTACATTAAGCCTAAATCCCTGTCACTGACTGACATGTTCAGAAAAGACATTTTTTGTTACATTTGTGAATCACGTAGGACAAACAAATGTATTACGATGGCGTCTTTAAACCATGTGAGTGTTGGAGCTGCACCTTCTGTATTTTAAATGCAGCCAGTGTCTCTTGGCAGACATGACAGGCTGGGTCTGTTTGGATCAAGGCAGTGGGGAACGTTGTGTGTTGTAGAGACTGGCCTGTTGTGAAATTGGATGAGCAGTTTTTTTTTCCCTTTAATGAGTTCTCCTTTCAAATTGTTGTCCAAACCAAAACTGGCCCTTCTGGCAGCATTCCTCGAGAGATTCCTTTTCTCCTTAATAGTAATTTGCTTTTAACAAATGATATGTTTGATTATTTTGTCTCATGGTTGTTTTGTTAAGTGTCTTAGTTGTTATGTTGGTTTAGCCTCTCTCTCAGTGAGCTGCATGTTAATGCCTGACACCACAGCGACTCTCCATCGCCATGTCTCTTTGTCCAGTGGATTACACCGGACATTTAGTGTGTTGTTGGGAATGCAGACAGGCTGCACAAAGCTGACTTCCTGTGTGTTTGTCTGTCTTTATCTCTCAGGGCACAGGAAACATTCCTGCAGTGGGACCAGTTCAGACGCTTCTATAACTTTCTCATGGCTGACAACATGAAGAAAATCATCCTCTCACACAGGTATCACTGCTGGTCCTACTCATGCAACACATATGTTAATTTTCCTGTGTAGTTTTTCATCACCGTAATAATTGTTTTTGAAGTGTTGTTTCTTGGTGCAGAATGTGATACAGATAAAACAGAGCTTTCCAGCGACAGTCATTGAGAGATTGTGTTGGACCTGTCGATCATGGAGATCATGGTTAACTCAAAGACCTGACGGTGTTAAGAAGCTGCAGACTCTATCTTTCATTGTGCTCTAAGACAGTGTGGTTTAGGATTGTATGAACATTTTTATAAGGCAATGAGTGTGGTCTTTTTTTATCCTATTCTGTAAAAAATAAATAAAAACAACAAGATAATACATGATAAAATTAATAGTTTTGTTTTATCAACATATTATAACATATTATTCAAGATTACACAACACACCCTATCTTAAATTAATTATGCTTTACGTCTTTTAATGTAAATGGTGAGTTGAGTTGTACCAATACTGTCATATATTGCAGTTATGAAAAGTTAAGGGGATGTCCAAATAAGGTGTTATCTCTTTGAGTGCCATTGACGTATAAATATGTCAAAGTGGTTTTTCAGGAGCAGGCACAAGAGAGCGCTCTCACATAGCCTGTAGGTAATGTTGTGGCTTCTGGGACTTGTAGTCAGAACATAAAGATACGTTATACACCACAGAGATCAAAGCAGGAAGTGGAGACGATTAGAGAGCTTAGATTAGAGAGCAAAACAAAAAGAATCTGGACAAAAATTGGTGATTTTGGTGAAAGTGGCCTCTACTCTCCTCCAGACAAACCAAGAACAGAACAAGGTAAAAAAGAAACATTTTTTTATGATGAAATAGAGAGTCTCTTCTTTCATTTGAGCTATTCAGTGTTTTCAGAGACATAGTACAAAATATTCTGTGGGTCTAGAAATATGACTCAAAATGGCCAAAAACGGTGGAACAAAGCACTTTTGGTTTTACAAAACAGCCGACATTCAGTGAGTCAATAAGACTGTTAAACATCAGGTTCAGAAAGACTTAATGATTGATGTCTTAATGATGCTGTTGATGTCAATGTGTTTTGTGAATTATGCTTGTGTATGGTCTAATGTATTTTTGCATGTTTCAGGCACAGTCTGTTTGGGGGAAACACAGTTAAAAAGATAGATCTAGATCTTGGTCGACTGTACACGGCGACATCACTCATGCAGATCGACGACAGCATCATGAGGTACGTGGAGAAACAAATGATTTGAGATTGTGGAGCTGTCGGTGTTGTTTTGATGCACTGTCTTTTTGTTTATTGTCAATGGTGAGAATATGAAATATCGGATATATTTGTCAAGTGGGAGTATTTACTGTCACTTCCTGTTCTGGGGCTTCCAACAGAAAATTCCATGGCCACAGCTCTCTCAAAGAGTACTATGAGAAGGAGAGTTGTGTTCATTATATTCACAATGTAAGACCTGCTGCTGCGCACACCTCACGCTATCTCATATTTTGTTTTCAATAATTGTCTGTTTGTTTGATGTATGGGTTTTTATTGTTATGTTCCAGGTTAACGTGCCACTGCTGCTGGTGAACTCTGCAGATGATCCTCTGGTTCATGACTCACTGCTCACCATCCCTCGCACACTAGCAGGTAACTAACGGCATGCGTCACAGTGGCAGTACAAAACCACAGTGTTGACAGTGTGTTGAAGTGCTATTTTAATCATTTTCACCTTAGGACTCCAGAAACTACAGTTTCTCATCATATTTTATTGACATTTACTTTATTTAACTCTTTGAGTGCCATTGACGTATTTTGACATCATTTAAAATCTGATGCTTGAGTGCCATCCATCCAGTTTCATGTATTCATGTTATTCTACTTTTGTGCCTCTCTTCAGGATTTGCTCTCAGCAATGAATTAAAGTAATAGAAAGTGAAAAGCCAAAAGGGAGCCACTCTAAATCAATGTTTCTAAAAGTTATTCTATATTTTATCATTTGAATAACACACGTCCTAAGACAGCTAGGATAGGCTCCAGCCCCCCCCCAAGACCCTATGAGGATAAGCGGTAGAAAATGGATGAATGGATGGAATAACACTTACAATCTGAAATAGATAATAATACTCAAGTACATTAAACATACTGCAGACAAATTTCTGGATTTCCCCAAAAATATAACAGAAAAAAATAACAGTCCATACCTGGCTGTGTACAGTCTGTACTGTACCTGACACATATTTACTGTACGTGCAGGTGATCCTTTCCTGAGTCGACAGGTTTGTCCTGTCTAACTAATGGCTGCATTTGAAATGTCTGCAATGTCACAAGGATCTCTGATGGCTTGAGGAGGACTGGGTGTGGCACGCAGGTTGTCTGTGAGGAATGTCTTTAGAGCAGCTGTAACGCTCACTCGTCATGCAGCTGAGGGTTTGACTTCTCCACAGGTTCCCTCCATCAAACATTGTATCTCAGAATGGACTTGGCATGTTGTTTGAGCCTCATTTTACAAACGAGAAGAATCTATCTCCTTCTCCTCAGCCTGTGCTATATTTAAACTTACTGACCACTTTGACTATTTTGGAAAAGGTGGGTGGATAAGTCCTGACTGGAAGTACATGTGACTCTATCCTACATGTGTCTCCAGAGAGCGACACTTACTGAAATGAGGATCAGCTGCCCTTTGCCCTAAAATGTGTACTGTGACTCAGACACATAGCTACCAGGGAGGGACTCAGGAGGGACACACTCGCTGTGTTGGCGTTGTAATTACCTTAGAAGGCTTAGATTAAATGTTTTATCATTGCAACAGTTTACAGCACACCACTAAGGCAGCTGGTCTAAACAGCCTGAACAAAGTACAGTCACTGTTTTCCTTTATTACATTAATGTACTGAACATGGCTTTAATGTGAGAAGCACCAGGAAAGGAGATGACATGTATTATATAGTGAAACCCAGTTCACAAAATCTTGAAACAATCATTTTTCAGTGGTGTGCATATATGTGTTTATGTCTTCAAGCCACTCTCCAGACCGCTCTGTTCCCACCTGTCATTCAGCGCCTACTGAAGCGGTGGATTCTAGATGTGCACACTGTTGTCCCAGCAGCTGTCGTGAATAGTGCTCAGTGGCGAAAGCCCTGTGGGATCTTAATCACAGTCAACCGCATCAGGCTGGCCCACTAACCCAGATAAGAGCAGGAGAAGAAGTCCATTTCAGGAGTTCACTCTGCCCGCTTGTCCACAGCTGCAGCACTCTTAGGTTCAATCAGAAAGAGATTAGTTGTTTGGCTGCAGTGTGGAGGTGGACTACTTTGAGTTCAGGGTTTATTTATTGTGGATTAAGTAAAATCAGTAATGACGGATTCAGTGTTTGTAGACTGTACAAAGACACAGGTCAGTCATCAGTCATAGTAGAGTTTAAGCCTTCACTCTTCTTGGAGACTCTCTACAACATTTTGGCTGCAGAGTTTGATGGGGTTGAGGGTCAGGGTCAGCTTGGTGAGAGCCAAGCAAGCATGATGCTTGAGAGACCTGTCAGTCAGGTGTCCCCTTTAACTCCACGTTACACTTTGGAAGAACTATGTCAACCATTCAGAGGCTAATCTTTTGAATGTATTTACTAATCTTGTATTTCAATTGAGAAGTACTTTTTTTTTGTTTGCCTAAGTCACTGTAGTTTCTCCACTGGCCACTTATTGATTGGTTCTAAGTTTCAGCTGCAGTCGTGGCTGCCTAACCATACGTGCCAAGTGTGAGTCATGCTATTATCAGTTTGACCATGCAAACACACCCTTGCTATCTCTAACGGGCATAAAATATTCCCTGGCAAACTCATATCTGGACATACATCCACTGTTGGTTTTCAGATCCTGATGGTTACACATTGTGCTGAATGCAGAGACCCAATTATTGTGTGATGTTGTGTCATCCTTTAGTAAAGAAGCCAAACGTTCTCTTCTCGTTGACGCTACATGGAGGCCACCTGGGCTTCTTCGAGGGTGCAGTGCTCTTCCCCCAGCCGCTCACCTGGATGGACAAAGTGATTGTAGGCTACGCCAATGCCATGTGCCAGTGGGAGAAACAGAAACCGCCATGCCAAAGTGGCCACCTGAGTGAGAGCTCCTGCACAGAGGAAAAAGCGTAAACCTCTGACCTCTGTTTCTCTCTTTCTCTGCCCTCTCACCCTCTCCAAACCACCACTGCCCCAGTGCTGAGGAGACCCCTGAGCTGAACCTTAAACTGCTCTTTCTTCTCTGCCTTCTCCTCTGGTGCTACTCACCACTCCCAACCCACACACCCCGATCAAACATGTCTCCACGCCTTCACCACAGTTCCCCTTTGTAATCACAATCACCTTACAGTATGTGAAGGAACAAAAACAACTAACCGTCTTTGTGCTCTTTTCTGTTGTGAAGACTTTGAATTGAGAGCCAGAACATTTTGTTTCTCTTCATGTAGAAAACAATGATCCTTGGCTAGCTGAGGCGCTGACCAAATGAAGTCACGGTGGCATTGAAAGGTGAAGTGAGAGCAACTTTTTATAGTAGTCCAGTGAAAAACAAGAGCACACAAGAAGCCTCCTTTTACAGTAACAAAGTACTGTGCTGCAGTCGGTGCCCATTTATGGCACCTGTAGGAAGCTCACTGCTTATCACCGCCAAGGCCATATAGCCTAGTCTGCTGTCTGAACACAGCGTCTTTGTAGTGTGTATGTGTGTAACTCACAGATGTGGTGTGGATGTGTAGACAGAGAGTTAAAGACCCGTGACAGAGCATGTGATCTTTGTGTTTGGTAGGCGTGATCCAAATTCCCCATCATGGTCCGCCGCCCCTTCTAATGTCTGTTCCTTTGGGTGGACTGTTGTTTTATTGTTTGTAGAAAATATGTGGTAGAAAAATTATCTTATGGTGGCATTTCACACTTCATTTCCAGCTCATGGCACTTGTGCTTTGCACTTGAAATTAAAGTGTTCAGAACTTCAGTGAACAGATATGACCAGAGATCACCCCGGAGGGGATCCACGCACATTCCCATGGTCGCATTTTATCACTTTTTGTTCAGTGCACTTTACACCCTGTGTGACCCAATCTTTGTTTTTTTTCATCCTCATAATTTAAAGTGCAGGTGTGGAGATTATTGATCATTTAGCTCTCTTTGTGAGTGAAAGGAAGAACTTGAGGGAGCGAGGATGATAACAAAAAGTCAGATGACTCGTGTGTTCCCTGTGTTGTCTTCGAGCCCTCTTATTCTTGTCTGCCTTTGATCAGCTGCAGGTCCAACCAGGACTCTTTTTGTGCTACACAGACTCTAGCACTTGACCCTCTAAACAGCTCATTTGGTTCAAATATCTCTGTTCACTTTTGTGTTTTCAGCAGATGATTCTGTGATATCAATTGATGGACCAGTGTGGACATTGTAAGGAAAATTCAGCAGTGTGTATTTTTCTCTGTATCGTCTGAGCTGTGAGGTGTGATGAGTAGGAGGGCTGAGGATACCAACACTAAACTAAATGTTTAATGTAGTGGATTGTTTGTACTACTAGTAATCATGCTGGTGATTGTTATGTTGCATAATTAGATGAGGAACACTGCATGCAAGAAAGGAGATACATATTCTGATGCAAGGGAATATTTGTGTTGCAGTGAATGCGTTAAAAAAGCTGTTGTTATTTTCTTGACTGTGCTAAGCATTCGTTGAAATGAATCATGTCCTAAAGAAATCATTCTGCAATAATGGGACCTGTGGACTTTTCAAAACTTGACTCTGATTGCGAGCCTTATTTAAGGGCTTAGGACACTTCTTCCAGTCCAGCCAAGTGATCTGAACACTGTGAGACAGCTGGATGGTTTGAAATGAGGAAAGGGACCCACAGTGATTGACGGCAGTGCATCTTTAAAGTCTGTTCTGACCAAAGTTTGTGTCTTACAAGACCTGGGTTTGGAAGTATGGTTCGTCAGGACAAGTCATATTTGTCTTTGTGTCCATTAGTCAAAACATTTCGAGTAAAGAGTAATTATCCTGAGCGTTAAAGCTCACCTCCTTGGAAACAGCATTTAGGGTTAAATAGTAACCAGTCTCCAACCACCGGTAACCAGACTGGTTGCTCCTTGGCCCATGGACAGTTTCACGACCACAGTTTATGGAGATTTGTTGGTTTTTGAGATGTAATTTGGTGGAGATTAGTCTGTGCAAATACTGTGAAATCCAAGTTTTGATCTCACCAATGCTGGCTTGTTTAATAGGGGGGTCCCCCAACCCAGCTTTATCCCTCCTCAACTCAGGGTATCTCTCAGTTACCAAACCCTAATCTGATACCTGTGCCCTCGTTTTCCCTTGTATTTATGTATGATAAAGTAAGATGAGTGAAAGGATTTATAAAAGGAATTTCCCACCATTACTGAACTAATGAAACACTACATTGTTGACAGCTAGAGGGCCACACAGACCTCTGCCAAGGCCAAATGCCATATCTCACAATGTAAAGGAACAGGAAAAATAATGGATATAATGTCACCAGTGACATCATGGCAGATACTCTTTTCAAAGTCTTTTCGAAGCGTTAGTGTAGATTTGTCTGTCTGAGCGTTCACCTGCAGTCATCCAGACGCACATCACTGTTCACTGCTGCCATCTGTTGTCTTGGAGACCAAACAACAACTGCAAAAACATCCTCTCATTTATCTGCAGTGAGATTGTATTTGTGGTCTCTCTCTCTCTCTCTCTCTCTCTCTCTCTCGCTCTCTCTCTCTGCTTTGGGTTTATTCTGGCTCATAAATAAGATTTCAGATGAATATTAATGACACCAGCACAAACCCAGTTTCTGCAGTAAGAGCCATTTGTGTTCTTTTTAAGATTTTTGCCTCAACCTGACTTTGCACAAAAAATGCAGGTTTGGATGTATTTTTTTTTTCTATACGATTATTTGGGGTATTTTGTTTTTCTTTTTTTTCTATTTTGTACTGTTTTTATGACTCGTGTTATTTGTTTGTATAAATGCATCAGAGCGTCGATGAGTAAACTGTATACTGTCACCACCTCTGATGGACAAAAACCAAAACTTGCTCACTTTAACAATGAAAAAGAAATATAGTATATATTAAAATATTTACGGGAACAGGCATGGAAGAAATCAATGCAATAACCAACCAGGAGGGATTTGTGGAAAATGGTGTCAAAGTATTTTTTGACCAAAACATTCAACAAGATGATTTTCCCCATGGAGTGTAGGATCTGAAATGATGCTTTACTGTGTTGATATGAGAATGTGCTCTTGTGTATTTAAACCAACCCCAGTGCTTTGTAGGCTCATGTTTAATTGCTTAGAAAAAAAATTCAAATACAAAAATCTCAAGTGACTTTAAATGTCAGTGGATCCCAAATATATGCCTCGGATAGGGTTGAACATTACTTAAGACTTGTGTTCTTCTCAAAGGATTTTTTAATTATTTGAAATCTTAATGTGATGACGACTAGAAGACGGGACCTCCAGTCATACAACATGATGTACCCTGATACTGAACATTGGGGGTTTTTGTTGAAGAAAATCAGTGGTGTGTGTGTGATTATGTGAGGAAATATGGTTATTGTGTTCCAAAATAAATTATTTTCTCAAAAGAAAAACAAATGTTTCAGTTTCTCTTACTTGCCTTTTTAAGTAGAAAATCCTCTTGAGCACAAATGTTGTGGTGACAACATTGTAAACTCTGAAATTTTTTCCCTGTACATTTTTAGCTAGTCTGCATAATGACATTCATATCCAGTACCACATCAACAGTGTAAAAGTACTCCTACAGTGAAACAGCTGTACAGATCTGTCTGCAAGCTGTACGTACAAGTCAAGTTCTCTATTGTCATTTCTGCATACAAATACACAGGAACGACCAAGGTGCTAAATGACAGCAGTTACTCAAAACAGACCATACTACCAGCCCGGTGGCCTCAGGTGAATATAGATAGTGTACATGAGGAGATGAAGCAGTATTGATTTTTGTCCATATGTCAGTGTCCTTTTTTTAAGAGCAGTGATGTGGATGGGTGAGTTGTGTCTTTGGGGTGGGAGGGATGTGTAGACAGTATCAAAGTAAAACTATTCTTTAGACCACCTGCTCTGTTTGTCTCAGAGAACCACCCAACATCATGGAGAGCTTTAACTCGCATTCTTTCTTTCTCATTGAGATCACTACACTTCACCATTTGAACAGCAGTGAGGAATTTAAACTGAATTCACATTTTTAGACCCAAATTTGAGTCAGAACACAGAAGCCAGAAATAATTCCAGAATAACAAACAACCACTAAAACACATTTTCTCTATAGGAATCACAGTGAATAACTGGAATTTATTTATTAATTTCAATCGAAGAATAATAATATGCTTGACTGTTTTTGAAAATTCATGGCTAAAAACAGTAATTATATTTTAGCATAGATATCATTTTCATCAAAGAGTTTGCTCATACTGGTGGTGGCAGTACCATTATTTAGGGCAGCGGTGGTTCATACTTTCTTTTTTTTTTTTACCGTTGCATCCGGTCAAGGTTGAGAGAGCTTTCACTGCTTCACTATATGTACAGTTACATTTTAGACAGGCAAAGAATATTGCAGGATATTCTGAGTATGTGGGGCCATTTTCTATTCCACAACTGAGAACGTTACAGTAAAGATAATTTAGGTATAAAAAGAAAAATATTCTGTGGATCTATAAATTCAATCTCCTGTTCATCGTCCATGGAGCAGCTTCCCGATAAATCACACATATTGATGCTCTAACATATTGGAATTCTTAATTTAGGTGGTAGTTCTCCCTGAAGTCAGACCTATTTAAACCTCATTTATGAAGTCAAATTAGCTGAAAATAAACTGAGGCCGAATATTTTTTTTTTGCGCGATCAGATTAGATGAAATAACTAGTAGACAAATGATAAAAAAGACCAATCATGTAAAACTACAGACACACACACATATACATTTATTGAAAATGTCCCAGTCCAATACAAATTGCAGAATATATTGTTGTGGCACATCAGACATCTGTTACAACTGAAACAAGGCTGTTTCCATGGCACTGCATCAGGAGGCTCCTGCTCCTCAAACAATAATCTAATGCAGGCGTTTGAATTATCAGCGTTCCCTGTTCATATCCTCCTAAAGCCATGACATGGTGAAACACTTCTGCTGTCCTTCAGCTAACAGGATCATAGGATCATAGGCACAAGCTGCTCTGTATGATGTAAAGTTCACTTTTAAGGCGAAGAACTCAAACCAAACCCACTCACATCATCAACTCTCTTATTTTCCCTCACCGATGAACCATCGATCATTCTCTCTGTAATCTATAAACATCCTTTTGCCTTCTTTATATCACCATATATTTACTCATTTGCAGAACATCCCCTGCTCCTAACTCTAGACACGTCTTTTTGCCAACATGCCTGAATAATAATACAAAATGTCAACCTAGCTTCAAAATAGATCTGATCTGAAGCATCTAAGGTGGAGGACACTGTAACTCCTGGGTTTGAAGTGGGAGTTGTTTTCAGAGAGCTGTGTCTTCAGAGCCAAAAAGCTTGCTGGCAATGGCCTGGTAGTCTGCGACAGAGGCTTTCCCATCAAAATCTGCTGGCAGGATGTCTGCTTCAAATTCTTTGAAGTAATTGTTCAGCTCATCACCATGAACAAAGACCTGGGGGGGAAGTTATGGAGAGAATTCAGAGGAGATGAAGTATTCAGAAAACTGAATGTCAGCGTTAGCTTCACGAGTTAGTAGGCCTCCATCCATACCCTCTCCAGTAGCTTGCTCTTCATGAAGGGTTTGACCACGTTGTATGTGGTGGTGAAGTACCAGGGCTGGTGGGTAACATGGACCGCCTTGAAGCGAGCAGGGAAAGAGTCCTGCACAGAAATAAACAAGAGATTTTGGACAAACCGTTGCTGAGGCTGCATCGTAAGAAATCCTCAGTTTTTCCTCTGAGAGTGTGCTCTGACCTGCAGCATGTCCACCATCTTTTTGAGCTCAGCTGGCTTTATTCCCGATGCATGCTGCATAGTGAAGCCCTTGAAATTCTCAATCAAGACAAAGCCATTGATCTGGGTTTCTTCGTTCTCCAGCAGCTTCTCCAGGATCACACAGTATGCTCTTAAGATCTGTGACACATAAAAGTATTTTTAATAAATACATGCCTGAATCACTTGGAGCTGTTGCTTTGTGGCTACCTCATCGAATGTGATCTCCTCCAGGTCCCAGTTCTCAATGTTGAAGAGCAGCACTACGCGGCCATACTTGTCCCTGCTGGGCAGAACCACAGGATAACCGGCCTCGATGGTGCTGCGGACCGCCTCAGGAGTCAGGTTTTCAAACAGCTCAGGGTACTCCTTCCTGAAGCGCACATAACCTAGAGGACCCCAACACACAGCCACAAGTTGTGTATTACCTGGACACTTACCCAAGCGCTACTAACATAATCCTAATCATAACCAGAATACAAACTTATCCTGACCCTAAAACCTTCACCAAGTCTTTCCTCTGAAACTTTTTACACTATAGGGATAGGTATTTTGTCCGCAGAAGGCAGATGAGTCTTTACAATGTGACTACGTAAACAGATATATGTCCCCATAATGTGAGTAATACACACATCACAAATAAAAGACCAGCTGCATTCTCTCAGCGGGCACTAACGGGTCATACACTCTTTGTGTACAATATGAGTGTTCAGTGCAGGTTGATGTGCCAAAAACAATGACGCCACTGTGGATTTACAGTGCTGCTCTCTTCATACCAAGGCACCAATTAACCAGGAGTGAGTGAGTGTGTGTGTGTGTGTGCAATTAATCCCATGAAACATGTTCACATCACATTCCCCTCTCACGTTCATATGTGTGTGTGTGCTTTTTTGCGCTTATGTCTTTATGAGGACTAAATATTCTCACAAGAAAGCTAAAACTGTGTTTGTTCAGTGTGAGACAAAAGTTAAGCATCAAAAATCGTGTAATTTACTTTGGATGATGTGTTACTGCAATCACAAATATGATTTTACAGTGAGTCTATAAGCACATGGTATCTGCTCATAACAAGTGTCAAGCCACTCTACTTTTAATCTCATCTCCTCTTCCAGGTCGACATAATCAGCACATGAGCTGTGGCGTTCCCAGGAGAACACTGCGGGTTCATGACTAAAGTAAACTTGCTGTCCTATTTGGGCACAAAGGAGGGCTTTGTCAAGGGAAACTCAGAAGCATCTCAAAGCCCCCAATTAATGAACACATGCCGCCCTATCTCAGTGAAGGGCAGGATCTGTGCTAGGCAGGAGCACAAAGGAGGTCTCACCCTCAATTACTGAAGCTATTGGAGAATGTCTGTAGAAACTAAAACAAAGCATATGGATGCCAAAAGAAAAAAAACACTTTTGATGTCTCTGTCTTTCTGCCATAGAGATGGAGCAGCGTACTAATCACTAACCCTTCATGAGCTCGTGGGCCCTGATGACCTCAAACTTGCGGGCTCTTAGGAAGCGCAGCATCAGAGAGTCAGGTTTGTCTCCGAAGCGCTCCACCACCAGCTTGGCCAAGTCGTCTCCCTCTGCCGCCCTCTCCTTCATCATGACCCGCAGGTCCTTCAGTGACGATGCTCGCCTCTCATCCGTCTCACTTAGCTCATCCTTTGCCTGGATGTAAAGAAAGAAAGCACATGAAGTGAACAATGTAGATTTAATATATTAATGTTCTGATCTGGACTCATGTGTACATGCAGCCATTCAGTTATTGTGGTCTTTTTTACCTTCTGCACAGTGTGTCCAGGCAGTTTGTGGCACGGCCCAAACACTGGCCCGTGATCCTTCACTGTCAAATGCTCCAGCTTCGACCTCATGGCCTGCTCGTCCTCTGACACCATACGGAAAGATCCAGTCTGTGTAAAGAACAGAGGCTTTTATAGAAGAAAATATGTAGGTTGTTATCAATCATCAGGTTTCCTGTACCCAAACAAGCCAATGTGGCTGAAATGTGTCACAGTAGTTTTAAGCCTCAGTAGTTGCGCCTATTATACATGTTTTTCCTGCCTGGTTACATGAATGGCAGCTCACTACAATGACTTTTTCAGAGCAGACCCCAAACGATGCACACCAGTGAACGGCTGGTTAATCTGCTTCACATGATTACAGAAAGGATTTCTAAAGCCACTTCTTAAAACCAGCTTAAGGGTCCATCCCAGAGCTGGCTTTTGCTGGCACAATAACATCATGCGCTGACAGTAGAAACCCAGGACCAACCAGTGAGGTGAGGCCATGACACTGACAAACCAGCTTAAATGGAGACAAAGCTGCACTCAAGTGCTCTCTCTCGATTTGTTTGATTTAAACTTACAGCAGCCATGGTTGCAGCGTCTCACAGCAGCCTCACTAACGCTGGGAAGAAAGAAGAATTGGCACAAACAGGTCATCAGCACATCAAAGCTTTCACTCACATTTAGTTCATGTCAGAGTTTGTTAGTGAGAAGTCTTGGGATCAGAAATGCATTAATCCAGTTATACTGGTATTTTACAAACTCTACATAATCCGCATAAATACAACAGGTGGTCTTACAGAGTGTTTTTTTACTCATCAGTGGAGCAGACATCCTCTTACTTAAGAGGCTGACACAATAACAAACCAGCAGATATCTACTGACCCTGACCCTTCTCGCTCCAGTTTGTTTTTCACTATTATTTGAATCACAGAGCTCAGCAAAATAAATGAATAAATAAATGAAGGTGTTTCCAGAATCATGAAAGGCTCTTTAAACCACCTGGATTAAAAATATGAATGTTTGCTGCATAATGAAGCAGTTTTTTAACCTATTGCTGAAACTCTGCCTCTTTATTTCAGCAAACAAAAGTATAAGGTATAGATTATGCACAAATTGAGCAAGAAAATATTTAATTTCTCTCTCATCTTTGTTTGGATTTTAGAAGCAGAAGCAACTTAAGCTCAAAATATTTTTATTATAAAGAAATTGAATATATATATATATATATATATATATATATATATATATATATATATATATATATATATATATATATGATGCCTACCTCTGTGACCGGAATGTAATAAACTGAGGTCATACCCAGTTATCTTATGACATTGACCGGACATGGTACATTGAAAAATACACAGTACTCATCTCATTCAAACCAGTGAAATCTATAAATTAATAAAATAAAGACGATGCCTGTAGCTCATAGAAATGTGTGTTAATCCACTTTTTAGAGTTGTAACCAGAAATACAGAATCGGTTATTCAGCATCTAAAGAAAACAAGTATCTCTTATCACTTTATTACTTTTAATCATCACACTAAACAATACATAGTCCTCATTTTGCCTGTCATCAATCTGTATTGTCTGATGTATGTATGAGTTATTTCAGTTTCAGAGCAGAGCAGCCTTACCTTGAAGCAGATGGGTTGAGAGGAGAAGACAGAGTAGCAGAGGAGAAAACGAGGAGAGGAGGTGAGGAGAGGAGGAGTTTTGGAAAACGTCACTCAGAGAAGGATTACAATGACACAGTGGATTACAATGAGTGACTAATCTACATGATCATACTGCAGAGTGCAGAGAGGGGGGAGCTGGTCTGGACCATCACTCCGACGTTTCAGAAAAGTATTAATTTTCACAATAATCCTTCACAAATGAACAAAACACAACAAAAAAGACAAACTAAAACATGAGAGGATACATAATAAAAGGTATCCATGTGATGTTTTTGTGTCTCATTCATGTACAGACTCCAGCTCTACACACAGAACGCTCAGCATCCTACCGTATCGTGTTTAACCCAGCACATGTGACATGAAAGGTGGGTGAGCTTCATACTCTTGTAGAAATGTCATGAGAGACTTTCATCCTCACGATACTCATTCCTTCAAACCCCCAGCTGCTTATTTTTTTGAGTTTCAGATTATGAATTACCTTTCCATGAATGCACAACATCAGTCAGCTTGCCTCAGTCTCTTCTAGTGCCAGTCAATCCATGCCATGCCTCTACAGTTTGGTGACTGATATGTATTATCATATATATATATATATATATATATATACAAAAATACATTTCAACAGCAGTGAACTGATGTCATTTTTACTTCACTTGCAGATGTATACACTACATTTATAACCAATAAGCTGGACCGAAATATCTCGTTCATTTTCCCCAGTGGATCAACCCCACTGATTTTTTGTGATCTACTGACTCTGCCTGTATACCACAATCTGTGGTTTGAATGAAATGTGAATGACATCTTTCTATCCAGTGAAACTAGGATGAGAACATGGAAAACAGTGGCCTGATAAACACTGATTGACAGAGAACAGGACAAAAGACCACTGTGCCTCAGTACAATCTAGTGGCATACTGTAGACATTCTCTTTATTATACTTTTACATTATATTTCATGGTTGCTTTAACAAACTCTATCTAAATTTGTCTCATTTCCACTTGGATTTTATCATTTGATAGAGTTAGCTTATGGGGTAAACAGCCATCCAACGCCATCCAAAGATAGACAGTTTTAAGAGATATATTAATACTACAGTATTGGAAGGACTGAACTGCTTTGTGCATTAATCAAATATTTTTTTATTTAAAAGTTTAAATGATCAACCATGCATGGCTTACATGAGGGGAAGAGTTGCCCCTCTTCCCCACATTGTGTGCCCTGAGAATAAAGCATGTCATGAAAATGCAGGGTTTAGGATGTAATCTACATGATGCCTGCGAGAGCAGAAGGGGGAGAAAAGAGTTGAGTGGCGTCACTGAGCTGATAGGAAAGGTTAATGAGCTCCTCCACACACTGAGGCCTCTGTCATCCAGAGCTGGCAGACTGACTGTACACTGCTGTTCCTCCATCAGCACCTCTCATTAGTGGACACTCATTAATAACCTCCTATTTGCTCACCAACACTAACAAGGGTTAACAATGCCTCCATATGGCTATAAAAGACTGTGGTGTACAGTTCTCTCATGTGAGGGAATTCCTCACAGTTATGTCACCCTGCATGAGTACAAATACATACACTGTGATTTAATCTGAATATTTGATTATCAACCCACAGCAGTGCTGCTGAAGACAACAAGGATGGAGCCTGAAGTCACAGGAATGCTTTACATTTTCACAGCAGGCATTATGAAAAAGGCAAATTATGAGAGGATCTATACTGCCCCCTAGTGGCTCCAGTGATCTACAACCTGCATCCAGTCCCCCACCCACCCAACGTTTGCACACAACAAAGAAGCAGGAAACTCCCCTCCTTCCCTGTCATGAGATTAACAGCCATAAGGCACTGAACAACACACACAGATCTACTTGCAAAGAGACAGTTGATGTTTTCTGCCATACAAACAAGTAAAAAGTGTTTTTACACATTGGTGGTCAGCCATAAAGCACACTCACAGCACTGAAGTGAAAGTAAAGATGATCAGATGACTTCCTCACTGCATGATAGACTAAAACAGGAATTGTGACTAAACAGAGAGATTTTACAACTATAATTATACACATACATGGACTTGATATACTCGTTGACTGAGAGCAGGCAGGCTGAATTAATGAACCCAATGTGCTGTATTGTGGTGGCCTGCTTGGATTGATTTCTTGACAAATAAAAGTATGTGTGCACTGGTAAAATACTATCAAGTATCAGTTTGCAGAATTGATTCTCTATCTGGGACTTTTCTTTGTGCAGAGAACTAAAATCTACATGGAGAAAGTGTTTTAATAAAGCAGCATCTTGTCTGTATTTTCAGAAAATGGACTAAACTGGGAAAAAGAGAAATGATGGGAATAGGATCAGCTTGTTTAACTCATTATATTTTCACCTTGCTCATTAATGGAGGAATCACTGATTCTTTATTGGAAAAGTGCAAACAGAAAAAGAAATCCGACATATTTTCTCATCATTGCAACTATTTTCTCTTTTTTGGCATACAAACATTAAGGCATCAGGGAGTCTTTTTACACTAGTTCACAGGACAAATGTATGAAATGTTTGTAATGAGAAATAAAAGCCTAATGCTAAAAACATTGCACTAAAACAGCAGTATTTACCATCCAGCTGAGCCTGTAGTAAAGAATGTACCGTGTGAAACACTTCAAGGCACAAATAGTGCTTTTTGGAAAGAAGAAGCTTGAATTATTTAAAATAAAATGTAAACAAGATTTGGAGGTACTGACATGACTGAAATAACATAGACACAACATGCCCTTTGTCCCCAGTGGTTTCCTCAGTAGTGTCAAAGGACTGGTTTCGTTTGCAGGTCCAAAGCATGTTTCAAAACAAGACTAGTGATAAATGGAAGGACTCTGTGATATGCCTCTTCTATCTTACCTATCATTGCAGAAAGTGGTTCCTAACATCCCCTTCCTCCTTTATGAATTGTTTAAAAGTATATTGAAAGCAATAAAACATCTGCAGTCATACTGCCTTTGACAATAAAATCTCCAGATTTGGGTGTAACAGTGCAGCACTAAACCTACTTCTTCTTTTCTAATGAAGACAGTTTCTTTCTGTACAAAAGTCAAGTCGGTGTGAGCTGCAGTAGCTGTCACAAAGCACCCAGGTCACATCCCGTCAGCTGAGAAGATGACTGATCTCAGCCTAAAAATGTCAGAGTGGCCATGACGCTGAAGCCCAGCAGGATGAAGAGCACCTTGAGGAGCTGCTTCCCAGGGGAGTTGAGCTCATGTGGGAGGATCTCCAGGAAGGTAATGTAGATAAATGTCCCTGCAGCGAGCCCCTCCAGGATGGCCTGGATCAGCGCTCCAGCTGCTAGCTGAGCCTCCATCACACTGATCCCGATGGCAATGCCTATCGGCGACATCATTGCAAACACGCCGATGTAAGCGGCCACCCACAATGGACGAACTTCACTCTGGACCAGCTTCACCGACAGGCTGAACACTATGATGCTCTTGTGGACAAGTATAGCGATGCAGATCTCTAATACCTGGAGTAGACAAAAGAGGTTGTAAGGTTATTTCTAACCCCTTTAACAACTTATATGTTGCACATCAGTGAATGTAGTTTTGCATGTAAAGGATGGCTGTTTGATATCTCTGGTAATATTAGGAACGAGCCAGTTGAGGAGGGTCAAGCGGCACCAAACTCTTCTGCACCTGTAAGCACATCCCCGGGACACTTCCACATCACTGCAGGTGTTAATGGATGAGCTGACTCCCCTCTAAAACAGTGGTCCGACTCAAAGACTCTGTTTTTTTCCTTTGTTTGAACCTATATTACTGCTCTTGTCATTGTTATAATTTTCAAATACTTATATTTTGGTCTCCTTTGAGATCTTAAGGTGGA
This sequence comes from Synanceia verrucosa, assembly GCA_029721515.1. Taxonomy (NCBI): domain Eukaryota; kingdom Metazoa; phylum Chordata; class Actinopteri; order Perciformes; family Synanceiidae; genus Synanceia; species Synanceia verrucosa. The sequence goes on from CM056549.1 coordinate 23,822,789, forward strand.
GGGACTGAGCTAATTAAATTCAATTAAAGTTTAGATATGCATCTTAGCTGCTTGTTTATACAGTGTATGTTTGTAAATGGTACACAGCTGAATAGACAAACACAATTACATATAGATGAAAAGTCCTGAGGGGACATGGATAGTATGCTCAGACTGCTGTCTTGTGACCAGTAGATGCAGCTCTGACTCTCATGACTCCTAAATTCCTTTCACGTCAAAGCGTCCTGGAGCTATAAACTGAAACACCACCTTCTTCTAGTTACAAGAAAATGCACCTTTACATGTGCAGCATTTTTTGAAGACAGATGTAATAAAGTAATAAAGCCAAAGTGGTAACTTTAAATCAGTGGAAAAGAGAAAGTGGAGAGAACAACAAATGCTGTATACTCTCTGCTTCTAAAGGCCAATTTATAGTACTCCGTAAAGTGCCGTACGTAGAGACGGAGAGCCCTCTGCGTCGCCGGAGAGCCTTACCTTTGAGTCTGTGGTCTGCAGGCCGATAGCAAGGCCCTCAAAAACTGAGTGGAGCGAGAGGGAGAGGAAGAGCATGAAGGAGCGAAAGGGGGAGTGAGCCTGAAAGTCAACATGGACATGATGGCCGCTGCTCTCAAAATCAGGGCTCATTCCATGACTGTGTCCATGTCCATGTCCATTTCTGTTGTCCGGTAGAAGAGGCTCCCTCTCCTCCTGAGCACCTCGAATCTCCCGACAGTTTAGGACAATCCTCTCCAGTATGAGGACCATGAAGAAGCCGGCGGCCATGATGAACTCTGGAAGGGGGAAACCAGTCTGTTTAAGACCAACAGAAGAGAGATTAATCAGTTTGCAGGCTTAGTTTGATAAAACATTGGGACGCACAGATAAACGAGAAGTGAGTCTGTGAAGACCCTCAGTCATCCAGGATAGGAGGATCTAAAAGTGTTACGCCAAAAGTAACAGGAACAGCTGTATCATCCTTGAGGAATACTGAAAGGTTCTTGTAGTATTGTCACTTGGTCTTACTTTACTCGCAAAAATGTATTTATGTCAGTTTTAATAACTGATTAAGGTTCTTGTAGTATTGTCACTTGGTCTTAATTTACTCGCAAAAATGTATTTATGTCAGTTTTAATAACTGATTAACCAAATTATCATTTATCAAGTAAAAACACCAAACATTTTCTGGTTCCAGCTCCTCACATGTGAGGATTTGAAGAGGTCAACTCAATGTTTCTACTACTTTCTATTTTATAGACTAAATAACATACAGAATAATCCCAAAAATATTGATAGACACATTTACAATAAATAATAATGTGTATAGATTTTATTTAGATCCTGACTATGTGCCGTACCTCCACCATCCGGGCATCCAGCTCAGTGTTGATGTCCGACAGATAATCTGGAATAATGTCCAGCAGACATGCTGCCAGGAAAACCCCGCCAGCAAAACAGCTTATCAGACTCAGAACTGTGCGGTGGATTTCTGCAAGTGTAGAGATTTCTTATGTGTCAACATGAACTTACATATAATGTACCAGAAAAACAGACAAAATGCCATTTTGTGCAACAAAAAACATTATTCCCTATTTTAACCCCAATTATGTCTGCTTTAATGCCTTTCTAAGAAGTCAACACATTAGAAAAATCCTGATTCTCTCTGTGAATGAATGGGGCATTTCCTACCTTTGTATTAAAAGCAGTTTATCAGTTATTAGTATGACTGAATCGACATGTGACTGGAGGCTTGGTGGTACACTCAGCCATGGATGCAATCACTGCCATCCTACCAGAGTTAGAATAACTGTTGGAAGATCATGTGACAGAAGTGAAAATGACTGAGCAGAGACACGTGCCCTGGTCTGCCTGCTGTTGCATTTAATGCGGACATGTTCCAGGAAGGCTTTATGTTTTATGCTCCATCCCTGTCAGGTGACTCCAGAGTCACAGGGGGCTTCAGTCATGCTAACAGCGATCACATTAAAGCTGATATACACGACAATGTAACGATGTAACGGTGCATGACTGAGGCTGGGGTTAGATCATCACAAGCTATATGGAACTGGTCCACGAAAAAATTATGACAATTCCGGAAAAAATATTGTTTTGCTCATAATGATAATTTCTTGACTCATGGTTTAGACTACAACTGACTCCTTCCGTAGGTTACTACTCTGTTATCACACTGTTAATGGTTTCCCAGTCACAGTTGACCAATAGCACGTAGTTGCCTTCATAACACTATCTACAGCGAAAACACGTGATTCAGATAGACGACTGGTCCTTCCCCTACCCTTTACACCAAAGTCCATAGACAAACTAGCAATTTATGGTTTGCTTATTTATTTAGAAATGGTAGTACACTGTAGAAGAGAAATAAAAACTGCAAATTAATCAACGGCTTTCCCCTTTTAATTCGGCATAAGTGTAATAAAATCTGCAATTAATACAATATAGCAAAACGTATAATTCTTTCGCTATAATCCATTGTATTAGTCTGAGCTCGGAAGCGACTTAAATGCCCCATCCTTCTTTTAAATATGAAGGTAATATAAGCTGAATGATACAGACTATCTATATAAATGAACAACAGCTGCTTGTGTTGGCTGTTTACGGTATATGAAGGTTTACTGACCAGTCCCGTTTGTGTCTCTGAACCATTTGACTCGAGCAGGGATGAATCCAAAAAGTAGAGTTAAAAACAATAAACCGATCAGGGCGCCTATTTTCACCTGGAGCAGGTAATCCATGCTGAAGCATTAAACTGTCAGTTCAAGAAAGAATTTCCTCAATGTACTATCATTTGGTGAGCTGTGAGGGGAGCCGGAGCTTTGAAACCGATGTACAGACAAGGGTAAATTTGCCTGCAGACTGTTGTTGTGAGGACTACGGTGTCCGAGAAGCTTCAAGAACAGCATCGCGGGAAAAACATATTGGAGACGATGGAGCATTTTTTTCTCTCCTTGTTATGTCGACAGCCAAACACACAGAGTGTAAAAGACACATTAATTTATGTTTAGGACTTGAAAACTGGAATTTGGCATCTCAGTCAACAAGTATAATGCTCTTTGCTATTACTTCAGATTTTTGTAAAACCGCAAATGGATAACCACAATAATGATATTTTAGCATTAAAGCTATTATGTTGCCCTCTTTGGGCCTTGAACAGCTGTCACAGTGTTCATAATGTGTATACCCTAGCTTATTCATATCTTCTCTTTACTTATTACTGACATTACCAGTGTACACATGTAGCCTTCATTACTCTGTACCTGTTTTTTGCACTTCTGGTTAGATGTTAAACTGTATCTACATTTTATAGCGTCAGTAGATTACATTTTATTCCAAATAAAATTAAATACAATACCTTTATTGTTATTACATGGCAGTGCATACAACGAAATTATGAGCATTATTCCACTTGGTGCTTAAAAACACAAAAAAAACTAACATAAAAAAAGACAGAAAACATCGATAATCCAGTTATTGCAGACCCATTTACTAGTTTATTTATAATAAATAAAAATATTTATTAAATACTAATACATAAAAACTAAAATAAGCTCTTTTTATTAATGCCACCATTTATTGATTAACCTCTGACCAGCAGGTGTCTCCCTCTCGCCACCACACCTGCGCCGGGCGCCATCTTTAAGACATAAGTCAGAGCGTTCAGCAATGTCTTTCAATGGAAATTATGAACTTAACTGAAAAAGAAAACCTGTGTGAGGATGAGGCCAAAGAACTTGCTTCACTACAACCTGCGCCAGATTTGATTTATGAAGAAAAGGCTAGAGGTGCTTTCATTAGATCCAGAAGAAAATGGCTAGAGCAAGGTGAGAAGTGCTCTAAGTAGGCTTTTTCTTTAACCTGAAAAAAGAAATGCTGAAATGTCTTCTGTGAGCAAACTTAAAATTAATGGTACAATTTGTGAAGATGAATCAATGATTGCCAATCATGTGGCCAACTTTTATGAAAAACTGTACTCCAGACAAACTGTTGATGAAAATCAAATGGATCTGTATTTTCAAAATATAAATCATAAAATCAAATTGACAACCGACTGAAGGACCTGTATGACCAAAAAGATATTGAATTATGAAATACTTAAAGCCATAGACTCACTAAAAGACAATAAATCTCCCGGAAACGACAGCATTAATGGCGAATTCTATAAAAGCTTTAAGGATGCCCTTACCCCGTTTATCGCATGCATTTTTTAAGAATCAATCACCAAAGGCAATCTCCCACCCTCTATGCAGCAAGGACTTATAAAATTAATATCCAAACCAAATAAAGACAAAATGAACATAGAAAATTAGAGGCCAACAACTTTATTAAACAAAGATGCTAAAATATTTGCCTCCATCTTTGCGCAGAGGCTAAAGGTGGGATTGGGAGGAACAATCTGGGTTTATGGCAAGTAGAAGTATAATTAAGAATGTGAGATTTATTTTGGATTTAATAGATCACAATAAAAACATAAAAGAGGTCAGTCAGTTTTGTCTGTTGACTTCTACAAAGCATTTCAATTCATAAACCATCAATTCTTTGGATTTGGAGATTGATTTATCTATATCATTGGAGCATTATACAAGGGATGCAACTACAACATGGAACCTCTCCTAAATTTAATATTAACAGAGGAATAAAACAAAGCTGTCCTCTAAGCAAGTTAGTCCTCTAAGCCACAAGTTAATATGACAACTTTCATGGTATCTGTGATTTTTACAGAGAATTTAAAATATCGCAGCTGGCAGACGACACTGCCATTTTTATTGAGACACAAACAGAAGCAACTGAAGTAGTAAATTGTATCAGAGATTTCTCCAATGTATCTGGTTTAACTATGAATTTAGGAAAATCTGTATTGCTGTCAATTAAAACTTGCAACTTGCCAGAAGTCTGTGGTATTCCTGTCAAGAGCACAGTTACTTACCTTGGGGTAACAACCAATCCAATCAATCTAATTTGAACTTCAGCTCCATCATCAATCAAGTTAACAAAAAGTTTAATGTGGGGTGAATGCAAGATTTGTCCATTTATGGTAGAGATTTATTAGCTAAAGCTGAAGGAATATCAAGGTCTGTATACATGTCTTTGTCAGTGGATTTACCTAGAGAAACAAAGCTCATTATCTTAGAAAAGAGATTCTTTGTAACCAAAGGGGAAACGGAGGGTTAGAAGCTTTAAGCTTTGAAACTATGAATAATATGTTCAAAATTAATTGGTTATGTCACCTTGTCAGAGAAAATGTTAATATGTGGAATGCAATTCCAATTTACCTATTCAATATATTAGGAGGAATTAATTTTTTATTCAAGTGTAACTTTAAAATAGACAAAATACCAATCAAGCTATCAAACTTCCATAAACAGGCGTTGCTTTCCTGGGGGCTGATCGAAAAACACGGCTTCTCGCCAACAAGCTGCTACATCTGGAACAACCAATATATACAGCACAGAAATAAAACAATGTTTTACAAATCCTAGTTTGATCAGGCGATATCATGGGTTAATCAGCTAACTGATGATCAAGGACAGATCTTACACTATATTGCCAAAAGTATTCGCTCACTCATCCAAATAATCAGAATCAGGTGTTCCAATCACTTCCATGGCCACAGGTGTATAAAATCAAGCACCTAGGCATGCAGACTGCTTTTACAAACAAATCCAGTCGTGAAATTTTCTCACTCCTAAATATTCCACAGTCAACTGTCAGCTGTATTATAAGAACATGGAAGTGTTTGGGAACGACAGCAACTCAGCCACGAAGTGGTAGACCACATAAACTGATGGAGCGGGGTCAGCGGATGCTGAGGCGCATAGTGCGAAGAAGTCGCCAACTTTCTGCAGAGTCAATCACTACAGACCTCCAAACTTCATGTGGCCTTCAGATTAGCTCAAGAACAGTCACAGAGAGCTTCATGGAATGGGTTTCCATGGCCGAGCAGCTGCATCCAAGCCATACATCACCAAGTGCAATGCAAAGCGTCGGATGCAGTGGTGTAAAGCACGCCACCACTGAACTCTAGAGCAGTGGAGATGCGTTCTCTGGAGTGACGAATCACGCTTCTCCATCTGGCAATCTGATGAACAAGTCTGGGTTTGGAGGTTGCCAGCAGAACGATACTTGTTGGACTGCATTGTGCCAAGTGTAAAGTTTGGTGGAGGGGGGATTATGGTGTGGGGTTGTTTTTCAGGAGCTGGGCTTGGCCCCTTAGTTCCAGTGAAAGGAACTCTGAATGATTCAGCATACCAAGACATTTTAGACAATTCCATGCTCCCAACTTTGTGGGAACAGTGTGGAGCTGGTTCCTTCCTCTTCCAACATGACTGTGCACCAGTGCACAAAGCAAGGTCCATAAAGACATGGATGACAGAGTCTGGTGTGGATGAACTTGACTGGCCTGCACAGAGTCCTGACCTCAACCTGATAGAACACCTTTGGGATGAATTAGAGCAGAGACTGAGAGCCAGGCCTTCTCATCCAACATCAGTGTGTGACCTCACAAATACACTTCTGGAAGAATGGTCAAAAATTCCCATAAACACACTCCTAAACCTTGTGGACAGCCTTCCCTGAAGAGTTGAAGCTGTTATAGCTGCAAAGGGTAGACCAACGTCATATTGAACCCTATGGATTAGGAATGGGATGTCACTTAAGTTCATATGCGAGTCAAGGCATCTTACAATCAATTCATTAACAAATACCATTTTACAATCTCACAAACAGAATACACTACAGTTTACAGTATAATATCAATGGAAATCCTGCAGCTTCTGAAAGGTTCTCAGTTCACCCTCTTACACAGAAAAAATGATGCCAAACTATTCATCCATAACATAGAAATAACAACCGAAATCTGGTCAAATAACCGACTTGTTTACTTGAACGAGGTCAACTCGGGTGTGACGTCATTCCCAGTTGCGAAGTGTACAGAGCAACCATAGGCTGCATAACATTTTTCGTTCGAAAAGTAATGGCATTGCATGTGTATAATGTATTTTTCTCTTGTGCGCTGTCGCATAACGATAACGAGGTTTATAACGATGTTTTGATTGCTGTTATGTCTGAAACATGGCGTCCAGCAAACATGTGACTGCCTCTGAACCAATCCCATGACAGCATTGTCCTAAACTTCGGTATATGACTGCACCACACGAGCAAAACGAGTTGATGACGACATCTTTATGCGCCGGATATGTTGACTCCCTTCAGACGCTCCAAGTGCTGATGTGTGTCTAGAAATGAGGCCGCAGGAGGACTCTCTGTCTGTCCTCTGATGCAGTGAAGACATTTAAGGGACAGAAGCGGCGGCAGGTCCATGTCCAAGAGGACACAGCGGAAGAAAACAACGGTAGCTGATGGCGGTGAGAGATACTGAGACATAGAGAGACACTGAGACACAGAGAGACACTGAGACAGTGAGACACTAAGAGATTCTGAGACAGAGAGACACTAAGAGATACTGAGACAGACAGACACAGAGAGAGACACTGAGACAGTGAGACACTAAGAGATACTGAGACAGAGAGACAGAGAGACACTGAGAGATACTTAAAGACACTGAGAGATACTGAGACACTGAGACAGTGAGACACTAAGAGATTCTGAGACAGTGAGACACTAAGAGATACTGAGACAGACACAGAGAGACACTGAGAGATACTGAGACAGAGAGAGAGACACTGAGAGATACTGAGACAGAGAGACACTGAGAGATACTGAGACAGTGAGACACTAAGAGATACTGAGACTGAGAGATACTGAGACAGAGAGAGATACTGAGACAGAGAGACACTGAGAGACACTGAGAGATACTGAGACAGTGAGACACTAAGAGATACTGAGACAGAGAGACACAGAGAGACACTGAGAGATAGTGAGACACTATGAGATTCTGAGACAGTGAGACACTAAGAGATGCTGAGAGAGACAGTGATACTGTGTCAGTTTTCCACCAACTGAATACTTAAGATGGATTAAAACAGTAATTAGGTTTAGATGTGATGTCATCTTAATAAAATTCTTACTTATGAGTTGGGTTATAATAATTTGCAGGGGTGTACAAACACAAACAAACACATGATAATACACTCCTGATCAAAATTTTAAGACCAGTTGAAAAATTGCAAGAATTTACATTTTGCACTGTTGGATCTTAATAAGGTTCTAAGTGGTGCTTCAAAATGCAGTAAGTATGCAATTTACTACAAACAACCATTAAACTGAAATAGACTGTTCACCAGCTGATCAAAAGTTTAAGACCACAGCCTTTAAAAGCCTAAATCTTCACAAAATGTGGATTCAGTGTCATTCTGTGTCAGGTATCCACACTGTCATGACCTCCTGATGGCAAAGACAAAAAAGCTTTCTCTCTTTGAACACGGTTGGATTGTTGAGCTGCATCAGCAGCGTGCCATTGCTGCTGAGGGTGGACGCAGTAAGACAATCATTTTAAACTTCTACAGATCCTGAAGGTTATGAACGTCACAGAGAGTCTACGACTCTGACAGTCATGTTGTGTGAACAAGGCTTAAAGCAGCTCTACAACAAAAGCTGCAGATATAGATCTGTTATCATGATTTTAACATCTTTGAAAAATTTTATTGTGTAAAACAAGTAAAAAAAAAATCACTTTTGCTTACAAGAACACCACAAAATTGACTTTCTGTAATGAATACAGTGACTACATTAATATGAATTGTAATGATTCAAGATAACAAAGCTAAACATCTAGTGAAGGACAAATGAAAATTGTCAGTCAAGATTCTCACACCAACAATCATGGCGTCAGATGCAGAGTTGTTTAAGGATTGGAGTCACAAAAGGAAAAGATGGTAGAGATACCATGATTGAAGTGGATTTAGCTGGGTAGTGTAGATGGAGTAGTCACTTTACACTTTTCTTTTGATATTTTTAATGTAAAGAGACACAGATGCCAGAGACTAGCCAACATTCAATGGTTCATGTTTCTACATACTAAAGTGTGGTTTCCAAATTTATGAAAATGAATTATTATGTATAATTATTTCTGATTGGCTGTAAATCCGATATTAACAAGTCCATAAATTTGGATGATGGACATCAGCTTACATTTACTTCCTTCAGAAAGCAGAAAGTCTGACCAAATGCCATAAGAAAGGCTTGTTTGAAAAGCTATTGTGCACCTTTATTTAATCAAAATGTGTCTGCTGGTCAGTGTGATTGAAGCGCAGCCTGATAATGATGAAACTGCTCTGTGTGTTTTTCCTCACAGCCCAAAGGTAAAGTTGGCACAAAGGGAAAGAAGCAAATCTATGAGGAGAATCAGGCGACTCTGAAGTTCTACACCAGAGTCATCCTCGGAGCTAACGTACGACCCTCCATGCTGGCTCTCTGTCCTCAGTTCACGCTTCTGTTCACTGGCTTGTATCTCATGAAAGCTGCAGATCATCTTTTACTTCATAGTTTTTCTGATTAACTGAGTAATTGTTTGTGTAAAAAAACTACTACAAAGGTCACGTTGAAATGATTGATTATCTGAACAGATTGATCGACGGATCATTGCAGTCGTCTACACCCATTTCAAATGTACCGCTCTTCCTCTGCAGGCAATATATGGTGCCGTAAATCTTTTGGTTTTCTACAGTTCATCTACATTTTGGACATGGGTAAGTACATTTCATCACTATAATTTCAAATGTCAGTGTACCTCAGATCTGACATAGCACTCTTGACTCCTTGTGTTCCTCCTGTAGCTTCTGCTTGTGTTCGCACTAGCAGTGTATGTCGGGAGTTACCGCTCCATGTCTGCCATGGCCAAGGCAGTGTTCGCTGAGGATGGAAGCCTCCTGGACGGAGGAATAGACTTAAACATGGAGCAGGGAATGGCAGAGTGAGTAATATTGGGAGGGGAAATATTAACTCTTTGAGTGCCATTGATGAGTTTTTTTTTTTTTTTTTTTGTACAGCGGGTCACTGATCACGGCCTGTGAGTAATTTTGGGGCGTCTGTGATTTGTAGTCGGGAAACGAATGGTTAATATGCACCACAGAGATCAAAGCAGGAAGTGGAGACGATCGTAATTAGAGAGCAAAATAAACAGATTCTGGACAAAAAGTGGTGATTTGGGTGAAAGTGTCCTCTATTCTACCTCTGATAAAACAAGAACAGAACAAGGTGAAAACAAACAGTTTTTTCATGATGAAATAGAGAGTCTCTTCTTTCATTTGAGCTATTTGGTGTTTTCAGAGTCATAGTACAAAATATTCTGTGGTTCTAGAAATATGACTGAAAAATGGGCAAAAACACTGGCACAAGGCACTTCTGATTTTAAAAAATGTTTGGCACTCAAAGAGTTAAGTATGTGTATATACAATACACTGTGTGCAATGGCCTGGACAGGTGTGTAAAGTGGACTGTCCTCACCCTCTCATTGATTGGGACAGGAATGTTCATGACAGGCAGTGAATTTTGCTTATCTAAAATACAGTGAGTGATTACATTCTACCTTTTCAGTGACTCTTCATTGAAAAGTCGTCTGCGTGCAGCACGTGTTTGTGTGGGTCAGCAGCACCATGATCAGGCAGGCACAGCAACCTGTCATAAACTGCTTGAATGACCGCACCGTCGCCAGCGCTTTCGGCATGCTGCGCAAACTGATTATGCTACGTTATTCACGCAACTGTTGAGCTAGGATTTATCGGGTGAGAAAAATGTTTCGAGATAGACAGGGTACAACGACAACCATTTTCAATTTCCTTACTTTAACAGGTGAAATTTTTTTTTTATTACAAAAGCTGATGAGGTTTTAGTGAGGTTTAGTCAGACAAAAGTGAGGGGGATGAAAGTGAGGGGAGACGTCACAACGTCTCTGCAATAGTTGGTTGCAGCTGTATTGATGTTCTGAATATTGCATGGAAAACCTTTAAAATTAGTAAAACATGCTACAGTTGAACATCACTCAGCAATGAGGCAATGTTCTGTGGTCTGTATTTATTCTATTTGGAGTTAAATCTACTAATTTACAGTGTATAGCTCATTTCTTTATCAGATAAACTAAATATAACTTTCAGGAGTTTGTTTATCAATAACATAGACGCTCAGAGATCTATGCCATTTTAATACCATTTTAATTATAATCTATTATTGTTAAATATAGCAGTTACATGTTTTTGTTTTAATGGGTGATCGTTTATTGTGTGTTCTGTTTTCAGGCACCTGAAGGACGTCATCCTGCTCACAGCCATAGTAGAAGTGCTCAGCACAATCTCCTCTTATTTCTGGTATCTTTGGCTGCTGGTAAGAACATGTCCCATGTCAGTCCTTCAAGATCTGTGTTTTCTGCCTGCTTCGCTCGCTTTCTGCTTCCCTCATAATTTGATCTCGTCCTCTGTGTGTGCGTCAGGCCCCAGCCCGAGCCCTCCACCTGCTCTGGGTGAACTTCCTGGGCCCCTGGTTTATGGCAGAAAGCCCGTCGGCACCAGAGGAAGTGAATGAGAAGAAGCAGAGAAGACAAGAGCGCAGACAGATGAAGAGATTCTGATGCTGCGGGGAAGACGGACGAGTATTTTTATACACAGAATCACATATACAGATAGTGAGGCGCTCATAAGTTATTCATTATTACATTGAACTCAGTCTGAATAATGGATATGTCATGGTCCAAGTCTCAGCAGGGATTTCAAGAGTTTTTCAACAATTTTTGCTGTTGCACAGTCACACTGCCCTCTGCAGACGTCTATCAAACAGCACATGCAATACAGTGAAGAAAATGGTCATAAAATAACAAGATACTTATTAGATATTTATTCTGTCAGTGCCCCTGTCATGGCATGTCTTTCAAAAATGTCTCTGATGATAAAGAGTTCACCATCCTTTATTTCAGAACTGATTTTCTTTGTGAGATCTTCTAAAATCAACTAGATGAAAAGAAATGAAGTTTTGAAAGGAAAATACATTTTTTGCAGTAAAATCTTCCCTCCAGTGTGTGGAGTTGATCATCATACTGTGTGTGTCTCAATGTTTTTTTTTTTTTTTTGAACGAACATGGCCAGGTAGTGGTTAGTACTGTTGCCTCACAGCACGAAGGTACCGGGTTCGAATCCCGGACCCGGGGCCTTTCTGTGTGGAGTTTGCATGTTCTCCCCTTGTCTGCGTGGGTTCTCTCCGGGTACTCCGGCTTCCTCCCACCATCCGATTAGGTTAATTGGCTAATTTAAATTGTCCGTAGGTGTGAGTGGTTGTCTGTCTCTATGTGCCCTGTGATGAGGTGGAGACTTGTCCAGGGTGTACCCTGCCTTTCACCCTAAGACAGCTGGGATAGACTCCAGCCCCCCTGTGACCCTATGAGGATAAGCGGTAGATAATAGATGGATGGATGGAACATTATGCCATCAGGCATGACTTTTAAACCTAAAAGGCTAAAATGTGCTTTTGGTGCCATAATGACATCATTAGAGAGTGAGAAATATTTTTTTAATTTGCTGGCTCCACCTGAAAAGGGGTTATTATGTAATTCTCATAGAAACATGTAAATCTTAGCCTCTGTAATCAAAAGTAGGAAAGTTGAATTCAAGTTTACAGTAGAGGTCATTGCACTTCACATCTTTTTCTGCTAAGAGCTTTCTAAAACGCTGTCAGTAAATTTTGCTTTATTCCATTTAGTTTGCGTTCTTATTGAAGTCTGACTGCTCATAAACTGCTCTTAGGGCCCTTGTTTTGATTTGGGAACAATTTAGACTATAACCATCCATTTATCCAAGTAGATGTCGATGGTTATTCAGTTTATCTTTACCTTTTCTATAAATGTTCCCTCCTGATATCATTGCTTTAATACCACTTGATTCAAAAAGCAACTTAAAAGATTATAACGAGGTGTTTTAGACATTTCAGGGCTGCAGCAAATAGATTCACGTGTTACAATTTTACACTGATAAATTAATTATGTAAAAAGTAACAGTATGAACATTCTCACAATTTTCCAAAGCTGATTTTAACAGATGTGTGTTCAGTCTGACTAAAATGTTCCATCTACTTTGATTAATACATTAATTATTGATTCGTGAAACTATTGTCGATTACTTTGTGTTGAGTTGAGTCATAGTTTCAGTACCGTACAGATGTTGGAATATCTTCTCACTGTAATCCAGTCCTGTGATCCTTCAGTCTGCATCATCATCATCAAACCTGGAGCTTCATAACTTTCACCGGACTGCAACATGCTTTGATTTAACATATGGGACCATATAAACAACTCTTTTACAATAATTTGTTTATATTTCCTGTTCAACATGTAACTGCCTGTCACTGTGAAGCTGTGGCACTGAATGAAGAGGCAGCTTCAGGCTCCAGAGGACAGCAAGCACGTTATTCATACCTTCATTTTTTTAGTGTCAGACAAATGAATAAGTTTGAACATCACATTATAGTTATTGGCCCCAACCAATCAGACATCATCGTCTCCTTTTTTCAGTGGCTCTTGAAGCTGTTTGCATATTTGGGATTTAACAAGAGAGCTGACAGATCAGCTCGTAGATGATAGTTTAATCCGCAAAAACTGAAGAAATGCATTTCTGTGCTTTTCTGTCTCCATTCGGTGAGTTGAGCCTTGTCCTCAGGGGAGAGATTATTGTTGTTTATTATGAAGTCTATTAAGTGACTTTATTCTTTCTATCCCGTGCTGACAAAGTGTATTTAGTGATTATGTTCATGTGAGTGGGCTGGCAAAGCCCACATCTGCTCCTGGTAAAATTAAAAGATTTCTCATTATTGTTACATCCATGCTTATACCCACCTCAACAGGCTACAACCTGCAGTCTTCAGGTTTCAAGAGGAATAGCTGCAGTGGTGTGAATCCTGTTAAAAGGAACCAAAACAGCACAACATTTACAAAGTTTGTCTTAATTTAATAGGAATCCAAAAACTCTTTTTACCTCATTTTCTTCCTAATATCCCCTGAACCCTTTTCAAAACGCCTGCTCTTACTTTGGCTGTGTCCTGCCCTCCTTCATTTCTGCCGTGTGGTCCTATACTGTCTCTATTATAGGGTTATAAACAAAGTGACCAAAATTAGAGCAGCACGGCATCCAGTTGTCAAGGCCAATCCCAGATGTGGGCTTTGACAGGAACCATGTTGCAGTGTAATTTAGCACTGGGGCCACTCACTTGCACGTATAACCCCACCCCTCAAAACTCACACATGTACTTTGTGTTTTCTGTAGGAAGATGTGTAGAAATGAGGGTTTTACATGTTTATCTCAACTAATTGTCAACTCAGACGGGAATAAAACATTTTCTTTTTTTCAACTTTTCTCAACACAATGTCTCTATTCTTTCTTTGGGGCATAACACAAAGCAGAAGAATCTCCTATAATAACTTGCTGCATGTAAGAGTCCCTGTTTTTGCTGCTGATTTAAGATGGAGAGAAAGTAAAACGAGTGGGAGAGATGTTCTAGTTGCAGTAAGAAAGGTTCATCCTGACAAGATGAAATAAGGGCGCTAAAGCTGCATTCCACTTTCCAGACTTTGTGTAAAGAAAAAAATTAAACTGATTACACCAGTGAGAGTAACAGAACAAGTTAACAAGTTAACAAAAGTTAACAAGTTAATAAAAAAACAGCCAATCTGAGAGAGAAAGCAGGGAATTAAAGCAGGAATCAGTCAAAGTGACGTCTTTTGTCTCATATAGGTTTGAGCAGAGCACACACTTTAGATCCCTTTACACTGGCAGAGCCAGACAAAACAGGAAACTGGGGGGCATTTGGGCAACAGTCAAGCCTTTGACCTTTGAACTACAGCGCTCCCTGACTTTGAAGTGAAGAGACAGAATCACAAGCAATTACAATCGATGCCGAGTGTGTTCCCTTGAACATTTAGCCTCCACTGTGTAAACACAGTCAGAGCTCTCTTCTATTCTGAGTGTTTGGCAGAGCAGTGGGTGTAGTCCGCTTCAAGTTTATGATCTCTGCTCTGTTTCCGCCTTGTTTTGACTCAAACTAAACTGACCCTGAACACCTCTCTCAGTGTGGGTTTTAGTGATGTTTATCATTTATGATGTGCATGCTTTTCGCTTGCTGATAACAAATAAGCATCATCCTTTATCTTAAAGGAGTGTGTGTGTGTGTGTGTGTGTGTGTGTGTGTGTGTGTGTGTGAATTAGACTTGGTGCCTCCTCAGAAGCCTCTCACTCCGTCCCCTGCCAGCCGGTCATCATCTGCTCCTGTTTGTCACTGACTGCAAACTGAAGACAAATCAGCAAAACCACAGAGGTGATGTCTCGTCTGTTAATGCTGCTTTTGGACCACAGCTTAGCATATAGCATATTTAAAGATGAATTGGGTGTCTGCACATAAACACCTCCCTGAAAACGATTTATCCTGTCGCCTGCCTGTTACATGAAGTAAAAATAAACTTTTATATTGTAGTTAAAATGTTGCTCTGCTGCCAGAGTGTGGCCATCGCTGCAAGGCAACACTTCGTTTAGATGGCTAATGTTAATATTAAACTAAATATAAGGTGACAAAAAGTAAACACTGTCTCCTCAGCTTAACCCAGATACTTGTTGAGTACTTTTAAAGGCGAACTGCAATATTTTTATACATTAAAATCTGTTTGCATGTGTGGAAAATAGCTTGATATTTAACCTTTTATCGCTCCAGAGAGAGCCGCTGGATTCTGATGATTTGCCTCCTGTGATGTCACTTGAGTGAAGTTTGAAAATCAATGTGTTGGTGTGGTGTTAAAAAGAAGTGCGCTCACCAACCCTCTGTAGCCCAGTCCTCATCTCTGCTTGAAGCTAACGTTCGCTACTACGACACAAAAACCCTCTGACTGAACTGCCGGCAGATTAAGTGTTCACTGCTTAATCTGTGGAGCACACCTTTGACATATTTTCACAAAGAAATGATTGGATTTGGATGTTTGTTGGAGTCTAATGATAGTGTGAAATTCACAATAACTAAACTGAACATGGGTTACAGATATAATCTGACCTTTAATGTAAAGCATATAATTTATATAAATAAATCAATTCACTTTATTTTTAGAATATCAAATGTGATGATTTAATATGATGTAGTTCATATGTTTACAAAAGACAAACAAATGCTTTCCAGATTAAAGACAATACTATGCATTAATAATAAAAATAATAATGATAATAAGCCACAAAGACTCAGAGCAGTTCATAAATGCACCAACAACATTGGGGTAAATCCAACAGCAGCGTAAAGTTATAGTAAAAAGCAAACAATAAACAACACTAATGAAATAATACAGTGAGTAATAAAAAAAATAATACATATTTACAGAATGTAAAAACAAAGAGAAGATGTTTAATGGCAAATGAAATGAAATTAGACACAGCAGAGTGCCCTGGAAGCTGAATGACTAATACATGAAGCAGATCAGTGCAGCGCTCCTGTCTGTGACCTTTGATGCATGTCATCACTAATGTTACCTGTCTGTCTGTCTGCCACCAAACCACCAATAAATCAAGTGAAATGACAAAGATTAGTTCATTTATATTGAGTTATGCATCACTGTCTGTCAAATTCTCACTGGTTATGCACTTGAAGGCGTAAAGGTTGTGTTTTGTACATTTGAATTCGCTGGCTGAAGCAGCCACCACCGCAGGAGGAAAAACAACCATCAGATAATGTGAGAATCAGCTTCATGATGCTTCATGTGAGAATACACATATCTAAGGTGAGACAGGAAACATGTCATGTTAATGATGAATTTTCTGCTCTGGAGTTAAATGCATCATAAGTAATTCACAGGCAGTGTGTTACATTCTTACACACACTGGGTTTGTTGTGTTGCTGTGTCAAAAAATGTCTCCAGGTACTGCCATTATGAGCCATATACTGTATGTGAGTGGCTGTGTTGCTTTGCTGCACTGAATTTCAAATTATTTTTAAGTGATTTCTATAAATATATAACATTGAATTGATGAATATGATATCATGTACAATGTCCAGTATTTATAATTATAAATAATCATATGATTACAAATACAGACATTGTACGTAACATAACAGCAACAACTAAAACAAGCCACATCAATCTTCCCTCCATTCATGACCTTGTTTGTCTGTTTGTGCTTTCATTTTTAAAAAAGAAATCAAAAGTCTGAGCGACCGCAGCCATTAGTTGCAGCGGTGGCGCCACTGTCCACATGACTCCGGCTGAACCAGGATCAGTGAGCGACAGGCTCCATCACACTGGGTTCCCTTCCTCTTCCTTTGTTTTCATCCCGTTTCCTTCCTCATTTTCTTAGATACTGTTCCCCTCAATGGAAGTCTAAACAAAATACAATACTGTGAAAGTAAACAAATATCATGTCCTACAGCCTTGGCCCTTACCAAAACCAGTGTCCCCAGACAAGGTTCTGGTTGGTGCTTTGCCTTAAGAGCAACAGTATGGTTTGGCTGGATCGCCATGAATGAAGGTGGTTTCTGCATGCTGCTGCGAAAGACAGAAGACAGAATTTTGTATTAACAAAATTAAAGAAGGAAACTGGACCGTGCCTGTTTGCCTCAGAAGAACTGAAAACAAGTTAGCTGGAAAACATTGGTGTCAGTACAAAGTACGATAGGGTATACTTCTTACTACATTGTGTTTAATTTTAGACCAACAGATTTCCATTAGATCATAAAATTCTGAGCTCTTACGTCGTCCCAAACCCCAACACCCAAATAATCGTTTGTCAATCTCATGTCACAATGTGCTCCTAAATGCACGTGTGCTTTAACAACAGTGTGTCCGATGGACTGGTTGATATGAGAGGATATTATAAAATTACCTTTAAGTGTCAAATCAACTCAAGGGGAAATGGCATACTGCTTACTAATGCTCCAAAATAGTCAACATGTGAATCTAAACAATCTGAGGTTTGTCTTCGACACACAGCTGACACAGCATCCATCAACCTGCACAGTTGTTAACTTGGCTAATGCTTGCATTAACATTAATGAGCTTTTACACACCATTTTACACAGCTCTTGTTCACCCCTTGCTACAATTTCAAACCCATCCATCCCCGCCCACCTCATGCTATTAGACCTATAATGGGAGCCTAGATTAATGGTTAATTTCCAGGAAACCCCTGTGTTCTGTCATAAAGTGCTTTCCATTAATTAGCGACTCCATTTCTCAGAAGGGAGGGGAGAAGAGTGATTAATGATCCAACCAGTGCAGCCAGCGGCTCGCCAAACTCCAGTAGTGAGCGTGAGAAGAGTCGGACCCACAAAGAGAGGGAAAGAAAATAAATATGTGGCCCTTGAAAAAAAATGTGCATGGAAATTCATTGACAGGGTAGTTGAGTGCAGTTTCAAAGGGATGGTGGAGCATTAGAGCTGAACTGTGAGGGCAGAGAGAGGCTTGATTACGCCCTCTCTGGTGCCAGAGGTCCAGCAGACAGGGATGGGTGTGTGCTGCTGAACTGAGGTCTGTTAACAGGGAAAGCAGTTTGGGCGACTTCTTGACTTCTTTTGCTCTCTGAAGGTGTGAGGTTCATTCTGCTGAAGGCTGGGAAGAGACACTGCAGCAGGATAAGAAACATATACTGAAGAAATCTCCCACTTTGTATGTTTTGTGCATTTTGCAAACATGCCCCATCAATTCTGTCTGGTGTTTAAAGTAGAGTTAAATAAGAAGATCAGTACCTCTTACAATACTAAGACCTGCTAAGTTCTAGCCTGCTGCTAGCCATTGGCATTTAAAGAAACAGTTTGACATTTTGGGAGATACGCATCCACATCCACAGTTGACTGAAGGAGAAGACTGACACCACTGTCATATGTATTTGCTTATTTATTAGCTCAGTTTAGCATAAACATTGGAAACTGTCCAACATTTATCTTGTTTGTAAAAAGAAATAAATCAAATTAATTTAGAGGTGTTGGTATAGTTTTGCATTTTTCACCACTGGACAAGCTAGCTGTAACTTCATATTCCACATCCGTGGTATCGATCTTCTCTTCCAACTCTGTGCAAGAAAGCAAATCAGCGTATTTCCCAAAACGCTAAACCATTCCTTCAGTCAGGATCAGCCCCAAACAGATAAATATTTTAGCTGGCTAGTGTTACTAACCCTTGGCAGTGTTTCTGCGCAGGGATTTCTCTGGACGTCAGATTGAGAGGGCAGCCTGGCCTGAGTCCAGGGGTCTGGCTAGGCTTTATCTCCAGCACCGCTGCATGTTTTCATAAGGGGGCCTCCTAGTCTCTCCAGTGCTAGCCTGTAAGTGGCTGGGAGTGGGCAGCAGGAGTGTTTGTGCGTGCATGAATGTTTATGTATGTCTGTGTGTGTGTGTGTGTGTGTGTGTGTGTGTGTGTGTGTGTGTGTGTGTGTGTGCGTGTGTGCGTACAGAGTAAACTGCCGCCTTGGTGGGGCAACACACTGCCTCTGGTCTAGAAGAGAGCCATTAGGGGAGCGATGAAGCTGATGACATGTTGTTCCTGTGACAGGCTGCCAGATCCCAGACTCCCCTGTGCTGCTGCTGGAGCTGTGGGAGCCCAGGGCTCTGCTGCTGGACAGACACAGAGACGCAGGGGCTGAGTTTATTTTGGGAGGTGGTTTGGTGCCGGACACCCTGTCTGCTCTCTCACCAACCTTCACACACCACCGCCCACACTCCCACACCTTTTCATCAACACACACACATACACATAGCTGGGATGCTTTTACATGGCGTCCATAACTATTGCTGAATGACACAGATTCTGCTACAGGGCCAGTTTACACAAAGTATATTAAAAAAATATTGTGTTTGAACGTCTAGTCAGTCTTCTAGTAATGAGTACATTGCAGTGTAAAGAGAAAATAGTTCCAGTGATACAAAGTCTGCTGTGACTATCAGCTGATAAGCATTCATTTTCTCTGAAATTTCAGAAATCCAGCAGGTGACACTTGACCCTTCATTTTGTGTCATTTCTCCTCTGTGTAATAAAGGCATACAATTTCCCAAAAAAAAGGAAAATTTGTGATCATTGATTAAATACAACTAGTTTGTCATCTATTGTCTTATAATCTATTCTTCCTCCACTGTTTATCTTCTATTCCTGTTTATATAATCAATGCACACAGAGCAGTAATAATGAGTAAATGTGTAATTCAATGGTGATGTGGCTGCACAGACTATTGTTTTTTCGTCACATGTCCAATAAACAGAGTCCCTCTGGTCAGCCAGCCAGTTTGTCCTATTTGAATTTTAATGCTGCAGATGCAACAGTTCCCTGACTATTGATTCAAGATTGAGCTCATTTAAGAGGTCTTTACTGTCATTGTCTTGTTATTGCTGCTGGGCGGTGGTGTAATGGTTAGGACTGCTGTTGCCTCACAGCAAAAAGGTACTGGGTTCGATTCCCGGCCCCAGGGAGTTTGCGTGTGGAGTTTGTGGAGTTTCTCCACATGTCTGTGTGGGTTCTCTCCGGGTACTCCGGCTTCCTCCCACCATCCAAAAACATGCATGGGGATAAGGTTAATTGGCTAATTTAAATTGACCGTAGGTGTGAATGTGAGTGTGAGTGGTTGCCTGTCTCTATGTGTCCTGCGATGAACTGGAGACTTGTCCAGGGTGTACCCTGCCTTCCACCCTAAGACAGCTGGGATAGGCTCCAGCCCCCCTGTGACCCTATGTGAGGATAAGCGGTAGATAATGGATGGATGGAAGGTATTTAGTCAGATCAAGTCAAATTAGTTTCATCTGTATGGCCCAATATAACAAATTACAAATTTGCTTTAGGGCTTTACAATCTGTGCAGGATATGACACCCATTGTCCTTTACGACACATCGACTCAGGAAAACCATCCCAAAAAAATATCCTTTAAAGGAACCGTATGTAGGATTGTGGCCAAAACTGGTACTGCAGTCACTTTCAAATTACTGTAGACCGGTGTCTCCCCTCTCCCTCTCCCCTGATTAGAGGTTGCCAGCTCGGCTGCAAGATTCAACAATACGGAACAGAAAGTGTTACAGTGAATGAAAAGCAGCCACCTTGGGCATCACCATGGACACTTAGGAGTGAAATGTGCCAGAGGAGAGCTGTGGAGGGACGGGTAAAGAGAGCGGCGCTCCCGGGCGGTGGACCAGGGGTATGCAGAGGCAGTATATGATTGGGAGTCCTGCCCGGCCGCTTTCAGCCGTCTCCATTTTTCAAAGGCATCTCCGATACAAATCCTTGTTTTATTTCGGACTTTGTCACAACGTATTTCGGATTCATAACGACGTCTTTTAGGTTTTGTGACGTTAGACATTATTTATCTGACACGTTCGTAGCTGCAGCTGTGGTATCTAGAGCAGAACTGGCAACCCGGATGCTGACACACTATTGACTTGGTGATTGGGAGATAGGTGGAGGGTGGAGCATCAGACCAAAACACAACATGACAACATCAACATCAGCTGAGGGCTGCAACTTGGCTTTTTAAATGAGAATATCCTGGCTGGGCTACTGTTGTCAGTGAAATAATTATTTGAAATGAACATGATTTCTTAATGTCTGGTGACATATAAGGGCCATTTTATGATTAATTTAAATACATTTCTTAAATATTGTACCTTTAACAGGGAAAAGAAATGGTATAAACCCCAGGAAGAGAAACAGAGGAGGGATCCCTCTTTCAGGATGGACAGATGTGCAATAGATGTCATGTGTACTAGTACTAAATAGAAAATCCTTAGTGTTATTATCAGTGTTCCAGTGATCATCCAGACTTTCTTGTCATACCTGACTTGGTAATAAACCTGCTGTGTTTCCTCTTTGACAGCTTCCTGTGTAACTGAGTATGAACTACTAGGAAAGTATGTTACACCCTGTTTGATTTATGTGTGTTGACTCAACTGATGTAATAACCCCCATCTGACGTCAATTTTGTATGGATATACAGAAAACAATCATACATAGAAAACAGCTCCTGAACCTCTCATGAGTCTGTGATGTGTTTGTAAAAACATATATGGCTATGTGTTGTTTTAAAGACCAATAAATCACTCAGTGTTTATGTAGCCACTGAAACATTCTGCTCTGTATGAAGCTCTTCCAAAACACTTCCCTCTCTGCATCTCTGTGTCTGATTGAGTTACACAGGGAAACACATTTTGAACAGGTGCCACACACACTCTCTCCCTCTCTCCTCTTCTTCCTCGACTCTCTCCTCCTGTCGTTGTAACTTGATCCTCACGTCAGCCAGCCCTGTCGTCCCACACATACCCCAGTGGAGTCCTGGTCCTGATACACAGCACACACACTGTACTGAACATGCCAGTGACATGCAGGGTTAACTCTGCTGATATGAGGTGTGAACGGTCGCCCATCAGGGAGACTGTGCTAATCCTGCTGTCGTAACGTCCACTTTAACCAGCTCTTGTAGAGTTGTTAACATGCCAGCCTCGAACAGTGGAGGTCATGTTGGCACAGAGACCGGCAATGGGAGGACTGGCGTGATGCCACCTGGGGATACCCTAACCCACTTGTTCCCAACTTAGGGGCCCCAAACCCCAGCAGGGGTCGCCAAAGCTTCCCAATTTGGCCCATATAGCCATTAATTTAATGAAATGAAATAATAAGGGCAAGGTGACAATCTGAGCACCAGCTGTATTCACAGATCTTCCCCCTCATCTAAACATCCAGCAGTAGAAGAATACACAGTCTAAACAACATAATATATACACAAATAAGCCTAACAACTATGTATGATTGTAAAACAATAAAAATACATAACACAGACTGGAAATTGTATTAAAAATAACAGAAAACCCATCTTTGATGCTATACTCACAAGAAGTCTATCTGCTCAAAATCCATCCAAATTGCTTTTTATGCATCTTCTGAAATATGAGCTATCATTAAAATTGTCACCTGTGACAGAAAAGCAATAATAATAATAATAACAATAATAATAATAATTATTATTATTGTTATTATTATTATTGTTATTATTATTGTTATTGTTATCTATCTATCTATCTATCTATCTATCGCTATAATTATAATAATAAGATAGGGACGCTGAAACACACAGGTTAAAATGAGTGTTGTGTTATTTTACATATCGTTCATTATGGAGTCATCAGTGTATTCAGTCTTGATGTGATGATCAGTGCAGACCTGAGCAGAGCACAGCAGGATGTTGCGTCTTTAAGAGTTAAGAAATTTGAAACCAACCGTTTTTGCGCAACAATCAGAGCGGCTCCCAGCCGCCAAAGTGTCTAGACTGGCACATGATGGCGAGATCCAACCAATGGCTCCACAGCTTTACTCTGGGGCCCCGAGAGAGAGAGAGAGAGAGAGAGAGAGAGAGAGAGAGAGAGAGTAAATTCCAACAGAATTACAGGGAGTCTCTTGGATTTCAAAATAAAAGCATAATGTTTGGGAAAATTCAACGTTCAATTCAATAATATAACATAAATGATCCACTGGAGATAAAAAAATAAATAAATTGGCATTTAAGAAGAAGAAGAATTCCTTTGTTTGATCCCTCAGTGAGGGAAATTACATTTTCACCCTGTTAGTATATATTTTTTCTGTTGCAAGTTATGACAACAAACACATGCACATGCATTGGAGGAGAGGTGTCAGAGTGAGGGGGCTACCCTTATCCAGGCACCCCGAGCAGTTGGGGGTTCAGTACCTTGCTCAAGGGCACCTTGGCAGTGCCCAGGAGGAGAAACTGGCACCTCTCCAGCTATGAGTCCACTCTCCAGACTTGGTCCAAGGTGGAATTGAAACGTGACCTTCTGATTCCCAGCCCAAGTCACGACCCCCATACATCAAGAACCAAAAAGATAACAAGATAACATACTTTTCAAAGTAAATTCTCCTGTTTAGACTATTCTGTTTCTCCAAAATCAGATGTGATATGCCTAACCCTATGTGATACCCTAACCCTAAACCTCTGGCGCAATGGGTAGTGCCAATGTGGCTCAATGTGCAGCTAAACGTTTGACTCCGCCCACAGTGAGGCACGCCCCGATCTGCGTACTGCAGTCAGGAGTACTTGAGCTGCTCTCCAGTGATGTTTTATTTTGAAACTCGCAGCCTGGGTTTGTTTTGTTGGGCTTGACTCTGATTGTGCGCTCGTGGCTGAGTGTTTGCGTCCTGAAGGGACAAGCAGGGGAGTGGAGAGTGGAGGAACTCCAGCTCTCTTTAAAACAACTCCTCAGCGCGGAACCCGTTCTGGAGTTTGTCTCTGCTTCCCGACCATCTCTGCTTCAACCCGGGGCTCAGCTTGTTGCTTCCACCTCAGCACAAATCCCCGGGAGTTCAGTGTTGTGAGGATTTATTCCAGGAAGAAAGACGGATTTTACGATTGAAGCTCAAGGAAAAAACTGTGAAATGCGTTTGGATTAATGCTCCTGATGCTCTTTTCGTTGGTGTAAACTGACTCCACTCCTGCAGGCTTCAGCTATGGTTTGTGGATGGTGTGCAGGAGCTCCAGAGCGCTGGGGAGCTGAAGGCTTTGTGAGAGGGCTGGCAAAGGTTGTGGCTTAATTAAGTTGGCCACAGCAGGTCACTGAGCAGTGGCTGTGTGCAGCCGTCTCTTCCTCCAGACGCCTAGTGATGTTTGACGCGACGCATGGTTGAATATTACTTTCTAATGCTGCGGGACAACCAGAAGACGGTGAACACCGGCTGCGCACGCTGTGTGCGCCGTGCACAAACCACCGGTCTTGCGCGTCGAGTGTAAATCGATGTGGCATCTCCCGAGACCCGGACGGGACCGACAGGACACATCCAAAACTGTCTAGGTTGTCGTATGTTCAAGTCGAAACGCTTAGGTCTTGTACGGCGACTCTGGAGAAGCCGGCTGGTCACCGAGAGCGACGGGCGGGATGGAAACAGACGAGGTGAGGGAGGGCGGACCGGTCCGTGTGGCAGACACTCAGGAAAGCTCCACAGACATGAGCAGCGGTCGGTGACACGCGCTGACCTGGCTCCAGGACTCACAGGGGAGGCTGGAGAGCTGACGGAGAGCGCGGAGAGGGAGGAAGAGGAGCTGCCCGACGAGGACCGGGGTGCCATGTGCGTCCTGGAGCACAGAGGCTCCCAGCGGGGACAGGAGGGCGACAGCAGGACGGTGACGTGTTGTTTGTTTGGGGAGTGGGATCTCAGACCCCGGAGCCCTTATTGGGCCTCGAGGAAAGACGGAGGGGGCGCTTATCAGTGCGCACAGAGGCACGCGGGGCTGGAGGAAGAACTCGCGAGCGCTGCTCATGGATTTTTAAGGAGACTCAAGGAGAGGTCTCTGGATAGCTTGGTGAAGGCTGTGGAGACCAAAGGAGGGATAACCAGCGAGTGCGTCATGGTGCCGAGCACCGAGCTGCGGCTGGGCTCGACTCATCGTCTCTCTCCTCAGTATCTCTTGGCCAAGGTGTTCCGCTGGAGCGACCTGCCGCTCTCAGCCCGCCTCAAAACACTGAGCCACTGTCAGAGCTCCGGTGCGGCGGACGGGGAAAAGGTGTGCTGCAACCCCTATCACTACAGCCGCTTATGTGGGCCAGGTAAGGTCATCAGCACTGGAGGGATGGTCCCCTTAGGACTCATCATTCCTCTCAGAACAGATCTCTTATCTTGCAAATGATCTAATGCATGACACACTGTTGACACCGCATTAACCACCAGTATCTTCATCTGGCCCCAAACTCAAGTGGAGGGCATAGCAGAGAATAAAGTTAATGTCGTAAAAGTGTAGTGCGTCATGGATTATAATCAGATTTTATGCAGCATAAATATTGGTGGGGTTTCCAATCAGCCACGGTGTTGTTTGCCTGCAGGCTGTATCTGGAGAAGAGCGGTGTTATTGTTGATTAAAGTGTCAAGCAACGTCACAATCACGAGAACAAGCATCCTTTAAGTTGGTGGTCATCACTTACAGATGATCTTACGTTTGCAAATATAGCCTATTAATACTGCAATATACTGCCAAATAACACAGTGAAACTCCAGTTATATCATTTCAAGTTTTTAATTTATGTCATGCAGTTTTATAACATTTTCATAACTTTAGAGCTTTTTATTTTGGTAAACCATTACTCTGATTTCCTCTCCACATTCCAATCACATTTATTTCAATTTGCGCAAAAACTTCTGCAGCTTCCCACATCAGCACACCACATCATAAAGGTCGCTCTCAAGTTGCACTTAGGCTCTTTTTTCTCTGACAAGGAGGTCCTCCTCTTGTTATTTAGGTGAAGGAGTGCCGATAATATACAGTTTGCTTAGCGCTGGCGCCAGACTGACTCGCTGGGTATCTGACTGACTGAGGATTCCGGCAATTACTGGCTCTGCTCTTAAAGGGGCCGCAGCCACAAACCCATGTCCACTTTGGACTGCAGGGACTCTCCCAGCAGCAGCAGAGCTTCACACAGAAGAAATCATCCTGTGAGCTTGTGTGAATGAAAGTGTCCAAACTGAAATAATAATGGAGATGAAAGAAAAGCAGAGAACAAAACTGAACTTGCTGAGTATCAAATAGCATAACAGAGGGGTGAAACTTTGTTGAAGAGCTGTTGAATTATACATATTAAGACTTCAAGCTAAAGACTACATTAAAGTTATGTAATAATGTACTCAGTGGAAATAGCTCGATGGATGAGGACAGATGATCTGTTGCTGCAAGGCATCATAAACCTAAAGGATGAACATATTACATCACCTAGTACATAATAAGTTTGTACGTTATAATACTACTACAGAAACAAGTGAGGTTAATGGGCAGTTAAGGCTTTGTTTGGATGAGACTGAAGATGTATATTAAATGATGATTGAAATTTAATTTAATTAATTGATGTTCCTCTTGACAGTGGTTCATAACAAACTCATACTCTATTTTAGCGTGGAAACCTTTTCACCATGTGTTAGATTTTATTTGTTGAGTTTGGAACAGTTATTTTTTTGCATTATGTAAGAACTACACGATACAAAAAAAAGAAATATTAAACTGCAAGCATGTTACATAACCTACAGCTGGCAGACCAAATATATAAGACCTGGAAGTCATGCAGCTGTGAATAATTTGTGAGGTGTGATTGGTGTGATTAGTCCAGCAGTTGATAATTCAGCATTAAGACCATATAGCCTTTAACCTTAACTCTTGTTGTATTTCCAGAGTCGCCTCCTCCTCCGTACTCTCTATCCCGTTCAGATGAACACAAGCCACTGGGTGAGTTTGGAAAAATGGAAACCACATTTTAAATCAGTAAATGACACAGACGTGTCGTCACCATCATATTTTTAGACTGGAAACACAGATTATCTTTGAAAAGCCGCTTGCTTTGAAAGCAACACAAAGCTAGTTGGGAATTACTCATGTTCCCGTTTCCCCCTTTTCCCTGAGATGTGAGTTTAAAACACAGGCTCTGTTTGTGCAAACAGTTTGAAGGACTCTGTTTCTTAAGGCTACCACCAAAGTTTTCATTATTCACTCTTGAAATCATCATGGGATTCAGCGGGGCACAAGGTGGTCTTTGACATTTCTAATTTTATAAAACTTAATAAAAACAGCAACTGGTCACATGTCAGTATGCTGTAACTGCAGAATGCTAAAAATAAATGGTCTGAACGATTGTTTCTCACTCTTCCACTGTATGTTTGTGCTTTTTCGACATTCACCAGACTCAACTCTGTCTTACACTGAACCTGTGCCCCCTCTCTCCTCCAATCCGCCTCACATTACGCCAAGAGACTACACAGGTGAGTGATTTACTGCAGAGATACATGAGTGCAGTGGCCAGGCAGATGTTTGTTTCAGCAGACTGCGGTGTTGTATTCCAGAAGAAGTGGGTCTTTTAGCACAAATAACTTTGGAAGCACAAATGGAAAAACTTATGTGTGTGTGTGTGTGTGTGTGTGTGTGTGTGTTTGTGTGTGCACACTCGTAGCGTGCCTCTTCTCTAAATGTTTACATGAAAGGGTAAATTACATTTACTGGTGTTATTATGTTGTGCTTTCCTTCCTATTTTCAAAGGCTGTTAAGACAAGCAAAAACTCCAGTGCATAAAGCTGCTATTGTCAGAGAGGCATGGGGGGCTCAGTGGGGGTCTGGGGTCTCTCACTATCTAGATGCCACAGCAGTGTAGCCTTTCTCTCTCTCTCTCTTCCTGCGCTTTCTCCACAGCAAAATATTTCACTGGGATGAAGCTGCAATAAGATCCCTGTGCATACTCCCAATCCCCTTCTCCTCTCGAACCACCCATCCCCCTCTTTCCCTCTTTCTTCCCTCAAATCCCTCCATTCCTCTTGGCAATTCAGCAGTGGAAAGAGGCTGGCATTTTGGGGGCGGGGGAGCCGAGCAGCTCTGATGAGGCGGAGGTGTAGAGTTTTGTGTGCGTGTATATGTGGAAAGAGAAGAGGGGTGGGGGGCTGAGGACTGCGTTTGGACAGGAAACAGCCCCCTCTAGATGATGAAACTGGAGCTTTATTTGTTTACGTGCTTGGGTCGGGTGGAGAGGTCTTTTAGCGTTAGAAGAAACCCACAAACCCACTCGATCAAGCCTCCCTGGGCTCACTTGTGGACGGCGTTGAAAGGTGAACGGGCAGCTCTTAGGTCTGTGTAGTGTAGTCACCAACCTGTCTGAAGGATCAGATGCACCCCAAAGACACTTTCTGGGTACAAATGAACTTGTTGTTAACAGTTGATTTCATTTACCAGCATGAAGGATTAACCTTCTTAACACTGTCTGTCAGAAATACAACTCTGAGAAATAAATTCTTAAATACAATTTAATTTTAGCAGAAACGTCAAATTATGTAGTGTAGAAAAAAATGCATCTCAGTGACCATCATGATAGCAATATCATGATGGTCCCCCCTGATTTCGGTTCTTCCCTGTGTCATCCATTACACACAATCACGTTCAACTAAATCTGCCTGATTTCTAATTACCTTTGCTTAATATTACTTAAGTTAAATTTGATTTATTTGAAAAAGTGTCCTTTGTTATTGGAAGTTATGTTCAAAAACCATCTAAAGTTTGTTCAGACAAGGTCATGAGTCAAGCTTTAGGTTGTGGTTTTAAGGCTCCCATTGTCTGGCTGGTGAAATGAGAAGAAATATATACATTTTCTGGACTGATGTGGTGTGTTTGGGTGATTGTGTGTGTGTGTGTGTGTGTGTGTGTGTGTGTGTGGTCTCTGATCCCCTGCCCCCCACACCAGAACCCTGGAGCCGAGAGCTGGAGCTGCAGTGGGATAGAGACTAAACAGACGTTGACAAGAAATCAGCATGTAGCGTTTGTCTTTAAGAGTTTATAAGGCTCCTCTTTTTATTCACAGCCTGAACGATGGCAGGACTTAAGCTGAACATGAATCTCATACCAAAGACTTGTCTGTAGCTTTAACTAAGAAACCTTGATGTCGGATTGATCTTTGTAAATGAATCTTTTTGTGCAGGTGATCCTCTGGCATATCATCTAAAGCCTGTAATGTTTTCTTTAGAACAAATGCAAGCATTGAACATGTGCTCCAGCACTTCAGCATCTCTTTTTTTAATTCCTTTTGAAGCAGCTATGTATTCTTGCTTTAAGGAGGGTGGGAGGCTGCAGCAGGGTGTGGTCCATATATACCTTTGCCCTGGTCTCTTTTATCATTTGATCAGTTAACGTTCCCTTTAAACCGCAGCGAACAGCAGCGCTTTGAAAAGGGAAATGTCTTCTGGAAGTTTAGTAGGCTTACATCTGCTCTGACTGTCCCTCTGTAACTCCAACAAAATGTGTCATTCAGCTGCTCATTGTCAATGTGTGTGTGTGTGTTTGTGTTTGTGGGAGGAATTTATGCCTGACTCTGTGATAAGATTGTTTCACATAGGGGTTGTTAAGAACAAACACATACACACATATAAACACACTTTCACCAATCACGTGATTATCTATAAGAGAGGCAATGATCTGCTCCTTTACCTTGTGTTGCTTTTCCTCTAAATGCACATCATTTGGTCCCATCAAGTTGATTTAGGCAACAACAACAATGCAGATCAGTATTGTCATGATTTTAAAAAGTTAACTTTTTCTTGCGAGCACTGCAGCAGCTTCCAGGATGAGTGAAAATGACGTCTGCTGAAAAGACGCGTCACTAGCTGGACAGAACAAAACCAAATAAAGTGGTTCCAGACAGAACTCAGCTAACATGAACATGAGGCTGCAAGTCAAGCTACTGAGATCCTACAAGGAGAGTCATCGGTGTCCTGTCAGCTTTTACATCATATGGCATCATTACTTGTCAAACATTTGTCCACCTTGTTGTCATTAGAGTCTGGCTTTTGAACATGTGGAAACAAGTAAAGCAACGATACTTAGTGGACATTAGTGTGGCCTGGGTGCACTGAAGGGAGACAAGAAGACTGCTCCCTCTCTCTGCCCTCAGTAATCATATTTTGGTGGCTTGTTTGCTTAAGCAGAGCAAGGTATCAGCCAAACATCCTGTCTCAAAGCCCTGTCTGCACTCGCTGCAGCATTAACCCCATGAATCGGCCCTTTGACTGATGGGGCACAGCCCAGGAATGTTGGGAAATTGGGAAGGTGAGGGGGAGTAGGGTCTCACAGTGAAAGAGGTGGGAGGGGGATAAGGGGGTCTGACTCTGGAGAGTGACATCTGATACATGTTTGAACATATCACCGTTAATACTTAAGAAACACGGAGCTGAGCCGACATTCTTTGGAGCTCGAAGGACAGTTTTAGGAGTGCGACTGTGCCAAGCTGCTTTAAGTGAGCCCAGGTCAGTCCAGGCTGACGCAGTTGGACAGTTGGTTTTATAAATCAGCTTCTGAGGCTTTCAAGTCAACAGTCATGGATGCATGAATATTATTGGAGATAATTTGGTAGAATTATTTTCAATGTGTCAAAGTCTTGAGATGTAAAATTAGTGCAAAGACAAAAGTAAACAGGCACATTTTACTGCATCCAGTGGGAATCTAGACGGTCCTCTCAGTGACCTGAACCCTTCAGTCTGTTTGCTGGCATGTGTACAACACTTGCTCTTATGCCTGACTGAGACACATTAGACTAAGGAATTCAACATCAAGTGCTGGCCCATTAACCATTTGCCATTTCCTCAAATATTTTCCATCGTGCCTCTTTTTCGCCATATGCACAATTCACTCAGCACTCTGTTATGTCAGTTTGGTCATTTTTTGTGAAGTCCTTGGATTTTGAATTCTTTCACATTTAAGTTGACTGCCAGAATGCTAACACTGTTATTAAAATCCTAGAAATCACCTGTGTGAATATGTTTCATCGGGAAATGTTACATAACAGTGAAAGGTTTACCGACAACATATTTTAACCAGTCTTGTGATATAATATCCATTCATAGTAACTAGTAGCGTGGGTCCGCCCATTTCCTGTGATGCTGCACAAAGTTTCGCGACCAAATCAGTCTGGCCAAGCTGCAGTTCTCTTTGATTTCAGATTCACCTAGAAATGGGGACCAATGAAAATCGAGCATTTCAAACTGCTCAGTTGAGGCATGTTTAAGGCAATGATGCACTAGTTCTTTGGATCAACCGGTTTCCAGAAAGAGTGATTGATTGGTTGAAGCTTCATCCAGTAGCACACAGAGGCATTTGATAGACGTGGGTTAAGCCCACCCTCTGAGAACTCAGTTTACAAGGCAGCTTGGCCAGACTACGCTTGCAGAGTAAGTAGTCGTGATAGCCAGACTAAGTAGCTAGCACATTATTAAACATTTTATGGTTATTTCAGGCAATGCCAATGAAGGGAAGATTTTGATTTTGCATAGTGCAAAAAAGTGTGCAGTGATATAAATCAGGAAACACATCATGATTAGGAACATTTACCCAAAGCCACAGTCTTTCCTTGACCTTAACCAAAGTGCTTTTGTTGTCTCAACCCGACCACAGACGGTCCTTGCGATGCAAACCCTGGTTTCTTTGTACATCCATTATCCATCCTGACCACCTTGCTGTGACTCCAGTGATAGATAAATACAGCAGGTTTGTCACCACAATGTAAGTGGCAAAACAACCTAGTGATACATAATATAATTTCTAGGATTCAGAGTTTGTTATTATCTGGAAAACCACAGTAATGGAGGAAAGGTAAATCTAAACAGACAAACAAACTATATTGGCTTAAGTAATATTTTGGTAAAATATAAGAAACAAAGAGAAAGATAGGGGCTGATGAGGCTGAGCAGGAAAGGATATCTGATATCAACATGGTTCATTCAACACAGAATGAAGCACAAATGTGTTATTTTGCAGGTTTTTAAACCATTTCACTGAGTGACACTGAATCAACAGTGCTGGACCTCCCCAAGTTCACAGATTTAGAAAATGTTAGAAACAATCCTGATTCAGACTAACACTCACTAATCTCAATAATGTCTTTGTAAGCTTCACTCCTTTCTTTTCCGTCCATCCACTTTTACTGTTCTTTGTCTCAGTGTTAATTCTTCTTCTGCCCTCACAGCCTCTACTGTTTGTTGTACACACATTTTTGCTCTCTTTCTGTCTGTTTTTCTAACTCGTATTCTCACCCCCTCTCTTTTAGTCCATGTTGTCAGGCCATCACAATTTAAAATAAGGTTTAAATTACAGGACTGGCTGTGGCTTTCCGTTGTTCCCTCAGAGTTTCTGCCAACCCGCAATTTGGCTTTTAATGGAATCCTGCCATGCTGCTGAACCTAAAGATTCTTTGCAGATGTCGACAAGCTCTCTGACTCTATGAAATGTAGGAAACTGTCGCCTGTGCTGCGAGCTCTGAGTGCAACGTTAAGAATGAAGTACGTTTGAGGGAGGCAACATTTTCACAAGGTTTTAAGTGACGTAGCAGCCTGTTTGTTAGTGAGAACAATTGTGTGTTTGTTTGTGCTGCGCATTCACCCATGATGTTGGAAACTACACTGACAAACACATACAGTAGCCTGTTTAAGCTTCGCTGACTTTGATAAAGAGTGTAAGGCTATATGCTTGGCTCAACGTAAATGTTTTTTTTTTACTTGCTAGGTCAGGTAAAGGAGGTCAGACATTGTCAGTTGTCACTTGCCTCTATGGAAGTTTTATTTATTAGTGGTTTGCAAATAACAACAGACTCAAGTTAATTGTCATGTTTGAACTCTGTCTCATCCATTGAAATTGCAACGCTTGCTTGCGCTTCAGCTCATAAATTCTGTCTTTACCCACCGCCATTTTCTCACCAGTGCCTGATCAGTACTGTACGTGTGCAACAAGGGAGAAAAGATGACTTACGGTTGTTTAATTATTGACCGATTGGGCAGTTGATAGATTTATCTACTATGAGATATATACAAACAGAGATTTCAGTAACCTTTAATCATTGTTGTCTTGAAAAGTGTCAGCCTGTGCATCATTGTCAGTCATCTTTGATACCTTTCAATGAAGTTATAATAATCTTTTACTTGAACCTCTGACAGAGATGCTAAATGCTACTTCTTTTGCTCTAAATGTGTCTGAGGAACTGGGAAGTGTGAAAAAATTTTCCTGACTCCTGAAGTAGCATTTCTGAACACTGATCAAATGACTATGTGCATTTGAAAGGTGTTGCGAGCGGTGAACCCTCAGATTTTGTGACTTTGCATTGTGCAGCATTTGTCAGCTCATTGCTTTGATTTTACTGACCTCAACCTCTTTGATTCACTCTCAAGGCATCATTTCCAGATGCAAAAAGCTGAAATAGCTCTGATTAACCACCTGAATGCTACCTGCACTAATTGACAGATGGACAAACACAGTGGGGAATGTAAGAGCTAAGTCAGCTATTTCTGTCAGGAATTGCTAAATTCAGAGCTAAAAGTAAATATAGAGTAAATATTAGATTTAAAATCATCACTTGGGCACAACCAGGATGGCAAATGAGTGCTAATGATGCACTGTCTGTGTCAATATGTTGCTGGATGTGTTTGCTAAGATTATGAGGTGATAGTTTGTCAGCTTGTGTTTCTTCACTCCCAAATTAAATCAAATTTAATATATGGTAAAGTACGTTGTATTGGCAGTCCACCTTGCTGTTTTTCTATATCTGTGCGCTCCACCCTGCCGTTTCCCATTCAGATAATTCTCCTAAATTAAGTTTGAGAATGAATTCCTTCAAATGGATCTGTTGCACCAATAGATGAGTGTGATTATGTGGTGAGGAGTGAAGGCCGTATAGTGGGACCACGTGAGGCTCAATGAGAGACTTGTCAACTTGACCCCAGTGCCTGGCCGAGCGGGGGGAGGAAGTGTCGAGGAAGAGGGCCTGTCCAGGAATGTGTTGGGAGGGGAGGCTTGTCAACTGCAGAGCTATGCTTCTCTGCGTCTGTCTTTACGGCTCTATTCAAATCCAACAGCATCTTTCTTTCACTTGTTGCTTAAAGGCCAGTTATTCTTAAAGCTACAGCGTACCATCTGTCTTCATGAAGTGTCGTAGTGAGGCCTGATTTATATCTCTGTTGCAGCATCATGATACCTCTATTTGTGTCTCTGGTGCCTCTGTTGGTAACTGTAACCACATGTCCAACACTACAATACAGACACATGAGTGGTGATTGAGCTGCTGTTTGCTGATAGTGAAGGGAGAACATGGAGCAGGCCAAAGACTCGTGTTCTCCTCATCAAAAATGGTCAAACATTAGCTCATGCTCATCTAGCAAAGAAGAAGTGTAAACGTTGGCTGTGATGTGTTTGTTTTCACCAGTGTAGAGCTGTACGATATGTATATCATTATAGTATTTTTTCTGATGTAACTTTGCTGGTAACATTGTTTTCTCTTTCCATTGCACTCTCCTCCTCCATGCTGCTTTACCTCTGTTAACTCTGTGGTGACCAGTGCCGTAAACCAGTCCGTGCTGATGACGTTAACATGTTACCATAAAGCAGTAGTGTTGCTGCAGTTTCATTAGCCTTCATACCATTATGTCTAAGCTTCATACAATGAACATTTTCTGAACTCTCATGATACATTTGGATTATCCAGCGATCATTCCAACACTGAGTTGTGCTTTACACGGTGTATGTAAACCACAACCAGAGTAACGTTAACGTTAGTATAGCAACAACACTGGTGAAGAGAATAAATCACTACTTACCCCTGTTGAGGGCTGTGACTGTATGGATTTTTTATTACCACGGTGGCCATCATGGCCATCATCAGTATTATTTTTACCACGATAGAGCACCCGCTACCCCCACTACCCCCACAATTACCACAACCCCGCCAATTGCTCCTTGTCCTCTGGCATAAAATGTGCCCAAATTGGTGACCCAGTGTTCGGATTTGTAATAAGATTTGCAGTTATTGTTGAATAAAATAAAGTCAACAGAGCAGCGTAAACAGCTGTGGACAGCACTACATAACTGTACACGACTGTTTATGAAATGCTTCTGTTTTTTATTCCTGTGTATTATGTGTTTATATATTCATATGAGAAGTACTGAAACCTCGAAATAATTATCAATAATAGGAAACCAAAACAACCCCCCCGCCCCTTAGGGTTAATGGACTGGCCTGCTGCCGAGCTGCAGTGTGAAAAGTTTTGTTTCTCCATCTAGCTTTAAAAACAGGATGTTCCTGAATATTACTGTTTATATTTCATATCAAACTCCATATGCACTCCTGTAACTTTCAACAGCAAATATGAGGAGATATATTTTTTATTATTTTAATATATTGTGTTGATGAGAGTAATGAGTTCAACACCGCTGTAGGCATCACATGACCGCATTATTGCGGTGAACTGGTTATCATCCCAGCCCTACCTCTGTCTACCTCTCTGTTTGTTTATCTGTAATAGAAGATTGTTGTGTAAAGAGAAGAAACCGGACCTGGTCTGAGGCCAGCTTCAATAAGAGCTCTTATCATGTGCTGCTGCCACTGAACCCAAATCTGACCAGCAGCTCAACACTGCCGATGTAAACATGTCCTGTGTACTTTCTACAAGATGTAAACTGATATACCACTTTGCAGAAGTGTGATTTTTCTCATGCTGAGTTTATTGGCTGGATCCATTTCTCACTTCAAACAGCCAATATTAGGATCACACTTGTGCATACCAACACATTTATGAACCTTGCAACATCTGAACTGAAGTAGTTTTTGTTTTGTTTCAATTCAATTTTCATTTTAAGTCAAACCACGACGTTTTTTACTACAGATCGTACTTTTTTGAATTAAAATGTTAACATTGACCGTAACAAGAAAATGTTATGTTTATGTGTAATTGATCGTATAGTCACATGGGAATGTGATTTTGTATTAGATTAACGTTGACTGAAAGTAATCCATACAGAGATTTATTAAATTTATTAAAAACACAGCCACCAAACTGTTTGTATTTCCAGTATTTTTGTGACAACAATGGCAACAAAATCTTTGATGGATGATTAAAGACATGGCAGAGTTTGTCTGGGGTGCAGTGATGTATGCAAAACCTGAGACATTCCTTGGCTTAAGTCGTCTGGCACTTTGAAGTAGCAGCAGAGATGCAGGAAACTGGTTACTTTCTCTCTTCCTCTTGGAGGAGCTTTACAAACTACCTCCACGTCTTCCTGGGAATTTTACAGGGACACACAGTTACTTTCCTGTGGCCCGGTTGACCTGCAGGTTTGAGGAATGTGCTCGTCTGTTTGCACGAAATAATGGATTGTGTTTGTGGTGTCAAAGCAGAGAAAAGACGTCCAGTTGCTCGCTGCAGCAGGCTGCATCACAAGATCCATTTTACAATGGAAAGAGAGAGAGAAGGAAATAGTGTGTGTTTGTGCAAGAATGTGTGTGTGTGTGTGTGTGTGTGTGTGTGTGTGTGTGTGTGTGTGAGCCCCGTTGTGTTGGCCTGTAAAGCCATGTCTGGCGATAACGAAGCACTCTGATGGCAGAGATAGTCGAGACGCCAGCTTAAATGTGGCTTGCTGGATTGAAGTTGCCCTGTAATGATAGTTGTCTCAAACAACGCAGAACCTACCATTTGTAGCCAGGGAGGGGTGTTTTTTTTCCTTTTTTTCCCCTCCTCTTATTTTATTTTAATTCTACTTTTCTGGAGCTTTGGGAGGAAGTTTCAGGAAGTTGAATGAAAACAAAGCATCTTAGGGGCAGCCGACGATGGTCAGTAGCTGAATCCTATCCTCTCCTCTGTCCTCCCTACACACCGCCTCGCTCTCCCCAACCCACCCACTTCTTTCAGCACAGTGGAAGAGTCTAATAACTGGAGGGGAATCTAATCCTTGGCACTGGATGAAAGACGGGGGTCTCCCTCCCTCCCTCTCTTTCTCACAGTCTCTTTCTCTCTCTTCATTTTTTCCGTGGATGCTGGTTATGCTTGGCGGGTTCTCTCTCTCTCTCTCTTTCCCTCTCATTTTCCCGCTCCCTCTTTCAGCCAGTCTCTCTTTTTTCTACTTCCCCCTTTTCACCCCAACTCTCCTGGTCTCTGTGCAGGTTAAGGACGGCAGGCATGAGAGAGGAAAAGTAGTTTACAGAAGTTTAAAGCGATCGTTTGACATTTTAGGAAGTATGTTTTTTTTTGTTTTGTTAGTTGAGCAGGTCCCCCTTTCATACATAGCTTAGCATCAAGTTTGGAAAACAAGAGAGATAGCTAGCCTCTATTCAAAAATAATAGTTCACCTTTTCAAGATTACTAATTCACCTTTTGTACCTTTGTGAAAAAAAAGTGTTAAAATGACAAGTTATGGATAGGGCTGGGGATTGTTCAAAATTTTTTGATTCAATGCTAATTTTGATGCCTTCGTTAGGATACCGGTTCCAGAACAATACTTTTTTTGATACCTGAGTAAATTATTTTTGTGTAAATGGGCCTTTAACTCGTTGAGTGCCACTGACATATTTATACACCATTTAAAATTCAGCGCTTGATCAAAGCAGGAAGTGGAGACGATCGCGATTAAAGAATCTGGACAAAAAGTGGTGATTTTGGTGAAACTGGCCTCTACTCTCCTCCAGATAAAACAGGAATAGAACAAGGTAAAAACAAATGTTTTTTCATGATGAAATAGAGTCTCTTCTTTCATTTGAGCTATTCAGTGTTTTCAGAGTCATAGTATAAAATATTCTGTCAGTTTTATAAAACAACTGGCACCCAAAGAATTAATCATGGCCATCATCAGTATTATATTTATTATTATTATGATTATTATGGGCAAGAAGGTACTGGGTTCGAATCCCGGGCCCGGGGCCTTTCTGTGTGGAGTTTGCATGTTCTCCTCGTGTCTGTGTGAGTTCTCTCCAGGTACTCTGGCTTCCTCCCACCATCCAAAAACATGCATGTGGATTAGATTAATTGGCTAATTTAAATTGTCCGTAGGTGTGAATGTGAGTGTGAGTGGTTGTCTGTCTCTCTGTGTCCTGTGATGAACTGGAGACTTGTCCAGGGTGTACCCTGCATTTCAACCTAAGACAGCTGGGATAGACTCCAGCCCCCCCTCGACCCTATGAGGATAAGCGGTAGAAAATGGATGGATGGATAATATAATAATAATAATAATTTGCATTATCCCCATCAAATTGCCAAATTTCCTTGCAACTTTAAAAAATGGCTTAAAATATAACTTTATGGAAACGTATTGCATAACATAGTCCTGATACGCTGCACTCGTGATCGTTCATTAGTGGCCCCCCACGACCCTATGTGAGGATAAGTGGTAGAAAATGGATAGTTGGATGATGATGATTACCATTATTAGTATT
Organism: Synanceia verrucosa; assembly: GCA_029721515.1. Taxonomy (NCBI): domain Eukaryota; kingdom Metazoa; phylum Chordata; class Actinopteri; order Perciformes; family Synanceiidae; genus Synanceia; species Synanceia verrucosa. The sequence goes on from CM056549.1 coordinate 23,861,409, forward strand.
ACTGTTATTTTATGATTTCAATTCAAAATGTTATTTTTGTATAATTTGGACTTTATCATGGTATCATCATACCTGTTCCTCTTTAGGACCCTGGGAAGTGAGAGTTGAGTGTCAGGTTGGTGAGATTCATGGGGGGGTTCTGATTTATATTCTGACTTAGAGCTTGGAAATTCCAACATTCATGTACAAATTGAACGCACCATGAACCTGAACACACACGCCGAGCTCCCAGTGCTGCTGCAATGACATAGTCCTCTGTTTTACTGGTGATGTTTGTCTCTTTATGCTGGGAAAGTGGGGGGACTGATCGGTGTCTCTATGAATCTGAAGTGGAATCTGTCCATCCGTCCATAGTGACATCTGAGAGCATGGCTCACATACACTTAGGTATCGGAATTTGGCACCGAAACATGATTAATTTTTTGATACCTGATAGGATTGGAGCTTTTCGGTCGGTGCTACAAAAGTATCAAAGCTTGGTACCCAGTCCTATGAATGTTAGTGATTTCCTTAATCTTGTTTGTATGTTCATGTTTACCTGGTTATGTTTTCTTGTGACTTTTGCATCCAGCTGTGTGTTATACACAAATCAACCAGCTGCCAGTGTGCAAAGATGCATGAACTAAAGGAAAGCCCACAGCCCAGGAAGTCACTGCTTGTGGTAAATAAATAATCCCACCATAAAACCACAAATTGTTGTTTCTACACTTGACTTTACGCACAAATGAAACGAATGAGATATAACATGTTAATTTGTGAACTTTAGAGGTGGTGTCTGGCAGGCTACAGTCTATATGCTAAGCTATGCTATGTGCATCAGTGCAAATAAAATGTCAAACTATTCCTTTATCTTTTCAAGAGGAGGAAAAGACAGAGGAAAGATGAGCATTGCTGTCGTTTGAAGGCCAGGTTCGACAGTCTTTGGGGAGACGGCAGGAAACTCCTCGTCTGACCTCTGATTATTTTTTATTAGTCCATAATTTTAAATTGTTGCATATTGTGATTTAATTACAGCAAGTCATTTGTTTAATTGTATAATATTCCACCTGTCTTTCCACCTTTGTTGGGACCTGGGATAAAAACAACAATGATTTGTACCGAGGGTGTTTCCGTGAGATTGGCACTAAGAGACAGTGATTTTGAAATGGCTACTTATCTAATTGGTAAACAGAGCTTTTAAATGGTGGTTGGCGTAAATGCTTGCAGGACACGTTAATTGCTGCCAGCCCTCACATACAGATGCAGGCACGCACATTCACACAGTCACGCAGCAACACAAAGTTTTCAGCTTCCTCCACTCATAAACATAACATAAACATACTGATAACCTGCAGTTTGAACCCGTCTTTTAAAATTCCACTGAAGGCATTCGGTTGCCAACCTGCTCCTTCCTCCGTCCCTCACATTATACCTTGAGTTGGATGATATCCAGGCTGAGCACGATGACACTAAAGACAGCGCCAGTAACGTTAAACATGACATGCTGTACCACTCTCGCTGTCAAACTCTGTCAGTAATCATAATGGAGTAATAAAGCATGTGGACAGTGATACTTGTTTCTGCACAAATGCAACACAATAAGTCAGAAAATTATAAGTACATAAACATATTGCATATCAATTTTGAAGAACAAGGAAATTCAAATTGCTGTAAATGAGACATAAAATGCATCGTAGTAAAAAAAAAACATAAGATAAAAAAATAAATAAATAAAACAGATTAAACAGGTGTTATGAGAGGTTTTTCCTGATATGTTGTGCATAAATCTTTAGGCTTCTCTAAGTTTCATTAGAAACTTAAAAGCCAGGTTTTAATGCTATACTATCTGCAGCATCATTCATTATATGATGGAAATTAAAGTGTACTATGCCTAAAACCCCCTGAAAAGTCCCAGTTTGTTTTATGTCTTCTTTGGGGAATTAATTTAATCGTGACCTCGTAAAGTCTCCCTGTGTTTCCCCAGACATGTTTGTGTTGCCTTATTACAGGGAAGAGCATGGCTTGTAAAAGTGTGTGTGTGTGTGTGTGTGTGTGTGTGAGAGAGAGAGAGAGAGAGAGAGAGAGAAAGAAAAAGAGAGCGATCCTGCTAGCTGTGCAGCCTGTGCTCTTACTGGAGAGCTGTAAAAACTCCAGACTGCAGGAGTTGCCAGCCTGGAATTCACTAATGACACACGTGGGCCTCAGATGAGAAGTGCAGTTGTGTGTGTGTGTGTGTGCGTGTGTTTGTGTGTGTGTGTGTGTTTGTGTTAGTCATACCGTTTGGATCAAAAAGCCCAGTTTGTGTGTGTACTTGTGCATGTGGGAGGCCCTATCTCATCATCGAGTGTGTGCTTGTGTTTGCGTACAAACACTCATGCCCTCCTCCTCCTCCTCCTCACTCCCTGTGTTACCACCGCCTCTCTTACCCACTCACCCACCCACCCGAAACAAAAATGGCGGCTGTGCAAACATAGCACACCTAGCCTAATCTTGGTCATGGTTTCACCCAAAAACAGCTTGTTGAGGTGGGTTTCAGCCATCATGGCCCCTAGTGGATGAAGAGGGGGTGCTGCAGAATATGAAAGGAATGGGGCCACAGACACATGGGTCTTTAAATCCGCTGTGTCAATAGAGTCTCTGGAGCAAAATAATGGCATCACTCTGTGTGGGAGTTAATGTGAGCTGATAGCATGAAGTCTGGGGGGGTCAAGGGTTCACAGGCTTGTGCTAGGTTGACAGAGAGCTGAATACTCCCCCCACCTCCTCTCTGCTTCTCCTCTTTAAGTCAGGACCTGAAGGAGTGTCACGGAGGTTGACGATGAGGGATGTCAGAGGAGGAAGTGGGCTGTTGGCATTTCGAGCCACCTTTTCAAAAAATCTTCAGATGACTGACAAAAATAAAGGAAAAACACAAGGAATAAAGGAAAAACACAAATAAATGACTGAAGAAACAGTGAATGCAGATGCTTCCCCGCAAAGCATTGAAAGTTACTAAGTGGTTTAATTAATCATTTGTGGCACATAATCATCTATGTATTCATATATGTATTTATTTACTTTATTATTTCACAGAGACCATAAGATAAATATTGTTACATACATGTAAGAATAAGCAATCCAAAACAGACAAATATAGGGCATGTAGGTAAAAAATTGCAAACCTTCAGAATAAAACAAAAACAAGAGACCAAAATAACATTTAACATGTACTTTGTTCATGTATAGTCTTTGCAGACATTAGATTTTGGAACAATGACTTACACTCCACTATCCCCCAACATCCTTGAAACTCCCAATGAGGGAATATCTTTTGGATGAACAGTCCAGTTTTTTCTTTTGTCCTGCGAAAATTAAAACCTTCTGTTTCTGTTGACACATTTTATGGTTTTGAGTTTTGCACGTGTTCTGCCTTAGGAGCAACAATAGGACTGATATTAAGATGTTAGATCACGTTCTGGGCAGATAAACATCAAAGCAAATATTAATTCTTCCACCTCTCTTCTTCCCTCAGACACTGGTACCTCCATCGGCTCCTCGACTTCCAGCGGACATCGCTCTCACTGGTGCAGCGTTGCCTACTGGGAGCAGCGCACACGAGTGGGTCGCCTTTATCCAGCCTACGAGCCCTCACTCAACATCTTCTATGACCTACCTCAGGGCACGGGCCTCTGCCTGGGCCAACTCCACGCCAACGCCTACCACAGCCGCTGTGATGACCCGGGCAGTCACGGCACACCAACTCATCACAGACACAACAGCCATGGAGGAGGAGGGAGCAGCAGCGGCGTGCAGCAGATACGCAGTAAAATCGGCTACGGCATCGTGCTGAGTCGGGAGCCTGATGGCGTGTGGGTGTACAACCGCAGTCAGCACCCGGTGTTTGTCCACTCTCCCACGCTGGACCCGCCCAGGTCTCGAGGACTGGGCGTGAAGAAGGTGATGCCAGGCTTCTCCCTCAAGGTGTTTGACTATGAGCGCTCCAGCTGGATGGCAGAGCACGGTGTGAAGCCTGAGTGCCAGGAGGGGCCCTGGGACCCCCACAGTGTTCGCATCAGTTTTGCTAAAGGATGGGGCCCCTGCTACTCCAGACAGTTTATCACCTCCTGCCCCTGCTGGCTGGAGGTGCTACTCAACAACCACAGATAGCACACAAACACACTCACACAAGATGTCTGGACCCAGTATCCTAATTGTAATCTACCTAGATTTAATATAAAATTTATATATTATATAAAATATATTATACATGTAAATACCTGAGTCATTTTTACAATGCAATTATTTATGTATCGTGTAATGTGTATATGAAAAAAATAAAAAAGGAACATGAATATGCACTTTTGGCTCTATATATGCATTACTGTTTCTCAGTGTCATTTGAAAATATACAGTAAACTGTAAAGAATAAGACAAACCTGATTTATGTTCTCATGATTTCGCTATTCCATCAAAAAGTATGCCATACACACATTGTCAATAAAGTATTTGTATTAAATGAAGCTTTCTGTGCCAGACTCAATTGCTTTTACCTGAGCTGTGGGTCAGCTGGAACTCTTGAATGGCAAGTATTATGACAAAGTTCAACTTTGACACTTTGCCGAACACTCCTTTTAGTGTTTACAGGAATGGTTGAAGGACAGCCCCAGGCTAGCTGTTTCCCCCTGCTCCCAGTCTTTAGCTAAATGTACTGTATTACTGCTCTGAAGTTCAGGTATGGAAGCAGTTTAGAGAAAACACTGGTAGATGGTGGATTAAGTGGAAGAGATGGAAAAAGCTTCCTTTATTGAGGTCAAAGGTCAATTTTCTAACTTTTTGAACTCAGGAGGAGCTTTCAGTGCATCTCAAGTTACAATGACAGAGGAGATAGTGAAGACAAGATGATAAAGAAGCTTAAGAGATCTTGTCACACTTGCGATCACCTTTTGTGGCGAATAAAAGAACATAAAGACATTGCATGACAGCCTGGTGGTACATGTGGTGCTGCTGTGGATGATGGTATTCAAATGACATGGTTAAAACTGAGCTCTGTAGACCATGTTATTCAGCTCTCAATTAAGTAAATGGGCCTCTGAGCTTCAATTATTATCATAGTTAATATTAACATTAATAATGTTTGGTCATGAATTAACTTGCTCAAATGGTTTGTTTGTGTCTGTCAGTCTGTAAAAGCTTTCATTTTGCACATATTACATTCTCTATGAAAATGTGTTCAAACTGTGTGAATTACATCAAGCTTGAACTATCCTCTTGGCATTAAAGGGGAGCAGTGGCAATGGAAAACAGTGAAAGGCGTCACAGTGCTAGTGGTAAGAGAATAAAGTGCATAACTGAGAGATTACACAACAAACCACAGCAGGGCACTCGGGCCCAAACCCACTCTAGTAGGAGAAAGTTCTGTGTTTATAGCGTAACGGCATCCTGTTTGACTCTTTCAACAACACAATTATTTCTGGAAACTGAGATTTGGAATGAGGAGCGAGAACAGTGAGATGAAAAAGAGATGTGAGCAGTTAAAAATCTAAAAAATTTCTTGAGCCGTGTGTTTAAGTTGCAGCGCCTTGCTCAACTCAGGCAGTCAGACATTTTTGTTTTGACCCTGAACCTCTGCAGCCTGCTTGCTGAAACCTGTAATTAACTTTAGCTGTAAAAGAAAAGGGGCTTGATTACAATGTTGCAGTACTCCGGAGAAAAAAATGACACTAAAAACTTTATTCATCTGACATTGAGGACAGCTTTTGAGGGTTTGGTGTCCTTCTCAAGTGCCCAGGATGATGTCAGCATTACAGTCACATTTGTGTTTTGGAAGTATAGTATCTCACTTTTAAACTTTTATTTGTTCATAAGGACAGCCAGAATTGGATAAAACCTTTTATAAATGCTCATTCCCACACATGCAGCCCAAAAATTTCCAATGTATATTTAAATCAAGTCTCCTCTTGGCTTTTCCAGGCAAAGTGTGGGGTTTGTGGTCAGGATACAATGGAAGGATTCAGAGGAGGCATCGGGTGGGAGAGTTGCTGCTGGCATGACGAGAACAAGAAAACTTACCATGTTTCTCTTCCGTCTCTTTTTTGGTTTTCTCATCTGAAAACACTCCTGCCCCATCTCCTGTCTGAATTGTTTTCCTTTGTCAGGAGTCATGGAGACGATGAAACGGATCCTAGGCAGCGAGCGGCGGAGGAGGGTTTCTGGCCCTCGTCTTCAGGGCTGCAGTGTATGCTGACCTCACTGTGAACTGAAGCAAAATGAGCTAATTCTGCCATTGGCTCTCCAGCTCCACCCCTTCACTGTATAATTATCCCTGTCCAGATTATGATGTTATAATTATGTTAATGAATACATCAGGGATAGGTAATTAATGGAAGACATACTCTGTTTATGCCACACACGATGAGAAATCACTTAAAGGAACATGTCAGAGTGGTTTAACTCCTTGACTGCAAATCATGTATGCTTGATATTCTTATTGGTCATATTCACATGCATAGTCTAGATTAGAACGATGGTTCCCAAACTGTGGGTTGGGGCCTCTTTAGAGGGCTGCAATTTAAATGAAGTCATGTCAAGTGATGTCATGAGCACACCTGCACATTACTGCCACTATTTGAGATCAGTGAAGGGCCATTTAAGCTGTTCTTCGAAAAAGGAAGCCACAAAAGTAAGGAAATATTAATTTGAAGCTAAGTTTACTTTATATCTGAACGCTTGTTAATTTTTCACCTGAGGCAGTACAAGCGATCACTAGAGGTAAAACAATCGACCTCAAGATCCACACTCTTCTTCCCTCATCATACATCATCATCATCATCATCATCCTGACGGTGTTTTGTCACATTGCTGCTCAGAGTGCATGTGGATCGATACTTCCGCTGTTAGCAAGCCCTCTCTGTGTGAAACCACAGACAGCTCAGAGGTCTCCACACTGTCTTGTTGCTGATCGCACATCAGTGTTTATTAATGCCCTCTCAACCAAAGAAAAATGAGTAGTCAATAAAGATATAAATAAACAACTGGCAGCTATTTCATGCCCTAAACAAAGTGGATATTTCTGATGTTTGTTAGCCACAAATAATTCAGGATTAGTATATAAGTGGCAGCTGGAAAATGCTTAAATCAATCATCTCAGTAACAAACTAAAACACACAGACAACAGGTGATACATTTTAAAAGTCTTTAAAGTCTTCATGCCTTTTTATGTGGCTGAAAAAGCTGACTATGATTTACATTTGATTAATGCAGATACTGTCAATTAAATAAAGGCAGCCAGACAAAAGCACATGATGAAAGGGCTGCAGATACTGGATTTAAATTTTGATAGATTAGCAGCAGACATTTAGGCTTGTCATAGTAGGAAAAGCAGGTGTTACTAATAACATTGCTATCTATCTATCAATCTATCTATCTAGCTATCTATCCATGTAGATAGATAAACCACTTCCATGCATACACAACCTTAGAAGCATCTGTTCACTCACATCCACCCAAAGAATTTTGTCAGTTTTATTTCTGAAATTTGAAGCATGGAGACACGTTCAACTAATAACAAATTGAAAAAACATGACTCACTCATGTCAAACAATAAAAATAGTTGTGGTTGAGCTTCTTGTTAATTTATTAATGCATGTAAATCAGTAATAGGATGAATTGATTGTGACCTTCATGCTCTCACTGCAAACTGTTTCCCCTCTCTGCTAAACTATTAATATAAAACTCAGCAAACACATCTCAGACTCGCCCTTTCAGTGAATGACTGAGATGCAGTTTATTTTGCCCGTCTTTGTTTTGTTACTTTAAGCACCATGTCTGTCAGCCATAGTGTAATTATATGGAGACAGAGACTCAGGAGGGGGGGTGGTGTTGGAAACAGCCTCCTCTTTCAGCTGCTGTGAGCCAGTACCGCCTGAAGCTGCTTGCCTCTTGAATAGCAGCCAAGAGACTCTTCGACTCCCGTTTAACCCCTTAGATCACCCAAAAAGCTCTTTCTCCAGTTCACCTGGCGGTTTCCTCGAAAACAAAAAAGCTACTCGGATCACAGCAGACTGGAAAAGGTCATGGAGAGTGATGTGCAGTTTGTGGGATGGTGTCCATAAGCCAAGCAATCATAATTATTCAGTGTCTCAAAATGTCCATCACTGAACTATATACTATAATACACGTATATATATATACGTATATATATATACGTATATATGATGATGTCTGGCTTGTGTGAGTGAGTATAGCCAAATTAAAATGAAATGATTTGTTGACTGTGAACATTTTGTGTACATAATAATAATATATTTCCTCCTTATGAAGATTTTTTTCAAAAAAAAGTAAAGTAAGTAAAGAAGTAAAGTAAAGAATGCAACAATGGTGAAAATGTTTGCAATTGTGCAAAGACAATTTAACTGAAAATTGTTGCCAAAGTCGAAGAAAAGGGTGTTTATGCTGAAAAAAAAAACACATCATAATTTCAGTATCAGTTTAATAAAATATAAGGTATAACCTATTAAGGGTGCATGGGACTTAATCTCATAATTCTCATAAAGGAAAAAGGAAGAACCATTAGTGATAAATCTGAAAACATAAATGTTTTCTCCTATTTGGCTGTTTGACGAAAGAAGATTTTTGACCAGTTAAAATGTAGAGTGTTGAGTATAATGTTGTTTGGAATGGAAAAAAAAAAGCTGCTGTTCCATGTTTCAGAAATGACTCCTTTTCTTTTTTCTTGTTAGACCATTAAGAAATTATGTTTGTCATTGGTAAAAAGATCCATACAGTATCTTAAATGACAGTAGGAGGACGAAGCAGAGACAGAAGCTAATATTAGATTTTTTCAGAAAATGTAGTTTTATCTAAAAGTGTGTGGCCTCTGAGCTCTACACAACCTCAGAATGATTACAGTGGAAAGGTATCCAACACGGTGGTTAAAAAACGGTTCAATCATGGTTAGAGTAAATGTCATGCCTGGTTATCCTGGCAAACAGCCACACCTCCCAGACAATAGCTGCTGCACATTTCCAGAAACACGGATGATGTTTGACTATTTTCACAGACATTTGGATTTAATTCAATTTACAAATCCATAACAGAGAACAATTCTGCTCCGAGACCACACAATCAAGTATCCAACCAACTGCCCTTCTGTTTCCAATTTGTTATTGTTTGCAGATAAAAAGGTTTCCTTTACCAAACTTGAATTTAACCAAAATCCCACCAAGAATACAATCACAATACAACCAATGTATGACTTGACTTTTCTTTGAAAAGGTCTAAACGTTTTCCATACTGAGGGACTCTGAATGGATGCAGGAAATGCTGTCACTCCACTTTGCTTTCCAGACTTCCAGAATGAGGTTTGGACTCTGGCAGATGCCAGTGTGGTAGATTCCAGCGCTGTACCGACCCTGCTCAGGTTTCCTCTTGCTGGGAGAGAGACTTCAGGAGTCTCCACCCTCTCTTGATTCACAAAAACACAGTATTTCTCATTTTACTTCACTGACCCACATACATCCTTTCACTGCCTAAGCCCATTTCCCCCCATTGCAAACCAGATCTTATCACCTCGCTATCAACATGCATATAATCTATGAATAAATTATTGAAATGTGAACCTAAGAAGATGAAGAACTCAAAGAAACCACGCATGTTGCACCCAGACTGCCCGGTAACATTACTTTGCTTTCTGGCCGGCGGTTCAGCGCTGGGTGGGGCCTGCCTGAGGTGGTGGAAATCATATAAACAGCGTTTCAAACTGACAGGAATCACTGGAAAGAAGGCGCTTACACCCTAATGAACCTGACAACGATAAAAGTTGATTAACTTGTCTCTGTTAATGAACAGACTGCTGGTCTATCTATGATCAAAAAACATGCCAGAGGGAAAATGGGAACACATTTACTTATTGGAATAACTAAGAAATTACAGAGACAATTAAAAAAAAAACTATATTCAGACATAAAATACAAATGAATGTTTTTAAATGTAGGCTATTCTTGGGACAGATGCATATTTATTTTTTATAAAGTTACTTTTTGTGCCTAAATAACACATAAACAGTGTGTGTGGAATCAAATATCTGACATACCAACAACAACAACTGGAAAATATACTTTTCCACAACAGTACAGACATGCCACCGGCTCTGTGAGGCTGTACAATGATGCTCATTTTGGGCTGAATGCTATCATCTAACACGCTAACATGGTATGGATTAGCATGTATCGTGCAAACAGTGCAAATTAGCTGTGTTTTGCTGACATTTACTGGGTATCAGCAAACACAGTGAGCTGAGGCTGATGGAAATGGCTTTGACCTGTTAATTGTGTTTGATTTGAAAGGTCAGATTCTAACAACTCATCCACAGGGGAACATGAATGCTTATGACAAACTTAATGACAATCCATCCAACAGCTGTTGAGGCATTTCACTCAAAACCTGCTGGTGGTGCCAAAGAGGAAAAAAAATCACAGCATCACCAAAATCAATAGGATTCATCATCTGGGAAGCATGAATGTCGGCACAACATTTTATGGCAGCCCATTCAATGTTTGTTTTAATAATTCAGTCTGGACTAAAGTGATGGACCATAACTGACTGACCTTTACTGATAAAGGTGAAGGTGTTAAAGCATATTGTTTTCTATTTCATTTGTAGAAAATCCCTAAATAAACACCAGTTAGTTTGAAGTTGTTCCAGAGCTTTGGTTTGAAGTCTGTTTTCCAGCAGCTGTCCCCAGGTTTTCTGATTTCTATATTTTTAATAGAATAAAATCAAAGTAAATTCTGATTAATTACATTTTTGAACTGCTCCTTTGAACTGGCCTCACTGTCATCACCCTACATAAATCATTAAAACCCATTAATTATACATTGGAAAAGTAATGGACCAACTCCGAAGCCTTTCATCTTGAGTATATAAGTATAATTACTGCTGCTCTAACCAGCATGTCATCTACACACTGTGGCATCAGCATTATTTGAGACCAGGACTAAACTGTACTTCATCATAAAAAAAATGTGCAGGTCTACATCAGGCATTCCCAAAACTTTGGAGTCATTAAACGTGACTCTTTCATCTCTTCTCCTTTCTTCTTTTCTCTCCCTCTTTGACACACAGAGACATTATTCCTCATATCAAAGCGTTTTATTGAACCATGGCAGCTAGCTGAAGCCACAAAGCCTCGCTGTCTGACCTCCTCTTGAACCAGTCAGATGTATAGAGCCATTTTTCATCTCTCACTCTTTGTCTCAAGTAAGGTGTTAAAAACAGAAATAAAAGGGTAGAACCAAGAGGTCTCACATTCAGCTCATCATATTGACAAGAGGAGATAAAACTGCCTTGTTTTCCTGCAGCAGAAACCAGATAGTCTTTCACAAGCAGAGTCTGGGTGTCCAACAAGAGATGCAGTGAATGAAGCATCAGATCAAATCAAAGTTTGTGCGCTCGTGTTCATCTGCTTTTTGTGTGAAGCTGTCAGTCAGACCGAGGAGGACGTGAGAAAGCTATATGTCGGCCTGTCAGCGCACTAGTGTTGCAGGTACTAGCCTGAGCCCTGAAGGCAACATTACCTCGAATACTGATGTTCCTCAGGTTGTCGGAGGAGTTGTCTACACATCCTGCCCTGCGGTGCTGCAGTCGGCCTTGCCTGTTGAATTAAAATCTCATTTGTTTTTGTTCTCTTTGCACAATCTGATGTTCTTTTCATGCTTATGTTTGATATATGGAATGTCCTGAACATCAGGACTTCCTTAAAACCAAAAAGCACCATTGGTCCCCATAGAAATAAAACAGAAACCACAGAAATGTTGCAGCAGGTTTTGCCTTGTGTCTCGTATCTTCAAATGAAGTGCTGCACATTGACAGATTATACATGCTAGTTATCATTTACAAGAACATTGTACGGCTAACTTATTTTAGTGTATTTTCCAAAGACATGTTTGGTACATCACATCCAGACTTGTACTTCAAAGGCACATTTTTTTGTTACAGTCACTCACAAACTTGGGTCAATTTAGTGTTAGAGCTGGAATGTTTTGTCTTTTTCTTGTTAGGAAGCCATTGGTTTCCATTTGTTCCATGACAGTGAGGAAATCCATTTGTTGAGATGTGACTAAAGAAATCTGAAACACCACAGCATACACTGGAAAACACATCTGTAGTTTAAAGTCCATGACCTGCATTAAAATTAATAACATCACAAAAATATAATGATAAATAGTAATGTAAAGTTTACAAAATAAATTTCAGCACAAAAAACTGTATAGCCCTAAGGTTAATCCTATGTTTAATTATAACTCTCTTCTCAAAAATACACAAGAAAATACAATATTTAGACCCAAAAAAGGATATTGTGATGTCTAATGCTACTTAGACAGGAGTCACACCTTTCTATTATCAAATGGTCGCTTGGTTCAGACAGGAATGTGCTGCCCTAAACGGTTCTGAATTAGAGTTTATATGCATATCAACTAACAACTATCAACTAAGTCACCTCCACTCCCACTCCTGTCATAGTATGCAGTGTAAAACTAAGGTTCAGTTATACACTGACAGTAAATTACAGTGCTTTAAATAATGCAGCGCTCATATAAGCTTTTGTCCATCCCCTCACTAAACAGCTTTTTTTAAATCTGTCTTTTTCATTTCTAAGTATATAGTTGTCAGTGCAGCATGTCATCAAAACATTTTTTAATAAAAAAAATTTCTTCAGTTTTGCCAAGCAAATATAACTCTGCCCTCTTTAGGTTTTCTTCTTGCATAAGCTTGGAATTGATTGTATTATGTTTTACAATATCATGTAAACAGAGCTATAAAGCTGTTAAAAAACATCATGCCTGACATGAGGAATAGCAGTGTGGCAGAAATAAACACATCTGATTCTTCCTGTTGTGATGTAGACATAAGACAGTGCTAACAGTGGACAGATGTGAGGACAGACAGATTCCAAGAGACACACACTCAGTCAGCCTTACAGTCTGCTTTCTCTTCATAAACTCCTCCTGCTGTGTTACTGATGTGGACCAAATAACTCTGTTTGTCTCTGGCTGTTTTCTGATGTGTCACATTTATAAATGGACCCTGCTCAGCAGGGGTTCAACAGGTTTTTGCTGCCATCTTTTGGCAAAAGTGTAGAAGTTTTTGAGCAGCAGATGTTGACAAATAATGTATATTGTGCTAACTGCCACAAAAAAATACCAGAAAAAGATGATGGAGACTCCCCGGTGGATAAACATAAGAGAATACTCTTGCTTGAGAGTGTGTTTTTGGTTTTTACCGAGGGATAATTCCTCAAGTGAAAGCTAAATTGTGTTTTTTAAATGAAACATAATCATTGGATTATAAGAAGAAGAAGAATTCCTTTATTGATCCCTCAATGAGGGAAATTACATTTTTTCACTCTGTTAGTATATATTTTTCAGTTGCACATTACACACACAAGTTATGAAACAAACACATGCATTAGAGGAGAGGTGTCAGAGTGAGGGGGCTGCCCCTTATCCAGGCGCCCCGAGCAGTTGGGGGTTCGGTGCCTTGCTCAAGGGCACCTCGGCAGTGCCCAGGAGGAGTAACTGGCACCTCTCCAGCTACCAGTCCACTCTCCACATTTTGGTCCAACCTGGACTTGAACTGGCGACCCTCCGATTCCCAGCCCAAGTCACTACAGACTGAGCTACTGCCGCCCCAAAATAATAATTACATAATTACTCATGTATTTATGTAAAAGCAAGTTATTTTGCATGGGACTGCATTGGAATGCATTATTTGATGGATTCATATGATGATTATTAATTGTTTGATTTTTAAAAATTCTGAGACTAGAGAAAATTACCCAGCCCAAAGTGACATACCTGTAAATGTTGTTTTGTCTAATCAATGGTACAAAAATATTTTAAAAATACAAGAATATTCAAATAAATATAAATTGTTAAAATTATGAAAAGTGGCACACCCTCACATTTGGGAAGCTGGAAGTTCGAAGAAACGATTATCAACATAGTTGTTAGTTAGTTTTCTGCTGATTATTGGTCTTATCAACCAATTTGTAGAGTGATGAGTCAATAAAGGTGTAAATTAAACGTAGAAGAGTGAACGCACAATGTTCCTCTCTCAACTGGAGTGGAGTAGAAATGTAAGGCGGCATGAGATGAAAATACTCAAGTAAAGTCCAAGCACGTGGGCATTTCCCACCTGTAAGCCAAACAGCCAGGAAAAACTGTTAGAGCATCCCAAAGCAATCACATGAGAGTGTGTAATGAAAAAAAGTCTACACTCTATAATAAATTATATTCCCGATCTGAGTTTGTGTGAATTCAAACTTTATTCTCGTCATGATAAGATAATTTCTTTCTGTATCACAAGTAATTGTGCAAAAAGACTTTATCTCAAGAAAACAAATGAACAAATGTCATCACAGAAAGGAAGGTGGAATAAACTGAGATGAGCCATGCAAATGCGAGTATCTCATTTCCATGTTGCTCATAATACAGGACCCTCATTTCCAAACAACATTAGGCAGATCCCATATATCTCTTTGTTTTATGCTCCTACATTATGATCAGCTGCAGCCATTTTTAAAGGCTCATGGAATCTGATAACAACTCCAGCAACAACAGTGCTGCTCTCACTCATATTGTTCAAGTGCAGCAGTACAATGGTTGCCCAGGGACATTATTTGCATATTGTCAAGGGGTGTGTGAATAGGGCTTAGGAGAATGAGAGACTGTATCAGCTGCAAAGAAAAGCAATGGTCTGTGACCAAATGCTTGATCTCCTATGCATATGTTATCTGAGATTGAGGGGTTTTGTTGTCATATAAATGCAAATGGGAAGCTGGAATGCAGGGATATCATGTGCAATTATGGTTTAAATAGGAATTTCACTGAATCTAATCCACTTTAGTGTTCTGTTAAATATGATGTGCAGTGGACAGTATCATACAAACCCCACACAGTGGTTTGATTTTGAGGCAGCATGTAACCTGTGATGGTGATAGACATCACAAAGATTTAGAGGGCCACAGATTTCTTAGGCTGGGTCGTATTATTTGGCTGGTGGATAGTGTTGATGATAGATTGTATCTGCTGCTCTGTCTCTGCTACAGGAAACTGAATGCCTGACGAGTGCCTGTAATGAATCAAAAGAGCCACTGAGTGGCACAATTAAACAGTTTTATTTTACTGAAAGCCATTTTTGTGCAAAAGTAGGAAGTTTTAATTACTGAATGAAGGTAAGGGGATTTGTGGCTGAGAGCTGCATGGGGTTAACAGTTTTATTTTATTTCATTTTATTTTATTGATTTAAAAGGTACCATGATGCGTATAAATGTCACATTAGATACACCATACAAAATTATAGAGATCCATGAGCAGAAATGGAATAAAATTTGAATAAGTATGGTTTAATTAGTCCTGAAACTAAGCATTGTGGTGTTTTCATATCTACATAGACACACACTGCAAAAACACATGCTAAATGCTCCCTGGGACATTTCCCTCTTGGCAGGTTAAAATGTGATAAAGAAAAAAAAACACATTTTTAAGTGTTCTCTTCAGTGGTGAGATTTCAGTGAGTGGTGATTTCAGTCTAAAGTAAATGGAGCTGCATACAGACATGATGCTGGATCAGCAGCATCTTATTTGTTGATGATGGAGAGAAGTATACAGTCAGTTCTGTCACGTGCCATTGATTTGTTTACATATTTTTTTATTTTAATGATTGTAGTAGTTATTTTTGTAATTTAAAGTGGCTATTTCTTCTAAATGTATATTTTTTAAGGTTGACTTATACAGTGCTCAAGTGTATAGTTTTAGATTTTGATGATGAAGAAAACGAGTAAGACAAGTGGAATTTCTTTGATTTGTTTACATATTGCTCTGTATGTCTTGAATGTTTGGATTTGTATAATTCTCTAAGTGCACTACTGTAAATGTTCTTGACAAATATAAGCTCTTTACATGCTTACCCCTTGTTCCTTTCCTTTGATGTGAAAAGTTGCACTTTTGATAAGTCTTTGTTTGTATTTTTTAAATTTAATAAACACTGTTACACTTTTTTGAAACTATTTCAGCTGGTTTAGGACTATCAGTGCTTTTCTGAACATATTCAACACTTTCAAAAAAAATACTGCGATAATACTGAAAACCGTGATAATTTTGGTCACAATAACCGTGAGCTTAAATTTTCATACTGTGACACCCCTAGTGAGAACTCGCTGCCTTTTTTCTTTTTGTCCCTGCCCTTCAAAAAGACTATTAACGGCACTGCTCTGGAGGGCCTCTGAGCCAGGTGAACAGTGTTACCTCATTTTTGCACTCAGGTGCTCACTTTACAGCTGTCCTGGATAAAGGAGGACTGAGCAGAGAGTTGGTTGCAATCTGCAAACACTCCACTAGGTGCTGCCAAATCATACACATTGAACCCTTTTTGTCCTATTTGCACAAAGCAAAACTTAGATGGTCTCCAACTTACAGATCAGTTCATTGCTCATAAGGAAGGCCTGACTTCATCTCATGGACAGTATGTCAGTGACATCTGCTCAACTGAAGCATTGATGCTCTCACTGTAGTGAAACCTGAACCACACTCATCAGTGGACATGCTACAGAGTCATCTGTAAGAAGGGTTTTGTTGTACATTACAGAGTGCAGCCTAATCTCTAATGACTAATCACATGTATAACTTCAGCTGAATCAACATCCCAAAGCAATGTAGACCAAGAACTCTGATTGTTACATGATACCAAATAACCATCTCGCATGTGGCACAACGCTCTGTGCTACTAGCCTTTTTCTCAAACAGCATGACCTCAACTCAATATCCTGTCTGCTATCAATGACAACATGCAGGCATGTTAACAACAGGAAATTTGCTCTCAAAGGGATTGACCAGCAGCCATTTATAGTGAGTCATGACTCATAGGTAAGTCATGACGCTGGTGCCTCAGTCCAACAAGCTTGTGTGTTATGAACCAGCCGTAGTAAGAACACTGGGTTTATCTCTGTGATTGTCATTTCATCTGATGAGTCACACCTTGAAACTGGAGATGATATTTTCTCTGCAGTGAAACAACAATTAAGGTCACAAGTGACTATAAAAGGGACGAGAGTGGAGCTACCTGTGCTCTGAGTCATGTGTTTGTGTTTGATCCCCACGCGTGTGTTCATAGTATCAGGGTGAAGTCGTATCAGCAGAGTCACACAGCACTGATGAGCAACACACATGACTCTGCTGTACCAGTCTGTTACAGGAAGACGCTCATACTGACCTATTTCCCTTTGCGAGTCACAGTAAACACAGTGGGTTGTCAGCGCAATCCTTTTTTTCCTGGCTTTTTTTCCCTATGATGTCTACAATATAGAAAAGGCATGGAATATTTAACTGGCAACAGCACAAGCAAATAAGCTGGTCTTACATACTCTACATACTGTATGTCCATCTCCAGACAGACAGCCATAGCAGTTTGTTATTCATTCAAGAATTGTTTTCCCTGGACCCTGAACTGCATGCACAGCACAGTACCAGCCAGACTTCATGCACATTGTTGGTAACAATTCAGTATTCAAAGATATTATGTCTTTATTATCTTGTCATGTCAGTACAGAATATACTTCTTGCCTGCAAGTATATGTCTGTCTGCTAAGTTTGGTTTAGCTTTTTCAGCTCATGCATTTGTAATCAGAGTTTTGTGTGTGTGTGGGGGGGTCTGCCTTATGTCCACATTGGGGGTCACACACTCCACTTAATTCCAGTTGATTGGGGACGGCATGTGCAACTGGGGACAAAATCCATGTCCCCAACTGTTCAAACCTTGATTTTGGGTCAGTGGTTAGGGTTAGGATTAGGTTGAGGTTAGGGGCTGAGAAAATTGCAGCCCCCTCCAGGTGGAGGGAACAGGGATGCACGGTCCTCAGACCGAGGAGCTGGAGGCCCCCACTGACCTTGTTGCCTTTGTTTCACTTTGTTATCTATTAATAATTGTCTTTTATTTGTCCTTTATTTGGTCTTGTCTTAGTCTTTCTTGGTGTTTGCTGTTGTTTTGCTTTTGTCTCCTCACTGTGTTTGGGGTTAGGGTTAGGGTTGGGTTGAGGTCAGGGTTAGGGTTAGGGTAAGTTTTTAGGAAATCAAAGTTTGTCCCTAAAGGTAAAAATGCATAAATAGCCCAAAATTGACTTAAACCGACATGTGTGTGTGTGTGTGTGTGTGTGTGTGTGTGTGTGTGTGTGTGTGTGTGTGTGTGTGTGTGTGTGTGTATGTCATACAAATCAAAATAATCAAAATATCGCTCCAGGATGAGATGACTTTTTCAAACCCAGTTGCTTAAATTTAGTAAATGTTGGTAGTTGTATCACGAACAAAATATGTTGCCTACCACCAAAATTCAAGCTTGGAACTAGCAAAACTTCCCCAGTTGATATGTGGCCTTTTATGTAATAGAAGGACTACCACAAGATAAAACTACAAATTCACTATAAAGCTTCCTCCAGAACAAAGGAAGATAGACAGGATATGAAATCCTCTCATATCCAAATGTGTTTTTTTTTTTTTAACAAAATCAACCTTTATGTGTGGTTTGCATTTATACAGGCGGCCACAGAGGATTTTACTAAGTGACAGGCAATTACACTGAGAGAAAAAATAGCTGTCTTCCTGTTATTCATACAACAGCGAGTTGCGCAACAGCCTAAAGTTTCAAAACCTTGGTCACAGGGGACTTATGAACACAAGTGTTTCCTCTGCTGAAGTGGCTCATCTGATGTAAACAATGGTCACAAATATACACACACCTTTAGAGGAATATGCTTGTATTTATGTGAAAAAGGGGTGTTTGTGAGGGGAGTGCATACAAAAGGAGAAGAGAGAGAACGGAAGACAAAGCGTCATTTACAGATTACTGAAGTCAGAAAGGAGGGGTGTGTGTGTGTGTGTGTGTCGTCTGCCTTATGTCCACATTGGGGTCACACACTTGACTTAAGAACAGTTGATTGGTGACGACATGTGCAATTGGGGACAAAATCCATGTCCCCAATTGTTCAAACCTTGATTTTAGGTCAGTGGTTAGGGTTAGGGCGAGGTTAGGGTTAGGGTTGGGATTTGTTTTTGTAGTTAGGTTTAAGGTAATTTTTTAAGAAATCCAAGTTCCCCAAAGGGGGAGTAAAATGCCTAAATGCCCCAAAAGTGACTTATGTAAATGTGTGTGTGTGTGTGTGTGTGTGTGTGTGTGTGTGTGTCAAGCCTCTGGTACACCATGTGCTCGCTGGAGGAGCTGTCAGGAACTGTTGAGCGATTGATGGCGTTCTCAAAGAGAAACAGTGTCATGTTATTGCCAAGGAGATCAGTGAAGACAAACACACAAACACACACACACACACACACAGACTGATACTCTGATGCTGAGCTTGACTTTAAACTGTTAAGAATTTTTTTGTTGCTAAGGAACAAGAGAGAAAATTGTGACAGACACATCTGTGGCTCTATATTTACAAACTTGGCACATTTTTCCATAACATTTCTTGATCATGTCATAAACCATTTAGCAACATCCTGGGTTCGATTTTGACTTTGAGACCTCAGCTGCCCTCCTCTCTCTCTCTCGCTGTTGCAGCTGTAACACTAAATGCTGCATACATATTTATGCATCAGTAATAATAATCCAATCATATATCATATCCAATCGCATTTTGTACATTTGGTTGATCATACTTAGTTTTACAAAAGATTTGAAGTAAGATTTTAATGAATGGAATATACTTGCATTTTTATTGTGGTGTTGCCAGTTTAGCTTGAGAAAAGGATATTAATATGTCTTCAGATGCTGCCAAATAGGGAATTTTATTCCTTAACTTATAATCCAGAATCAAAAAAGTAAATAATCAATACACTTTATTCATATAATAACTCTTTATTAAAGCATAATTTTAATTTCTTCTTTATTTCGGTCAAACATTGGTCATCCATCCAGACACCCACACTTTCTATTCTTTCTGACCCTTCTACTCCTCTGGGAAGCCAGCTGACACACACACACACACACACACACACACACACACACACAGGACCAAGTCCCCTGAGGTCGAAACCAGCACAATGTCATTATCAACCATCGGACTGCACGTGGTCATTGCCCATTCAGTCTTGCTGACGTTCCTTTTGTGCTCAGTAATTCTTCTCTTAGAAGACCCCCCCGTCCATCCATTCCTAACCCCGTCTACTGCGGCCCATCTGTAATCCCATCCCCCATCCTGCACCCCCATATCCGCCCTGTCTCAGCCTGCACTTCTCCAAAACAAACCAGCTGTCTTGGCCGGTCGTGTCCCCGGGGGGCGTAAACAGGTGCTGAGAGGCCGCAGGGCCTTAGTATGTGACGCATGGCAGCATGCTCCTCTGGACTTCTCCTCCAGCCTGCCAACACACCGCAGAGGAGAGAGCACCGTGTTTTACAGCTGCACACTAGATCGTTGTCACAGATGAGGAGCTGTTGATGGCTAATAGCACAAAACCACTACACATAAAACCTCACTGTGACAGTATAAGCTTATACTGATTTAAAAACTCATAACTCCTTAATGGAGTTATTCTATGTTCATTGTGTCCTGTATGACATTCTGAATACATGATTGTGAATCTACTCATTAGACATCTTTTTGGCTGTAGGCATGAAGGAGGAACCTTGACATGCCTTTAGCAGGAATAAAAATATACATGACTGTGTAACCAAAATAGATAAAAGCAAAGGGGTCTGTCCTGCTGAGCCTGAAGCCAGTGGTATTTTTAGCACAAACGGCTCACTGTGCACACAGAGGTCGACTGCTGGACGCAGGTCAATGCGCCTGTGCGCACAAACCAAAATGATAACCACAGGTCGACGCTACTATTCTTGTATGAGTGTGAAAAATCAATGGAGGCAATGATTAAAAGTTTACATTTCTTAAAAGATAAATCATGTGAACACTGACAACACAGTTTAGTTGAGAGTGAATGAGTAGACTTTTTTAATCCATATTTTCCTACATTTTGCTGTATGTAAGTTATTCTGCCTTTACCTTGGCTGGCTCTGATGCCTTTTGTTACGCTATACTTTAAAAATTGGAATTGGTCAATAGAAACTCATCAGCTTCTTTGTGCAGAGCATTCACAACTTTTACAACTCTTTCAAGCCCTTGCAAAGAAGGCACCCAAGTTTAAAAAGAGAAGCCGCTTTTAAACGCAGAGAAGTCTTTTCTTTTGAAGCTCGGAGAACAAAGGCAGCCTCACACCCTAAACTGTTCGACTATCACTCTCTCTGTAGTGAGCTCAGCTGTGTTACACACTATTGTACATCTGGCACTTTGACTCCTTGACACTGTGTGTGTGTGTGTGTGTGTGTGTGTGAGGGAGGGGGTGTATGCATATGTCAGGCTTGTGGTTTTTAGGGGTTGAGCCACCCGGCAAACCAAACTGCCACCTTGTTGAGTATGCACCCTCTTTTCATATCTGTAACAAGCTGAGGCAAGTTGGTGGCTCAGCTTGTGCATGTGTGCATGACTTGTATCCCCTTCCACCTCACAGCAGCTCCAGAGTTATTTACTCATGGAAACAAACAACCCACTAGCACTTACTGGAATATTGTGTTGGAGATACCGAATTTTAAACCCAACAAGGGTTGTATTTGTACTATGAACACACAGGAATGTGCTCCTATGCAAAAGCAGTTACGTGACTGGTTGTTAGATAATTAAGAGTGTATGGAGTTCCAAAAATAAAACGAGCGTGTTTAAACTTTATTACCCTGTGGTGGGAAACAAGGAGGTAAGGACATTCTTCTCTTTGGACTATAATTATATGTAACAGAGATGAACTGAAACAGATAGATGATTTCATCTGGGGAGTTTTTAAAATGATTCAGAAAGAACAAATAAAGTATATGTCTGTGTAAAAACATATTGCACCATTCATTCTTTTTTTCAGACAAAAAAACACCAGGAGAAGAAAAACTTTAAATAAAATTGAATGCAGTGCAGTCACATTCAATTAACTGTTTTGTTTGAAATTACATAACTAAATCAAATGATCTGGCATGAGTGTGATTGTGACAGCTTATTCAGACACACACACACACACACACACACACACACACACACACACACACACAGTTTGGGCAGCAGTGAAAAGGCAGGAATTGTGCAATCTCAGCAGCACATTTGGCCAGCTGCAGGTCTGCTGTGCAGTCTGGGTCCTGAATGGTGACTCTCAGCAGCAGCTCCTGCATTTGCATTTGATGCAGACTTCTTGCAGACTTTAGTCGGGGGACCCAACACCGCGGATGACTCTGAACTTAACAAAACTTTGCTGATCGGAGGTTAGAGCAGCATCGAACAATACCCACGAACAAAGCACCTCCACTTCGGTGTTTGAACATTGTTCGACCTGGAGACGTAGCCTGGGTGTGACTCGTGCAGGGTGTATTTAAAATAGCTCCGTCTTAAAAGCAGTACAGACGGAACTATCTTTCGAGGCGGAGTGGCACTAAGTCCACAGCGCAGCAGACTGCCGGTGCACAGTTCACTGCTGAGCTCCAGACACACAGAGCGCTCCAACCGCAGGCTTAAACTCTGAGGTGCGACTCAGCTGCGACTAATAAACAACAACAGTTTGTCTTTAGATAAACAACGCTTTCAGTTGCACTGTTGTGGACCGTTTGAAGAGCATTTCCACGTCTTTTTGTCCAAACCGCCGGGACTTCTAGACACTGGAAGGACTTAAACTGAACTCAAGATGTCAATTTTGCCTTTCACTCCCCCCATTGTCAAAAGACTTTTGGGCTGGAAGAAGGGAGAGCAGAACGGCCAGGAGGAGAAGTGGTGTGAAAAGGCGGTGAAAAGTCTGGTGAAGAAGCTGAAGAAGACTGGACAACTGGACGAACTGGAAAAAGCCATCACGACCCAGAATATCAACACTAAATGCATCACCATACCGAGGTAAGCGGAGTGTGAGCTGCTGTGTTGATGGTGACCGTGGAGTCAGCATCCTAGCTAGCTGAGGGGGACACTTTCAGTTTAGTTACTGTAATGTTGTCCTAGTCTCTAGCTAACTGTAGCACGGTCACCTTAACGTACACATGCCCTCACTTCACTGATAAGTTGACATTTCCACTTCGGGCATTGCGTCAAATCCCCCTAACTCCTGCTTTCCTTTGCAGCTGATGGCACAGCAACACGGTGGCTAACTGTGGTCCATCTGGACAGCTAGCAAATCATCAGTTCACAGTTAGCTGCCATGCCATCATATGTACACTCTTACTTTGAGTGAATCTTTTAGCACTTTGTTGTGATTAGAGGGTCATTTAGCTGCAATCATGCTGTTGAATAAGGGGATATAGTGTATGTTCACTAGCCACATGCAATGCAAAAGCATAAATGGAGTCCAAGTTATATAACTTGGCCTTAATCTGGGACGCTTTCTAGCGCTGAGGGTTTGTGTTGGTGCGTAGGCGAGTTTGAGCAGCTGGGCTCCTGTGTCTCCATGCAATGCATCATCCACACAGCCATTTATCATCCATCAGCACATCGTTTTAATGAAATAATCAACTCTAGCCCTCAGTATCACATCTCTGCTAGTAGTTTCAGGCATTCAGGTCAGTTAGAAGCAGTCACTTTCTTCTCTTGGTGAAAGCCTGTTTCAGGTGAGATGCAGAAACACAGAAAGTCTGAGTGCCTAAACATCACATTTATAGGAGTAATGTGGAATTTGAGGTTAAACCTGTTTTAACATTCTATGTTTACAGTTCTGAACAGGACAGCACCTGTTACATGCACTGATTTACGCACCTAACTCTATTTTGTCCACACCATGTACATTTTGATTCAGCATTTAGTCATTACATAGATATGTAATGATCAACAGATCAACAGAGGGTGAATTGGAAATAATTTAATTTATTAAAATATAATTTATAATTAATTAATTTAATTTGTATTTCAATTAATCGTTTAGATTAAGTTTCAATACTAAACACTCCTTCCAGCCTTTCAAATGTGAGATTCAGGTGTTTTACACTGTGGCATATGATAGTAAACTAAATATATTGTTGTTTTAGATGAAAGTCATTGAAATACCTGCTTAGATTGTATGGACTGCGTAAAAGGAATTTTAACACTTGTCAATACCAGACAATTAGTCAACTAATCTGGGAAATAATTGGCAGATGAATCAGTAATTAAAACAATCATTAGTTGCAGCTCTTAATTAGTGTCATCTCAATGATAGGACCGACCACTGACTGTGGTACAAATTCAACAACTCCATAATTTCCAGTGTTCATATAGTAATAATAAAGTTTAATCAACAGCTCTCTATAAACATGTCAGTAAAAAGTGAACATTATAATCTTTATGACATTTGGGTTAATTTCAGGATTGTTATAAGAATTAGACTACATCAGGTGCAGCTCATAAACTGGCAACAGAGTGTAAAATCACAGCTAGATTTTTAGTCTGTACTGTTTTTTCAAGTTGTAAGTAAAAATAAATAATGGCCTCAATGTTTTGCTTATGTACATAAAATCTCATTTGCGTGTGTGGGCAATTTAGATTTAATAGCATACTGTGTGTCAGATGAAACTGAACCCAGCCCGCAGGCACTCCCACGTTCTTTATTGCCACAAGTGTGCATATCACAGCTTGCACAGGCCTGGGCCAGCATTCAGAGTTAAGCCTACCCGGAAAGTTAAATAATGTTTGTCATGATCCAGGTTTCATATTTCCCACCACTAATGCAGAGGGGAAGAGAGGGAGTGCATTAAGATGACCCCAGATCAGAGCTGGCTGTCAGTGTGGGCTAACAGTGTCCCTGGAGAGCTGCTGTTTCTATTAATTCCCCTACAGTCCTGGCTCGCTGACAGCAGCTGCCAGCATGTTTGGGCCTGTCCATGAGGAGGTCAGCTCCTATCTCTCTGACACATGTACTCTCTAATGAGGCTCATCGCTACCCCTCTTGATGACAGTTTGCTGTGATGCTGAGTGCTGAAGGAAGCAGGCACTGTGCATTCAGTTGTGGCATCCGGTGGTGGATTAGCAGATCAAGTGTCTGTTGGGAAACATTGATTTACTCATCCAAGCTGATATCACATCTTAGAGGGCTAAATACCAGGAGCTGATTTTGACATTGCAAGCCTAATGTCCAGTTGCGTCAAACAAAGTTATGGTTACAGGTTTTGTCCAAAGCAGCTTCTTCCTGTAAGTTCTGTCTGTCAACTCTGTCATGTTGCTAAGTGGTAAAAATTAGATGTTTCAAAAATTTGGGAAAAAAATGCTTTTTCAGAATGTAAACGTGCGTTGTGTGCAAGATGGCATTTAAAACTTCCTCTGGTTAGGAGCCATGGTATCACAGCTTGGTGAGTTTGGTCCAGACAGTTGTTTTTGGGTGTTGGTGGTGTGTGGGTGGTTATCGTGTGTGTGTGTGTGTGTGTGTGTGTGTGTGTGTGTGTGTGTGTGTGTGTGTGTGTGTGTGTATACGTCCTACATGTTTACTCTGGAGATAAAGCCTGCAACCCATGAAAAAAACATTAGTCACAGTCACTTTGATTGAAATTCCCATTTGAAGTCAGAGACAAAAGGCCTTTACAGTGTATCGGGCTTTGCCTATGACTTGGGCAGGGCTATTTCTTTACTTTTAGGTCACTATGGTTTTTCACAATGAGCTGTTTTCACTTTTTGCAGAAGCAGTAAGCAAAGTGAATGCCGGAGCTCCTGTCCAAATTTAAACGTTAGTCATTCAACAACAAGCAATTGTGGCATTGTGGCATTGACCTACCCCCACTCCCTCTTTTTCTCCCTCTTTCTCCTTTGAAAGTCGTCTCCTCCTATGAGCTGTAAACGTGAGTTGGTCACAAACATTGGTGTGTAAAATGCGTCAAGCCATTAAAGTCTCCTATCATAGAGGGGTGAATGTGAAGTGTGATAGCCTGCACAGCTTCAACGTGAAAGGATGACTAACAAATGACTTCACCCCTGTTGTGTAAGGAGACTCTCAGTGCATTTAGACCTGTGGGTTGGTAAATGTCTCATATATTGTAGCTGCCCAGTAACTTAATATTCCAGAGCCCTCCAGTAGCTGTAGGAATTATGACTCTTGTATATCTCTCTAAGTAGAAAATATCCACACAGTCAGGGGCAGAGGGAGGTCAGGTTGGTCGGTTGGGTGAACAAAACCTCAGACTTTGACACAAGAGGCTATTTGGTTCCCGTTTTCTACTGATTCTCATTGCTGGTTTCTTTTAGAGATGGTTGGGATCGTTCCCTGACAAGATGTTGGCGAACCCTTACTTATTTTAACTTTAACCACTAGGCTATTTCCTTAACGTTAACCAAAAAATTATACAACCATTACCTTTCTCTTAACCCTTTGGTTTTATTCAACCAACAGTCCAGACCCAAAGATTCTCATTTGGCATAAAAGAAATATAAATAAAGAATAACAATTTCTTGTATAGTATAAGTTTATATATGTTTCGGTACTTACACTACCAGTCAAAAGTTTGGATTCACATTCTCATTCAATGGTTTTCCTTTATTTTTACTACTTTCTACATTGTGGATACATACTGAAGACATCAGCTCTATGAAGCAAGATGTAAAGAATTACGTAGCAAAGAAAAAAAATGTTAAATAACTCTGTGAAGCTCATCCAGAGAAGGCCATTAAATGAGGAGGGGTGTCCAAACTTTTGACTGGTAGTGTAAATTATGCAGACTAATCAGGAGCAACTCAAGCAGTGTTCTGCAAATGCTGCACCTTGATCATGAACATCATGTTGAAGTGGCAGAGACCTTTACATGCTACACTATTTTTGTAACGTTCAAGTCAACAAGTTAATGAATGGAGGCCAAACAATCATTAACAGAAAGATAAACATGTTAACATTGCAGACAGTGATTGAAGAGTTAAAAGGAACTTGCAGAGCAGCAACATGATGCAGCATTAAAGCAGCAGTTTAGTGGGGGACCACTGGTGGTGTATGAAAAGAAGCGATTCAAGTTGTGTGTTGCTTGTATTTGTGTGTCTTATGTCTTTTCACAGAGCCTGGGGGAGTGGATTCCTCACTTCTACCATCCTTAACTTAGTCTGGGATTTGGCTCAGTGCTGTGGAGCGCTTGTCTCGTCCACACTCATCCCCCCCAGCAGCAAGACTTCAGTCTGATTCACACTGCTGCATGTCAGGGCAGGAGGGATGGAGGGAAGGAATCCCAAGCACAGGAATAAAAGATGGCATGAAACAAGAAAGACAGGGCATAGAAAGAAGTCTAACTGAGAGATACTGCATCCATGAGCGAGAGCAGGACAGAGAGATCAGCCCTCTTTTCACATCAGGGCTCATTAACTTTTTTTTAGACACTTGCCATGTTTCATATTTTGTGGCGAGTCTGAAGGCTGCATGCATTTCTTGGTGTGGGCGGCAAATTATTGTTTAAGTTATGAGATTTGATCTAAGGCACTCTGAGAAACATATCCTCTTACTCTATATTCTGTTTTAAATTGCTTATAAAATCTAAACTTGAAAAGGCCTGACAAATAAGCTACTAAAACACAGAGAAGTTTCTCTCCATTCTCAGACAATGAAATCAAGACCAGGTGGAAGTGGCATGTTAAGTTTAACATTTCAAGCTACTTATCACAAACTGGAATTAAGAAGGAAAAAATCCCCCCAGCCCAGCTTATTGTTTCTTTTTTTCTAGTACTGCTTATGCTTTGAAGCAATGCCTTTACAGGTGCCACTAAGTTCAGAGCTGCTAGACTAAACTCTGCGAGGAGGCCAAGCTCACACACATTTTGTGACTCTGGAAGGAGACCCCACTGGCCGTGGGATGTTGCTGATGATTTGGTGACAAGTTTTAGACCATTCTGAAATGAAATGTATTGAAAGAAGTGTCTCTTAGTTGTCCTCAGTGAAACTGTCACATCGTCTCTCCCCAGTCGTACTTGGTCGATGCAAGTGTG
This sequence comes from Synanceia verrucosa, assembly GCA_029721515.1. Taxonomy (NCBI): domain Eukaryota; kingdom Metazoa; phylum Chordata; class Actinopteri; order Perciformes; family Synanceiidae; genus Synanceia; species Synanceia verrucosa. The sequence continues at coordinate 23,889,340 of CM056549.1, forward strand.
TGTCAGCCAGATTCATGCTGTAGAGTCAAGGGCCCTGAGAGATGGACTAAATGAGAGAAAGTATGTAAGAGATAAAGGGAAATACAGAGGGATGAAGGGGAGTTGGGGATTCCCAGTGTTGTGTCTGGTGGTGGGGGGGCAAGATTTAATGAGGGAGGATGACACATAAATTAAAGACAGAAGAAGACTGAATAAAACGAGTGAAAGCGATAGAGATGAGAAATCTGAGAGGATGAGAACGAGAAAGAGAAAGGTAAACCAGAAAGCCAAAGGATTAGGCGAAGGAAGAGAAGGAGACAGAATAGTTGGCAAGAAGCAACGTGTTGGATTATCAAGCTTATCAGAGGGAGACTGGTTATTGAGGTTGGCCTGCAAAAAAAGAAACACGCTAATAGCTGAGATAAAACTGGTTTGTTTTCCAGCTAGACAGCACTTCAGCATCAAAAGAAGTGTGTCTGGATGACAGACTGCGCGCACATACACACACACACAGCAGCTATTGTGTCATGTAGCTTCATACACCATCTGCTTGAATGATGCACATACTGTACATATAGTACACACAGTATGCACGGCCAGTCTTAAGCATCCTATGTCATTTAGCATAGTAGAGGTCTGTTACACTCTTTCTTCATCAGTGCATGTTGTTTTGTCTTGTGTCGTGTGAATCAGTTAGTCATCACATTTGACGCATGCTGTTTTTTCTTACTGTGGTTTAAGTTGGTAGAATAATGTTGCAAATGAAATGCTGAAACAACAAATTCATTCTTGTCAATGACAGTGTGTTGTTTTTTGATAAAGTGTATGCAGTTTTGTTTTTTTAAGTACTGGTTCAAGAACCGAGGCACTGGTATTGGCTAAAACCCAACCGATACCCAACCCTAGTATATATATATGTATGTACTGTGTGTGTGTGTGTGTTTGTGTGTGTGTACACCTGTACAGTACTTACCCTTACTTACCCATTGGCTTTTAAATTCAGCTAAAGTTTTTTTTAACAAACAATAAAGACGATAAAGGTTACTACTATGACGACTGTGATGACTACTATCATTCAGAAATATTTATGACCTGTTCTGCTCATTGGGCTGCTACAAAAGTAAACATGACTCTATTAAACTTTTGTCCATTTAAAAGCAAAGACAGGCAAAGTGCTGATAAAAAAATAAAGTATAATTTTTTGTAAACAAAGAACATTAAAAATACCAGCAATAAAATCAAACAACAAAACAACCCCAAAGCTATGGAGCTTCCTCAAAAATAAACTTACATTTTGTGTACAGTGTTCTGTAGTGTACAGAAGCTGCATCCTTCAGGTGTCCAACATGCCTCCAGTGTTGAGTAAGACACTGAAAAATATTCACCAGTACTAGTTACTACTTACTTAATTCAAAAACTAACTCTGTTAATTTGTTGATTACTTACACCAAAAAGTAATGTGTTACTATTAAAAGTTATGATTTAATTTCTGACTTGGAGCTTGGAAATTCCTACATTCCTATACGACCTGAACATGAACAACGGAGACATGTCCACCGTCCATAGAGACATCTAAGAGCAAGAATGAAACAATCTGAATTCATCAATCAGGAAATCATTTACCAATGATTATATATATATATATATATATGTATACGTATATATACGTATACATATATATATATATGCATACGTATATATATATACGTATGCATATATATATATATATATATATATATATATATATATATATATATATATATATATATATAAAAAGTCTACCTTTTTACACCACATACACTCACACTCACACACACACACACACACACACACTTACTTTGGTAGCTTTCATGTCAAGTATTGCACCTGAGTCATCCGAGACAGCATTGTTCGACGTGATAGAAGCTGGGTCACAGAGAGTTTATGTGTGTTGTTTGTCTGCGTGAGGCTGGCTGCTCTAACGATGGTAATAAGTTACCCTCAACAGTCAGGTTCAGGAATTCTGTCATTGTTTGATTTGCTTGACGGAAAATGGATACTGCTGTCTGCCGCACTAAGTGTGTGTGTGTGTGTGTGTGTGTGTGTGTGTGTGTGTGATTTTGTGGTGTTCACCTTGGCTGTAACCAAAGAGTTTTAACCTATAAACTGAATGAGTCAATGCCGGGTGATAATTTAACTACATTGGTTACCGTTTAATGTAGTGATGGTATCATAACATTGTGATATTATGACAGTCTTATTGCTGCACTCTATGTATAGTGTTTAAATGAGTAACAGTTATTTGAAAGGATTTACAGTAATTTAAATCCTTGAATCACATTAGTTGAACTCCATGAACTGCCATGTAATTTCTGCATTCAGGCCGCTTAGTAATCTGAAATGGATTTCATCATACATGTTGTATCTGTGTGTGTGTGTGTGTGTGTGTGTGTGTGTGTGTGTGTGTGGGGTTAGTCAGCTCAGAGGAATGCTCTTTCTGCCTGTCGGGGCCTTGAGGAGGGCGTTGGCTGCTGTTTGGTTTTTGGCTAGCTCCGGGGTGGAGGGGTTAGACAGACAGCTCTGCCTTGACTTGGCCTTCTCACTATCTGCGGGGGAGTGCCCATGCACAGCATAGAAACACACACTTACATGTTCACCAGACAACAAGCCTGTCTTTGTGCTACACTGGCCACCGCCGCTGTTGCCGCTGCTGCTGCTGCTACTGCTGCTGCTGTTGCTGCTGTTGCAGCTACAGCAGGGGTGCTGGACTAGATAGTCATAGTACATGGTTCACAGGGTGATTACTTCTAAGCCATGAGAACAGCTGAACGTCCTAAAATACAGAAAGAGATCAATAAATGGCTGAGAACTTTGGAAGTGGTTGGATGCTGCAGGATAAACAGTTTAGGGACGTCGTCTGTAGGGATGTTAACCTGTAACCATTTGACCGATGGTTGACCGAATCAATGTTAACTGGGCAAAGTTGTTAGTTGTCGGGTAAAAAAATGTGACTTCACAGCTCATGATTCATGTGCTCACACTATATGGCCCAATGCTCTGATGAGACCTGACTGCTCAGACTAAACCTCCATACACAGCAAGTCGGACTCTTTTATTGGTCCGTAGGTGCGGCGGAAACAGCACTGCAACTACGGACCAATAAAAGAGTCCGACTTGAGTCGCAGCTTGAAAATGTGCCACTGTCAGAAATGTGATGTAAAAATAATTAAAACAGGATTAATGTCACTGCAGCAGCATTAGGAGCCCGTCATTTGTGTTTGGTGCATTCACTTGTATGTGAATGTTGGAATTTCTATGTTCTTAGTCAGAATTTAAATCAGAACACCCTTGAAGTTGGATCTCCACCTCGGAAAGTCGGATTAATCTCACCAACCAGACAAAGAATTCCTGCTATCTGCTACATGTTTCGTTGTGCTCAAAGTTCTGACTTCCAGTGAACACACCATAAGGCAAACTCGCACTCCGAGTCTGTTCCTGTCATCATCAGACCATTGTCTAGTATGTCTACCATGATAAGGCCCAAATTACACAAAAGTTGCTCTGTCCATTATTAAGGCACACAGTGAGTTAGACCTGCCTTAGCCGGTGCGTCTTTTACGCATTCTGAAAGTGCCTGTATTATCCATTGGTATTATCGTGTTGCCGTCTATTAGGCAATAGTCCACATAAAATGGGCTTGGATTTGGAAATTCTACATTTCAGGATCATCAATGGTAACAGGTAGCGTAATGATGTCTTGCTTTATCATTATTAGCACTGCCGTCTCCTCAGACAAAACAAGTTGCGTCTCTTCGGAGCTGTCATTTTGATGAATGAGCCACGGCAATGTTTCAAACGAGCTTCTAACATCAGCCTAACGCCTTTAATTTCCGTGCTATCACCACCCAAACAATTTCAAAACTATGGAGCCAGTTGTCCATTGTCCTTAAAAGCTCCTCTGTGTCACATTTGCAGGACTCCATGTTTTGCACTGTAGGGGATTTAAAAATAAGTGACGGCGCCGGGGCAGGGTGGCCGAGAGGTAAGAAAGAGTTATGAAACTGCAGGCGGCAGGCACGGCTCAAAATGTATGTACTTCATTCTCCCAAAGTGCCAACTTATAGGTTGTGAATGTGTTAGCCCATGTTAATTCTTTAATAATTGTCATTAGAAGTGTTATTTATTCTTTAGTTCTTGTATTTATGCCCATGTTTAGACATTTGAGAACTTTGGCTTCTTAAATGACAAAAACTGGGAAAAAAGCACCAGGATTGAAAACCTGCAAACAGACCTTGTCATTTGTGTACTCTAACTATCTCCCAGTGCATTTTGGGATATGCTTCAGGCCCCAGTTTAACACTTATTTTAGTCTTTTTAACATCTGAGCTCACATAGTTATTATAATAATTATTTCAGATTTCTAACCATCACCTTATTAATTCATCAATCTGTGGGACTGACGACAGGGTTAGTTTGTAGCTGAAGTTACTGAGCAAACAACCTTTAAGTTGCTGGAATAGTAGATAATCAAGCATGCAAATGTATGTAAAATAACAAATGTGACAAAATTTGAACTTAAAAGTGAAAAAAAACTAAACTAAATTTAAGTAGGGCTGGGTATCATTCAGAGTTTTGTGATACGATGCCAAATTAGATACGTGTTTCGATACCAGTTCTAGAACAGTACTTTTTTTGATAATCAATAACTTATTTTTGTATAATTTTGGCTTTAATTATGGTCATCATCAATATATATATTATATTAATGTTCTATGTTGGGTTGGTGAGAATGGTCCAACTTTCTGAGTTGGAGATGTGACTTTTGATTTAAATTCTGATTTGGAGCTTGGAAATTCTGACATTCTTGTACAGCTGAAACCACCATTAAGCTAAACACAAACGCTGGGCTCCCAAAGCTGCTGCATTTAGAGATGCACCGATCCAATACCGGGATCGGATATCGGCTCCGATATTGACGAATTAGCTGGATCGGATGTCTGAAGGATGACAGGACAATCCGGCATACCGATCCAGTCACTTCAATTCTATGTTTGCAATGCCGGTTACATCATCACGCAGAGTAGAGCTGTGCAATTCATCTAATTTTGCAAACCCGCTCCCCCCACAGTCCCACTGCCCACTGTGATCACGGCAATCCCTCTCCCCTCCACTACCCCCCAACAATCACCACAACCCCGCTGATCGCTCCTAGTCCTCTTTCATAAAATGTGCACAAATTGGTGACACAGTGTTTGGCTTTGTAACATGATGTTGTTGAATAAAATCAAGCCAACAGAGCAGTGTAAACAATTATGGACGGTACTACATAAGAGGGGTGTGTCTGCTATAAGTGCTTACTATTGAAATTGAACACCGATTGTTTATGCAATGTTTCTGGCTTTTATGACTATGTATTGTGTTTATATATTAAATTTAATCATGAGAAGTACTGTAAAAAATTAAAAATAATACGAAAAAATACAACCACACAGAGCATGCACAGCAGCTAGTGATAAGCAAACACAGAGCAACATGCTATATTTTAAATTACATTTTAAAATATCTGTTTGCAGTGCACTTTACATGGAAGTGTTGTTTATTTCTTTTTGCTGCTAATGTACACTTTGGTATTTGTTAATAAATAAATTAAGTTCTATACATTTGTATCTGTGTTAATTTGTTACCTTTTTTTTAACAAGGCTAAATGTTTATGTCAAGCCTGATGCCTTCGCTCACATGGCAAGGTATACGGTTCATTCATTCATGAGCAAACATTAACTTCACCGGACTCGTTGATGCTCTGTGTGACCTGACCATGGAGAAAAATGTTTTCAGTTATTCATCATTTTGATGCGAAAAGAGGGAGACAGGCTGTTCAGCTCATTGACTATTAGCAGTAAAGGTAATGCTTTCCAGTCCTCCGTTGTGTCCCCAGTTTCTTTGAGTCCAGACTGTTTCTTGTCATCTGGTCTGGCTGGTCGTCTGTCTGCTGGTTTCTTATTTCACATCCTTCATCCTGTGATATCACCTGTGGGTTACACTCAGACCAGCTTCTCTCTCACACTCACATGCTGATCTTGCTTCTCGTCCTTCAACCCCTCCTCCTCCTTTTGTATGAAAAAGAGATGATGGCTTTTCCAGAGAGAGTGGGAGGTGTGTGTGTGTGTGTGTGTGTGTGTGAGTGTGTGTGTGAGAGAGAGAGTTGCATTACTGCAGGAATGCAACTCACAAGCCAAGATTTGTGCTCTTTTCTTTGTGCATTTTTCTTTTGTGATCGACATGCTATGATGAAATATTTGTCTGAACCCCAAAAAATATGAATATGGAAGAAAAAACATTTTTTGATTCTTGAGAAAATGCCTTTGAAGCTCAGAGTACTGAACCTGCCCATGTGATGATACAAGATCTCTTTCACCCCATCTGTCTCACTTTTCTTCCTGAGGTCTGCAACTAATATTTACACATTAGTCTTTCGCTTGTTCTCTCAATGAATCATTTGATCTGTAAAATATGTTAGATATTCAGTTTAATATCACATCCAAGTTGAGATAAATAAAAAAGATTTTGAATTTTGATTTGAATGAATGTCTTCAACAAATCTTTTCTGTTCTTTTTAAGCTACTCTTTGAGATTCTGGAGAAAATTGTTGTTTTTGCTTGAAAAATGACTGAAATGATGGTCAATAATTTTTACTTCTTATTGTTTAATACCAATGTTTACAAATCACAGAGTAATCTGTTGTAATAGCAGAAGAGGTATTAATTTCTCTGCTGACTCCTGGCTCAAGCAGACCCAAATGCCACAAGACAAGTTCAAGTACAATTTTGCTGTACTGATAATAATCTCTTTCTGGTTGTGTTACTAAAAGGAAAAGGTGTTTTTTTTTGTTTTTTTTTTTTCTTGCATTATTGTGATGGGCTGCCTTTTGTTTAAGTGTTCACTCACCTGGATTAGCCAGAAATTCATGCATCCCGGGGTTGATTATCACTCAGTGATATTTGATACGTGTGTCCTGTGTGAAAAGGGGATAGCAGCAGTAAAACCAGAGGATGTAGTTTGAGGTGAAAATTAATTCACCAGCAAGCCGTGTGTCGTGTTTCAAAACAAAAACATTATTGCAGCCCCCTCTCCAGAAGTGGAGAATGATTTGTGTCTTCATGTGTTGTTGTTATTGGAAGGCCACAGCCCGTTGCTAAATATCACTTGACTGCAGCCCTACTGGTCACGAATAGAGCTGTGCGATATTACGATATATATCGTAGTGCGGTATAAAAATGTCTAATGTACGATATAAGCCTCAGTTGTTTACATCACAATTTTAATATGTAGCTAATTGGCTAGCTCTGTTGCTATGCCAGTATTAAGGTTACTCTGGTTGTGGTTTAGATACTCCGTGTAAAGAACAACTCAACGTCAGAATGACCGCTGGATAATCCAAATATATCATGAGAGTTCAAAACATGTTCATTGTATGAAGCATCGACACAATGGTATGAAGGCTAATGTAACCGCAGCAATGCTGCTGCTTTGTGATACCATTTTTACGTCACCCGCAAGGACTCGTTTGCTTGCGGCAGGAGTAAACAGAGGTAAAGCAGCATGGAGGATGTGTGTGAATGATTCCTGCGGTAAGTTATTAGCGCTCAAAATACATTGTTATTGCCAGCCAAACTGCGCAGTAAAAGCACAGCACAAACATAGCCGGACTTCTCTCAAAGTAAGCCTTCATAATAAAAGCATATTGGGGATAAAACACCGATTACACCACAGAGAAGGCGAGAGTGCAATGGAAAGCGAAAATAAAACTACCAGTAATGTTACATCAGAAAAAATACCATATTGTATGTATATCGTTATCGGGATATAAAATTGGCAAAATTGGGATATAGAATTTTGTCCATATCTCACAGCTCTAGTCATGGCCTCGACAGACTGGCCACAGACTTTATGAAAGGCACAAAGGCCATTTCAGCCCAACTTCCCTACACTCCCACCCTTACTCCTCACTCTGGGATGGAGGCAGGGTGGCTGGGATAGCGGGACAGACGGAGGAGATGGACGGGGGGGTTTTAGGGGCCCAGTCACAGACACTTTGAGCTGCCCTGAGCTGTTGAGACAATCTGCCAGTCCTATTGTCCAGCAGCACCGTCCTTTCTTTATCCATCATCCACTTTGTCCTCCCCCCTCTGGCCTCTCACAGCACAGATTGTGACTGGAGGAGCTGATGTTTGCATGCACTCGTAGGTGTCCAAAACAATTGCGTTTAATTTCTGGATTAAGCATGAGAGCCTAGCAGTCTGATGACCAACACTGGTAGACAAGAAATAACAGTAGACTCCAAACAGATCCTCACAGTGTTTGCCGGCCTCTTCAGCGTGCTTAGACGTATTTGAGCTTGACACTTTGCAGAGATTTGCAAAAAGTCTGTGTCAAAAGGGGGAGAGGTTGTGTGTGTGTGTGTGTGTGAGTGTGTGTGTGCGTGTGTGTTCGTTCAGCACTGCTCGGACCATGCCTGCATAAACACACACACACAGTGTATATGTATGTGTCTCACATGCCTCAGAGTGTTTGTTTTGCCCCCTCCCTCCCCAGCTCAGTGAAGCTCAATCTGCTGTCTGAGTCTTTATGAGTCAGCCAAACACACACTAGCAAAATGTGTGTGGCTACGCCTCTTCATAATCCTTCACATCCGTGTGTCCTCTCTATTTTCCATTCAAACACAGATGATTACAAAATGTGTGATCCCTGGGAAGTAGTTATTTTACATCACTCTCACTCATACCTTTGTGTGTGTGTGGGTGTGTGGGTGTGTGTGTGTCTGTGTGTGTGTGCATGTGTGTGCATGCACAGATAATCAGAGCTGGCTGGGCGTAAATGTCAAGTTCTTCAGCTTTAGGTCATAAAACACGATGTTGACACAATTTCCCCTGTGGCAAAGAATCTATACCAATTTGTCCCTTTTCTCTTCATACATCAAGTTCACCCTGACTGTCCCTTGACAGAGAAATGTCAGTGCTTTGGCTCTTGAAAGAGACTCAAGATGACAATAGCATGTTTTACCTTGTATATTGTCTCTACTGAAGGTTATCAAGTCATCTTTTTGTATGAACTACTTCTAAAAGAGAAATCAATTAAGAGATTAGTTTGTCAATCTACAGGAAATAACAAAGTAAAACTGTCAAACATATGTTTCCAGCTTCTCCATTGTGAGTATTAGTTCCTGTTCTCTCTTTTCTATCACCTTCTCTATAAACTGGATATGATAAGGTTTTGGACTAAGAAGCTGTAATGGGTCTTCTTGACAGTTTGATCGGTGGGACATCTTCAGCTGCAAATTATACACAATTATTTTGAATCGTCTGTATGCAGTCAGCTATTCTTTTGTCAATGATGAATTTTCAGTGAGAGTTTAGACTTGGTCAACAAATCAATCTGTGATCTGTGTTGGTGGAGCTGAGAGTTTAAAACTGCTGGCCTGGATTCTTGGAGGACATTAGATCCCACCCATGTCCACCCACGACACAGCTGAATACTCTGAGCTCCAAAATCATTTTCAAGTGTTTTGTCGGATCTGAGTTTGGCTGTTTAGACAGTGCTGCTGGCTTTTCCTCTAAATAAACAGGCTGAGGCTTGATGGTGGTTCAGGAGTGGTGTTTACTGCTTTTTTCCATTAAAGTAAATTTACCACCATAAATGTCTTCAATAAAGTGAGTCACTCAGATTGACGAGGGTTTAGTGTGTGTTTGGACCTGCCTGTGTCATGTGCACAGTGCTTTGACTGTTGCTGTAGTTTTTATCTTTCTGTAGGTAAACAATTGTATGTAATGAAAGTACTATATAATGTAGAGGACTTCAATGGTTGGTTATAGCTTCTGAAATGTGAAGACACAATTTAAATTATTGTAAAAATTGGCTACACTGAATGTTTTGACAAGGAAGGAAAGGCACTGCACGTTTGGTTACACGCAGTGTGTTTTCTCATTGTGTTTTTCTCCCTTGTTCTTGGATACTTCTGGCTCCTCTGTTGTGTAGTATGGAGCATGTACAGTTCGGCCAGACTCACACCATTCCTGAGCTCCTTCTTTAAAAACACTGACTGGAAGCGGTTTGACAGAGAGTACTGTTGGACACCAAATAGCCGGTAATGCCACTGCAGTTTGTGCATGTCTGTCTTAGCCCACTTAGAGTCTCGTCCCACTGAACACCCACTCAGCAGCAGGGACCTAACATACCACTGACATCAGATCAACACTGCCTGACCACTGAACCATCTACAGTAATGTGTGTCAGCTCTAAAGGAGTATGAGAACACCTTAAATTAACCCCTCTAACTATCAGTTTAACTGAAAGACAATTGACAAAGTGTTGATAAACATGAACATTATTAGCTTTACAAAGATTGTATATAATGCAGGGTGTGTATTTGATTACATAATAACCCGAGGTGTTTATATACACTACCGCTCAAAAGTTTGGGATCACTTGCAAACAATTGTATCCATTTCACAAACAATTAAAATGAATCAGATTTTTAAAGAATGATGTACATTTTTGCATAGAGGCCTATCATCAGCATCTGTCAGTCCTCTCAATCAGTCTCCTGGTATGGCTGCTAATCCAAGTGAATCATTTAATAAGGCTAATTGATTATTAGAAAACCCTTTCGCAATTGTGATGCACAACTAAAAACTGTTGTACTAATAAGGAAGCATGGCATTTTTCAGGTTAGTTTAGTATTTGAAGCATCAGCAGTTGTTTGTTTGTTTACAGGCTCAAAATGGCCAGAAAGAAAGATCTTTCTTTAGAGACCCGTCAGGCTATTGGTGTCCTTAGAAAAGACGGCTATTCAATGCGAGAAATTGCAAGGAAACTTAAGATTTCTTACCATGCTGTTAACTACTCCCTTCAGAGAGCAGCACAAACTGGCTCTAACAAGGACAGAAAAAGGAGTGTGAGGCCCCGTTGTACAACTGTGCGAGAAGACAAATATCTGAGAGTGTGTAGTTTAAGACAAAGACACCTCACTGGCCCTCAACTGGCAGCTGTCCTAAATAGTACCCATCAAACACCAGTGGCAGCATCAGCAGTGAAGAGGAGACTTCAGGATGCTGGACTTCATGGCAGAATTGCCAAGAAAAAGCCATATCTCAGACTGGCCAATAAAAAGAAAAGACTGAGATGGGTAAAAGAGCACAGACATTGGACACTGGAAGACTGGAAGAAGGTGTTGTGGACAAACGAGTCCAAGTTTGAGGTCTGCGGATCACGCAGAAGAACATTTGAGAGACGCAGAACATATGAAAAGATGCAAGAACAGTGGTTAATACCATCAGTCAAGCATGGTGGAGGCAGCGTGATGGTCTGGGGATGCTTTGGACGTGGTAAAATAGGAGATTTGTGCAGAGTGGAAGGGCCCTTGAGGAAGGAAAGCTATCACAAGATTTTGCAACGCTATGCCATACCCTGTGGACGGCACTTGATTGGGGCCAATTTCATCCTCCAACAGGATAATGACCCTAAACACACCTCCAAAATGTGTCAGCAATATTTAAAGAATAAGCAGTCAGCCAGAATTCTGATTGTAATGGAGTGGCTGGCACAGTCTCCTGATCTGAACCTATTGAGCTGTTGTAGGAGCAGCTTGACCGTACGGTACGGAGGAAGACTCCATCAAGCCAATCCATCTTATGGGAGATGCTCCAGGAAGCATGGGGTGAAATCTCATCAGATTATCTTGACAAATTGACAGCTAGAATGCCTGCCAGTCTGCCAGGTCTGCCAGGCTGTAATTGCTGCAAAAGGTGTTTTTTTTTTGATGAAGGCAAAGTTTGAAGAACATATTCATCATGTCCATTAACATCATTATTTCTAACTCTGACAGTGTCAGCATGTCCTGTTCATTTGCTATAGTTCCTATTCAGACTAATTTCATGTGTGTTTCTATGGAAAACAAGAAAATTTCAAAGTGATCCCAAACTTTTGACTGGTAGTGTATCTGCTTATCGTAAGCAGCCAAATCTCTCAGCATTGTTGAATGTTTTCTCTCAGCAGCAGCATGGCGAGCCGTCACTGTTGTTTGTCCTTGATTTCAAAAACCTGAATCTTGAGAGGTCTTTGATCAGACACTGTTATCATGAGACATTAATTAAATTGGGTAACCATGATATCATTAATGTATTCTTAATATTAATATTACTGCATTGCTCACTTCCCTTTTTGATGTGTCAGCGGTGATAACTTGTGTGATGTTGCTGTGGCTCATTCTGAGGGAATACCATTTACTGAAGACAAGCTCTGACAGAGACTGTACAACACAAAAGAGAAAAAATGAGCAAGGCACCATTTGTGTTTCTTTATTATTCTATTATTATAACATTTGATGTTCCAGTAGGCCATTTTGGATGCAGATTTGTGATGTGGGTATTCACACACCAGCTTTCACTTCCAGGCTTTCAGAGTGTATGTTTCAGCTTTCCTCCTGTAACTGAATGCTCCTGAATGCTCATAAAGTACTCAGACACCATTTGCAAATTCAAGACACCCTCCCACCAACACACACACACACACACACACACACACACACACACCAGCCCATTTTAATGTACAGAGGCAGTGAATGAAAGCCTTTGCCATGAAAAATTAAAACACCATTCTCTGCTTGCTGACTGTACAATGGCTGACCCAGATGGGGCAGTGCTGAGCTTTCAGTATTTGAAAACTACTCAACCTTGTTTTTATTTGTGGACTGACATTGTCCCTCTAAAGGGCATTAGCTTGTGCCTTTGACCTTTGCTTTGTATTTGTATGTGAGAGCAAGTGGGCTCTCAGACAGAGATAGCGGGACATATGTGGTCGTTGTCTCTTGCATAAGATGATGAGTGTGTTTTTGGGTCATTGTGCTCAGAGATTACAGGCAGCATGCCCATTATCACAATCCACAGTGTCAAACTACTGCTCATTACTATGTGGCAGCCTAAAGCACCATCCTGCCAGCAGTGTTGTATACTAGACGAGTACAGATGTTATACAACACAATGAGATGCCTGTTATGCATGCTGAGATCTCATTGCTGCTTGTTTATTATTAGACATCACCTCATACCCAGAGCACACAAAGCTGGGACCCTCATCAGTAGGAGGCAGCATCAGAGCCAAGATAACAGAAGTGAACCTGGTGGTCAGTAAGATCAGAACCGTCCATGACTGTGAAAGAAAGGGTTGCATCCAATTGACTTTATTATTATTATTGTGTTTTGATCAGATGGCTGTAACAACCAATTGAAACAGAGTTGCCATATCTAAAACTGTTCTAAATATCTTTAAAATGAGACACACAATACATTTCAAAGTATGTATAGCATACAGTTTAAGATACAGAGAAATGTAAATAGTAAATCTGGTAAATTCATCATCAAATAAACGTGATAGAAAGAAGCCTCAATAAATGAAGACAGGGACAATAGAATTAAGAAAGTAAAACAAAAGTTTTCTTTTGAAAGTGTGACATCTGCTTCTTCCCCTCCTCCTGCCTGCAGGTCTCTGGATGGCCGTCTGCAGGTCTCCCACAGAAAGGGTTTGCCCCACGTCATCTACTGCCGTCTGTGGCGCTGGCCTGACCTGCAGTCCCACCATGAGCTGCGGGCGGTGGAGCTGTGCGAGTACGCCTTCCACACCAAGAAGGATGAAGTGTGTGTCAACCCTTACCACTACCAGAGAGTGGAGACGCCAGGTACGAGAGCTAGGAGCATTTTTATCTCTTCATCAGAGTTTTTCCCTCGGAGTTCAAAGGCTGACGTGTGACAGTTTTGTGTCCAGATTTATTTCCCTTTGCTGCTGCCCTGTTCTAGGGAATGATCTGCCTTTTATCCAAGACACACTTTTATGGACTTGTTTTTAACTAGAAGGCTTATCTAGTATTTGTCCTGTGATTTACTGCACAAAACCTGACCTGTTTTATTGTTTTAGTGAGTATGTCATTGTTTGGTTATTGAGTTGCGTTGCATTACATTTTTGATTTTATTGCCCAGACATGAAACCAGCGTCTATTGCTCTGTTCTAAGGACCTACTTATTGTGTGTTTATATTTTGTCCTGTGTGTCCATTAACAGTACTCCCACCAGTGCTGGTGCCCAGACACACAGAAATCCCCAGTGAGTTCCCACCTCTGGATGACTACAGCCATTCAATCCCAGAAAACACCAACTTCCCTGCTGGCATCGAGCCCCAGAGCAACTATATACCAGGTACAACATCATTCACGGGCGTTAATCAAGCAGTTAGTCAGATTTAATTTTTTCATTGTGATTTTGACTTCCAATCAAAAAAAAAAAGATCATTGTGCCACATTCTGTTTTGTGCTACAAATCCAGCACACCACACCTGTTTTCATTATGTTACTAATTGGAATTTATTAAAATTATTTAAAATGCTGAATATACAGTATCTTTAGGAGCTTGAAGTAGGTTGTGGCAGTGAACTATGACATATTTTATCTCATTTATTAACTTGTTTTTACATCACAACAGAGGTGATTTATTTTATTTAGTTGTTTTGTGTTTAATATTGATTTATTTGTATATCATCTGTTTTAATTATATGCTACATTGTATGTTTTGCTCATCTATTTTTTTTTACGTATTGGTGGGTCAGAAACGCCACCACCAGGCTACCTCAGTGAGGATGGAGAGACCAGCGATCACCAGATGACCCACAGCATGGACACAAGCTCCCCAAACCTGTCACCTAACCCTGTTTCTCCCACACACAGCAACTTAGGTAAGCTGTGTTTGTGTGTTGTGTTGTTGTGTGTGTAAATGTGGACTTATCTGTCTGTCTGGCTTCACTTAGAGACAAATGTTTCTGTAGCATTTCTTCCCAGTGGGAAGTCAATGTTTGATTTATCTCAGTTTTTGTAAGAGGAAACCAGGTGATGAAAGAAGCCTTTGTCTTCCCTGTTGAACAGACCAAGACACCATTCAGCCCACACTAACTTGTCCCACAATGACAATATCCTACATTTATTCTATCAGGATGGAAAAACGCCAGGGGGCTTGGCTGGAAAGCCTCTGATGAAATAACATAATCACGCCAGTTTCATTTGGCAGTGTCGTTCAGCTCTATTCTGCACTTCAAAGTCAAGGACAAAATGTTGAGGTTGTCAGAGTGGCCATGTTGAGGGGAAAAAGAGCAAATTACCAGAACCAGTTGAAGTTACTGAAAACTGTCATGGATAAGCCTGTAATTTGAACATTTTGGCTCCAGCGTCTCACCAGCGAGGGTTGAGTTTCCACATTTCATCTGGTTAAAGCTTCTGGGAAGCAGCATATGGGTTTGACATTTTGTGACGCAAGCTCAGCCAAATGTTTTCGTTGGTGTTACCCCCCCCCCCCCCCCGACATCCTCAGCCCCTTTTCTCCCCACATTATGCCTCTTCTTTGCTTTGCTTTGGTTGCTCTTCATTTCTATTTTCTGGCCATTGCTCCTCTGCTTTGCACCTACATCTTATCCTGTCAACCTTGACTCCACCTGTAATATTTCAAGCATTGATTTTCATATTGATCTGCACATTCCCGTTCATTCACAGCAACCCTATTATCTACAGCATTGTACTCCATTCACGAGTCTGAAAGCAAACTGTATCTTTGTGCGTCTCTCTGTGTCAGACCTTCAACCAGTGACATACTGTGAGCCGGCCTTCTGGTGCTCTATTTCCTACTATGAGTTGAACCAACGGGTAGGAGAGACCTTCCACGCCTCACAGCCCTCGCTGACAGTGGATGGTTTCACGGACCCCTCCAACTCAGAGCGTTTCTGCCTGGGCCTTTTGTCCAACGTCAACCGCAACGCAGCTGTGGAGTTAACACGCAGACATATTGGTACGACTCCATGTACATAATAATTGTTTTATAATCATAGGATGCTTCTTTTTTTGTACCAGTTTCAAATAAGACATTACATTTGTAATTACTGCTCATGTTTTCATTATGGCACTTTATCTGAGCAGTTTGTTCTGTCTCTGTTTTCTTCAAGGCCGTGGTGTGCGGCTGTATTACATTGGAGGAGAGGTGTTTGCAGAGTGTCTCAGTGACAGCGCCATCTTTGTCCAGAGCCCCAACTGTAACCAACGCTATGGCTGGCACCCTGCCACCGTCTGCAAGATCCCTCCAGGTGTGTGTCAAGCTAGCAGAGATGCCTTTTCCTGTTACGTTCAGTCCATGAAGTTGTTGTGTTGCTAACTTTCACAGATGAGTGTAGTCCTTGGGCAGTAATAAACTTCTGGAGACAATTTAAGCACTTTGAATGTTTGTGGCAAAACACTGACGACATTGAAGGACCTCATGTGGTAGCAAAGCTGGGATTAATTTAAATTAGTGTCCGTTAATTCCTTGAAATGGATGATTCAGGAGAGATTTATTAATCAGCATGACTGAATCACGGAGGATGTGTTAACATTTTTGCAGTTTAAGTCACTTTCATCACAAGTCAGAATTGATTGCAATTAAAAATAATTATTCAGCACTTGTGTTACATTGTTGGGCAGTAAAAAAAAAACAGTATTAAAAGTAGTCTATTGAGTTCTTTGTTCAATGGGTAAGTAATGGAGACTTATCAGGTTCCAGCTCCCTCTGGAGCCACACAAGGTTTTATACCGCATAAAGTTCCTATTAAAGCCAAACCTAATCAAAAGCTGTCCCCAGTCTCATTCACATGTTTAAATACAGTAAAAGCAAAGTTATTGTGACCGGTCTGACCTTTCCCTTGTTCCCTCTAGGTTGTAACCTGAAGATCTTCAACAACCAGGAGTTTGCTGCCCTGCTGGCTCAGTCAGTCAACCAAGGCTTTGAGGCTGTGTACCAGCTCACCAGGATGTGCACCATCCGCATGAGCTTCGTCAAGGGCTGGGGAGCTGAGTACAGGTAAGCTGCCTTCACAGACCAGCTTTGGGTTACTGACTACCACTCACTCATAAACCGCAACCACCACAGAGCTCAACTGTTAAACAGTTGAGAAAACCCACAACCAACTTGTCGGCAGCATCGTGAGTGCTGTTGAGCAGAGATCAAGCCCTCATGTAAACACAGACAATATAAACAAACAGGCTGTGAATCACTTCCCACAATCCAGCCGCCCCCACTCTCAGGCATCTGCTCACACTCTGCTGAATCCGGTGTATGACGTCGCCGGCCCTCATCAATAGGAACAGGCCCAGGTTGGCACGGCAGATTATTTTTAAACAAACACACATGTGCCGTGTCAAAAAGAGATGTCAGACTTTCCCCACTTCCATCCCCTCCCTGTTTTCCACACAGTCTGACTCACTGATAGTAAGAAAGGAGGAGACAGAATAAAAGGGGAGCCACTGATTGTCTGACAGTCGGCAGTGTGCAGGAGGTTTCCTCATGGGGGAAACCTCAGTGCTGGGAGCGACGGCTCAGCAGTCCTGTCCTGACCATGCTGACATGTGGAGACAGTTAGAAACAGGACTCAGGTTACCAGACCAGACAGGCCTCCACCTCCACCCACACCTCACACTCTGTCTTTTCCCATGCTCACTGCTGCTTGTTTTTCAACTCTTTTGTCTCTGTTACCTGTTCTTTTCTAAACCACTAAAACAAATTATGAATGGATGAATGATAGATGTGGGACAAACTGATTGTTGCACGTCATTCATTCAGGCAGAAGCGCTAAAGTTTCTCATTTCATCTGGCTCACCAATGCATAAAATAGATGTAGAATAACATGTAGGATACATTTTGCCTGCTTTTGTTCTGGACATGAGGTTATGTTGTTAGTTTTATTAAACAATTCAAGTAGCTTCAAAACACAGGGTGTGGTTCATCACTTCACCTATTTAAATTTGTCAAATCAGTAGCTGAAATGACTGGTGGATGCTTTTTTTATAGCATGTACAAACTGTTTTTTTTAATACTGTGTCGACAAGGGTTTTTGGAGCTTATGTTAGCTAATGTCTTTAAGCAGACAGCATAAAGGCTGTCACTTGTTTCCATTCACGCATACATTGTATTACTTTTAACTGGCGTCGAGTTTTATTAATATAATCACAGACTATTTGAATAATCAATTAATTGGTTAATTCGTATTTGTTTTTTGTTTTTAATCCCAAATTCTCTGATTCCAACTTCTTAAATGTGAATATTTTCTGGTCAATCCTCTGTGACAGTGAACTGAGTCTCTTGGAGCTGTGGACAAAGACATCTGAGGCTTTAGAAAACACTGATCAACATTCTTCACCATATTCTGACATGTTATAGACCAAACAATGAAGTAATTTATAAAGAAAATAACCAGGACTGATCAGTTCCATTTTAAACACGTTTGCCCCTCCTCTCCTGTGTAAGTGTTTTTGTGTGAGGGCTGTAGGAGTCTGGGAGGTGCTGAAGCAGATCAAGAGGTTGGCTGTCGACAAAGGTTTTGTTTATGTTGCCTCTTCTGATGTTTTTATTTTTCAACAATCATGATAAATGGAAGATGTTTGTGGAGAAACCAGCCATCACTTTGAACAAAGCTTCCTATTTTCAGTTTCAGTATCCATCCATCTATTATCTACAGCTTATCCTCATAGGGTCGCGGGGGGCTGGAGCCTATCCCAGCTGTCTTAGGGTGAAAGGCAGGGTACACCCTGGACAAGTCACCACCTCATCACAGGACACATAGAGACAGACAACCACTCACACTCACATTCACACCTACGGTCAATTTAAATTAGCCAATTAACCTAATCCCCATGCATGTTTTTGGATGGTGGGAGGAAGCCGGAGTACCCGGAGAGAACCCACACAGACACGAGGAGAACATGCAAACTCCATACAGAAAGGTCCCGGGCCTGGGATTCGAACCCGGTACCTTCTTGCTGTGCTAACCACTACACCACCGTGCCGCCCCAGTTTCAGTATGTTACCCATAAACGAGAAGATGTCTTCTCTTCACTCACATTTCATGTGCACTCATCCAGCTGTTTGTGCTCTCACAGACCAGTTTCTTGCCCAGAAATTAAATAGGTCTCACTTTCATGACACTTTTTTGTTTTTTTCTCACGTGTTCAGCTCTGAACAGCTTTTCTGTTGTCTCTTTTTGCTCTCCTCGGCTCTCCCAGGCGACAGACGGTAACCAGCACCCCCTGCTGGATCGAGCTGCACCTGAACGGCCCCCTGCAGTGGCTGGACAAGGTGCTCACACAGATGGGCTCCCCCAGCATCCGCTGCTCCAGCGTCTCCTAGGGAAACCCTTTGTCCACCCACTTCCTGTTGGCGACTGGAAACACACAGACTGCATGCAGGCAAGAACGGCTAACAAAAGTAGGAAAAGACGGCGATCCCCCCATTCAGCCAATCCTCAATCTGTAACTGAGTCCTTGGTCCCCACCAGCTGTCAGTAGCACTTTTTATATACATGTTGTTTGTGGCAAAAGCGGACATGTGCATTAAAGCAGTACCATGTTAGTATGATCTCCACATTTTGTCCAGTTGTTTTGATGACAAAGTGCCAGAGAGGCTGTAGCAACGGGAGGAGTTTTTTTGTTTTGTTTGCTTCAATTAATTAATTTCTTTCCTTTTTTGTTTAAATTTATTTTTTCACGAGTCTTACATTTTTTTGTACAGATGTTTAAAGTGGATACAAAAAATGAACTTAATGTTTTTGAAGCATTAATACCAATTTTGTAAAGCATGTGTAAGATCAGGTTAAATGCATTTCACTTGACGGAGTTTTTATGCTTGGACATTTGATAGGTTGAAGACATTTACAAATGTGGCCCAGTGAGACGGATTGAAAATGAATAATAGAATGGAAATGTTCACCCGTCATTTGTAAACACTGTGTGAAGGAATATACTGTAAGCCAAGTATAAGCACATTTGGTTTTCATGCTGTCATGTGGATCCTCTGTTACTCTGACAAGGCAAAAAAAAAATTGAACAGGTGTTTGAGTGTCAGACAGGAACAAAAAAGAACTCAGTCATACTTGAGACTCTTCAAACCCATATATGAGAACTATACAGTCATCAAATATCATCAGGAGGATGATGCACTAAAATGTTGATATTCTAGTAAAACAACAGTGGCAAACGGTGGCATTCAGTGGCAGTTGTAGTTCACAGCTGCAGTAGTTCTTATAAAAAGGCTATATGAAATATATCCTACATTAATTTCAGGAAGCTTTGCCAGTTTGCAAAATACTTTTGCAGCATTGAATTGTGTAGTAGGTAGTGTTGTGATAGGCATTAATACAGAACTTGAAAACATCTCACATACTGTATCATTCTGCAATGTTTTAGTTAAATTATACATTGAGCACAAATGTAGATGGATGCTTGTGTGTGAACTGAGCACTCTGCAGAAGGCTGTGTACAAGGAGCAGGAAGATGCCTTTGCTTTTTTAATTTTCTCCCTCAGCAGTCCATAACATTGGTTTTATTTTTAGCCATCAGTGATAGTGACTTTTTGCACAACCAGGGCCGTAAAAAAACAACAGCTGAATTATGTACAGAAACCAGTGAAATGAACAGATGCATGAGACTGGAGACTTTAAAGTCTATTTTGCTACCAGTTATTTTTGTAGGACAGTATGGTGGTAACGTGTTGATGGCTTTGTCCGCTCCTCGTGTTTTTGCATGATATGACAGAAAAAACTGCTAGCAGGTCTGCGGATAGAAAGTATTTTTCTACCTGTGAAAATGAGGCAGTTTGAGGACAAAGCACAGCTTTTTACAAAGGGAAATGTTAAGACAGAGGCATGTAAATAACAATAGCTTCTCAAATGTCCCTGTTTTATTTTACTTTATCCTATGTACATGTCGTACATACACGTGTTATATTGTGACCGTTAACCTTTATAATGTTGATGGTTTTAGAAGCAGGAGAACAAAACAGAGGCTCAAAATGAAAAATAGGAAATGTGGAGAAAAGCTTTTGCTGAAAGAAAAGTCTCTTTTCCTTTTAAACACCCACTGTGGAGGAAGCGGATCGATTTCCCTCTGGCTCTATAACACTAGACAAAGACACAGTGGGTGAACACGGACAGTGTTTTCAATCCATTTACAGTACTTATTTACATTAACCCAGCTTTTGATGTTAGCACCAGCCCAGTGGTGCTAATGTTGGACTTTCTCTGGACCCAAGAGAACAGCAAAGCCATAAGATTATACCATTATAGTGGGTCGATTTTAGATCTCTGTGTGGGATTGTTTCAGAGACAGTAGCATCTACCACTCTGAGACAAGCCTCTAGTGTCAGTGAACACAGCAGTCCTGACCTGAGCGGTCAGTGTAATTACCCTGTAGGGAATGTTTTGCAAGCAAATTTGTCATTTTTATACACTTTTCAAGTTATAGTGCTTGTGCTTTTCCCTTTTGTTAAAATTCTTCACTGTAATCGTTATTATTAGTTGTGATTTATGTATTTGTGTTCTGACTTGGTCATTTTTAGATGATACCCTTTATTTTTCTCTGCCTATAAAAAGTTGATGTGATGCTTTATATTTTCTGTGTATTGTTGTCGTTGGCCTATGAATAAAATATATATATCTCATGGTGATAATGGGGCTGAGTAAAAAGTGAAGCTGGGTGTTACACATCATTCATGTCAGATCTACCACAGCTGAATTTCAGGTTATTTGTGTGATCCATTTGATTTTACAGATTAACATGCTTTGTTAGCATGACACTTCAGGGTTTTTGTTTTTTTTTACAGACCTCTCTGATGACACGTCAGGCTTTAGACTCTGCTCTAGTCTGGGAATTTCCTTGTCTGTGGTTGATAATTTGGTGCTATGTCTGCTAGACAGCAAACAGTAATTACAAAGCAGACACACTGTTGGTTCTTTCCTTGTTTCTACAGTTTAAGCTAATGCATATTTCTGCTGTCACAGAGGCATGACATGGCTTTGAAAGTGAATGCAGGCCTTGTTCTGACGCCTCTTAAGGTAAAGAGTCTGCTCAGAGCTTCAGAAACCACGTCACTGTGGTGACAAATAGTTTGGGTGCATGACAATAATCAATTATTGGAGTGACAGGGTGGCAGGAAGTAAAGCCAAACAGTGTGTCATTCTGTTGCTACGCTCCTTAAAATGCCTGGATCCATTCAAAAACAGTCTATAGCAGGAGTCTTTATCAGGATTTCTTTTTCTTATTACATTTTTTTGGATATACCAACTGATGGCATCAAAAACTGAAGCAGCAACTTCCGCTCAGCCAGCTTTACTTTTCCATCACTGTCTCCTGTTAAGAGCAGAGTCTCCTTCCAGAATAATAGTTAATAATTTAGCAGTGTACAGTATGTTTGTGCTGGTGTGTATCCTTCAAATATGGAGCTGCTCCAATAGAAATGGACAGGAGGAAGATTTGTCTCTCAGTAAGTATTAGGGCAGTACTGAAGTCAATATTGTTAGGTATACAGCAAAATACAACTTAATACTGTTAAGAGCATTTTGACTTATCAGACGATTACAAATATAGAGAATAGAACAGAATAGAATAGTTTTTTTATTCATCCCCCTTGAGGGGAAATTTACCTGCCACAGCAACAAAGACAAAATCACAGACAAAATAGTAATAATAATAAAATAGAATAAAATATTTACATATTTACAATGAACTAAAATACAATGGAAAAAAAAAAAAAATATATATATATATATATATATATATATATATATATATATATATATATATATATACTTGTATAGATGAAACTGTTGATTAAACACAATTATTATTGTGGCAGTGCAATTTTCTATTTTTTTTGTGCAAAGTGATAGTGTGACGACAATGACAATAACAATGACAGCATGACAACATGATGGAGATGAGTCCAGATTGTGTTTACATCAGCCAGTGATGCTGATGTTGTAAAGTTTTTTTGCTGATGGTATGAATGACCTGCGGTAGCGCTCCTTCTTGCAGGGTGGAAGTCTAAGAGATCTAAGAGATACTGTTCATTCATCTTCATTCTTGTCATTGGCTTCCAGTGTACCTCCTATATATAGTATATAAATAGTTTCAGGTATGCACTAAGAATTTACATCATGACCACTGACAGCTGAAGAGATTAAAAGAAATATTGCATGAAAAGTCTTCAAGTGCAATTTCTTATTACTTTCTTAGTACAGTCACAGCCAAAATACTAAACAAAAAACATTAAAAACTTAAAATTGATTTGCTCAATAAAATACATAAGAAATTTTGAGTATTGTGTTATGAAGGTTATGCTTGTTATTGAAAGTTTTTGTTGTTTTTTTTAAAGCCAGCACATTTGTCAGTTCTTCAGAGACAAAAATGGCTAAAACAAGGAACCTAACACAGGAAGCATGTCTGAAGATAGAGATTCTCAGCCAGGAAGAGTACAGCTGCTGTCAGATAGCCAGGGAATGCAGATGCAGTCCTTCAGCGTTTGGATTCACTCTGCAGAAATACAGAAGAACCAACAGCTTGGAAGGCAAACCAAGATCTGGGCATCCAAGGGTTTCTTCAGCCAGAAATGACCACATCCTGATCCGCATGTGCAGGGAAAACCACCGAATGACATCACAAGAGCGTCAGCAGCAGTGGTCAAACTAAACTGATGTCCAGTGTTCCACACTCACTGTACGTGGATGACTTTTAGATCAGGGCTTAAGGTCCTACAAGGCTGTCAAGAAGCCCCTGCTCAATGAGAGACAGAGGTTAACCCATTGTTGTTGGGTCCAAGCCCACAAAGCTGGACAGCCAGGAACTGGAAGAAGATTCTGTGGTCAGATGAGTCCAGTTTCCAGCTTTGTCTTCCTCCTGCTAATGTGAGGGTATGCAGAAGGCCAGGTGGAGCATTAACTGCAGCATGTACAGTACCAGCTGTCAAGCATGGTGGAGGCAGCATCATGGTTTGGGGATGCATGAGTGCTGCTGGTGTTGATCATCTCACTGTCTGTGATAGAACTCTGAATCCTGCCAAGTACTGTGTCATTCTTGAAGCCTACATGGTTCCATCTGCACTGTTCTATTGAGGTAAAAACTGGATGTTTCAACAGAATAATGCTCCTGTCCACACATCCAGGGCCAGTAGAGCTGCAAGAGTATCCAGGTCTTAGAGTCTTAGATGGGTCTTAGATGGTATGAGATAGCACACAGTGTTCTAAGAAACTGGGGAGTGGGTGCTTTCTGAGAGAAACTCATTTATAAATCATGGTCTCAGATGGTTTATTCAACAGCATGCACAAACCTTTAATGACTGAAGAATAGGAGGTTTCAGCTCGTTCATTATGCTCTGTAGTCTAGCAATCTAGCAATCTTTCACTCCTAATTTCTTCTGATAAAACCTTGATAATTCCCAATATTCTCCTATGAGTAGAGCCATAACATCATCTGATTAAATTACACAGTGGTGTCACACGTCTCATGTCACGGGATCCTTGTTGATTTTAGTCAAACACAAATGTTTCCATGTTGAGCACCATAATTCATTCAGCTAGTTCATTTATTTTGTGGCATCATGGTGGACATGACATATAATCACTGTGTTCAGAGCAGGAGCAGGCATGTTGATGAACTGATGCAAATGAACTGTTTTAGCTCAACACTGCCATCTCCTGACTGCAGGGAGGTGAAGCCACACTCTCATTTATTCTTTTTTATTACTAGTTTTACTCTACATAGCTGCTTGTATCACTTTAATGTGATTAATACATACAGTGTGTGCAGCACACATCTCCAACGAGATGATCAAATCAAGATTTTTGTCACAATCTACACTTATACTAGACAGAGCAGATTCAATCATTATAAAAATATTGATCTTGTTTGGTGATACAGCGGTTAATAAACAGAAATGTCTATATGCTTATATCACACTAACTCATAAATTAAGAGAATAATTATGGTGTCGGCCTGTTTGGGCCCATATCATTACAGCTAATAGAGATTAAGAACTGAATGTCCCTCTGGCTTAATGAAGTGTCGGTCGCTGTGTATCTAAATAGACATGACTGTGTGGTGGGAAGATGCTCTGTGCACCAAACAGCTCCTGTTTATTGAATTGACATAACTCAGTGTTGAGTGGGCACAAAGATGAACAGACGAACGGCGTCAGCTCTGTCTCTTTGTGAAGGTCACTCTGGAGCAGGTGTTGACAGCGACATCTGTTGGTAAACAAATCCATCTTTGCAAAGGTCACCATTTGCTTGGTGTCTTTCCCCTTCAGCCTGCCTCTCTTTATCTCTTTGTCCCTCTCTCTCTGTCACGTCTCCTCTCTCTTCCTGCTCTTTCCTGCTCTCTGTTTACTTCTCTGGCACTAGCCGGAGTTATTTTCATGAGGAATGTCTGTCATTGGTTGGACGTAGCACCGTCTGCCAGGCAGAGAAAAGCGCAGACTGCAGCATTATCAGCATTCAGTAGCCACCAACCTGATTGCACGGCCACGGGTGGCTACATTACAGCTGTCTCTGGACAGCAGCAGGTACCCGGCCCTGCATGCCAGCCGAGATGGGCACCCACTTCTCCAACTGGCTGCCGTTGGCCTTCTGCCTGCATGTCACACACACACACACGCACACACACACACGCACACACACAAACACCAGCACACACGATGCTAGCCAACACTCATCCCCCTGTCAGCTGTACCACCCGTGCAGGAAAGCAAACTGTCACACTGTCTCAACCAAGCAGACGTTTTGTTCCAACAACATTCATAAGCACCTGGCCAACACTTATGTTCAGTGCAAAAAAAAACATGCATATAAGATGTTCAAATGCAAGCTGGTTGTGAGAAAATGTCTGCTGTAGCAAGGAACCAGCAAATGAGTTTAATTTCTGCCCTGAAGCAATTTTCTGCTCCTAAATGCAGTTGTTTTTGTCGGTTCTCAGTTTTCCCCTCTTCCAAAACCCCCTCAAACTATCCAACTTAAATGTGTGGTGGAATGCTTCCATTGTTGATATTAATAATAAAGATCAAAGCCAGAACAGGTCAACGTTAAACCCCAAAAGAACAGGGAAAAAGAACAATCATAGGAGCGAGAGAGAGAGAGCGAGAGAGAGAGAGGGGAAGGAAAATGTTGGAAAAAAGAGGCAGTGAGGGAAACATATTTACTGACATCCATGGGCTGTCACCACTCTGATTAATGGTGGTTGGAATCCCTGCCTGGTGAAAAGGTGTTGTTGGGGTGTAGAGAAAGCCCAGGCACTGACCTAGAACTAATAGCATTCGACTTGAACAAGCTGTCCAACCTGAGCGAGCGGCCTCTGCTGCCGCCATACAGAGCCGGGCTGGAAAGAAGAGGAAACAAGAAAAGTTAGAAATGGGAAACAAGGAAAGAAGGTTAAACATCGTGACCTTTGAACACCTGGCCTGACACCACTGATTATTCTCTATATAATAACACAAGCAATAGTTTACCCAAGTAGTGAGCAGTAAATTTCAGATGAATCAACTGTAACTGACGAATCCTTTAAAGGTGAATCATTGTGGGATTCAGGGCCAGTGAGGACACAGGTGCAGGTCCTCTGCGTTGTCGGCTGGAATCTGGATCATGAGCTCAGGATTTCTGAAATCTGGGTGACGGCACCAGCAAAAAATAATGTTTTTTGATTATCAACTAGACTAGTCAGAATCTGTCAATCATCTGTTTCATGCACAACAAAACAAGACTTGATCACCATGTTATTTAGCATGTTAGTCTGCTAACAACTGAGGCTAATGGGAAGGTCGCTAATTTTGCAGATAGCCAAAGTGTTGGACATGTTAAATGCCTTACCTCATGGTGAAAAACATGATGAGAAGTTACAAGAGTTCATCCTGAAAGGAGCATGAGTGACTGGACTCTACTTCACAGACATGGTACATCCAGTAGTTGATGGGATATTTCTGTTGGGATCAAAGTGGTGGACTGAACAATTGACCATATTTAATATCAGTAGATTAAGTAAGATGTATTTTAAATAAGGACTATTTGCATAAACCAATAGTGGTTCAGTGGATGTTACAAAGTCACAACATTTACTCCTGACACAACTAAAGCTCCAGGAAAAAACAAAGAAAGAAAGAAAACAATCCTAAATAACCCCTGCTCACTTCCTGTAAAAACACAAAAGAAGGCTTTTGCTAGAAATCATCTGCAGTGCATTTGCCAGGAACATCATCCTGCCGAGGTTGTTTTTGCTGAGGGCAACAGCAAGCCCAACAGCTGGGACATAATGAAGCTTTCAGGCACTTGTTCTCCCATCGTGTAGCGCCAGCCCCTGTCTGCTTCCACCAGATGTTCCCTGTTTTCCCTCCAAAAAGCTCCGCTGCCAAAATGGAGACGACCACTAGCAAAGCGGGAACCAGCTAGCTCCACAGTTGACTCGTGATTATAGGGTGATCGTTGGGTTAATTGCTTGTTTCGCGAGGCCCTGTCACTTGGTTGTCATCTTTTGTGTCGCTGAGTAAATCAGTTTGACAGTAACCAGAGCTGCTGTTACCAGCCTGGCTGGTCTGGAGTCAGCTAGGAGAAGATAAACATGATGTTATTGATTCATTTTCAAAGATCAGGGGAGCTGTCGTGGTGAATAAGCGTGTTGTATTGATTGTTGATGAAGGATGACATGAAAATGTGTCATCATGTGTCCTCAGCTGGCTCAGCAAACACGCCACCAAACCAAATGAACACAAGATGTGAGATGATGCTGGAGCAGCGTTATGTGTGTGACTCAGCGCTGATCACAAGCTGCTGAACCAGCCAACTTCACAGAGTCGAGAGGACTCAGCAGACAATAAATCAGTGCTGCTCAATCTGAGGCAAAGCTACAGATAAACACATCACAGCAGACACTGGTTAAACTCTGCTCCATGTCACTTGATGGTGGAGGCAGAAACCTCATCCATCCAGTGGAAAGCAGACATGATAAGTAAAAGTCACTGCTTACGTTAATTTTAGAGACTACTTTATCAGTATATTTACTGTGAACATTCAAGAAAAATGTCCTCATACTGCATCCTTTGTTTTATAATTGCTTGTTTTCATGTAAAAAAAGTTGTATTTTTTTAAACTTGATAGTCATTCTCATTTCACAAATTATATTATATACAGTATATTCTGCATTTCTGCCTCACTTACTTCTCTGTCTGCAGCAGTGTTGTGTGTCATGTCTGTGGATTTCCTTATTTAATGTTTGATTTACTTTTTTGTTGCATACTGTTTTGGTTGTTTTTGCAGAGTTTAGGTGTTTTGAAATGGGGCTGTATGTATGAGGTGCTGAATAACCCCACTTCAAAACACCCGAGCTATCTCTTTAAACCAGACAGGCTAGAGACTGATGATACAGTATTAATTTGGAACGAAAGGGAATTAACATAACATATTTTGATTTCTAGTGACTCTATAAAGTCTCTAAAATGCATCACACCAGTTCAGGGTAAAACACCATGACAATGTACCAGGTTCAAATCCTAAATATGTCCAATAAACAATCATATGAAACTGAAAGAAGCCTTGTAGGGAAGCTATGAATACTTAAGTAAATTACTGTTCAATGTTGTCTTTAATACAAAAACTGCATCAGTTTTTAAATTAAAACTGTCTGTCTGGGAGTGACGATCAGTTTTTAATTAGACGTATGTGATTGTGATGCACTTCCTGTTAATTACACCATCTAATCTACCCCTGCCAGTGGGTCCATGTTGCAGGCTAACTGAATTAATTGAGACTAGATGTTTTTTACATATGTAATTAATTTAAATCATATCATTTATGCTTCGCTCAGTTCCTGTTAAACCAAGGAAGGAAGGACATCGTCGAACCTTGTTTTCTTTTTGGGCAAATGAAGAAATCTCTATGGGCTCTCCTGTCACTGATCAATGCACATCTAGATGTTTAACATCTGGCAATCCACTGGAAATTGGCTTCTATGGCAACATTGCGTTGCCATCTTCCTCCCATCATTAGCTTTCACCATTGCCCCGGGGTTCATAATGTCGTTAGCTTACATAGAGTCGCAGTAAAGTGATGTTACATGACGTTTCTCAACTCCTTTTATTGAAGTAGCCTGCCATGCAGGCTGCTCGCCCTATTCCATGGGCACCACAGGGAGATAAGACATGATGAGAGCAGAGGCTTGATGACACGAGGCTTAAAATTTCTTGCGTCAAACATCATTTAATTTGGGGATTAGGCAAATAAAAAGCATCACACAAGCTAGCAGGAAAAGCTGTCTATCGGTGGTGTAATTTTACATGCTCATGTAGAATGGGCTATAAAGGATTTAGTATTGAGCCAGTTGGCCTACGCAAGCTTTTATTCATTTTCAGTCTCACTGTTGCAAGCAGACGTTAATCTGCTCCATTTTCTGCTCACATCTGTATGCAGCACAAAAGGTTTAACACAGATATTCAAAGTTGCACCATTGCTGCAGAGTTTTAATCGAATGTGCAGTCAAAATGATTAGCCACAATGACTGAAATTATGTAGTTGTAATTACCAACAGATGGGAGGCTTTATTTGCACTTAAGGCGACTGTGTGCATGGGAAATGCAGTGTGAACAAGAATAATTAAGAAGTTAAAGTCCTGTTTTTTTCAAGTTGTGTTTAAATAATCAACACTATGATGTAAATTTGTTTCAAATTAGCTATATAGTTATAGGAATGCTTTGCCTGGAGCAGCCATCACCTCCAGGCCTTGAGGTTGAGGAGATGCAGACACTTCAGTTTATTTATTGAGACCTCAGTTTGTTTGTTTGCTTGTTTTCTGGAGGAAAGCAATGCGTAAAGGCTGCATAGTCTCATGCTGAGATGTTTCATCACACCCGAGGGCTCACTGGGATGGTGACTAATCAAGTGAGTCAGACAGTGGGCTATACCATTTCAATTGTACTTTAAATTAGAGATTAGACAAGTTGCCATACAGTGCAGTCATTCCCAATCCTGGATCAGGACAATAAAAAAACTTGATGTTAATCATTCTGACTGTCCACACTAATGACAACACTTGTGATGGAGGGTCTTTGCGTCATTTCAGCAGTCTTTGAGGCAATTTAAATTCATAAAAAAGTGCTTTTCATAATTTTTTTTCCTTTTATATACATTGAACAATTTGTGTTGATGACTGCCTAATACTGATTACATTAGTGGTAAGCAACAGTAAGATGCTAACATGCTAATAGTAAATTTTGATTCACATATGCAAATAAAGTCAAAATGCTTCATATAACATCAAAAAGGTTAAGAGTTACTCAAGAAGTATCAAAACTGGCAGATCACAAAGGAACTGGGGAAAAGAAAAGAGTGTCTCTTGAGGATGAACCACCAACGTCAGCTTTGCATACAAGAAAGACTTTTAATGGCTGGATTATCGTCACATTGTATTCATGTTGAAGGATATATTCTTTTGTAGCCACTGATTTTTTTTTTAATTATTTAACCAGAGTCAGTTTGCCTCTATTTAAAAAAACTTCAAATATTCATTCCTGTCCTCCAGTCCTCTGTTGACCACTGAGCAACTAAGAACCAAACCTTACAGCTAAGCTCTAACAACTACATTTCATCCATATTTATTCTTGGAATTTTGTTTTCCTTCCTTTGCCACCCTTTACATGCTCCAAGAGTTGGAAAATAAATAATTAAGCAGTGTGTTGTTAATTCTAACACTGATATAGTGTGATGAATATTACAACCTCTAGGGGTTGCTAGTGAGCTTTAGACTTTGGTGTTCATCCTATCAATGGGAACAGTCATCAAACCATTTTCATGAACCTGAACAGACTGCCAGTCTGTGCTTTGGATGCTCTGTGTGTAGTGGAGTAGTGGGGTGAAGCATGGATGTGGTTTGAAATATGCCATGCAGCTCTGTCTGCAGGTCTTTCTTGGACAGCAGGGTGAGCACAGTGCAGTTTACTGAGTGTTCAACAGAGGTCACTATAAGCTGCTCTTGCATGAAGTTGACACATCCTCTGCACCAGATCTGGTGAGTCACACTGACTCACATTTCCAAAAATCATGCCGTATTTCTTTGAACTATCAGTAATAAACAGCTTGAATCTTACTTCCATCCTCTCTGATTAAAAAAAAACTACAAGCACAGACCTTCTCTATTTCTGCTGCTCGATTTTATGCATGACAGTTTTGCTGAGGAGGAATAAAATAAGATCCTCCCATGTTTCCATCATTGATTTTGGCCCTGCTTTGATGTGAATCTGTGTCACTTATCAGCTACAGTGATGTAAGCTATATTTTATCCTTTCGCCTGCTTTGTATTTTACGATTTTAAAAGTCTTGCAGTCTCCTCGGTGAATGACTTTGGAGGATGTTAGCACTTGAGAGGCCAGTTAGCTGGATTGGTAGTGAGTCCATCTAGATTCATTGAAATTCCTTTGGGAGAAAACACTTCTGACCGTCCGATCTTCATGAAAATGTTACATATGCATGAAGATACAGGATACAGCAGTGATTCCTTTACTTGGTTCAGTCATAATTATAGAACTACATTGTTTGGCAAATAGTAGATAAATATTTGCAATTAAAATATAAACAAGGTTCACTTACGGTTTGAACAGTAAATTTATGATATTGACAATTATGTATGTATGTAGGCCTCCTAGAGAAAAATCATAGCCTGTATATAAACCATTGACTGTATATAAACCATTGACTGTATATAAACCACAGACTGTATATAAACCATTGACTGTATATAAACCACTGACTGTATATAAACCACTGACTGTATATAAACCACAGACTGTAAATAAACCATTGACTGTATATAAACCATTGACTGTATATAAACCACTGACTGTATATAAACCATTGACTGTATATAAACCACAGACTGTAAATAAACCATTGACTGTATATAAACCATTGACTGTATATAAACCACTGACTATATATAAACCATTGACTGTATATAAACCACAGACTGTAAATAAACCATTGACTGTATATAAACCATTGACTGTATATAAACCACAGACTGTATATAAACCACTGACTGTATATAAACCATAGACTGTATATAAACCATTGACTGTATATAAACCACAGACTGTAAATAAACCATTGACTGTATATAAACCATTGACTGTATATAAACCACTGACTGTAAATAAACCATTGACTGTATATAAACCATTGACTGTATATAAACCATTGACTGTATTTAAACCATTGACTGTATATAAACCACAGACTGTAAATAAACCATTGACTGTATATAAACCATTGACTGTATATAAACCACAGACTGTAAATAAACCATTGACTGTATATAAACCACAGACTGTAAATAAACCACTGACTGTAAATAAACCACAGACTGTAAATAAACCACAGACTGTAAATAAACCATTGACTGTATATAAACCACAGACTGTAAATAAACCATTGACTGTATATAAACCATTGACTGTATATAAACCACAGACTGTAAATAAACCACAGACTGTAAATAAACCATTGACTGTATATAAACCATTGACTGTATATAAACCACAGACTGTAAATAAACCATTGACTGTATATAAACCATTGACTGTATATGTATGTATGTAGGCCTCCTAGAGAAAATTCATAGCCTGTATATAAACCACAGACTGTATATAAACCACTGACTGTATATAAACCACAGACTGTAAATAAACCACTGACTGTATATAAACCATTGACTGTATATAAACCATTGACTGTATATAAACCATTGACTGTATATAAACCATTGACTGTATATAAACCACAGACTGTATATAAACCATTGACTGTATATAAACCACAGACTGTATATAAACCATTGACTGTATATAAACCATTGACTGTATATAAACCACTGACTGTATATAAACCATTGACTGTATATAAACCACAGACTGTATATAAACCACAGACTGTATATAAACCATTGACTGTATATAAACCATTGACTGTATATAAACCACAGACTGTAAATAAACCACTGACTGTATATAAACCATTGACTGTATATAAACCATTGACTGTATATAAACCACAGACTGTAAATAAACCACTGACTGTATATAAACCATTGACTGTATATAAACCATTGACTGTATATAAACCATTGACTGTATATAAACCACAGACTGAATATAAACCACTGACTGTAAATAAACCACTGACTGTATATAAACCACAGACTGTAAATAAACCACAGACTGTAAATAAACCATTGACTGTATATAAACCACAGACTGTATATAAACCATTGACTGTATATAAACCACTGACTGTATATAAACCACAGACTGTATATAAACCACAGACTGTATATAAACCATTGACTGTATATAAACCATAGACTGTATATAAACCATTGACTGTATATAAACCATTGACTGTATATAAACCACTGACTGTAAATAAACCATTGACTGTATATAAACCACAGACTGTATATAAACCACAGACTGTATATAAACCATTGACTGTATATAAACCACAGACTGAATATAAACCACTGACTGTATATAAACCACAGACTGTAAATAAACCACAGACTGTATATAAACCACAGACTGTATATAAACCACAGACTGTATATAAACCATTGACTGTATATAAACCATTGACTGTATATAAACCATAGACTGTATATAAACCATTGACTGTATATAAACCACTGACTGTATATAAACCATAGACTGTATATAAACCATTGACTGTATATAAACCACAGACTGTATATAAACCATTGACTGTATATAAACCACAGACTGAATATAAACCATTGACTGTAAATAAACCATTGACTGTAAATAAACCACTGACTGTATATAAACCATTGACTGTATATAAACCACAGACTGTAAATAAACCATTGACTGTATATAAACCACAGACTGTATATAAACCATTGACTGTATATAAACCACAGACTGTATATAAACCACTGACTGTATATAAACCACAGACTGTATATAAACCACAGACTGTAAATAAACCATTGACTGTATATAAACCATTGACTGTATATAAACCACAGACTGTAAATAAACCATTGACTGTATATAAACCATTGACTGTATATAAACCATTGACTGTATATAAACCATTGACTGTATATAAACCACAGACTGTAAATAAACCACTGACTGTATATAAACCATTGACTGTATATAAACCATTGACTGTAAATAAACCATTGACTGTATATAAACCATTGACTGTATATAAACCACAGACTGTAAATAAACCATTGACTGTATATAAACCACAGACTGTATATAAACCACAGACTGTAAATAAACCATTGACTGTATATAAACCACAGACTGTATATAAACCATAGACTGTATATAAACCACAGACTGTATATAAACCATTGACTGTATATAAACCATTGACTGTATATAAACCACAGACTGAATATAAACCACTGACTGTAAATAAACCATTGACTGTAAATAAACCACTGACTGTATATAAACCATTGACTGTATATAAACCACAGACTGTAAATAAACCACAGACTGTAAATAAACCATTGACTGTATATAAACCACAGACTGTAAATAAACCATTGACTGTATATAAACCACAGACTGTAAATAAACCATTGACTGTATATAAACCACAGACTGTAAATAAACCACAGACTGTAAATAAACCATTGACTGTATATAAACCACAGACTGTAAATAAACCATTGACTGTATATAAACCACAGACTGTAAATAAACCACTGACTGTATATAAACCATTGACTGTAAATAAACCATTGACTGTATATAAACCACTGACTGTATATAAACCATTGACTGTATATAAACCATTGACTGTAAATAAACCATTGACTGTATATAAACCACAGACTGTATATAAACCATTGACTGTATATAAACCACAGACTGTATATAAACCACTGACTGTATATAAACCACTGACTGTATATAAACCATAGACTATATATAAACCATTGACTGTATATAAACCATTGACTGTATATAAACCACAGACTGAATATAAACCATTGACTGTAAATAAACCACTGACTGTATATAAACCATTGACTGTATATAAACCACAGACTGTAGATGTATCATTGTTAGTCCAAGTTGGCAAAGCTCAGCGCTAACAGAAGGCTGAATTCCACGAGGATCAAATAAATACAGATGTGAAGTAATTAGTTTGTTTTCCCAAGGAGCCTATTGTAGGCATGTTAAAGATGTTAGGGATCAGCTGGCTTTCTCACCAGCAGCTTTTATCAATTTAAACAGGAGCAGAAACTACAGTAGATGGGTCATAACCCACGAGGCTTTGCATGAGTCACATGCCCAACTTGGGAGGTAAAATGCATGAAAATGTACAGTATGCAGGGGCTGACAATATGATTAACAAAAAACTGCCATTTTCTTTCACAGAAACTCACCATTTTGTGAAATAAAACTATTGCTCCAAAATATTTATTCAAAATTCAAGGTAAGTGTGTCAGTAAAGTCCACGCACCACTTCTGTAAGCTGTTGCTAAATCTGACTTCACGTTGTTCATCGTCTGGTCCGGGGACAGTTCAACAACTGCTTTTTGCTTTACTCATTTTGTTTTTGTATTTCATAACTTTCCTTTTAGTTTAACATTCATTCAACCAACCTGAAAGCATTTTTTATTTGCAATAAAAACAAACTGTTAATTAGTTGAACTGGCAGAAAATAAAAACAAAATAAAACTTAGCACAGCTCAGGCACACTCAGAAGAAGCACATACAAAGTCCACTACTGTGTATTTTTCTTAAATTTCAAAGTGAACACCTAAACTATAAATTTGCCAACAGACAGTCGTTCACTATGCTGATGTTGCTGTGGTGTGTCCCTTAAATGCTGTTGCTTTAGTGCATTGCAACTTTCTGGTAGGCCTCCAACTGTTAATGTACACCACCCTTTGATCTTCACTGTGACATAAGAGAAGCAGCACTGCTTTAAGTGCATCATCTTATAACAAAAGCAGTGTGCGTTTGCCACATAATACTGTCATTACCTTTAATGCCACTTCCTTGTGAAATTGAAACCCACTTTTTATTTTTTTTTCTGCTCTCGCAATTACAGGCCCCTTCAGGAGGGGACGTGTTTATGCCCAGCAGTTAGCAATGCATTGATTTAATATGTTTCTAATCAGGACATACAGCTTCAGGGCCTGAAATGTTAATTTTTCCTGCTGCTTACAAAGTAGCCTTTGATTTTCTGTCAGGGTAGTAATTACAGTGTTTTGCCACTAGATAGTAAGAGAGCTTTGTCTCGTCTAATTATGAGGTAATCATTGCTGTAGTGCCAGCATGTTGTTGTCACCTTTTTGTTAATACTATTTTCATTTTGTTTTTACAGCTTCCCTTCTAATTCACACTGTGACACTGTTAACACTGTGTGTGTGTGTGTGTGTGTGTGTCTGAGTGTATATTTGGAGTGTAGTAGTCGAGTGACTGTAATTGTTGTGGTATGGGTGCTGTTAATTACTGGAGTAAACGGTTGAATCGCGGCCAGGACCCTTTGTGGTTGCAGAGTGGCGGGCAGCAGCAGAGAGAGACAGAGGGCTGGAAAATTGTTTTTACCATCTGGGGACCGAGGGAGAGAGAAGGGGATGCAGAAAGGAGAAAAGGGGGAACAGCGGCAAACAGAAAGGCCCAATTGGTGGCCAAAGCCTAAGGGTCCGGGGGTCCATATGGAAGGAAACACTTTGCCTTGCGCTTTATTGCACACCTTGCTGTTTTAATCAATGGCAAGCCTGTTCACAGAGCCTAGGGCTTGCTTCTCATTGTCTCACTGCTACTTCTACTTTTCCTGCTCCACTACACTCCAACACCTCTTACCAAACCTCTGAAGGGCTGTGCAGCACTTTCAGGCCTCTCTGGAAGCTGGAGAAGTGGATGTGCTGGGGTGAAAATGTTTGCACTGTAGTACGACACGCAAAAAGCTCCTGTTTTGTAATGATGATTTGATACGCTCTCGGCTCCTGCCTGCGCTCTTCTAATTTCCCGGCAAAGCAGGGATAAAAACGTAGACGCCTGCTGTGTTTGGAGTCGTTTCTTAAAATGGAGGACACCATTCCATCTGAATTCCATTTGAGTGTTGAAAGTAATGGGATTAGGCTACAAAAGGCGTGTTAACACCGAGGCGCCGGGACGTGTGCTAATAGCACCATAAAAGTGCCAGCCAGCAGTCGTCTGACTCCCTCGTAACACCAGCCTGGTTGGAGGCAGTTCTGGTAATCGCCCCCGTCAGACTGAGCAGCATGTTGAGGAGTGAGGCCTCACTGCGTGGGAGGTTGAGTGTTTGATTTCATCACAGTAATCTTGCATCAATATTTCATTAAATTAGACCCATTTTGTAAAGAACACACAAAGCAGGTGAAGCTACCTGTTTGAAATTGAAGACCTGCTGTTTTAATTTCATGGGCAACATCTTAGATAAGTAGTAACAGAGCAGCAATCAGACAGTAGAGAGCTACACTGTGTGCCATCTGATGGTACATAATGACTATAAAGGACAAATCCATTCAAATTCCTATTCATGTTGTTTTAATGGTCTACTGTAGGGTAACTCCATACATGAGAATAAATTAGGACACAGAGCACATTCAGAATTAGGGACTGAGCAGTGATTTTAAGTCCTTTACTTTCAAATCTTACCTTTTTCTCCAGATGGTGCATCAGCAAACCAACCAGAGCACATGTAAAAGGACAATTCCAGTGGCCACTAGAGAATTTCTTTTTTTTTTAATGGGGAGAGTTGATATCTGAAAAAAATATCATAAGATGACTATTGCAATACAACACATAGGTGTTTTATTTTTGAGATTATTACTATTTTAATTTAACCTGCCCTGCCAGATGCCTTTAATGCATTACGGTCATAGAAGCCACCATTGGAAACAGTTTGAAAAAGGAACTTTCAAAACTTTACGTAACAGGTGAACTCTCCGTCTTCAGTGCCGTGCTTTGCTCTTCTTCTGATGAAGACATGCTCTCCATTTCCAATAAACCTGATTATATCTCAACATCCACACTAACAATTTGCTGACTTGAACTTGTAACATCTTTAAAGGTAAACTGTAAGAGGCTTTCAGATGAGAGACACAAAGTGTATAAGCAGATTGAACTGCTACAGTAACTGAGAAGCACTCCTGTATAGTTTGTTGTGACACCAGTAGCACTGCATGTACTAAACATGTTCCTTGAAGCCTAAAAAAGTTAAAGCACCACTGAGTTTCAAAACATCAACAGAAACCTAAAAGTTTCCAAAACCTTTGAATAAAACATGTACTGCACTCTAATTGGCTGGCACAGCTGCATGTCTACATGGTGCAACATTAAACAGAATTCAGCAATGCGTCTTCTTTCCAGAAGTCTGACTGCAACAGCCTGCATTGTTGCTCCTCCGTGTAAACTGACACTGTCACTGCTGTTTGGCTCGTTGTATTACAGCCTTTGCCATTACTTGGATTTGTGATTGAATTTAGCAAAGTGCTGCCGATAGCCGAATTGTCCAGCCACTCTCAATTACCGTCTAGGGAGGGTACCTGAGAAAGCTTAAAGCAGCAATTAACAACTTAATTAAGTGCCACAGCCATTGTGGCACTTCTGGAGCCATGCAACAAGGGGCGCATTGATTGCAGGGGATTGCCAGTTGGTTCCCAATTGATCGCCCAATTGATTGGCTTGGATAGGCATTCCTCAATGACTCAGTAAAGGAGCTGAGCTGTGTGTGCATGTGTGCGTGTGCGTGTGTGTGTGTTTTGTCTCAGAGGAAGTAGCCGTCACGCCGCTGTGTGACACACTGATAATGACCTGCCAGACTGGCTGCATGGCCTCTCCAGTCCCCCTGGGTGTGACACACATGTCTGGTGTCAATCACTCACTCTGTCTATCTCTTTCTCTTTCATACACACACACACACACACACACACACACACACACACACACACACACACACACACACCACACAGACACACACAAAGGCCCCCTGACTGCATTTGAATCCTAACATCTGCACTCCATTCATTATAAATACACCTGACAGCGATGCTGTAATGCAAACACACTGCAGAGTAGATACTGAATACACGGTACAGTAAGAGTGCAAACTGTGACATTAACGGTAGAATCAAACTTTATTTTTACATCTTCATTAATCTTGCTTGATTCTTGATTTATTTTGGTCAAATTCTATTTTTATTATAGTATTCCTCAGTGATTACAGTTTAGTCACAATCATTTCAGGCACAGAGGCTCAGAAAAGCACTGGATACATATGAAGACATGAGGACAGAAAAGATGACAAAGATGACACACACACACACACACACACACACACACACACACACAGGTCCAGTGCTCTCTGGGGAACAGTTAGGATGCAGGGCTGGATGCAGGAGGGGAGTGAAGTGGTGGTAAGATGTCAAATAAACTGTCATCTCTTATTGTGTCAATGAAGTAATTCCCTTTTAAAGGCGTGACCCTTCACCCTGGAGGATCTCAGCCAATTGCACTGGAGGAGCTATGAGGTGATAATAAACAGCTCAACTGAGGGGGGAGGGAGGCATGGCAGACCAGCACTCACCCACGAACAGTTACACCACTTCACCAGGTAAAAGTCCATTATAAATTACCCACACTTTCAGAATCTATCACTCATCTTTGTTCCAGTATTTATTTATTATTTCACTTTCAGTAAATCTATTGAGCCTTACATTTAACATTTATTTGACTATTATAGAATTATAATGTATATAATTTATATTTTTAATTCTCTAGAGTGGTGATTCCCAAACCTTTTCATGTGAAGGACTTCTAAACTAAATGAAGTCACTGACCCTCATTTGATAAGCACCTTTTTGAAAGGATTTTTAGTCATTAGCTGTTTTATAATGTAAAGTGTTTGCAAGACATGATCAAAGCAGAAATAAGAGAAATAATTACGACAACAATATAAATAAAAACAGAACAGAGTAATAAATATAAAGTGAAAAAAGTAATAGTGTAAAGTGTAAAAAGTAATATTATGTATTATGTTCCAAGTTGGGATCAATAAAATAATTCTATTCCATTTTATTGTTAGCTATGACTTGATTTATAGTGAAACTAAATGATTCCCTTTTTGCTGGGGACCTCTGGAACCTTCTAAAGGGACCCTGTACCCCATGAAAACCATGACTCTGGAGGAACTGTGCTTCACTCCTTTCAGTAGTTCCTCATGCCACCACTAGGAGGTAGTGTTATATGGACTGACCTGAGGCCAGTCCTGTGACACGCTGACTTCCTGGCACCATTCGGCTGTGATCGGGTGTGTTTGGAGCAAATAGATTCACAACCTCCCAAATGATCACAGAGTCCTACGCTTCAAGACAATGTCACGACTCTTGGTTCTGAGGGAAAATGATGCCTGAGTGTGTGTGTGTGTGTGTGTGTGTGTGTGTGTGTGTGTGTGTGGTGTGCGCCTGACAGGCTGAGCTCTCCCTACATCTGCTGTGTTTCTGAGGTGGTCAACTTATGACCTGTAATTACATTGCTACTGTGCTCACACATCTCACCGGAGCAAGTTGGTCTCAGACACTTCAATTACCTCACTTCAATACCTCTGTTGCTCTCACATGCCCCGCAAAATCATAATGATAGTCCAGGGACAGGGCTGATTCAAATGTTACTACATGTGCCGCAGGAAATGTTGCTCACGGAAAGTGATTACAGAACAATTGTTACCAGAAAGCAAAAAGATGAATCCTAATTTTTGTATGAGATGTCTTATTCTTACGACACAATTTGCATATTTCAAAATTGTCCTTATTTGTCAGAAGGGATTAAAAATAAAATCATCATGTATCCTCGTCAACAGGCTAGTTAACTCTTGTATATACAGTATAGTATATTTCAATACTTAAATACGGAAGAAAACAGCAAAGCAAGGCCAACAACAATGTCCAACACACAGTCTTTGAAAATGGTCTGCATCAATTTGCATTCAAACATGTTGTAACACAGAGAAGAGCAAAAGATCCATCTATTGGGGCATGTTTGAAGGTTGGGTCCAGGTCGCATATGTTTGCCCTTGTATAGCTCTGTCACATTGTGGTGTAACGGAGCCTCAGCTGCAGGATTGCAGCTTTTAATGAAAAATTGGTGGCCGCCACATCCAGGTAAAACCCCTGGAGGTTGTATTTCCAGGGCTTTGTTATATCCCACAATGAAGCTGCGTGGACACACAAAAACACACACACACACACACACAAATTTAACCAGGCAACGATTAGTGGCAGAGGACGCACACATTAATTTCTTTTATAAAGCAAATGTTGGATGAATCTCTGATAATCTGAATGAACCTCAAACAGGCATGTGATATGATATGTCCCCAAACTTCCATCAAGTACATATATGGGGAAAGACCTGCAGATATTTAATGCCTGACAAATCTGAATACTTTTTGGTAATAATGTAAAACAGGCAGCCAGGCTTTTTCACTGTTTTTTTTTGTGGGCTCATTGTGAGGTTCAAGGCCAGACTTTTCTTAACCAAAATGCTTTTTTTGTAACTGGTTTTGTATCAGTGAGCCTTCAACACAGCAAAGTGATGATTAACATCACATTATTGTAAAACAATAAATAGTGCAAAATTTTAGCTTTTAAAAACACCACCCACAATGAACACAATTCATGTGACTTTTATTTAAGCATATGTTAGTGCCGGATATGTAGTGCAACATTTAAAACATTCTCTTTTTCTTCATCGGAGTCAGTTAATTATAATTTATAACAATTTAAAATTGTCGTCTTCTATTGTTATTTATGCGTAAGTAAGTATCTGGAGGTGAAACGTCTTCAACAAACCTCAAGCAAGTCCAGTTAACTCTTTTTTTTTTTGCTCTTTGATATACTGATATATAAATTGCACCATCTCAAAACAGGACAACTGATCATCCTGATTTGAAGTAGTTTGCTCAGTGGTTCAGTCTGCCACTGACAGGACAACATCCTGGCAGCTTGAAATGACCTACAGAAAACTCAGAACTGCTCATATTAGCAAGTGTAGCTGTTACGTCCTCTGCCTTGTGTTTATGAAATTCACAAAGCATAAATATGTACACTTTGTCTCTGACCAGCTGTTTTATTACCCTGCTGGACACACAACAGATGAGTATTTTTCTACTCTTTTACTTTAGAAAATGACCTGAAAACCTCTCTCTCTGCTGCACTAAAGAGAAACTAAAAGGACAACGGACATGTGCATTTTCAAAGCATCCACTCAGCTGTACAGAAACCACCCAAACTGTTAGAAATCATTAAAAATCATTTACACTGAGATAAGTTCCCCCAAATAATCTGATCCTATGTGCAGTGTTTAGTTTTAGATGAACAAACAAAATGTTTACATTCTACCACTTACTGCACATATTATTGACATTTGATGTAGTTCAAATATGATCAATAGTGTGTTTTAACCAATTTGTAATTTCAGCTGTCTGAAAGTTTCAGCAGTGCTCTCATCAGGTACTCCGGCTTCCTCCCACCATCCAAAAACATGCATGGGGATTAGGTTAATTGGTTAATTTAAACTGACCGTAGGTGTGAATGTGAGTGTGAGTGGTTGTCTGTCTCTATGTGTCCTGTGATGAACTGGAGACTTGTCCAGGGTGTACCCTGCCTTTCACCTTAAGACAGCTGGGATAGACTCCAGCCCCCCACGACCCTATGAGGATAAGTGGTAGAAAATGGATATGGATGAATGGGTGTGTAGTGCTTGATGCTGAGCAGATTTTCAAGCTTACAGTGGGACAGTTCTTTTGAATGTGATATTTTGTATATGTGCACTCTTATGTGCACACATAAGAGCTTTTGATTACCTGTGAACGTAGTGTAAACATCTATGTTTTGAAGTCTGACAAGTGTATTGCTTCATGCTGACAGTATTGCTTAAATACACTCCTACAGAGGATTGAATTGGAGCCATAAAAACGCTGTGAAGCCACTATTGGTTATTGTGAGCAGAAGGTCAGACAATAGGCAGAAGGATAAAGATTTTAGTGCATTGGCAGTCAGGAGAATCTCATCTAACAGGAAGGAGCAACAAACTTTCCACTGACTCACTGCAGTATCAGGTATGTTGTCTGCCATAAATTAGACCAAAGGCAGATAGGTGCTAATGGCCTACTCAGTTAACCAGAGCCTGTCAATAATTTGTTTTCAGGGCCACATGCTGATCACAAGAGCATAATGTGAACGGACATACACTGTAGACTGATGGATGCTATTTCTTTTGGTAAGTGGGTGATGTTAGAAAAACAAATTAAATAAACTAATGAACTTAAAGTACACATTCAGAGCATTAATAAAGCAGCAAACTGCTATGTCTGTATGTAA
Organism: Synanceia verrucosa; assembly: GCA_029721515.1. Classification (NCBI taxonomy): domain Eukaryota; kingdom Metazoa; phylum Chordata; class Actinopteri; order Perciformes; family Synanceiidae; genus Synanceia; species Synanceia verrucosa. Next base: position 23,932,606 of record CM056549.1, read on the forward strand.
AGATACAGAGGAGTGATGTGTACCAGAACAGAGAATGAAGTTGCTCTCCCTCTGTGTGTTTTAATCAGAGTTTCTCTGTGCTTTGTTACTCGGTCTGGATATGTTAGTGCATGTTAGTCTCCTCTGGCTACTTTATCGCCTCCAGTCTGCACTGCTCTCATACGACTGACACTGCTGTGGGTGCATTGTCTAATATGTCAACACAATATCCAAACATTCAGTAATTCAGCATCATCATGAACACATCATGCTGTTGCAATTTAAGTAGTTAATAACACAACACTGTATTTCACAGCTGTTGCATAAACATGCACCGTTTAAACCACTGATTAATGGAAAATAATGGCACAGAGACAATGTATTTTATGAAGCTCTTCCTTTCTTTCATCATATTATATATTTTTTTCTTACTTTCTTACTTTCACTGTTCAGTTCATTATGTCGGGCTTTATATGACACGCGAGCACTGACCATGATGAGTCCTTTCACACACCAAAGGTCAGAGGCATCATTTACAGAAAGAGAAGGACCCTCCAAACACTCACAAAGTCATTTACTTCATTCCCTATCAATTATTGACGTGCAGTTGTCAGTTGAAAAGCCAGCCAGACTTTCCGTTGATCTGTTTGATGAATATTTTAGCTGACAAACAGGCCACCTGACACTCTGCACCAAATCAATGTGTGGTTGGCCACAGTCAAGAATATATGCAGGCACATGTATATACAGTTACAGTGCTGTTGTTACTGTTGTTTTACTTAATGTTTACTTCATGTTTATTTACACTGATTTCCCCTTGGACTGTTTCACCTTTTTGTTTTTCCAGATTTAATTACTACCACATGAACATTTTTAAAAGCAATAAATAAATAAATAATAAACTCTGTGCTAAGTACAATTTTGAATCTCCTCAGTACTTGAGTACTTTTTGTACTTTTTGCTCTATCTGGCAGCTGAAGTTTAGCTTCCACTTATTTTGCAGATTAAAATTTTCCAAATAAAACCAGTCACAATCATTTCAAAGTACAATTCATTGTTACTGAAGTATTGCACAATGTAACATTTCTCAAAATATTTTGGATGGTTTTATGAATTTATCATTATTATTTTTCACGGCTTAAGTACCTGTGGGCTGGTTTGACCTGTTGTGGTTTCAGGTTCATTTAGCTCCTCTACAACACGAACCATAGAGGAAACTTCAAAATTCTATTTCTGAGGTCATGCGGTCGTCTGTCTGGCCAGAAAGATAAAATGTCTGCACAAGTTTAAATCCAGTTTTTGCTCAGATTTCAGAGCAGCTGTTGTGGCCTGCACAGCAGACGGTGCAGTCTGTGGAAGTACTACATTTAAAAAGTTGTCTTGCTTCGCCCCAGGCAAACATGTCATTGTTCCATGCAGAAAACAAACATCTGTGAGCTCAGGAAAATACCTTTGGAGATGCAGCCCACTGCTGGAAGAAGTAAATATGATTTTCACTTTTCCCCAATGGTAAAGTGAAATATTTCATGGCTTTAAGCATGTTTGTTTTCAATGCATCATGTGAAAAGCAACAATATGTAGTCACATCTTGCATTCAATAAACTCACTTGACCACAGCATGAAAAAGAAGCCAATAGAGCTCTGGTGAACTGGTGATGTGTTATTTATGTCAAGCCTCGTTCAACCACAGCCTCTATGGGAGGAGACACACCCCATAAATTCTCCTATGGCCCCTATGAGCTGGTCAGGAAGGCACCAATATTTCCTCTTTATTAGAAACAACAGAAACAACACGCAGCCATAAAAGGGAGCTCAGAGGTGAATCTGAAACACAGGGAGTGGCAGTGAAAGCATGCTGCTCTGAGAGCCGAGAGGTGGTCACGCAATCCATTTCTTCCAACCTGCCGTGGTGCATTTCCTCATAACTCTCACACCGGTGACTCACAAACTCCCCATGCTTCATCACAGGTCAACTTGAAGATGAACTTTAAAGGAAGGTGTAACGAATGATCGCAACCCCCCAGGCAATTCATATCTAGCTGAAGTGCCATAACCCTCTGCTTATCCTGACCTCAATTTGGAGTCTGCGTGTTGAAGGCCCATCTGAGGGAGATGGTATCGATCTGAGCAGGGATTCTGGCAGCATCAATAAACAACAGGCTTCAGGCTTCAAGGCTGAGAAGACACATCTCTATTTCAGCTGCAGGGTTTGCATCTGGATACCTGAATTGGGACGTGGCCCTGGACAGATGGTGGGACACTTTTTTTTCCTTGCTGGACTCACAGAGTGTCCAGTTCCTTTGTGAGACCAAAGCCAGTGATATCACCTTATACATATTACCTTATATATAGGTAATTAAGGCCTTATACCACCACAATCTAGCATATTTTTACTTTGAGTAATTACCATTAATGTTAAGGGACATAGTTAATAGAAAGCTACCAAGTAACAGTCAATATCTGCGAGAATGATCAATGTTTAACGAGCAGACAAATGGTGTTTAAAGACCTTCTACATCAGCATTACAGTGAAGGAGGACCGTGCTGACTTCGGCTCATTAATCAGTAAACACAACAAGACAACCAATACATTTGACAAAGAACAATGAAATAATAATCACCATTAGATGAGGAGGAAGAGGAGGAGGAGGAGAAGGATGAGGAAGAAAACACAGACTGCATTTGTACACTACCACAAATGAAAATCAACAGGGGAATCTTGCTGGACAGTTTTCTTGCTGTCTTGTCTACTTGCTTTTCCCTCTTTGCTGAGAAAGTTAAATAAGTGTGCCTCATACATTCAGAGTCAAACTGAGCTCACTTTGCACTAAGCAGCTTGTCAATAGCAAGAAAAGAGGTGTGGGGCAAGAGAGGAGAGGAGGATAAAATGGCTTTTAATTACCAGACAGTGAATGCTGGCCTTCCCTTTCCACTTTCTCCTCCCAGCTAAGTCAGGAGTTTGATTTCTGATAATGTGGATTGCTGACTGGGCTTCATCCTACTTGCCCCTAAAGCAGAAGGACCTAATGTCATGTCCGGAGAGAGTATGTTTGACAAAGTGCCATATAGATCCTCTGCTTTTCACCAGACGGCAGTGCTGGTGGAGGCATTAATCTGAACACCTGACAGCCAGACTTTGTTTTCCCTTTTACTCTCCTGTAACAATTAGGCACACTAATAATTTCAGACATTACATGGAAATCAATGGGTCTTTAACCCAGCTGTTGGTACAGCTGTAAGAGATTAAAGAAGTGCAGAGCAGGTCGATGCAACAAACTTCTAACCTTTGTGTGTGTGTGTGTGTGTGTGTGTGTGAGAGAGTATACAGTAAGTGTGTGTTTGCTAGCAATAGACAGACAAGCAGATGTACAGACTGTGTTGGAAAGTACATTTAGTACTGTGCTGAATTTTGAGGTACTTTACTTTTTTTTAATACTACTTTATAGTTGTAGAAATATTGTAGTTTTCACTCTACTACATTCAGTTGACATGTAGTCCCTTTTTAGGTTAAGATCTAATATAGGTGACATTTCAGAAATCAATCTACTCAACAGAATATTAAGTGGTTAAAATGAGGGAACGCCTCAACATCCTGCAAAACTAAATAGATACTTACACAAAACAGGTTAGATGTGTACCTCTAATGCTTCCCTTACCTTTAAAGTGAGATGGTAACAACCGATAAAGAAGTTCAGCCTCAGGCCAAACAGAGGTGGACACTTTTGTTTTAGCAGCCAGTGAAACCCAACATGCTGTGGCTGACACAGTGCACGTCTCACTGATACTGTTTTCAAGTGCCTCATGTCCAGCCAGCACTGAGCCATGGGGACACGGAACAAACTTCAAGTTATCATTACATAGCACCCCGGTCAACAGACTTGGGGATCGGCTCGGTGAGCAGAGCGCTGTAAATTAACAGAAAAGGAGACTTCATTTTGCACAAGGATCAATGTCTTGTTCTTGGAACTGCAATCAGAGCTCTTCTGTGATCAGACAGGGAGACTGATGCGGCTCCTCAGTCATAAGTCCGTAATCACCAACGGTTTTAAGTGCCCCTTTGTTTTACATTCAATTATACACTAATGACTCATGCCTAGTAGAAACATTTAAATACTAATGCTGCGTTAATGTAGAGTGAAAGAGGCAAAAAAAAACTCTGTGAAGACTTGAAAAGCCTGGTCATGAGGGCACGTACTCCTCTGTACGCCTTCTACTTTTTAAAATGAGTTTAGCTCAGGTGTATTGTCAGTATGGATGGGGAGCCTTGTTAATTTTTCATCCCTACAGTTGTGTTCAATATTCATTCAGTATTCAAATATAAACTAAACATTTACAATCGTGATCTAAGGTCAGTTATAAAAATAATATCTACCCATTAGATACCTACCATTTACACCCCCAGAATGGTATTGTATGCTCACTATTGTATTCTCTCATCAAACTTGATCTCATATCAAAGCAGTTCAAGGTGACAATAATCTCCTTGGATGAAGTGTTCAGTAGTTTTAATTTAGTTCAAAAGGCTGAGCTGTAGAAACACACAGTGTGTGTCACTCAGTGTTACCCTCATTCACCTTTCTTTGCAAAGCTTTTCAGTCAAACTCTTTCTAGTCCGAATCACATGAATAACTGGGGTAACATCTTGGTTTTGTCAGGAGTGAATGATGACAACAACACAAAAAAATATTTTAAATATCTCAAATCGTATTCTTCACAACCCAGTATTCACAATTTATTCACTTTCTAATAAGTTTAAATTAAACATTAGGTAAGTTGGTTATTTAGCCTTTCAGCACATTACTTAGTGTTGGTCGAACAAAGCCATGAATAAAAGTTTAGCTGAGAGCTGCATTGGCATTCAGGTCCTTACTGATAGGACTAGAAACATGCAACATTTCAACTACTTTATATACGACCATATTTTAATAAATCATAATCTATTAGGTGATTTATTTTTCATATTAATAACGTGAATCTGTAAAACTAAGCAACGTTCATACCCGACTCGCGACAACAATGCAGGATTTTTATTTTGAAATTCCCTGAGCGGATGTTGATTCCAGAAACGCTGGAGGAGCAGTTGTGATTTCCTGTAAGCTAGCACCATGGCTAAATATCTCAGATAAGACAGTGTGAAACTTAAGTTTAGGATAGCGGAGGATACATATTTACCGCTAAAGAGAAACCTTTCGCGCTGTTATGGCGTGACCCGCTGACTGGGCTCAACGGTTTACGTGTCTGAATGTTCGCATCACTTGAGAAAAGGGAGCAGGATGCTATTATGTGTCATTAGCCAACCAATGCAGGAAATTAGCTTGTTAGCTTAGACAGCCAGCCAAGTATTAGTATGAGGCTTAATTGTTCCTCTTTATGCTCATACTCGATTTAAATAACCTCTGCGCAATGGACACCGAGGCAATAGTGATCCGCATAAAAACGCCGTCCGGTGACATGGACTCGGCCGTTGACTGTCCATCTCTTCTGAACTTCAATGACTTGCTGGTGAGTCTCTCTGGTAGCTTCAGGTAGCTAAGTGGCATATTTCAGTTAGCCGCACCACTGTGACCCATATTAATATCCAGTAATCTAATGAACTGTATTCTGTATTGTTGTCTCAGGTTGCAATCAGAGATGTCATGCCTGAAGCCACTGTCACAGCCTTTGAATGTAAGTGTGTGTTTCTTACTTTGCTGCTGAAAGAAGAGCTCTGCCACCACAGCAATTTACACTACTATGGACTCTCTGACTGACCTATTTTGTTTTCCTCATTGGCAGTAGTTTGTACAATAACACCATAGTGCTGTAACTTAACTTGAACACTATTACTGACTAAAGTTCTCCTGTTGCTGTATGGGAGCTCTTTAATCATCATCATCATGAGCAGTTCCCTTAATTTGGCATTTAATTTCCTGTTTAGGTGTGTGTGTGTGTGTGTGTGTGTGTGTGTGTGGAGAGGGTATGACAGAGCATTAATCATAAATGCAGTAAATCAATTTAAATGCGTTAAATAATACAAATTGTGTTTTTTTTGTTAGATTATTTTATATTATTGATTTTTTTCATGTCTTTTTATTCTACCGACACACGTATCTTACATATTATAAAGTTTATTTCTGTGCTTTAAACAACAATAATACTAAGTAGCTTGTAAGGATGCCTGTGATGAAGAATTGTGTTGTAAAGGAGATTGTGAGAGTACTGTAGTTGGTGTTTGGTTTTTGGATTTTTCTGAAATTATGTGTGTGTAATCCACAGTTTAAGATGCTCTGATGTTTTTCAGATGAAGATGAGGTGGGGGACAGAATCACTGTTCGGAGTGATGAAGAACTCAAAGCCATGTTGTCATATGTGAGTATATACATTTATTCATCCATCCCTTTCCTACCACTTATCCTCACATGTCCCCATGCATGTTTTTGAATGGTGGGAGGAAGTCGGAGTACCCGGAGAGAACCCACACAGAGAACATGCAAACTCCACACAGAAAGGCCCCGGGCTGGGAATCGAACCCGGTACCTTCTTGTTGTGAGGCGACAGTGCTAACCACTACACCACCGCCCCTAAATTCATTCTTTTCTTTATTTTTCTGTTGTAGCAGTTTCAAAAACATAGTTCTGATGCAAATTGTCATACCTCACGGTTGCCATGTCTGTGTACAGTATGTCATCTAATGCATCCCTGAACATCACTGATGCCCGTTTCTTTTTCTGTAAATTAGTCCGAATCAGTAAGGCTGTCCTGATCTGTAACCAATATTGTATATCGGTCCAATATCAGCTAAAAAAAAACCCAAAAAAACACGAGTATCAAATGAGCTCTATCCGCATCTAAAATCTCTGATAAAAGCACTCCAATACCAACAGTCCATTCCATACTCCGCTCCAGCTCTTCTATCCAGCAGCAGAGCTAAGTGATCACAACAACAGCTGTGCTAAGATGCTAACAAAGTAGCCAGGAGTAGGAGTGATGTTGGCTGTGTGGCAGGATTTTTCGCTAAATTCTGAAAAAGGCGTTGCAGCTGAGAGCAAAACTAGTTTCCCGTGGTGGCACAGAACCATCAACGTTTAATATGGCCAACCTCATCCCGACAGCTAACAGGTTGACAGCTTAGCATGCCGAAATGTTTATCGTCTTAACAAAGAATCTCCACGTCATGCTTGGACTTCAGAAAGTGGAGATAGAGGAGTAGGACATGTAGTCCTCAGTTAACTGACTGAGGACTGCCTAAATGACTTATTGTTATTTGTTTTCTGCTCTTGTTATTAGAGTGACATGTTGATTTTGAAATTGGAGCTATGGACTCTCAACTTTTCTAACATCCCATTCTCCAAAATGAATAATAAAAGTAAATATGATTCATGATGACACTGTATTGGATCAAAATCAGTATCGGCCCTTACTGCTGCAATATCTGTATCTAAGTGAAAAAGTTCAGGACACCTCTACAAATCAGGTGAATCTTAGAATATAGTTTGTTGTAGATTGTAAACCATTTTAAAGCACATTTGGGGCAAAATAATAACATATATTTGACTTTACCAGCTATAATAACCAGGCTGTTGTTTTAACAACCCACCAACAACTGCATCTTTGAGTGGTGTGGTGCAGCACCATGAAAGAGCTACTCCCCCTCCCTTTTCATTGGGGAAACTAGCCTGTGAACAATTTGAAAACAGGTTGCATATATTTGTATGCATATTTTTACTTCAGTTTGCTGATTGTAGCAGTGAATAATCCTTTCCATGGTAGGTTGTGTTCGAAGGGTTCAGGGTTGTCAGAGCTATCAGAAACTGTATTTCTTTTTTTTTAAAAAAGAAAACAAACTCTTGCTATAATGTGGTGAAGGTCTGGATTAAAATAAAGAGAGATGCTGATTACTAGAAATTTGACCTGTGATCTGCAGATCAGCAACCTGTAAGACCAGTTTAGCCTGATCCAGTTTTGTTTAACCTCAGATAAAATATGTGTATTTGTAGTTCTCTCTCTCACACACACACACACACACACACACACACACACACACACACACACTACCCATTCAGCTCCCCTTCTTAGTGCTGTGCATTTTCATATTCCACCATACTTACTGTTCACGCCGTGGACAGTAAGAGTAATGGCGTGTAATGGGTTTCTCTACGAGGTACACTGAAAGCTAAATGAACTGTCAATTTTTATTATTTATTATTCAGTACTTAAAGTTTTGCCTCATTAAAGAGCGAGGCCCCCTGGGCTGCAGAATTGTTCAAAATCTACTTTCATCTGTGGATGTCTTTTACCCCCCATCAGCTCACAATGACGCCGCTGGAGCCACAGGCACATTTTACACTCCTTATTTTTTTTGTCCATTTTATCATGCATTCACTTGTGGTTGCTTTTTAATCATTAAGTAGCATAGGGAAGCAGGGTGATTAAGCAAAGGAGACAGCTGTTGTGGCGATGAGCTTTGTGAAACCAGGATGTAGAAAGTATTGACCTCCCCATCCAGCTTTATTATTCATATATCTGGCATTGAGGTCCTTTTGCAAATTGCAGTTCAGGAATTTTGGTAGTTTTGACATTGCCACCGTTGTTTTGTGCAATATTAATGTTAAAATGTCACGCTACTGTTCATGTAAAATATGCTGCTACAGTAGATACAATAGATGCTGAAAGTTACATTTAGAGCCATAAGTGTACCTGGTAGTCAAATATGTTATATTAATACAATATCAAATTGATCTTTATAACATTAATCTGGACCTGTAATATGTATATTTATTTCATCGGACAAACATCAATATTTTTTCCATTTTGTAATGCATGATGGCAGCTTATTGTCCCACGACTTATGTGTTCTTTATTCAGCATATTAATTCATGACCCTCATCCACAACACTGCACTGCTTCGTCCACAGATTTCAAATTCTATAATGAATTTTTGGCAAACAAATCCAGGAAGGTAATGGCTTTCTCCTCCTCGTGGGACAGACAAATGCACAAAAAGCTGCTGATCACCTGGAAAATACTGGGCTCGCTAAAATATCGTTTACACTAGCCGGGTACTTTAAATGTCTTGTGCAAGGGTCATGTATTTCAGCAGTCATTTGCATTTGTATAGTTGTGTTGTGGTTGTTTGCTGTGGTTGCCATTTGGCCTCCGTAGAGACCCCAGTGGATTTTTCCCTCGATGTTGTTAATTCCAGGTGAGCAGACAGCCATTATGTGAAATTAATAGGAATTAAGGGAAACCGGCATGTTAGGTGAAAGGTGGGATAATTCATTACAGTCTCTCATGGTTGCCTCATGTATGCTGTGTGTTTCTGTGTTTGTGATGACTGGGTAATAAATGTGTAACCAGACTTTTAAATATACAGTAGCTACACTTCTATTTTCTTATTCAAGATCTGTGCTTTAACATTGCCTTGTGGAAAAAAAATGTGCTCCTTGTTTCTGAACTCTGAATTAACGCTCAATTTCAGCATTTAATTAACATTGGTGTGCAGAGGGCATTTATTGTGAAACGTATCCTCCATCACTGAGAACATTGATTGTTACATGCTCCTGTGAGACCCACTAGTCTTCCAGGCATCTCTAATCATTGTTCGACACCTTGAAAGACAGACGCCACTGTTCAAAGTTAAAGACTGGCCTGTGTCAGGTGCTTAAAAAAAACATGTGACCTCATCTGTTCCTCACTCAGCTCCCCCTGGAGGTGGTGCCTCTAATTCCACCATTCTTACTCCCATTTCCCTTAGTCTGCTAATGATGATGAGACCCACTCTGTGCTCTCGCTCTCCCACTTGTCCCTTAAGGCTGAGCGATGGTATTTGGGATCGGACACTGTTTAGTTATTGGCCAACAATGGAGAATGTCTTTTAATAACACACCTACTACAGATTAGGTGGTAATTGCAGCCTTAATCAATAAGCTAGCTGAGCGGAAAATTAAAGGTACGTGAAGCCCGAACCCCCTTACACACTTGCACCACACCCTCAACACACACAGCATGTTTTTTTTTTTATATCAGGCCCATTGTTCAGATGTGGCCTAGTGGAGACGCTGGAGGGCAAAAGCAGAGGGCTAGGAGCGAGGAGGGATCTGACAGTGATAAATAGGCCTTTTAATAACAGCTGTGCCACTTGGGTAGCCATTCTGATCCATTCCCATCTAAGCCGGTCCCATCGTCCTCCCCCCCTCCCCCCCAATAATGAGAGAGCAAATTTACATATCACAGTGATGACTTGGTAGTTCATACAGGATTACAATTAAAACACAATGAACACATGCACATGTGGACGACCTAAAGACTAAAGTGTCTCACGGTGTCTTCAGTGAGGTTGGTGTTGATTTTTGTTTGTTTGAAGCCTCAAAAAGGAGGGGCACAAACAAAACACACACACACACACACACACACACACACACACACACACACACACACACACTGAGTTTAACAGATGGTTTGGTTAACTGAAACATCAATTATTACATTGCCTTGGCAAGTGTCTCAGAGGCTTCAGAGTGTGTGTGTGTGTGTGTGTGCGCGCGCGTGCGCACGCGCACATGTTAGTCCTGTAGGATATGAGTGTTTGGTGAGCTGTTGACCTGGAGGAGAAAAGGGTTAATGCTACACTCCTTCAGAACAAGCCCACAGGGCATTGGTCCTCATCGGCAACAGACTTCAGCACAGCATGCCCACATTTTTGGAAACACTGTGGATTAATTCAGACGTCATTTAGATAAACATTTGTGTGTGTAAACATGTAATATTCAGAATTTTGTCAGCCCAGTGCAAAGCTTTTTTAAGTAATCCTTTTTTAATGGCGCAAAGTAAATTTAAATTTTCACCACAAACCACTATTGTTGTACTCTTTCTTTTCCCCTTTAGTACTTCAACACAATGAATGAACAACGCATGAATGGACTGCTGCCGGACCCTCTCCAGATTTTTCCACGAGGTACAGAGTGATTTCACAGTTTATCATGGATTGGTAATGCTGAAAGGCTCAGTACAGCTTTTTAATTAATTTGTTGACAATTAATCACAAGCAACATTTAAATATATACAAATATTCACACTTTCCTTATCAGAAATTATTAAACTGAAATATGAGTAAATCACTTGAATCATGTTTAAACAATAAGGAAGTGGGAGTGTAATGCAGCCTCAGGAAAACACAAAAAGACTCAGAGGCTCATTCTGTTATTGTCTTGACAGTCATTTATGAATCTACATTTTGTTTTTCTCCAAGGACATCAGAAACTACCAGTGTGTTTTCAGGCTAAACCAAATCTCTGACATTGTGTAGTTTCTTCCTAAACTGCTTTAATGCTTTTTCAGCACATACATTTTCCATATAGTTTTCTCACGACTCAAAGTCATACATAATTACTAACAGGCCCCAAGGGCAAAGTTTATTGTCTCCCTCTCCTTTACTTTGTCTGACTCTGTCTTTCTATCTTTCTCTCTTCCTGTGTGATTCTGTATTTCCTACCTACCTGCTACCAGCTGTCTCAAGAGCCCAACATCTCAATCACTCTCTTGTCTACAACTAATTTCAGAGTAACCCTCATTTCATTTCATCTTTTTTCTTTACAAAGAACTGATTCCTTTTCAGCACATTTGTAAATGGCCCAGTGATGTGTTCTACAATCTAGTCAATTACTGTTTCAGCCGGCAAGACTCCAGGGATCCGGAACATACATGGCCTGAAGGTACCTATCTCAATAATTGTTTCAGCTGCCTTACACCGAGAGTGAGGAGAGGGGAGGGAGGGGAGTTGAGGCAAATGGATTGGTAACGCTGTGTTCCACTTATTGAAATGTCAATTGAAGTCAAGGCCTTCCTTTTCTCTCACTCATTCTCTTGCTCCCCTTGTCTATGTTTATATATGGGGATGGTGGGCTGTGGCTGCAGTCTCACCTCTGTCTTGGTTCTTATGTCAGGATAGCCATTTGAAAGCAAGGTGTTATGCTGAATCCTCAAGCCCCCTGGAGTGTTATGATCCTGTTACTTATGATAAGAAGAACTTTATTGGTTAGAGCAAAAACTGGAAATCAATAAGGTCTTATTGTTCAACCATGAAATCAGCATTGTTAAGCCCCCCTCTGCCATTTGTAAATGGCCTTCCACAGACCTTCACATTTGATGTTAGGCATATGTTGCTATTGAAACTCATTGCTAATTACCATGGGTTAAATGACTTGACACCTCCTCTCATCTCTCCAGATGATCCATGTTATAATCATCTCCATTTCAATAGAACCCCCCCTCCCAATATTGAAAGTGCTTTATTTAATGTATTCTCTGAGGAGATTTGATAACAACTAACTGAACTGTGTCAGTTATCTTTAAGGTTAAGGGTCTGTTTTGATAGGATGATGTTTTCCAAAAACCTCAAGTCCTTTGGTAATCTTTCCCCTCTTTCCTCCCGTTTTAATACAAAAGTAATTGTCTGAGGGGAGCATTGTGCACTGTTTAAATTAGGTCTTCCTGGGCACTAATTAAAGAGAGAATCTCTGTGCTTTAGTAGAGCCAACACACCAGCCTTTTGACCTCAATTAAAGGAGTTATTTTTAGCACACCTTTTAGAGGATCTTATCTCTTCTGGGTTGAGTACAGAGGTCTTTTGAGTAAACATAGATGGCGATGAATAAATGTAAAGAACACTCTCGTAAGGCATGGCATTTGAAATGGCTAAACTTTATTTTCACATCTGAGAGGTTACAGCCCATGTCATCTTTTCATTAAAGGTGAAAATTCCAACAGAAAAAATATTTTCCTGCAGCCTTGTCCAAATCTATCTTATGTGTCACTTCTTTAGTTTTAAACCATTTTGCTGTGGTTTCATGCAAATATATTTTTGCTCTCCCCCTCCTCCCCCGTCTGCTGTCTGTCATCCTTTCCCTTCCTCGATGTGGACACCTCTTTCTTTCTTCTTTGCCTGCCTCCTGTCTCTCCTACGAAAGCCAATTAACCTCCAGGCTGAACTGAGAGCTTGTGTTTTGTTCGTGTTCATTAGGAGGTCTGGCCATATGTCTGTCTCTCTTTTGGCCTTGACCACTAATTGTGTGTGTCTGTGTTTTGTGTGTCCTCTCACATTTTTGCTTATGTATTCGCACACCAGGTTAATACAAGACCTAACCCAGTCAATGACTGCACTCATGCTGTCGCAGACTCCATGGCCAACAACAGGTGAGCTCGCTGGGGTGTGAGGAGCATGTTACACTGCCTGGAATAAACTTCAGTGGCTTGGATGATAGATGAGCAGAACGATGTCTGCGAGACTTGCGTCACCTGTGCTGTCTTCCTTCCTCCAGCTTAAAAAAATCATCTGCTGAGCTGAAGAGGATCCTGACAAATGGGCAGGTGAGCCTGAGTTTTGGGTTTAAGTAGAATTTGACCGCTGTTATCTCACGACTCTTGCTCTCACACCTGGTTTCCACTGACTAGAAACACATCCTCACCAGTGGTTGGCTGCTCCATTGATTTTCTGTGATGACACACACACACACACACACACACACACACACACACACACACACACACACACAGAGTTGCTGGTGTGTAGGGAGAGACAATTAAGCCACGTCCTCTCAGGTTTCTGCTCTAACACAGTGAACTAATGGAGCTGTTCTCTCCTCCATCTCTTCTCATTCTCTTTACCTCTCTCCTCTCTCCATGTTATCAAGTCAATTGAGGTGGGGGGGTGTTCTGAGCGCACACAGGTTGACATGCATCTTGCGATGGAAGAAAATATATTTTGATTATATTTCACCTGTGCTACTTTACATATTAGATTATGTGTAATCTTTTTAATTAAAGCAACTTTTAGGAACTTTACAGAGTATAATGTTATGTTCCTTAGTGCTGAGTGTTGTGGAACTAATTTTATTTTTGTTATTTGTAATTTGTAACTTATTTTTTGAGTGCTCTGTTGATAGGAATTTTGTGGACCTACAGGAATATTTTGACCAGTAATTTCAAAATAAAACTTTTGGTGGAAGAAACTTTTTGCTCAGACCAGCCATGTTAGCATGGCCTACATTAAACATCCACCTTCGACTCTTTTGTTTTATTGGTGAATGGAATAACGACTGCAAACAAATCATCATTAAACTCTACATCAGTTACTCCCCCCCTCGCCCAAGCACAATGTCCTTTTATAAATTGGACAGCAAATGTTGTATTGATCTCCTCTTCTCCTCCCTTTTTTGCTCTGTTTTTGCTCTTATGTGGCTGAACTTGGAATGACCTGAAAGATCGTCTTGTTTATAGCCTCCAGTGTCATCCCCTCTTTCTGCCTCACCTGTGTAGTTACACGTATCATCCGCTGGTTGCATGTCTTCTCATGTTACATAATCTAAACACCATTATTGTATACATGTGTCTGCAGATAAATGCCCAAGATATCCACTATCAAGAGCAGCTTGGCCATGGAAACGGAGGCACGGTTTACAAGTAAGTCTTTGCTGGCTCTCTTGTTGAGGCACGAACGTGACAAGGCCACAGCACAATAACAGATAGTGACACTGATACCGGCCAGAGTGAGTGAGATGGTCTGAATGATTTATTCTGGGATGCAGGAGCCTCTATACAGTGCAAGTATTCAGAAAGAATGTCTCAATTAGTGACCAGTTTTAGACTGATGAGCGTGATACAGTTCTTGTCTTTTCATAGTTTTTATGACAAATGTATCCCTCCTTGCACTAGGTTTCTGCAAAGGGTTTTCCATTGTTCACCACCCCTCCTCTGTCCCTTCATCTTTCCATTTATCTCTCAGTGCTCAGTGTGACATCTATCAGGCTGGTTTGTGTCTTTACCTTCATTTATTTATTCTACTTTGAAGGTTGCAAACATATATGGTATTGATTTGGGGCTGTAAGGTATGACAGCAATTGACTTAATCTGTCTATGGTTCTGCACATTACCTGCCACGATAGGAGAGCTCCATCCTCCCCGGCTGGACAAATGTGTTACTGCCCCGCTAACGTTATGACAAGGTTGGCATTTGTGTTGCTCCCACTATCCGTCTTTTCCCTACCTTGTGTTTCTCCTTTCCATCAATCCTCAGCTATTGAGCTGTTTTATTGAGATTGAAGTATTGATCACTGCTCAGAATAACCTTGACTTGACGGAGTGGTCTGCTTTACACAGTCCCCAGCAAACACAATAAATATCCTATCTAGCATTTTTTTTTTTTTAATTTTCACCCCTTTCTTTCCAACCCCCTTTTTCTGTTTTATGACTTTGAGATAGTTTCATTAAGAGGCAATCTCTCATAGTGGTAGGAGAGTAAGATTGCTGATCAGTTTGGCACCAAAAATGGTTACACTGCAGTGGGCAAGGCCAATATTGCAAGCCCAACAACTTCTCAGTCAATTTAGTCCAGCAAAAAATCCATTTGCTTTGCTGCTGAAATATTTATGGTTGGAGGACGATAAAAAAACATTGGGTTGTTTGTGCAATTTTGATGCTGTATATTGTTTTATTTCATACCCATTTTAATTAAGATATATCTCATGTAATCAGTCAGCAGAGGAGCCCAAACCTACTGACAGCTTGACGATTTCACTGAACACATGCTGTGCCTCAAATTTACAGTACTCACTAATATTTGGGAGGTTTTGCGTGTATATTTTGTGTTCACATTGTGAAAAAAGACAAAAGATACTCATAATACTGTGTATACTGAAACAGATTTTGACACTATAGACATTTTTTTACTACAGACATTTCAACATGTTATAGCTTGGAAAACATGGGTCAAGCAAGTTTTCTCGTGGATGCTTCTAGTAAACTTGACATTGCACATTAATAAATTAAAAATTAAAAAAAACATTTATGTAGCTATTCGTTTTTCATAACCAAATACACTTACATTTGTTTGCATTTTAAAATGATAAAATGGCTCTAATCATGTCACACATGTCATTAACAACAATGTTTGGATCATTACAATATTATCAATTTTGTATCCCCTACCAACAGTGTCACCTGCACGTCCAGGTTAGGAGCTACTTTATTTGATCCTTCGTCCTTCTAGAAGTGTCCCATTCTAGCTCAGCATGTCTTCACTCTGCTGTCGACATGCTGATGGTCTTTCCTTTCATGCATCAACAAATGCTTTCTTCAGGAACTTCCAGGGTGTCTGTTCGTCATTGTCCAAGCTCTTAAGTCCACAGCTAGGTTTTGCTTCCCAAACTACCCCAGCTGCATCCCTCCTGGCCTGCCAGTCCCCCTCTGCTGCATCAGCAGTAGCTTAGTAAGGACCCCTCATATTTTGGGCAGCCTCGTCCTCTGCAAGAGGTCCACTCCAACATGCTACTGGAGAGACTGTTTCGTCAATGAACACTAAAATCATTCCGAATAGAGTCCTCATTCAGGCATTTTTTTTTACCCAACCCCACCCAGAACACAATACAGTAGTTAACACCTCCACTATTCCATCTAGTGTCTCAGGAATTTATTTGCTATTACCACATCATAGTGACTGTAATTACAGACCACAATTCAGATCTGCCCTGGTTACCCAGCACTCTACCTGTCCAAAACAAAAAACACCTGCACTGAACTGCTTGACCACAAGCAGGAACGGTCACCTATGAAACATGATTGAATTTAATCAGTTAATGTTTTTATACATTGAGCAGAAAAAGCAGAGTTTGTACCAGTGCAGTGCTCTTTCTTTGGACTTCCTCTCTCTACATAATTAGGCTGGTCAGTAGATCTAGACGACACTCAAAATTGTGAATTTGAAACTCAATTGGTGTTAATTGTGTTCGTGGCCTTGACATCAGCTCCTAGACATTTTTGTCAATAACTGTTAATTGGTTCCCCGTTTCATTAATAGTAATTATTTTTGTCACAGCTATTAATATTTAATGCCACTCTTTCCTTGGTGTCACATTTGATGTGTTATTGACAGGATGTTAGTGCTGACTTCTGGATAGTGTTGTTTTCAGTTTGACTCAGTTCAGGAAACTAAGATTATGCAATCAGTTGCACAAAGAGAAGAAAACATGAAGAGTTTATTTCAGTTGAAACAACCATCCACTGTTGAAGCCAAACTGTGTTTAAAGTATCTCAAACATATATAAATGTCTTCACTACTTACAGTTTTGGTCAGCTGTGTTAGAATAAAAGTGCTAATTTTAGCAGCATGTTTATTCGTTAGTTACAACTGCGTTGTTGGTTTCCTTGATTTTTTTTTGAATGGAGTTCTGCTTCGTGACCTGCCAGCACATCTCTGGCAATGCATTTCAGGCACTTTGTCCATGTAGAATTAGTCGCGCAAATTTTCACTTTAATGCCGATTAATCGCATTAACATGCTAATTTTGACAGCCCTAAAATGAACACATATTGTATGCACAAAAAAGAAGTGCAATCTCACACTCAGATGACAGTAAACTGAGTACGAAAGGGCCCACAGTATCATGCAACTACTGTATACCTGTTGAGACTACAGGCTGCCTCACTGCGCTGCCACACTGCTGACGAGCTACTTTTGCACGGCAGTGTCGTGTCACTTGATGCCTCCAGCACACACTGAGTGCGCCATGCAGCCAGAAGACCTAGTAGTGGCGTAGTCATGAGGTTAGTGGAGCCACAGCATATCTTGAGGCAACATCGCTAATATTTTCAATAGTCATGGGAACATATGCCAAAAGTTTTTTCTAAAACAGTTTCAAAATTAATATTTTAGCTATAGTGCTCAGCTATACCAAACAAATTCTGTTATATTAAGCACAAAATTGGGCTTTTTAAAAAAATACTGAATGCATACTTAAGAGGTCCTCGACAGGCTTTCTGCTGGCTTCTAAACCAATTCAGCTTTACCCTTTGGTCCAGCTTATATTAAGCTTATCACGTGTGAAAGCACTACCAAAGGCACCCCACCTTTTAACCTCTTAGCCCATTTATGACCCAGAGCCATTTAGACTCAATTGGATGTTACCAACACCTCAGCTCTCCACAGCCACGCGCTGACCTAGCCATCCATCAATGTCGCCCTTTGTTTTTTATTACACACTCTCTCAGAGGTCCATCTTGTCCAGCAATCTAACTGACTCTATGGCTTATAAATACAATAACAAGGACATACAGGCTATTTTTGTAACTCATGGATCCAGCAGTGCAATTAAAACAAGCACATTTGCCTGACTGTGACTGTGGTGACATCTACTTAGACACCCATGGCTGTTCCTTTCCTCTCTCAGCCCATTTTCTTTATTGATTTTGTTTTTTTCACCTCATTGATTAGACTGTATATTGAAGGGCCAAACCTCTTTGGTTAATTGGTTGCAACCTAGTGTCTTGTGTCTAGATATGTTCAGAGTGCACCTGGAACCAGTTGAATGGGATTACAGTTCAACTTTACACTTGTGCAGCCTAGGCTTTGTCTTTGGTATATTTTGTCTTTTGGTATCATATTTAGACCATAAACGTGAATATTTTTTAAATGAATGTGCATATGTTTTGGTTAGACTTTGGACTTGGAGTATTTTTCCAGACAATAAGGTTAAAATATCTAATGGTTAAGATCCTTGAAAGATGAACTCTGAGTCCTGGCTGGAAAAAAAAAAAATCATCTAAGGCTTCACAGCCTCAAGCTAATTGATTTATTAGGAGGTGATGTGAATTGTTTGCGTATCTGCTCGAGGTTAGTACATACAATGATACAATGTTTTAATTGTCATATCTTTTTTGATTTAAATGACATATTATGTAAACTATGAAACCTTATTACAACATGTAATATAATACGTATTGCCAGTAGGTGTGGTGCAGTTTTAGCAGCTCATCCTGTCCTTGCCTGAGGCCTGCAGGTTTAAACTGTTAAAAGTTCTTCTTTCCTTTCCTTAAGGTGGCGCACTCTGGCATGTGTAGAACTGCTCTGACAATGAGCAAATTCTATACGACACCCTTGAAGATTACAAATGGATAACAATGTTTTTCTTCACGAAAATGGTGCTGTAATATCAACCAGAACAGACCTGCTCTCAAAATTCCCTTTTTAGCTTGGCATACTATAAACTTTTTGACTTTACCATTTGAAATTACAAGCCTCTCTGCTGCTTACAATGTGCTGAATACAGTATTTAGCAAGCCTTCTGTGTATATTTTTGTGTATTAGGCTATGGTGAAGGAATTTCCCCTGCGGTGATAATGATTGGCTCAACAGCGTGATATGTTGTGTTATTGCCTTTTTGTTTTTTAAATTACTTAATTTATCCTGATTTTAGTGCTCTATAAATGGGCATTATTGTTGTGCTGCTATAACTTGGCACATATTGAATGAAAGATGACAGTTTTTAAACTAATTACATACTTGTTTATTGTTAAATGTAGCACAGAGAAGGGCAATGAGGCACAGCAGGTTTTTTTTCAGCTGAGTTTGGTTGCGACTGGTTTCTATGATACACAATGTCTATAGAAGGTAGAGCACTTTCTCTGGATGAAGGGAAATGGTCTTTGTGGTGTCTTTCCATGCTTCCTCCATTGTGATTGGACTAATGGGTAAAAAATGACAAACGCAGCTTTACATGTTTTGCATGTCAGTAGCATGGCATTACAGTGTTGCAGTTATAATAACAGCCCTAACATGCATGCATGTCTATATGTGAATACGTGTCAGTTAGGACACCCTATCAGATGAGAGTCAGGGAGAGAGAGAGGTGTGCCGTCATCCATGTGGCAATGTAAAAGTACCACATTAGCCCTGATCCAAGAGACCGGTCTCTGTAACCCACAGCCCTAACTTCAGAGACATAGAGAGAGGCCCTATGAATACTGTATGATGGAGCTTTTATTACAGAGCAAGCTGGAGTGTAAATAAGATCCAGGCAATGGGGCACGTTTACTGGGGTCAGATCAGGGGAAGTGGCAGGGGGTGGCTATGTAACCTTGTCCACATGTCTCCCCGCTGTCACAAGCCTGTCACTGTAACTCATACAGGATTGCTCGGCCCTGAGGTGGTCAAGGACAGTCTGAGAGTAAAGCTTTAACCAAGCAGTAGTCACACCATATCTCCAGCCCTAAAACATGCCCTTAAAACACATCTGTCAAAACTTTGTGATTTCTTACCTGTTTTTTTTCAGTCTTTTTTTTCTTAGACATGCATGTAATTATTACTATCTTAAAAGCTATCTTAACTCTTAACTCTTTGAGTGTCACTGACGTATTTTGACATCATTTAAAATCCGATGCTTGAGTGCCATCAGCGTAATGATACATTAAAGTGTTTTTTCAGCGGGTTGCTGATCGTGGTCTCCCGCAGCCTGTGAGTAATTTGGGGGCTTCTGGGAGACGTAGTCAGAGCATAAAGAGACGGTATGGAGATCACAGCAGGAAGTGGAGACGATTGTGATTAGAGAGCAAAACGGACAGATTCTGGACAAAAATTGATGATTTTGATGAAAGTGGCCTCTACTCTACCTCTGATAAAACAAGAACGGAACAGGGTAAAAACAAACATTTTGTTCATGATGATGATGATGATGATTTGTTCATCATTTGAGCTATTCACTGTTTTCAGAGTCATGGTACAAAATATTCTGTGGGTCTTGAAACATGACTCAAAATGGGCCAAAAACAGTTGGCAACCATGGTTATTAACCATGGTCAGTGTATAACCCACAGTAGATGATTGTTGGCTCGCTCCCAATTCCCAAACAGAAAGGGCTGTCTGATGGCATGTAGATAATACTCTGACCATGATCACATTCACCCTGATTTGATTCAATTCACGATTCGATCCTATTTGATATTCGATATCGATTCAGTCAGGGATATTTCAGTTAAAATAAATGCTCCGTTATTTTCTGTGCATGTTGAGAGTTTGCTGGTAACTTAGATGCCAATACCTGCTCCAGGCTGGTTTGTTTGAGCCGTGCCGAGTCTGCCGACTGTGTTTCTGGGTGATGTCTTGTCAAATGGTTGCGAACATTCGTCTTGCCGCTGTATTTTATCTTCCCGTTGCATATTTTGCATACTACTTATTTTTTGTCCAACTCGTCATTTTCTTCCAACTTCTTCTCAACTTCCAAATGCAAAATGCATCCAAACATCAGCTTTAAAACTCATCAGCAGTGCCTGCAGAGGTGGACTCGCTTCCACCATGTTTGTTTGACTGCTGGTAGTAACATCTCACGAGATCTTGTTCCTTGGAAAGTGGTGGAAAGCAGCACTAAACGCTAATCATGCGAGAGTTCTTCTGTGGTTCCGGCAGACTATCCGTATGTATGGCAATTGATGCCCTCAGGCGAGACTGGCAGGCGGGTTTATACTTCAGGCTGCTTCTCCGCACGTCCAATGAAGAAGAAAAAAATACGCAAGTTAAAAGATCGAGCTTTAGACTTTAGACATTTGAATGGAGATTGATTAAAATCGATTGAATACATTTTTTTAACCCAGCCCTAATTATGAGGATATTTCCATACATTCATCTAAGACACCACCCTGTGAAAAGTGCTGTATATGGATGGATTTCACGCTTACTTTGATCTAACTCCATCCAGAATGACTTGCAGACATCATGAAAATAGCATTAGCTTAAAGATGTGTTACTGATCATCAACACAAATGAACAAGAACAGTTTGTCACATTTCATCCCACATTTTTTCAGTAAATAACATGTCAAAGCAGTATAACTACTGCTTACAGTATAACTACTGCTGCTTACAGTAGTTATACCGGTGCATACAGCCTCAGGCTGGGTATGTCTTTCAACATAACTTTTCATTGAGAATTACAAGTTGTTGAGGATGGCAAAGTCTTTTTAGTCTCTTTTCAGGCTGCCTTACACACAGTCACATCCTGCCCAGCTAGTATTTAACTTGTCTACCCCTGCGATCTTTCCTCAATTAACATCTTCATCTTAATTAAGAGGACGCACTCATGCTTAACTGATATTGATTGTAGCTTAAAGCAAGACGGAGACATCAAAATGGAAACAAGGCCATCAGCCTCCAGAAAGAAATAATACTGTCCACATAAGTCAGAGGAAGGCCTGTCGTTTGTTATAATAACTCAAATTTGCATCTTTTACTAGTCCATATTTTTGTGACTTTTTACACACAAACTTTTGATCACAGCTACCCCATTCTTGCAACAATCTCTAAAAGGTATGCAATTTTATTTTTCACTGTTATCAAAGATGTGTAAACTACGGCTCACTACTGCCAGATACTTGTGTTTGTGCTAAGTGTGGGTAAATACCTGACATGGCACTAATAGATGGCATTAATTAAAGGACTGGGCCAGTTTTGAGGTGTCTGGCCGAAGAGCAATGTGATACTCCCAATCTAAGGCACATTAATCACACCTTGCACCATACACATTCTCCCTGGAAGACCCACTGACAGGTGAGTAGGCAGGTATCACATTCACTAAGCCTGCTTGTAAGCTAACCTGTGTGACGTACATGCCTCCCCGTCTCATCCCCATCACCTGACAGCTGTTGGACAGTTTTTGTCCTTGAAGATTGTTTGTTGAGAGGTCTTGAGGTGTTGTCACTGCTGGTGCCGTAAACTAACCTTCAAGGGCTGTAACTAAAGCCGATGTTTGGCATTAAGGAGTTTGATAATTAAATCATTACGGGGCCGGTCTGTGGCTGCTGCTTTACCTGCAACTCAAAACTTTGTCTGGAACAAGGAGTGACAGGCCTTACTGGATCTGGTTTGCATGGTGACCTTTGACCTTTATGAAGAATGACAGAAGGCATTTTGTTATGCTGAGACTCTAGACCTGTGGAGTGTTTTTTTGTTTTTTTTCATTGTCATTTATGTTGTTTCATTACCTGAACATAATCACCAGGTTTAGTATGTTTTTGGTCAGTTAGCAATTTGCCCCGTCCAATATTAATTTATTAACTATATTGTAACTACATTTTTTTTGGTGGGTGGGTTTTTGTCCATCAAAAGTGTAATAGAACTGTATTTTAATGGAGAAAATTATGTTTGATTATGTTTTGAAATTAAGTATTGAGCTCTTCACTTGGAGGAAAGCTTATAAAAAGAACTGAGACACTACATTGAAGTCAGTTTACTGTTTAAACTGAAGCAGCTGTTTTCTACAGTTTTGTTTTATCTTGTCTTCTGTTTTGTCCCTGTAGAGCGTACCATATTTTGGGCAAGCGGGTTTTAGCTGTCAAGGTGAGAACTCCTTCCATGTTGATGGTCGTACATGCTCTTTAATAAGTGACCCTCACCCATCAGAACCTTCAAGAAATGTTTTAATGTGTTTGTTAAAGGCTGTACTTTCTTTCCCCATGTTTGATTACAGGTCATACCCCTAGATATCACGGTGGAATTACAGAAGCAGATCATGTCAGAACTAGAAATTCTCTACAAGGTTAGTTTTGACAACCAATTTCTCTTTTCTGAATGTTGCTATCCGAGCAGATTTGCACAATAAATGAACCACGAGTCCAGCTAACTAAGTATCATTTATCACCTCTGGTCTTACTATGTAAGCCAGGGATTAGCAACATGGAAACACATGCAACATTGTGTACATGTGGGCTAGTCATGTGAGTTCACTGATCAACTTCTAGGGAATTTCTTTACATGTACAGTATACAGTTGTGGTCAAAAGTTTACCTACACTTGTAAAGAACATAATGTCATGGCTCTCTTGAGTTTCCAGTTATTTCTACAACTCTGATTTTTCTCTATTAGAGTGATTGGAACAGATACTTCTTTGTCACAAAAAACATTCATGAAGTTTGGTTCTTTTATGACTTTATTATGGGTCAACTGAAAATGTGACCAAATCTGCTGGGTCAAAAATACACATACACCAATGCTAATATTTGGTTACATGCCCCTTGGCTATTTTCACTTCAATTAGGTGCTTTTGGTAGCCATCCACAAGCTTCTGGTTGAATCTTTGACCACTCCTCTTGACAGAATTGGTGCAGTTCAGTTAAATTTGTTGGCTTTCTGACATGGACTTGTTTCTTCAGCATTGTCCACATGTTCTCAATGGGGGTTTAAGTCAGGACTTTGGGAAGGCCATTCAAAACCTTAATTCTAGCCCGATTTAGTCATTCCATTACCATTGCCTTCTTGCACGGCAGCCTCTCAGTCCATGGCGATGCAAAACAGGCTTGACTGTGGACACTGACACCTGTGTTCCAGCAGCTTATAATTCTTGGCAGATCTGCTTTTTGGTGGTTCTTGGTTGACTCTTCACCCTCCTGACCAATTTTCTCTCAGCAGCAGGTGATAGCTTGCATTTTCTTCCTGATCGTGGCAGTGACAAAACAGTGTCATGCTCTTTATACTTATACTCATCTGCTCTTGGGACCTGCAGCTGCTTTGAAATGGCTCCAAGTGACTTTCCTGACTTGTTCAAGTCAATGATTCGCTTTTTCAGATCCATGCTGAGCTCCTTTGACTTTCCCATCGTAGCGTTTGTATCCAGTGAGCCATATTTAAATGGCCTCAGAGAAGTCACCAGCTGTAGTCACTCATGATCACTCACAAGAAGTTAAGAGGCCATGCTATGAAGCTCATTTCATTGACACAACTTTCTAAGTCACCAAAATTGCTAACTCATGTTGTTGTATGTATATTTTTGACCCAGCAGATTTTGGTTACTTTTTCTGTTAACCCTTAATAAAGTCATAAAAGAACCAAAAGTTCATGAATGTAAAAAGTATCTGTTCCAATCACTCTATCAGAGAAAAATCAGAGTTGTAGAAATAACATTATGTTATTTGCAAGTGTATGAAATCTTTTGACCATGACTGTAAGAGGAGTATATTCTGTTGGCTCTAAAAAGGGAAAGTCACTCAAAATGAGCATGAATGTACTATGTTTTATTAACATATAACATGGAGACAGAAGTTGTATTTACCCTGAAGCAGAGAGCACATAAACTTAACTGTACTGACCATACTGATGTGAAGTGTATTACCTGTGGTAGATGGCGGTCCACACACCCCCAGCTTGAAGAGGCAGCCAGGAGTTAACGCACAGAGCAAAACACTGTACTGCTGTGGACAGGGCTGGCAGCAAAACATGTTTTAGCCACCTAATAGAAAGGGCCCTCTAAAATATCAAAATATGTTCAAGAGTAATCTGTGTTTAAAATAGTTTTGCCGTTTTACCTTGCCATGGGCCAGTTATATAATTGTGTTCTGTTATATATTTTTTTTATTTTTTCAATGGAATCCAGTGGCTGTGGAGAAAGCATAGGTGGCTCTAATATATAATATTCATTTCTTTATTGGAATGGGCTGTCTGACGGCAAGGTAAACTTGTGAAAATATCATAAATCTAACCCTAACCCAGTACAATTGGTGGACCTTTCTTTTTGTTGGCTAAAATGTTAAAATATTTTACTGCTGACCCAGTCTAATGCAGTACATTGCTTTGGTTCTGTGCAGTGACTCCTGTCTGTTTCGACACTGAGGGCGTGCCGACCATCATCTACTGTAGCTAATACCCTGGCTATGATGAGTAAGCCCACTTCAAAACACCTGAACTATCCCTTTGAGCAAAAAGGATCATGAGAAACTTTACATTGTTTACAATTCAGTTGCACTTGTCAATTTTTTGTTAAATGTCTCCTATTATAGACTTTTTCTGCAATTTATATAGGTCTCAGACGTGCAACAATATTGTATTCAAAGTGTATTACCCCAAACTCAGCCCTGTTCCTGAATTCCAGCCAGTTAAAAATCACTGTATTGAGCTCTGCTGAGAACATGAGAACAGGCTGTTTCTGTGTCTGTACCTTTAAATGTTCCTGAGCTGTGTCTGACCACGCCCCTCTCTGGAGAGAGGATGTGTCTCTCTCTCTGGCCTTACCGTGCACTTCTGTTTAGTTTTAGATGCGTACTGGCAGTGGCAAAAGAGGCTAAACGTTACTCTGCAGTGCACGGACAGTACCTTTAACTGTAGTCAGAGTCACCCAAATTACAAATAAGTGCATAACATTAGTTTCAAATGAGCCTTGTGCTCACAGAGTTTATGTTGAATGTCTCCTGATATTAATTACTCAAGGACCACCTGAACTTCCCAAAGTTTTGCATGTGTGCGCCCATCATTTCACAGAGGACTACTTCATAAACATGGGCCCATACAAATTAGGCTTGGATACACAGCTGAAATTAGCATTAGCACTGCAGCTACCGGAAGTCCGGAGCTCGGTTAGCATGTAAGCAATAGCTCCAGAGCGCCGATTAGCTCAGTTAGCTTTGCAGCTACCAGAGGTGCAGAGCTGCAGTGCTAACCGAGCTAACCGGAGGTCCAGAGCTCGATTAACACTGCAGCTATAGCTTCGGAGCTTCGGTTAGCTTGGTTAGCACTGCAGCTATTGCTGCTAACCAGAGGTCCGGAGCTCCTGTTAGCTCGGAGCTTGCTGCAGTACTAACCAAGCTAACCGGAGCTCCGGACTTCTGAAGCTATTGCTGCAGTACTAACTGAGCTAACCAGAGCTCCGGACCTCTGAAGCTATTGCTGCAGTACTAACCGAGCTCCGGACCTCCAGTTAGCACTGCAGCAATAGCTCCAGACCTCTGTTTACCGAGCTCCGAACCTCTGGTAGCTGCAGTGCTCACGATACAGGGTAAAAACAGAGTAAAAATAGCCTCCTGTGCTTGTTGAAGCAACCAACAACAGAGCAGCTGCCATGCTTTGCTCCTAACTTTGTCATGTTTGTTTGCGAAAGTTAGCGAGCAGAAACAAATGCTGGCCGCTTGATACACTATATTGCCAAAAGTATTCGCTCACCCATCCAAATACTCAAAATCAGGTGTTCCAATCACTTCCATGGCCACAGGTGTATCAAATCAAGCACCTAGGCATGCAGACTGCTTTTACAAACATTAGTGAAAGAATGGGTCGCTCTCAGGAGCTCAGTGAATTCCAGCGTGGAACTGTGATAGGATGCCACCTGTGCAACAAATCCAGTTGTGAAATTTCCTCACTCCTAAATATTCCACAGTCAACTATCAGCTCTATTATAAGAACGTGAAAGTGTTTGGGAACAACAGCAACTCAGCCATGAAGTGGTAGACCACGTAAACTGATGGAGCGGGGTCAGCTGATGCTGAGGCGCATAGTGCGAAGAAGTCGCCAACTTTCTGCAGAGTCAATCACTACAGACCTCCAAACTTCATGTGGCCTTCAGATTAGCTCAAGAACAGTGCACAGAGAGCTTCATGGAATGGGTTTCCATGGCCGAGCAGCTGCATCCAAGCCATACATCACCAAGTGCAATACAAAGTGTCGGATGCAGTGGTGTAAAGCACGCCGCCACTGGACTCTAGAGCAGTGGAGACGCGTTCTCTGGAGTGACGAATCACGCTTCTCCATCTGGCAATCTATTGGATGAGTCTGGGTTTGGTGGTTGCCAGGAGAACGATACTTGTCGGACTGCATTGTGACTTTTTTCACTCCCGGGGCCTCATTCACAGGCTATGGGGATACATACTACTGTTATACTACCTTTATAAAGTGAATTTTGCTTAATGAGTGACCTTTAACACAATTACTTTAAACTCAAATTCATAATGAATGTGTACTGTAGATATTTAGATATTTTGATACACTCTTTCATAATCACATGGTGTCTTCTCTTTATTGCAGTGTGATTCACCATATATCATCACTTTCTTCAGTGCCTTTTTTGTGGAGAACAGGATATCCATATGCACAGAATTTATGGATGGTGAGTTTTCAGTAGCTGGTGTTATATTTTTGCCAGCCACTGCGGTGTAAAATACACTTTGGGGAGCTGTCTCTCTCTCTCTCTGTGTATCCATTTACACTTCAGCAGATCAAGAGACCGTCTTATCACTGTGAGCTGCTTAGCATGCCTCTGTGCTAAAAGCTACAAGGGCGTGATAAATCTGGATTTAAGTGCATTTGTAGGTGCGTTTGTATGTGTGTGTCTAGATTGGTGTGAGATGGGGGACTGACTATGTTTTTAGGTGTGTGTGTTTGTCTGTGTGCGTTAATGCAGCGATTCCCCTGTTTCACACATTTGCTTGTTGGCAAAGTCTGTCTAACCTCTCAGCACTCGTTACTTCATAAAAGTTTTCTACGATCATTTCCAGTTGTACTGCATTATTGCTAACAAGAAATGTTAACTCTTAAGAAAACTTTAATGGACTAGTCATCTTGTTTCTTGTTTTATTTATATGACAAACACCTACAGTTAAAGTGCCTACAGTGAAGTGGTATTATAACAAACAGTGGATATGTTTAATATAATTAAAGTGACTCTTATTTTCCCAGTAAATTTTGAAACATAACCGTGAATGTGTCCTCTGCATTTATACCGTCTTATATTATGTGCAGCTATTCTATTCTCCCCACTGATGTTTTGGTTTTCTTTGAGTGTTTCTATGAATGTTTTGGATGTGTTTAGGTTTAGACAGTACACATGCTGTCCTTGAAACATTTTGGGAGTTCTGCTACAGCATTCAGGAGTGTTCATCAACTATGACTTGATTTATTTTGTGTAAATATCCAGTGTGAGAGGAGCACTTTTCTTGGTAATGGGGAAATGCTGGAAGACCAGAGAAAATGACAAACTCTGTTTTATCAGTTTCAGTAGGCATTTCAACGTGCATGGCCAATGTGAATTTGGCATTTCAGATCTTAGCTAAGAAATGGTACACAATATGTTCATAGTGTATCTCCTCCTGAATGAATAATGTTCTGTTTGCAGGTGGTTCTCTGGACGTGTACAAAAGAATTCCAGAGCATGTGCTGGGGAGGATCGCAGTGGCTGTAAGTTTTCATGAAATACTCAAAATCTCTCTATCAGTAGTTTGATTACTGAGTGAAAAGCATTTCAATCAAGAGGCTTTTTAAGTGAACCACAGGTGTGAATTTTTCAATAAGCTTCTGTTTGGTGAAGTGATGGACAAAGTCAGTGTTGTTTCCCTCTTTTCCTTCCCTCTCTCCCTCCTTTATACTCTCATTTAAAACTATAGAAATGGCCTTGATGTTGATAAATGCATGTCTCCTTCCACACTCATTATCCTTCCCCTGTCTCCACCTCCCCTTTTCTGTCTCCACCCCCCTTTAACTTTGTCCGTAATCAAACAATGACAGCTATTTAGTCAGTGTTAATTCTAATTCACAGCTTTCCCTCTTTTCCACTGTCACAGTTGTTAATTATCGCAGAAGGAAATGCGCCCAAGAGGGTGTGAGTGAAGCTGCACACTGCAGTCGCTGCACTCACACCACCACCTTTTGAGGCTGCAGGACTTCACAGAGCTTTTGTGCTTTCTTAATTTATCTCAGAGGCATCAGAGATGGATGACAGGATCCTAGAGGCTAAAACAAGCTCACATCCAAAAATCCATTGTCACACATTGGGAAATAAGTAATATAAACATATAATGATTAGAAGTATGTTGAATGAATATACCCAGTTGGGTGGAGTCATGAGTGCGACCGGTGATGCACAAAAATGAGCAGCTCTTCTCTCTAACCCACTTTAAAAAAAAACTTTTGCTCTCACCAGTGTGATTTTCCCCAGGTGTCTCCTCCCAGTCAGTCATACACACTACACCAAGGAGGGGCAGCAGGGAGTCCTTAATATTAACTCTTTGAGTGCCAGCTGTTTTATAAAACACAAAGTGCCTCATACAAGCGTTTTTGCCCATTTTGTGTCATGTTTTAAGACCCACAGAATATTTTGAACTATGTTTCTGAAAACACTGAATAGCTCAAATCGAGTCAGATTTGGAATGACGTCGTAGAGTTAAACTCAGTGTATTTCTTTCAACCTGAAGGAGCAACATCTCCGTACTGAGGTCTTTCCAAATTGCTTACCTCCAAAGACACGGATCACCTTGTGAAGAAATAGCTTGGTTACTTGTCTGCAGTGTTATTGTTTCAGTGACAGCCAAAACTTGTGGCCACATGTGCGGATCTTTCCCTTTGCTACCACAGTCTGACACAAAGTCATTATTTCAGCTGACACCCCTTAACTGTAGTCAATTTTACAGTCCTCTTTCCTGTTCACAAGACTTAAGGGAGGCTGTATTCCTCTACCTGGAACAGAGGTTATTATTGTAACCTAAAACTGAAACTACAACAAAAATAAGCACTGAAAAATGTTGTTTGTAAATTGAAACTAAATAAAAACTACATTTACGTCCCCTCTGAATTCCTCAAATGAAACTAAAATTAGCAAATACACCATGAAAACTGAAAGTAAAATATTAAGCTATTCAAATTTCAAAACTCATTTTAACCTTGAGTAGGAGTAGGTAGCATACTGGAGAGCATCTGTTTCAGGTAGAAGCCATAGTCAGAGAGGACAACATCATGCATAAATTTCTGTGATGCAACTCTGGGGTCACCAAAACAAGCACAGGGTTTTTTTTTTTACCTTAGCTGCAAGGTATCAGTTAGGTATTGTAGATCTAAACATGAAAGTAGCAATTTCTATGACACCTGAAATATTTCACTATACCAGAGCCAAGACAAAGTCTGCACAGTTGCTCCTTAATGTGATGTTTACAAATTGACTGGTGTCTCCTGTCCAGCATTTCACCAGAAGGCTAATCGGTGTTGACACACCCTCTGGTCCTCATCTGTGAAATGGGCAACACCACTGCTGATTACCAATCTGGGGGCAACATCAATACAACATTAGAGACATGTGTGAAGCATGACAGCACAGCAGTATCCACACCTTTCAGCATTTAAGCGCAGATCTTGTCCACAGCCCTTTATGAGGTGTAAACTGGATCATTGTCTTATCTCCTTGTTTATAACATAAGTCTGTATGGTTCAACTGAAGGTCACCACTCCTCATTAACCAAAACAGTTAATGGCAATCTTGTGTCTGCACTCTCTAGGTAGTCAAAGGCTTGACGTATCTATGGAGTCTGAAGATACTTCACAGAGGTGAGTAAGGCTAGTGTGTGGGCTCTGTGTTATTAAAAAAAGGACAGAGTTGATAAAGCTGTAGAGTGCTGATGTTGCAGTTTCATCAAGCAGTTTATCTCCGCAGATGTCAAGCCTTCCAATATGCTGGTGAACACCCGAGGACAAGTCAAGCTCTGTGACTTTGGTGTCAGCACACAGGTATGCTGATTTGTTTGTGTGTGTGTGAGAGAGAGAGAGAGAGAGAGAGAGACACAGAGAGGGGAGAGAGAGGGAGAGGGGGAGAGAGAGGGAGAGGGAGAGAGAGGGAGAGAATGGAAGAAGGAAAACAACTGTCTAGCTGCGTCACCACCATCCTGTTCAGTGTGTGTGTGTGTGTGTGTGTGTGTGTGTGTGTGGCATGTGCACACATCTGTGTGCATATGGTCAACGTTTCAATCACTGCATTCCTTTTCAACTCAAAACATCAGCGTCGTCCCAAGGGTCTTCCTCTCACATTAACTTCCCCCCCACCCTCATTGTTCTGCAGCCTCCAAAAAAAATCACTTGTTATAATTATGACCCGCACACACAACAGCAAGGTCTCATTGATATGTATTCAGTAGATGTGGGGTAAGCGTGGGTGACAATAGCCGTGTGTGCGTGCGTGTGCATGTGTGTGTGTCAGGCAGTGTGTGTTTGCATTGTAATCATCAGGGACCTTTAGCGTTCTCCAAAACATCCACCCTGAGGACGCAGTCCTTCTTCTCAGTACGCACACATATCCCATCCTTTCTGTAGTGAATTGTTATTCATTTTTAACCTCCACTTTATTGGACGCTCCAAGGTGAATTTTACACCCTACATGTATAACACTAGCAGCATTGACTTGTCCTCTGTCTTTTTTAACTCAGTTTTTTTTCTGTTTATCTCCCTTTCACACATACACACCCCCTTCCCCCCTCTCACACTGTAGGACATGCTCTGGAAAAAAACAGTCATAAGGGACCAGACACTCATTATCACAGTCCTGTCATTGATGGCATGTGCCATTGTATATATACACACACACACACACACACACACACATACACACTCACTCACTCACTCTGCCTCCTTGTCCTACTGCTGTTCCCCTGTGAGAGGTTTGAGATTTATATGAATTTTTGTTAGGTCCAGCTTCTTGCTGTCTTTTTTATTATTAATGAATTAAAGACTCTTAAATGTAGCTCATTATGGGCAATATATTAAATTTGTATTGATATGCAGCATACATATTTGCTTATCCACTGTCATTTCATTTCTTTTGCAGTTGGTGAATTCTATTGCCAAAACATATGTGGGAACTAATGCATACATGGCGGTGAGTTTCACATTAATTTCAGTCTTGTGTCAAATAATCTAAAAGCAGGTGTAAGTATGATCCTCTAACTTTGTCCTCACAGTTTTTGCTGTTTGTTTTTGCACTGCAGCCTGAAAGGATATCAGGAGAACAGTATGGTATCCACGCAGATGTCTGGAGTGTGGGAATCTCTTTCATGGAGGTGCAACAATGTATAAAAGGCTTCACACTGTAGCTGGCATTTTCACACAGGAGGGAATCTTATGGAGAGGATAATTATTTTTTGTAATTACACAGGTGCCATATATCTTACTTAAAGTCAAATATATATCTCATTAATTGGTGTAAGATACAGTCAGTATCTCTGTCACAATACTGTAGGTTGAGTGCTTGACCGGCACCCTGCTCGTTAAAATAATGTTTTCATTTCACTATAATGTTCCCTGGTCTCTTGTCCTCCCACTGACACTATTGATTCTCCATCTGTTTCTGTCCACAGCTCTCCCTCTGCAGCATTACAAATGATTTGGGCTCCTGTCTCACCTTTGTTTGTCAATAATGTTTAATATTATTACAGTTATAACAATTATAGATGATTTCACAGGGAAGGAGACATGTCAAAACTATTGACATGATCTCTGTGTGATAAAGATAGATTTGTATAGCAGTGGACCCCCCTGGCCCTGTTCTCTTTATCCCTAGCTGTGGGCGTGTGCATTAAGCTAAATGAAATGTCTAGCAGTCCCTCTCAATTTGGATTGATCTTTAGCCATCTGATTGGTCTATTTATGGTCAAGGAAAGACAGTGAGCATTTTGACGTTTTAATAACGTAATGCTGCCAATAAGCTGCCCTTGACCAAGATGAAAAATGACCACCCCAAGGGAATTGCCAAATGTCAGGGAGAGCTGTTACCCAACCCCCAAGCCAAAATAACACACATTACATACAACCATCCCAAAGTCCTGTCCTGCTTCTCTTTATCCCTGTATTTTGTTCTCCACAGGTGGTAATCATGGGGGGGTTATTAACTAATGAGGAAGTGTTGTCAGCAGGAGGGCACTAGGCTTACCTCAAAGACAGAAAGTCTCCAGTTCTACACGCATCGGTGCCTTCACCAGCATTTTCCTTCTCATTGCATTACATTATCATGAGCGCCTGCATCGTCTAAAGGATCCAGCAGAAATTCTACGTTTTTTTTTTTAAACATAATTTGTCAAAGAAATAGTGACTCAATCCTGAGCTCCCTGTACTGTCACACACACACACACACACACACACACACACACACACACACACACACACAGTATCTGTTCAAATGGTGTCAAATATGAGATGCAACCTAAAGTTAGAGTACAAAGTTCATAAAATTGCCTGCTGTGGAATTGTGTTGCCTTAGTTTGTACAGATATTTCCACAGATCCAGTGCTGACTCAAAATTTTGAGTGTGTTTTTATTATTTCAATGTTTCAAGAAGAATCCAAGAATATCCTGTTGGGCTTATTATTTCTCTCTTCTTTACACAGTTGGCGCTTGGCATGTTCCCCTATCCACAGGTGAGTTACTGTATGGGCTTTGTTTATTATTTTTAGGTTGATTAATTTTATGGTCTCTGCTTTGAAATATTTTAAAAAGGTATTTGGCTGAGTTTACAGCTATGTCCTCAGTAGTTCATTTTTTTTTTTTGCTTTAGTCAGATTTAGATAAGATTAGATTTTTAAAATAGGATTTAATAAGATGGTGTAAAATATATTTTATATAGCTTTTAAACACTCTCTTTCTTAAATATTATGTATGATGAGGTTCTCGAGTGATTCCAAACTTTAATCCTTGTCATATTGCTTTGAAATAACTGAAGTTTATTACGTGAGGCATTAATCATGTTTGAAGTCCCTGAATGACACTGAGAAGTTTGTTGCCCTGGAAATATTGTTTTCCATCGTCTATAATACGTTCTAGATTAATTGTTCATTGTTGCTGTACATCTTTAAATGTATAAATCTACTGTTTGGGTCCCCCCCTTATTAGACTAAGTTAAAATCCTGCTCAAATGTAATTGCCGACCTCCAAAATGACTTCCCAATCTCATCAAGTCTTAATTAGCCCTTTTAAGATGGGTTTATCTCTCTAATCCCTAACAGAGCAATCTAAATGTGGTTACCTCAGGTTACCTCCTGGCCAACTGCCTCCACCAAATGTGAAGGGACAGATTGTATCAAATGTTTTGTTTTCAAAAGTACAGTGTGATTGTGAGATAATTATGTTTTATAAAACCTTAATTATTGTCTAGAATTTTCATTTCTGTTTTAACATAAGGAAACAAGCTGTGACATCTCACATTTAGTTTGATTAACAAGGAAAATAGGTCTTGACTATGTTCTGTGTCGGCACGTTTGATCCTTTCCTGTGTAATCTTCCTGTGGGCTTAATGTATGCAACACTTTGACTGCTCCCTCAGTCAAATAAAACTTGATTGTGGTTGATTAAAGAAGCAGAGTGTGATGTAAGCACCACTGCACTATCAGCTCAGGGATTGCCTAATTGACTGCTTTGTTTCACTGTGCCCGCTGTCCTTCCTAGGGAAGAGGAAACCAATTTACTACATATACTTGGACCTCAGCATTTATGCATTTAAAATGAATGATAATGTTATCTAATAAGTGCTGAAAGAAAGCCAAATGTGTTTTATAAGGACTGATTCATGAACTAGCTGCGTACTTCCACACTGATCTGTGAGATTACAGTGGTGATGTAGCTGTTCATTTGTTTTCTGTGTTGATCATTAATTCTTGAGCCATGATGAAAAGCATACGCTAGCATTTGTGCAAGAGAGAAAGGGTATGCTTATACATCACTTAAATTGTATAGTGATGCAAATGTCACGCAATGATCAGTGTGTGTGTCTCTTTGTGTGTAGTGTGACTATAGCCTCGGGCATGTCTGATTTTACAGGACTGCCCCCTCATTTAATGCTCCCATTATCATATTAATTGTTAGTGTATTTTTGCGTCTTTTTGCTCTACCCTCATTGATAGAAATGTGGTGGAGAAAATATTAGAAGCACCTCTCAGTTTATGGTTTAGGCTCTCCACTGTCATGCAGCTTCCCTGCTCTCAGTGTTAATTTTCCCCTAACTCCATATGGTACTGCAGACAGTTCACCTGCAGGCTGTGGCACAGCGGTGTGGCGAGAGCGCTCGGATCCAGCTCGTCAGGCGCAGCTAGCCAAAGTCCTCGGGCCTAAGCTGTCATTTTTGCAGACGCTGGCACAGCTGTCCGTGCAGAAACCCCTGCTACACTTCACAGAGAACATTTTAGTACATAGTGAGGGAGAAGTTGGAAAAGATGAAAGAGAGATTGAAAGAGAGTTGGTGGCATCTGAGTATTTATTGTAGACTAGTGGGACATCAGTTGTTAAATTTAGATTTGAGGTGTTTATGACTTGTACTTTTGAACACCCAAATTTAACATTGTTTAGTGTCTTGTTCACCCTTAGGTTCAGTGGAGTGTGTGTTTGTGCGTGTGCATGCATGCTTTCATTTGTGGTTTGGTGATGCATTATCCCTCATTCATTCTTCATTCTGTGTATGCACTCACAGTGGAATCATCACCTCATGTTTGTCATGATTAGAGATAGTCTCTTTAATTCCACTTCACCACATGTCGGCATTCATTTGCGTCCTTTGTCAGGAGTTAATGGAGTTTTTGCACGGCTCGCTCTGAAAGTCTTTGAAGACGGCAAACCTGATGTGATGTGTATACAGCCGCCAGCGCTACTGCTTCTGATTGATTTGTTTGCTCGATGGTTGTTTTTGTTTCTCTGCATTTTGTCATATTTTCTCAAATTTGAATGGATATTTGGATGAAATGTCATGTCAGTTATTTGTGCGTATGTTTCAGGAGCTTCCATTACACATCACTGCATCCATCAAACGGCACAGACGCTTTCTCTTTTCTCTTTCTTCCTCTCAAATGAAATGGAAAGAAAATGGGTTCATAGTTCTATATGTGTTGTAAACAATATTTGCTTCAGCTCCCTATCCCACCTCCAAACTATTTGATGCTTTTTGCATGGACTTTACAAAACTATGAGAAAAAATATATTCACCCTCCTCAGTCTTCAGTATTTAAGGCATCACTACATCTGTCGCTATTTGTCACCATGATAATTATTGTCACCCAAAACATTTTTAATAATGCACAGTGGCCCCCATACAGCTGAATAATAAACATTATTTTTATTATTGATATTGATGTTATTCCATTGCCGGTCAAACAGGCAATGCACACTAGATTTATCAGAGAAGAGCTGCATATTCTCAGTGTAGATCTCAGGCTAACACAGTGAGTTGTTGCTGACCGAACAGTCAGGACAAGCATAGAGAGAAGGATCTCTCATCATTTCCCTTCTCCTTATATGGATTCCTCTATGTGGACTTTGCCCATAACCAAAACAAAAACTTAGTCGTTATTGAAGTTGACGGTTTTGATCACAGAGGCCCCCGTCTGAGTTTTCTGATTTTGTATCTTTGAAGAAATATCTTTGAAATCTTTCAGGCGGAAGCCAGCCCTCTGATCTTTTAGAAGTGTTTATTGAGTTGCTCTTGAAAGAAGCAGAAATCATTTGACATCTCAAAATTGTGAATTCTTATTATCACACTGTGAGATTTTCAAATAACAAAAAAAGCTTGATGTGGCTTACAACTCGTCACAAAGCCACTTGCAACAGCTAGTTTTAGGCTCTTCAGCTCAGAAAAACACAACTATAGTTGTTATTTAGGGGCACATACACACAGTCATATGCATTCTCAAAAACAGTCCTTTTGTTTGTTCTCCTTAGATCAGGTATCAAAAGAAAATGTGTTAAGTATAAACGTTGCTTACCCTCAGAATGAACATGCAGATAATTATATGTGTGCCAGATAATCAGCCCACATGGATGAGCCTGTTAAGAGGGAAAGGTACAGACATTTCTAAAGCTGCTATTTTTGATACTTGGTCAAGCAGCCTACTACAAGAAGAATAAATGCTCAATTATGCTTGAATAAGTTAGTCTCCCACTATCCAATTTCAACCCCTGGAGCAGCTTGCAATTTTGTCCTAGTAATTATTTCTGAACAAATTAGTTTTCCATAGTTGCCTTTAATGTGTCTGAATCAGGCAAAACTGGATATAGAGGCAGTTTAGGAGTCTCTTGGTATTTGCAGAGTGTGAAAACCTGTATTTAATTGAGTGAATCAATAAGCGCTCCAATGCACTGTCAAAAGTGCCAGAGAAATGAGCAATTTATTTACCAAACATTCTTTGATATTTAGCTGAGTCTAGGTTTCAGGCCGAAGGCTGTATCACTTAGCCTATATGTTGAAGTAATCCATTTGGAGTTTTTATAAATAACATGTCCTGATGAATTCAGCCTTTCAGTAGGGAAACTATATGTTTTCTTACATTTAACTGCAGTGTCACATTATATCAGAGGCAAGGATGCACAGCTTCATCAATATGGAGCGATGTATGGATTCAGTGATCAACTAGAAAAGCACTCAGAGAGCGCAGACCTCCGCCAAGGCAGCATCCTGCAAGTCCACAGCGCCTAAGAGTGAATGTGTTGATTTTGACGCATCTTGAAACCCACATTTCACATTGTATTGAAATGAATATCATGTACTTTTTATTTATTTTTTCTCTATTTCATATTTTGTCACATTTGAATTTTAAAGAAGACCAAAATACCAGTAAAACTTAGCAAATACAATTTGAGAATTCTTTTCTGGATATTTTGAGACCAGTTGCATTGCTCTAGCTCCTTCCTACATGAAGTTATGTTTAAAAACACATATTTGACCTTGGTGACCTTGACCTTTTACTGATCTTGACCAAACTGAATCAGTGACTTCTGGATTCCTAAATTAGTTTATATACCAAATAAGGTGACGATTGGCTGAAAATTGTACACCCTGGAGCGTTCAGAAATATGCAAAATCTCCCATACATTACCATGGTGTGACCTTTCATTTGACCATGATGACCTTGAATGGGATCCGATCACCACCAAAAAGTTAATCAGTTTCAAGTTAGTCCACTTCTGATCAATCCTGAAAATTTCGTCAAAATCCGCCCATAACTGGTTGAGTTATTTTGCAAACCAACAAATAAAAATACAAACCCTGGTGAAAACATGACGTGTGTGTGTGTGTGTATTTACAATGCACCTTTACATTGAAATACCCATAGCACACTGTGTCACATTTCAATTCAGTCACAGCTCTGTCATAAACATTTAAACAGTTCTTAAACATGACAAATGTGGCAACAGCAGGTCTATTTTTAGTCTTTTTACTGAAATATGTCTTTTTTCATTTAAATGTCTGGAGGAGCCCAGTAATTAAGTTTATGTTTCCGTTGCTTTGAATTGAACTGAATCAAAATGTGTCGTGGCTATGTGATATCAGCAAATATTGCCCAAATTATCAATGTAATATTATATATTGTTGAAACACATCCCTACTTAGAAGCTGTGTATATTGTTTCCTGTCATGTGTTGTGATAATGATCATGGAAAGTTCATTTAGGAACTCAAAACGCGTCTGTTTCTATATTAGTCTCTCCTGATCACCCAGCCCAACACTATTTTTTTTGGGTGTTTCTGCTTGTAACCATGTAGTGATCATCTATGTACTGGTAGCTATGTTGACCTGGCCAGTTGGACCTGTGAACTTGACACACAGAGCACACATGTTACAAATCTTGCTCATGCTGTTTGTAACAGTTAGCCCCACACATCTAGATAACCTGGAGGGTATGAATAAAGTACTGCTCTGAAAATTAGCATTAGTGGATCTTTTACCCCCATTCTCCACAAATGAGAACCAGGCCATTAACAATTGTGTGTTTTCATTATGTAAATGGTGTTAACGCATACTCACAAATTGCCAACAGGAAAGCAATAATTTTCTCCCAGTGATCATAATGTGTCCAAGTGCATCGTCTTGATTATGACACGCTAATTACATATTGCCTCGTCCCCTCTTTTCTGTCTTGCCCTACAGATTCAGAAAAACCAAGGATCTCTAATGGTAAGTTTTATTGCACTGGAGTAGGAAGAAAGAAAATAGAGGTCTCCCACACTATAGTCTGTTACTCTTGGTTAGCTTTCTCATTTGAAAAAAAACCCTCTCAAATTGCATTTTCACAAGGAAATATTAGCTCATGCTTAAACTGCTGGTATTACATTAGGTATCATTATGGAATAATAAAAACATGAAGGGGCTGAAGGATTTCTCTGCCTGAGCTCTCTGCATTTGATTAATCTAAGTAGATACTGTTTATAGCACGGTTGATTTTCCCTATTGCCACAAAATTCCATGTAGGCTGAAGATTTTTTTCTCTCACTGTGTCTGTCCTCTTCCAGCCTCTCCAGTTACTGCAATGCATCGTTGATGAGGTGAGTCGTCGTCTTATGTGCTTTTGCATCTAAAGTCAGTCCTAATGGCCCGGAAAGCTTATATTTTGTTTCCTAATGAAGCAAACCACTCAGGCGGCTTTGCTCCCCATTCACTCAACCCTTCACCCTATGCAATTGCCTCGAGCAATACACATATGCACGCACATTACAGCAGAGGTTGGACCTGTCGTACACACACAGCTCTGGAGTCTGTGTACTACAGACTCAACACCAAATCATGTTTAACCTGTTCTTATGACTGTTTGTCTCTGTATAAAAAGTCTCAACACTCACACAATCACAAAACGAGAGAGACTGATATTGTCACGTTGAGTACTTGAGAACCTCAGCGAGTACTTAGCCATTTAATACAGCAGGAACATACAAAAGAAAAGATGAACAAACACAACAGCAACAGAAATTAACAGGAAAGTTTACATACATAATTAAATGGTGTAATGGTGTAAGAGTCACACAAAAATTAAACAAAGCTGTGACACATTACAGTAGTACATGAAGAAAGTGATGTCCGCCATTTTCTTCACTCTTTCTAATGAGTTTATCTATCATCCTCTCTCAACACAGACACACCAGTTTTGTTTTCCTGATATATGGCCATGCAGTTTATTAATGCGTGCATTAATATGTAAACTTACACTGCTTATTTTTTCATCAAAAGCAGCAATCATAACCTTTCCCTGCTCTCTGCTCACAAAAAAATAGTAGAAATGGCACAACAACTCTGTAGCCTAAACCAGACCCCAAACTCATCGCCGGCTATGTCACACATTAAACGTGCAATGCCACTTGTCCTTAACTGCCTATAGATTTGACCGTAATTAATAATTAAATGCTTTTGGTTGGAATGGATTGACCTGGCTGAACTTTTCATTAGTCAGCTAGACAGAGGCATCACTCAAAAATGTTTTCCAGAGCCTTGTCCTGTTCCTCCCCTTGAGGCGAGGGAACATATATGTTGTCCCTAGCGAGCCAGCACAGCCTCACTGTCCCAGCTAATGCAGTGCTTTGGGGGAAGCAACAAGAGGATGAGCACTCTTTATAAAGATGAAATCACTCAGAGAGAATTTAAAGACTGAGGATTAATAGTGTCCTTTCATTTGAAAAATTAAAAACAAAAATCACCTCATTTTAACAAGGTAATTTCTGCTTTTTGGTAATCTCAGTTAAATTATTGCAATTTGCTGCATTCACGGTTAAGTTAAAAACTCACCTTCAGCTTTAGATCATATCAGCCCTGTTTTAGCCTCTCTTCTCTGATCACCAGTAAGTTTTAGAATTGTTTGTTATATTTTACCGACCTTTAAAGTACTTCATGGTTTAGCTCCCAGTTAAATTGCTGAATGGCTGCTCCCCTGTGAGCCAGAGCGCAGCCTCTTACCCTCAAACGGTGGCTCTGCTGGCTTTTCCTGGCTCAAGACTAAAGGTTCTAAATAGTGCTATATAACTAAAGTTTATTATTAATAATTTAATGCTATGGTGTTTTTAATTGAGCTTGATACACCTGACTTCAACATCATGGCAGGTGTGATAAATTATACTTGACTCACTGACATTTAGTAAGTACTACGCATTAGTACATACTGTAGATGTGATCCAAATTTGTTTTTTCCTTTGGTTGTCATGTCATGATATTGTTCACTGGGGTTTTGAAAGTTGCTTTAATGGCTGAGTGAGTAATAGACTCCTGTGAGCGGATCATTAATATTATTGTAGCTAGAGGTATGTGTGTGTCGAGTGGAGTGTAATAGTCTGCCTCTTTTTTTTTTCTTCTTTTTC
Source organism: Synanceia verrucosa (assembly GCA_029721515.1). Lineage (NCBI taxonomy): Eukaryota > Metazoa > Chordata > Actinopteri > Perciformes > Synanceiidae > Synanceia > Synanceia verrucosa. The sequence continues at coordinate 23,973,984 of CM056549.1, forward strand.
TATCGCACACAAACACACGGTGAGGCATGGCTAAGAAAGGCTAAAATAAAGATGAGTCTCATGAGCCTTAAAATAAACACCAAATAAATTAACAGTTAGAAGGTAGAAACAACAGACACACAAAGGACGATCTTTGAAATAAAGTTTCTGAAATATTTTTTTTCTGTGCCAAGAAGGGCGGCCTTTGTCATGGCATCAGCAGAGATGAGAAGAAAAGAGAAAAAGTGGTTGTTAAAAATTTAATATACTATAAAAATATTATATTATTTATAAATATATATATTATTAGTAGTATTAGTATTATTATTAGATATATCTTTCTAGAAGTAGTGTCCTGTTTGTTTTTTCCCTGAATAATCCAGAAAACAAGAGCTCCACGGTTTTCTTAACTCTTTGAGTGCCAGCCGTTTTATAAAACAGAAAGTACCTTGTGCCAGCGTTTTTGACCATTTTGAGTCATATTTTAAGACCCACAGAATATTTTGTACTATGACTCTGAAAACACAGAATAGCTCAAATGGAAGAAGAGACGCTATTCCATCATGAAAATTTTTTTTATTTTTTTTAGCTTGTTTTGTTGTTGTTTTATAAGAGCTAGTGGCCACTCCCACCAAAAATCGTCTCGTCTCGTCAAAGATCGTCTCCACTTCCTGCTTTGATCTCTGTGGTGTATACCGTCTCTTTATGCTCCAACTACATCTCCCAGAAGCCCCAAAATTACTCACATGACAATGACGTTAAAATATGTCAATGGCACTCAAAGAGTTAATGACCCTTTTCTTTGAAGACAGAATTAAAAGAGTAAATGCGTACCACTGATATACATTCATGGGCATAACAAAGCCATGTCTGCTGTACATTTGACATTTGATGTATTTTCTACTAGATGAAGGAATTGCTTTTATGTAAGGCCAGCCTAAAGAGAGACAGAAGCTTTTGTTATTTACTTGCATATTTGGAGAAAATATAAGGATGCCCTAAGTCAGCAGCTGTATGCCAAGCTCCTACATTGAAGGAACAGGCACACTCAACACTAATCTTTCCTTCCTAAAAAGAATGGTGGCCGTCATATTTTACCACTACTGTGTCTATATACTGTATATCACCAATTCAAGTAAGACTTAGTAAGAAATACGTAAATTTTAGTTCATTTTAGTCCATTTCACTAAGAGTAGCTACATCATACAGTTTGTATTTGTGTAAAGCTGAGAAACATGCTTCCTGGTCTTGAATGAGAAGTTCTCTATCGTTGTTCCCACCATCTGTCTGCTGTCCACCCTCATTAATGTGTCTCTGCTCTATTTGTTGAATAGCAAGTGGCTCCACTAATAAAGAACTCCCACTTTATTCTCAAGCCTGTAATTACTGATCTAATTTTGCCTAATAATTGCTTCATGGCAATGACATGTATATTTACTTGTACCCTTGTACCCTTGTAGTGTGTGTTCTGTCTCATAGTGGAGCACATTGACAACCAGAGGAATAATTTACGCAGACTAGCCACTTTCATCAGCCTGCTCGTCTTTTATGCCGTCGCCTGCTGCCACATCAAAGCTGCAGTGGTGTTCCTCTCAGCTGGAGACATGAATACATGCATACATGCGTGCCTGTGCCAGCTAAAAGGTGCATGTGCAGGCAAATATGTGGCGAAAATGCAGAGAGAGATTTTGTGTCAGATTTAGCCTACACAACACTTTGTGTAGTCAACACTTTTTACAATGTGTGTGTGCGTGCGTGTGTGCATGCACACCATAGTACAGTGGTTGCAAATTATTTGGTACCCTCCCTCTAAACGTACACTCAGTCTTGTGTTGTGCATTGCTCAAGGGTATTTGTTTGTGCACGCCTGTCTCTGTGTGCATGTGCTATGATATATTGCTCATCCATGCAGCGGCAGCACTGTGAAGTGCAGTGAGATTAGAAGGAAACCCATTCCTTTGTTAATTTAAATGGGTTCATGCATCATGCTTTGCGGGAGCCTGCCGATCAGTGCATTAAGGAATAGTGAACACTGCCCAGAGGTGTTTTTAATGGCACAGCAGGGCCTCACATGTACAGAGATTTAATTCTCTACATTTGAATGACTGCCTAGTTGTGAAGCCAAGCTTTGTCGTTTTTGTGGGTCTGACTATATTGTCTGATAGTACCTCTGTTGTCTGAAGTCAACATCTGTCTTGTGCACATGGTGTGTCTCAGGATATAGTATGTTATGTTTTTTCATTTCAATGACAGCTTTCACATTTATAATGAATCTGTGTATTTTATCATGATATCAGATACTTGACATTTGAATGCTACAGTACAGTGTATCTATCGAAAGAACAAAATACCAACATGGATTTTGCCGAAGTTTACTGTCATACTTCCCCAGTACAATCATTTCATTCTTTTCGAATTTGTCTAACTTAAACCCTTCCACATTTATTTCCAAATAAAAATAAATTTAAATACTAGAGAGAAAAATGCTAATCCTGTGGCTTGTCAATCTTACTGGCATTGAGACTAAGAAACAGAATCATCCGTTTTATTTGTTGTTTTTTTGTTGAGGGTAAAAATTTCCGTAACTATTAACAACCAAAAGTAAGAAAAGAAGTAGAGTGAGAATAGCAAATGGATACAGAAGTGAAGTGAGGGTCAGTCTGGACTAGTTGTTCTACATGACGCAGTTCATAGAGCCTCCCCTGACAACCACTCTCCCAAAAATTCACACACACACACACACACACACACACACACACACACTCACACTGTTAGTGTTACTTTTGGTTGCAATATTTAGTCCTGCTCTGTTTTTTTGTCACTTCACTTTACATTTTAATCTCTTGTTAGTTAAAGATAACTATGGCCATTTAGTTGTTTTTCATTCTAGTTTTAGGAGTCATAAGGAGAGGAATATGATTGCCATTTTGACGTGAAGAAGCTGTTTAATTATTATTATATCCATAAACCTTTTTGTGTGATACAGAAATGCTGCAGGTCGCAGTGATTGTGGCTCCTTCGCAGTTCAATACAGCAAAATCCAAAGTAAAAACATGGGGGCATGGTAAAATCCACAGAGAAATGTGGAGTGACCCTTGCATTCTGGTGAATTTTAAAGTGTGAATATAGCAGCATGTATAAATTAATTGTATAAGCAACAGGACTCAAGTGTTCCTTCCTTGACCTTCATTGGCTCTTTTCAGTGTGAACTGCATCTTGGCTCAGTCAAACAAAGAAGCCATTCATTGTTGGTCAGATATAAGAGAATTAAAAGATTGAGTCTAAAAATCAGTCCTGATGTTATTTCCAATAAGAAATAAATTGCATCATGTGTAGCTGTTACAGATGTACATTCAGCATTAGGCTCCTTACATTGATGGTGGTAGAAACCCCAACAACGACAGCTTAATACACAGCAGGGTCTCTTCCACCTTCTGAATCTCCAGTCCAGTTGATTGCTTCATCCAGGGAGACGCGTGTTGTGTCACCCAGCAGGTGATGTGCATTAACTTCACTGCCAATCACCAGTCAATGCCTCCATGAATAAAGGAGGAGAAAGAGACAGAAACAAAAAAGAAACAAAAGTGTTCATACAAGATAAGTCTGAATTTCACTGGATCCCAACTCTTCAGCATCATCTACTCTTTGAACATTGTGTTATAGCAGTAATTGTGATTATTTGAATTTTAAAAATTCACTAGCAGTTCACATTTTATGGAGGTTTAAGTTCACATATGTGGCTTTCCATATAATATTGATCGTTTAACTACCTCTGAGCTTCCCATGTCAACCTCCACTTTCACCAAAAAGAAGGTCAAATGGTAAGAGGTAAAGTCATAATCATCATCGTAAGAGGTAGAGTCATTATCATCATCATCCCTGAATAAAATGGATTGTTTTGTCCCTCTCCGCAGGATCCTCCAGTTCTTCCTGTCGGCCAGTTCAGTGAGAAGTTTGTTCACTTCATCACTCAGTGGTGAGTCAGTTTCTGTTAGATCTGTTTTGTTTCTGATAGGACACCTAAATTATTTTACTTTACACCTTCAGAATTTACATCTGTTTTCAATAGGTGTTGACTGCCTAGTGCATTTGTTTGTGACGCTAGTTCATAATGGCTTAATAGTCAGCCATCTGAGCCCCAATTACAAAGACCACAAGCTGCATTTGACATAGATGAATCAAAGGTATAATCATAGTACAATAGGATTTGAGTGTATTTGCCTGTGTGTCAATGCTTGTGGTTGGGTTTAGCTCTGATAATCAGGGCTGCTGATATTGAATAAAAAGTTGAGGAATGATTGATTTATCTAATGCAACATGACAAAGAACAATGTTTACCCTGCATTCGCCTCTAAGTCATTAGCCTCTTGTGACCTAACAGTTACACAAACATCAACATACACACCTAAACCACATGCAGGCTGTGTGTGTGTGTGTGTGTGTGTGTGTGCGTGTGTGTGGTGATACCATCTGTTGTTGATCCCCATGCCTGCTTTATTTACTCAGACAGGGCACCTCTCTCTCAGGACACACTCAGGTACTGGCCCTGGCCTGCCTGGTGCATTATCTTCTCCCAGGCTGTTCTTGGAGAGTCACGGCCCATTCGTTGTGATACATAAACCAGTCACATGATTCACTCCCTAATTTACATACTACAGAGGACACAGAAAAACACACACATTCAGTGAAACATTGTGGTAACTGCTTCAGTGTCAGTGTTCTGAATTATATGAAATGTTAATTGAAATTAGAGATATTAATGAAAAGCTTCTATTTGAAGTACATGTCATGTGTTGTTAGGCTGTGCTGATCTCCTTCAGTTCCATGAAAGGTTTTGTTTCAAGTCTCCGCTTGAATATTCATTTATAAATGAAAATTATGCTCCTTTCACGAACACGGTTTGAATTGTGGCTGGATATTGACTGCTTGTATCTTGTTTTCAGTATGCGGCGGCAACCCAAAGAGAGGCCTGCCCCTAATAACCTCATGGTGAGTTAAAACAAGACTTCAATTAAACACTTCCAAGGACCGCAAAATATAAGTTTTGAATAACTGTATACAGATGGTGGTCATATTCATGCATGCAATTAAAAATTCAATTAAACGTAATTTGATTATCACTGTAACTTTTGGAATATACAATCACATTTTTGCAAAGATTGAGGTGATTTGGGTCAAGGACCCTCAAAGTTGTGATTGCTATGTGGAAACAACAGTAATGAACTTTTTGCTGCCAATGAAAGATGTCAGACAGAGAGAGTGCAGAGAGAAACCTTGAGGTAGGATTGAGACCTACTTCAGTAATAATTAGTTCAATTCACTGCATCTATTCCACCTCAAATTAATCAGACCGAGCTGTTGTACAAGAGTCAAATCATTCTGTTTTACACTGCAGTGACAATTTGAGCAAAGGCCAAAAAAAAATATTTTTAAAGTATGCGTGTGTCTGGGTGTCTTTGTGCAGCTGAATGTACCCATGTTGATTTTAACATCTTACTGCTCAGAACATAATTAATTCTGAAAGTCTTAAAAAGTTCATTCCTCACTGGAGTGACCTCATTTCTCACCTGTAACATCTGCTGTTTTTTTCTTTTATTCATAAATGTCAATAACTAGGTCAGTTTGTAAAATAAACGTTATAATGTCCATCATTTATAATGGTAAATTGATAGTTTAGATTAATTTAGTGATTATATATTGTGTCATAGCTGAGAAGAGACAGTAACAATTTCTTTCAGATTACATTAGTAAACTATTTAGTTACAGTTTATTCTTGCACATATTACAACAATTTATATAACATGTTAAATATAAGTAAAACACATACTCAGCTTGACGGACCAGAAACTATTATTTACCATTGACAAAATATGAACTATTTATTTAAATATTGTTTGAAGATGCTTTAGAATGTTTTTATTTTATTTTATTTTATTTTACTATCTTCATGATGTTTATAGGTGGTTTAGAAACAAAAGTGATGTTTGTATGTTTCACAAACAATTTGACTCACACATATCTTAATGTTTAACACATTCTTATAAATTCATAATAAATAAATATAAATATTATATAAATGTTAAAAAATGTGCAACAGTAAACTGTTACAGTAACATGAATCATGGCGTTTTTAATAACTAGTTAAAAAAAATAAAATAAATAAAGCTCTGAAAAGCCAAAACCACACACCTTCCTATGAAGGCTTTGGTGGTTTTTTTTCTGTTCTAGCATGAACACACAAGGCCACAGCAGTTTGCACATACTGCCCTTTAAGAGGTGCAACACGCTCTGGTTTTAGGTGTGTTAGGACCAAGGACAGCGACAGTAGCGTCCACAGAGACAGGAGCGCTGCAGGTTTGTGTTGTGGGGATGGAGGGCTGGAGGGTGTAAATGCAGAGCTGCTAACGGATCCTATGTTGTCAGTCTCACACCACAGAGGAGGAGTTAAGGGAAACGTTGTCTAGACACTCACTGGGAATTCTTGCCTCCAGACAGAAGTGGTTCTCTTTGAGGGGGAGACCATGCTCTGTGACTTATGGGGAGGTTCAGCTTGTTTCACAACCAAAGCTTCATTCCAACACAAAATAACAAACTGGCATGGGTCGCTGAATATCAGATGGCAGTATTTATCAGCCAATTTTTTGCACTTGATCCACAAAGATGATCAGCTGTAAACTACTTCTCCTATTTTCCGGTTCTTCGATGCTTTGTGTCATCGTAACATGTTCATCTCTGCTCCTTCTCTACATTCACTGTGGTCCCTGTGCTCTTTTTCAAGTGGCTGCCGTCTCTTTCTCTTTGATTTCCTCTCCATCCTTCTTGTCTTCCCTTTACCTATATTTTTGTCCTCCTTTACGCCTTTCATTTTCTTCCTCTGCCCACGGTGAACTGAGATATAAGGTCATGGATGCCTGCCATTGTGGCACCAGCCCACTGATTGTCTTTCTCTCTCATTCCCTCTTTCCTCCCCAGCTTTCATTCTACCTCCCCATTCCCCCAGCCTCCTGAGTACATTAAAACTCTTTACCTATTCTATCTGTATGTTAATGCACCAAGCCACAGCTCCCCCTTCGACACTCTCCCTCAGCTTTACACAATGTGCCACCATTTGCTCTCAGTTTTTTCTCTCCAACTCATTTCTCCTGGAAGGTAATGCAGGAAAATCACACAACAGTGTAGACACTGAGCAAATAATGTTGTTTTATGACCATACAAACTCACCTAGTGGCTCTAGTTTGCTCATCAGGTTTCAGCATGCGGTTTCTCTAATCACTGGTATAGCTTTTATTGACGTCATTATTTTCACTGGGGTTTTATCCTATTAGACGTTCTTTAAAGGGCTGCTGTTTGATTGCATGCCTGCTCTTGATGGGTTCTGTCCCTGAAGCCTGACACAGTGTGCTACAACTACTCGTACTTGATGCTTTGCTCTTACTATTAATGTTTTATGCTCTTCAGTTCAACGTTTTTATTGCTTTAGGAAAACTTTTTTCTTGAGTTAGTGCTACAGTGTGTTTCTGATATGGGTAAAGGGAGAGATAACTGGAAAAAATACAAAGGGAAAAGGGAAGTGCTAAAAGACATGTTTGTCATGTCATATCACTAGTACAAATGTAGATGGTGTTTGACCTTCTTTGTTATGGTGAAAACACGTTAGCGGTAAAGTGTGTCAGCAGCTCGTAGTTAGCTTGTCCTCGTTTGATGGGAAGTGAGCTGAAGTGACCATGATGCCCAGCTCTGCCTCTGGCCTCCTGTCGCTTTTTCGGCTCATCTTCGGTAACCAGTGTAGCATAATACTGTATAGAGTTAGCAGTCTAGCTAACTAGACAGCTGTCCACTAGTTAACTAGCTTGTTAAATCCACCATGCTTTATTACTACAGTGGATACTGAAAATGAGCCCAATAAAGCTGTCACTCATCCGGCGATAACCATGTGCTTTCTACACTGTTTCTGTGTATATGAAACATTGATTATACTCATTTCCTCTGGCTTTCAATGCTACTCAACTTTACTACTCAACCGCTCGTTGTCATTGGCTTACTGTATGTCTCTTTAGTTTAAAAGGAACCTGGACAAACACAAAGACTTCTTCGCACAGACTTACAGAAGGATATTTTTAATAAAGTATTCTCTGACAAAGTGAAAACCTTAAGAAACACAGACCCAGCTGCATGTTCAGTTGTGGCAGTAGGATGTTCTGAACATATTTTGTGAGGGGAAAGTTAACATAAGAACTCCTGAGGTGCTTAATAAAACACTTGCTAATTTGTTTTTTAATTGTTTTAATTGTTGCCCCAAAACACCACAAAAAACAGCCGTCTTACTCCTCTAAAATCCAGCCCTTTCAGACTGTTGAGCTTTCTTGTAAACACGCAGAATTTTTAAGTTGTGTAAGGTTCAACACTAAAATTCCATTTAATAGGAATTAGGTTTGGTGAGCTCACACTAAACAAAGACATCCCTCACATACAGTGACCACCAGTTAAAACAAGAGTATCCTTCAGGCCTGGTAAACATTTTGAAAGCATTTCCTTTCTTATATAATTATATTATATTATATTGTATTATATTATGTTTACTTTTTTTGTTTTTAAATTACTAGCTTGCTGCATTTTTCTTCACTGACTTTCTTGGCACATTTTCTCTCGTAGGTGAAATAGCAGAACAGCATGAAACTTCATGTGTACTTCTTGCTCTATAGTGATCAAATACTCCACTGATTACCTTTCATGTGTTAAACTAAACATCCATCCATGTACAAACAATATTCTTCAAAAGCATCCCATAGTTGAATTTATGCTTTTGATTTTTTGCGTATTTAGTCATTAACCCCATATTATGGCTTCAACAAGTGATTTAATTAGTTATTAGTAATCAGTCAGTTTGATTGGACTCTCAATGTCAGGTTGTTTGCAATCTGTTGTCATAAATTGCTCCGTACTGCAGTGTGTAATCGGTGGCTCATAGTTTGATACGAACCGATGGAGAAATTGAGATCTGAATAATCAAGAATACATATCTGACTCAGCTCTGTCTAGATGCATCAACTCGATAATGCTCCTGTCAAAAATCTTTCTTATTCCTCTTCCCATATCCTTCCTGGTCCCTTCATTTGTAAGGACTCACATGATGGTCCGTCAGAGAGGAAAGTGAGTGTGTCTTTTCTCCCCTTATACTGATGCATCTTTCATGGTGGACACCCTATCCTGTCATCATAAGCTGGTGACGCTGGTCAGTGGAGGAGACTTTCCATTGGCCCGTTCCCAGGACGTTAGCTGCAGGTATTTGGTGATGACCTGTCCTGTCTGAGGTTTCTTGCTTTTGGTTCTAAACAGGCTGTGTCTCTCCTCCGTCTTCTGATTCACTACAATGCCTGGTCTGTGTGCAGATCCCACTGGCTTATTTATTACGCTACAAGACAAAAAAGACAGAAAAAAAAATATTATTTTGTGTGTGTGTATATGCATGAGAGATGAACAAAACAGAAGTGATGACCCCACACCCTTATATTCTCTGATTGGGATTTGATGGACATGTCATTTCTCCCCCCTCCCTCATCAGCCCTCATTCCCCAGCCAGCAGCCTTCACACAGCCTTTTAGCACCCTTGTCAATGCAGCGTCCTATTCTGCTTTTCTATTCATAGGCGCACACACACACACACACACACACACACACACACACACTTTTCATAGCCCCCCTTCAACCCAGGAGACACCAGATGAGCCCTGTGGTTTTACACAAAGGAAACCCCTCCTGTGTCTGACTGTCCCTAAATCTAGTTTCACACACACACACACACACACACTTACAGCACCAGTATCAAAAGCTGTTTGTTATTGGTGAACATACCCTGACTAGTTAATATAAATGCATCCAATATAACTCTGTTTTCATTCAATCATTGTGTTAATTGTGTCATCAATGACACAAGTGTCTCTTATGAACTGTCGTTTTAACTTTTGTTTTCTAAAAGCAGAATAGTCCTACTGTTTCATACTGACTTAGTGACACCACTTTCCCACTGGACAAAAAAAACTAACACGTGGCTTTTGCGTGCAGTGGGAAATGTTGCAACCAGCATTCATTCCCAGGTGATTGTCGCATTGTCTGCATGGTCAGGGGTGTCTGTCGGCTCCAGCTTCTATCAGCAACAATGGAAACGTGACACCTGGGAGGACACGCAGATTTTCTCCCCTTGTCAGTGCAGTGATATGTGATGCATGTTGAATTGAACATGTATGTAACAAAAAAAAACCATTAAATCAAAAATAAAGTACTAACATGCAGAACATACAATTGATATGCTTTGCTCAGCGGCACCAGACTCCAGTCAGACAACAGTGATTTTACCTCACTGATCACTGTTCAACACACTGGATTCAAAATCGACAGGAACAAAATAAAACTCATCAACACTGAAAGACCAACTGAAAAACTGATTATGAGCTGCCTCAATTCTTCATCAGTGATGCAGAGCGTGTCTTATTGTTTTGACTGTTTTTCCACAGATACAGACTAAATTACACATTTAATCACATTTAATCATCTATTTATTTAGCTTTTGGTATTAACTCTTTGAGTGCCATAAACAAGTATACTCGTCTTTCCTTTTTTCGGCGCTGACACAAAAGAGCGTTGTCACGCAGCCTGTGAAGTAATTTTGTGGCTTCTGGGATTTGTAGTCAGGACATAAAGAGTTAACATACACCACAGAGATCAAAGCAGGAAGTGGAGACGATCGCAATTGGAGAGCAAAACAGAATCTGGACAAAAAGTGGTGATTTTGGTGAAACTGGCCTCTACTCTACTTCTGATAAAACAAGAAGGGAACAAGGTAAAAACAAATGTTTTTTTCCATGCTTCCATACAGAGTCTCTTCTTTCAATTGAGCTTCAGTGTTTTCAGAGACAAAGTACAAAATATTCTGTGGGTCTTGAAATATGACTCAAAATGGGCAAAAATGCTGGCACAAGGCAATCTCTGTTTTTCTGTTTTATGAAACAACTGGCACTCAAAGAATTAATATTTAGGTAATGTTTTGTGAGGGTGATGTCTGGCACAGGTTCTAATTATCGCGTCTGAAACTCTGGAAGCAGCTTTAATGTCTAAGGAATAGCCGTTAACATCAGTACATGTGCGAAAAGGATTTTCACATGCTTGTTTGTGCATCATCTTTGCGGTTCCTCTTGTCAGACTTGTGCCAAATCTCTGGTGTCTCCTCCTCTCTAAACTTTTCTGTCAGCACCTTCGCTGCCAAATGTTTTCACATTTCACCCATGGGTCTTTATTGACTTCAACCCCATTCACACATACTGGGACTGCAGTGTGGTACTGCTGAGCAGCCATTCAGTCAGGTCAGTTTGAATGAGAGTTAGAGTCAAAATTACACTGAAGTGTTGTGTAAGGAAAATCATTTTGGAACATCTGTGATTTGACCAACATGTTGGTCGATGTTGGTCTTTGGCCATGTCCACATGGAAACGGAGCCGACTTTGTTTTGAAAAAGTTTTCCACTGTCTCAGGAAATGTTTGTGGCCCCCAGGTTGTGTCGTTGGTGGGATTTAGTGCATGCACAACTTCGGGACTTCAGGAAAGATCTGTATAGGCTGTACACACGGAAACACTAGGGTGACGTTCAGGCATTTATCCGCTCTGGGGGCGGTTTCAAAAAAAGAGCGTATATGGGTTCCTGAAACGCTGGTCCCACGTGGATGAAAAATTTGCCGTTTATTCTTAAACTCATCCTACCTGTAGAAAGTGCTGCACACACTCACTCAGGCAGTTTCCAGAGGGAGCGAGTGATTAGCATGCACATCTGTTTAGACCCAGTTATTCTATCTACCTCTTTACTCTTCTCACTGTCTCGCACACAAATGCACCACGTTTCTTCCAACACTACTCTAATGAGGTGACGACCAGTCTCTCGTTATAATTGCCTCAAACTTCTTTTAATTTCTTTTGAGCGTATTAATCATACATCAGAGTTATTTAAAATTGCATAAATTAATCTTAGATTAAACAGACCATTCAAAGGCTTCAAACAATTAAAGAGTTAGGTAGAATTTCCCCTGGGTTTAGGTCATTTCTATTTGAGCAGAGCAGTGGCAGGTGATTATCCCATCTTGATGTGGCCAAACGGTGATTAATGTGACTTTTAAATGAGTCCTTCCCCCGTCTCACCTCTGTCCACACACCGTTACAGCATGAAGTCTAACTTCCTTCAGTGATCTAACTAAGGAGTAGTTTTTCACTCTATTTATTACTCTTTCATCACAGGTTGCAGACTATTTTTTTAACTGCACACAGTTTAAAATTAGGTAATTCTGTGTGCTTGTGTGTAAAATACAGAGGATATATTCCTAATATACTCAACATCGGGGTGTTAGTGTGTACATGTTAGGCAGCTTATGCCTGATGTAAGTCTAAGTCTGCATATACAGTTGTGGTCAAAAGTTTACACATACTTGTAAAGAACATAATGTCATGGCTCTCTTGAGTTTCCAGTTATTTGTACAACTCTGTTTTTTCTCTGATAGAGTGATTGGAACAGATACTTCTTTGTCACAAAAAACATTCATTTGGTTCTTTTATGACTTTATTATGGATCAACTGAAAATGTGCTCAAATTTGCTGGGTCAAAAATATACATACAGCAATGCTAATATTTGGTTACATGTCTCTTGGCCATTTTCACTTCAATCAGGTGCTTTTGGTAGCCATCCACAAGCTTCTGGTTGAATCTTTGACCACTCCTCTTGACAGAATTGGTGCAGTTCAGTTAAATTTGTTGGCTTTCTGACATGGACTTGTTTCTTCAGCATTGTCCACATGTTCTCAATGGAGTTTAAGTCAGGACTTTGTAAAGGTCATTCTAAAACCTTAATTCTAGCCTGATTTAGCCATTCCATTACCACTTTTGATGTGTGTTTGGGGTCATTGTCCTGTTGGAACACCCAACTGCACCCAAGACCCAACCTTCAGGCTGATGATTTCAGGTTATCTTGAAGAATTTGAAGGTAATCCTCCTTCTTCATTATCCCATTTACTCTCTGTAAAGCACCAGTTCCATTGGCAGCTAAACAGCCCCACAGCATAATACTACCACCACTGTGCTTGACGGTAGGCATGGTGTTAAAGGCCTCACCTTTTCTCCTCCAAACATATTGCTGGGCATTGTGGCCAAACAGCTGGATTTTTGTTTGGTCTGACCACAGAACTTTCCTCCAGAAGGTCTTATCTTTGTCCATGTGATCAGCAGCAAACTTCAGTCGAGCCTTAAGATGCCACTTTTGGATCAAGGGCTTCCTTCTTGCACGGCAGCCTCTCAGTCCATGGCGATGCAAAACATGCTTGACTGTGGACACTGACACCTGTGTTCCAGCAGCTTCTAATTCTTGGCAGATCTGCTTTTTGGTGGTTCTTGGTTGACTCTAAACCCTCCTGACCAATTTTCTCTCAGCAGCAGGTGATAGCTTGCATTTTCTCCCTGATCGTGGCAGTGATAAAACAGTGCCATGCACTTTATACTTACAAACAATTGTTTGCACTGTTGCTCTTGGGACCTGCAGCTGCTTTAAAATGGCTCCACTCACTCCAATCACTCTATCAGAGAAAAATCAGAGTTGTAGAAATAACTGGAAACTCAAGAGAGCCATGACATTATGTTCTTTACAAGTGTAGGTAAACTTTTGACCATGACTGTAACATAAACAATAATAAAGAAAAAGAAGAAACATTTCTGCTCAAAATTACAGCTTTTAAAGCTCCTAGCTGTATCTCTTGTGAGTGACTGTTGTGACAATTTAGACAATTACAGCAGTGTATGGTACATAAAATCTGAATGTAGCCGCTACCTCATTAATGCTGTTGCTATTTTTAATTTAAGCTGTAACCAAATAAGGACAATGCTGTTTAACTCTGACAAAACAATGTCTTTACGAGATCCATTTCTGGAGCTTATGATCGTTATCACATGATTGAAAACTGAAGGAATTATAGTTGTTCAGATTTTATTTCTCAGTATCTGATGGACTTCCTCTAAACTTCTCATTCAGGTTCACTTAAAGCTTTAGATTGATTCTTGATCTTGGTCAAAACCATCTCACTACAAGCTCCATTTTGTCCATGAAAATCCACCAATAGATTAACTGTACTTTTGATTCTCTGTCTGTATGTTCGCTCTAAGCTTTCTCTCACTGCCCTGTTTCTACTTCTACTGGTTGCTAAAGGAAGTCACATTGTAAAGAAGTCCTTAAGAAGATGAGTGAGCCAATTCCTCACACGATTTATTACCTCAGTGAACGCTGTAAACATGAGTTTCAGGTCTTCTTCAATACAGCATGATGTTGATTTAGTGAATTATGGTCACATTTAGAGTGTGTGTGTTCGAGTGTGGTATGAGCCATGCAGCTTCATCCAGGTTAAATTCCAGCAAAGTCTCTGGTCTGCTCAGGGTTAATTTCTGGAGCAGAGGTGGACAGCCTGATTTTCAAAGCATCACTCAGGATTTCCTTCTTTATTTCTGTACCACTCGCTCTCTACTGAGGCACAGAAGAATGATTGATGAGATGGGTATTCAGCTCATAGGGGCACCCAGGAGCGTCCAGTCCAGCCGTCTCATACTGACACACACACACACACACACACACACACACACACACGCTCACACTGATATGAGAGTAATTAACCTCAGACTGTGTTAACCCTAGCTGCCCATTAGAAGGACAACAGGATGGATGGAGCTCCCCCAGTCCTTCACAATCTCTACAGTTTGTTCAGGATTAAACCACACTGTGATGTGTTAACATGTCCCTTTAAAACATAAAACGACTCCAGACTCCAAACATGTGGTGACTGAATGATCACAATCAAAAGTAATAGTAGTGAGGGAAAAAAAAAAAAATCGAATAGAAGTCAAACGATTATGGGGGATTTTTTAAAAGAATCACAATAATAATATGTTAATGTATTTACCCTTCATTTGACTTTGTTTTTATGTACTGTACTTATTCTTCAGTTTAACATATTTTCTCGAGGAACCGTAAATAGACAAGAGAGATCCCAGGAGGAGGAAAGTGGACCATCATTACCAGTCTGTCCTACTTTGTTGCTAATCTCACATTGTCTGCACCAGTTTGGGTGTTGCTGGGGGGTATCTAAACATTGAAGAAACAGCTGACAACAACACCGCACACTTTGAAATCACTTCCAGCTCCGAATATCAGACGTACAACGTTATCGACCAGCTGGTGAACAGAGTGGAGTATTTAGTTTCTCTAGAGCCAGATATTTTCCTCAGGAGTTGGAGTGGCCAAACACATTTGTTATTTGCTGGTTTAAAACATATATTTGATAACTCTGTACAGCGGTTTCATTTATTGCTTGTGCGCAGATACCAATATATCTCAGGTGATTTTTGTATTGTAAGGCCAACTCATCAGTGGAGTCGAAACAGTCTTTGTCAATGTCTTAATCTAGGTAGACAGTGTACTCATTAAACCTGCTTTTAGCTCCAAATTGGACTCCCACAACCAATTTTAGAATCTGCCCTAATTCATTGCTTTAAAGCTTTAGAGGTCCTGATTAGGTGAATTTCTTGCATATAAGAAATTTTAAAACAGTGTTAGGATGCTTATCAATTTTTTTTATTTTTTATTTTTTTTAATAGATATGACCGGACAAAACCAGTCGTTCACGGTATCTTTCAGTGTGAGCATAAAAGCTGCAGGTTGTGGTCGCGCAGGAGTGAGTTAAGACAACGCACAAGATTAATAAATTTAATGCAGAGTTTCTGTCCTGCTTAACTCGGAACTGAACTCCTGTTAACAGTGACAGTCTCATGCTGTTAAGGACAGATATCATTGGAATCAGTGTTGACAAGTTCATTTAAACTGGCCGGCCACAGTGTTGTGTATCTAATTGGGCATCTAGACACCACAAATCCAATTCATGGTCAGCCTCAGTTGAAATGTCTCATTTACAACCTCCTCCCCTCTGACCTCTGACCCCTGTGTGACCTCTGTGACCTCTGTTTCTGGCCTGGAGAGTCTCCCAGATGAAACTGGTGATTGGGGCTTTTGTCATTGAGTTATCACCTGTGACGTCTCTGTTTCAGTCCTGCAGCAGTAACAAGTGAACACGGCTATCGTTTAACAAACGTAACGAGCTACCAGTCAACAGGGACTGGTCACATGAGCTCATTTATTGGTGCTATTGATGGAGGGGTTTGAAAAGGAATTAATATCACAGTCAAAAGTGTTTCTCAAGTCATTTTTAAATAGTCGATAGTGAAGGTATGTGTTACTGCCTGTTTTATTACAAGCTCATTTTACAACCCATTATGACTCATGTAGATCATTAAACTGCAAAGATATTTCTTTCAAATGTCCTGACAAGCCATTACTTAAACGTTTAGCATTTAAAACTAAATCTGTTGTGCATGAATATTTAAGAGGCTTTAATGATGTTCCTGTTTAGTTTATTTGTATTTTATTATTATTTCTTTATTCCGGGTTTAGAATAATTATACAAGTAAAACTAAACCAAACACTTCAAATAAAGCTGTAATAATGTTTGTGGCTCCAATCTGTTTGATAATAAAACATTATATTGCAGAACAGGTATAAACTTGTTTTGATAGCTGTTAGAACATTGTTTTTTTTATTATTATTTTTATGACAGGGCTCATTATGTGTGTTTTTACAGCCACTTCAGTCCATTTTTTCCATTTATTGCAATTATTCTGAAGGTCATGTGTTTGGAGCCAGACTAGCAGCAGTATATATTTTTTATGAAAAAAATATTAATTGAAATATGTTAATGTTATTGCAAAAGGACGTTCAAATATGTATCAGTAGATAAATACATTTGACTTTTGTGATTAAGTCCAAATACTTTTGACTGAAGATGATAATTACAGCATTGTCTTGAATAATAATAATAACAATAATAATAATAATAATAACAGTCTATTATCTGCAAATTGTTCAGGAATTTTCAGTGTGAAATTCAGTTTGTGTCATACAAGTTCAAATCATATATTTCCTGAATTGAATTTTCAGTCAGCGCAGCATTGTTTTGCATATAATGCAAGTTTGCAAGTGAAACTAGCCTGGGCCCGCCCATACAAAATTTCGCGACCAAGTCAGTCTGGCCAGGTTGCCGTTCTCTTCAATTTCAGATTCACCTAGAAATGGGGACCAATGAAAATTTAGCATTTCCCACGGCTCAATTGAGGCGTGTTTAAGGCAATGACGCAACAGTTCTTTGGATCAAGCAGTTTCCATACGTCAGAGGAAAGAGTGGTCTGATTGAAGCTTCGTCCAATAGCACACAGAGGCATTTGATAGACGCAGGTTAAAGGGGAAGTTCTGTTTTTTACAAATTGGACCTTATTTCTGGGATAAAATACTGCCATCATCACCCATATCACTTTGGAGTCATTTGGAGTATTTCAGGAGATATTTGGATTTGATGATATCTACTTAACGTTGAGTGTGCCCCATTCACTCACTGTTAAGTCGATATCGGTGGTGTAGTGGTTACCACTGTCGCCTCACAGCAAGAAGGTACCAGATTCGATACCTGGGTGTGAATGTGAGTGTGAGTGGTTGTCTGTCTCTATGTGTCCTGTGATGAACTGGAGACTTGTCCAGGATGTACCCTGCCTTTCAACCTAAGACAGCTGGGATAGGCTCCAGCCCCCCTCGACCCTATGAGGATAAGCGGTAGAAAATGGATGGATGGATGGATGTCAGACACTAACGATCTGAGCCTTGTCAGTGGCAAAATCAAGCATTTAAGGTGGATGTTAACTGAACTTAGACAGTCCAGGTTGAAAAATGCACAAGTCCCCTTCAGCACCTCTGTCCTTCTCTTTGTTTTTCAGGATCATTCCTTCATCGTACAGTTTAACGATGGTAATGCAGAGGTGGTGTCGATGTGGGTTTGTCGCTGTCTGGAGC
The DNA here is from genome assembly GCA_029721515.1 of Synanceia verrucosa. Lineage (NCBI taxonomy): Eukaryota > Metazoa > Chordata > Actinopteri > Perciformes > Synanceiidae > Synanceia > Synanceia verrucosa. Next base: position 23,991,929 of record CM056549.1, read on the forward strand.
AGAGACGAGCTCAGCAGGCTCAGGGACACGTCTGACGGCCTCCTGCAGTCCGCCCACGATGGGCCAGGACCCAGGACACCTATCAAAGGCTTCAGGGTCAAGTATGTCCATATTCACTGTACAAGTGACTCAGTGTATGTGGAGAAAAATCACCAGATGTTACAAACCTTATGTGAGTAATTCTTCATTTAAAAGCAGTCATGCGCCATGACAGTGAGGAGCTCACATCCTTTGAACTTCTTAACCTCTGCTTCCAGAGAGGTTTCTGTGCTTTCTTTTTAGTGAGGGTCTCCATCTGCAGCTTCGTCCCCACTCTTTTCAAGACTGCAGAGTGGAGATAAATACTCCTGATTTACAGGATCAGTGACAAGAAACAACTTCTTAGCACAACACTGCAATACGCCGGCAGGGTGAAGCTCTGTTTCTGGGATGGTATCTCAAATATCCATCTTGTGCTTTACTTTTGACAGCCCTCTAGTGAATGTTAAGGTTTTTTGCCTGTGAGTAACTGCTCGTGTGTGCCTGTTTTTCCAGCATTGTAGTTTATTACCTCAGCAAATGTTGTCACTGTTATAGAAAAACATCCTCAACAAAAACATTTTTAGTTGTGAGACGTTCTTGTGAGTTTGGGGTGTTAAGTGGATGGAGAGCTCAAAGGGGTGAGTTACAGACTGCGTTGAAATAGTGGCATGTATCTTTTTTGGTTCTCAAACGTACTGACCAAATGATTGATCGCTCATCAGGAGGAACCAGACTTCCTCTCCATTTAAACCTCTTCTCTTCTTCACAAGCTGTATGTTTTTTTAGAATCCACAAAAAAAACTTTGGATAAGAAACATTTAGTGTTATTGTTTTATCCACTTCCTCACCAGTAAGTCCTTACTTTAGCAAGATATGTCATGTACTACACAGAAAGTATGCTACTTTATTGGATTGCCAAATGAGATGAGTCGATAGAGGGAAACATTAATGCAGTGCACTGAACACCAAAGACCACTGACAACCCAAATGGTGAATCATGTATGTCACAGACAAACATGATTAAATGACTAAAATGATTTGACAGGGTCCTCGTGTGCAGCTGCTAAACTGTGTAGAGCTCAAGTGCAATTAAAAGCCATTTCTGCCCCACAAAGGCACAGTCAAGGAAGGCTGCAGTGATGTGACGCTGGAAACGAATGTAAGAGCAGCAGAAAAGGCTCCAAGCATCAGTTTATGATGTTCTTCTGTCCTCCATAATGATGAGGCTACATTTTGATCACTGGCCTTCTGACTGTAAATCATCTGAAACTGAGAACACATTTGTTGTCTGTAGCGAAATCAAAAGGTGTGCTCCATTGTGTCATTCATAATTTGGGAACCCTTAAACATTACTTGTATTTTTACATGACCATGCCTACACTTGATCTATTTTTTTAGCATTTTGGTTGTTAAACATTTTATTTCATTTACTTAGTAACTTTTCTTTAGGCAGAAATGACTTCATGTGTGAGGAATTCCCGAGCTGTGTCCAGGCTCCATACTACATACTAATTATTGTATGTATCTGTGCATGCACAGTTTAGTCTGTACATGTTAAATCTGTAGAAACATATGAAAACAAATCTCAAAGATCTTATTGATAACATTTATATGTCGATGTTTAATGTTTCAAAAATAATACACATACAGAGCTTCTAGAAAAAAATGAATGTACCTCCTCTTCAAGAAATATACTATGATTGTTAATTGTTTTTAAACCGTTGGTGGGTCCACAATGAATTTGTTTGTGGAAGATATTTGATGTTTAGTTCCCACTTCTAACAAGGCTTGATATCTAGCTGTTGTGTTATTGTTATTGAATGTTATTGTTATCAAGTCAGTGTTATCATATTATCAATGTTATCAATAACTCAAATCAACTTAGCTCCAGATCAGCTTGCTTGCTTTTTACTTAAAGTAGGTGAAGAGCTCTTCAGACAAACATTTTATATTGTCTGGATTGTTCAGTATAAAATGATGAATTGCAAATAATAAAAGACCACATTCTGCGTGGGATCAGCACAGTCTGTAGGATGGACTTTGGACACGGTTCCATAACCTGACTGTAGTTTACGGTTTAGTCCATTTTTCTGTGTTACAGCAGTTAAGATGCAGTTTTTGACCAATTATTCCAGACATATTGTTTGATCTGTGAAATGATCGCGATCCCTCCCACACCGACACATTTCATTTCTGCCTCACGGACCTTTTTACTTTGATGTACATAAATATGTTTTTACCTTATATTTGGGAAGAGTTTCTGTGCAAGATGCCATTTTCATTTTCATAGAGAAATAAATATTCTGATAATTTGAAAAAAGTCAAAGAAGTAAATGAAATAGATCTGCATAGATTTACCAACAGTTGCACAATTAATAGAATACATGCTTTAATTATTCCACATCCTGTATGTTCGTAGTAATATTCATCCAGCTGTCAACTTCTACCATGCATCAACACATCTGTGAGATGTCCACCTTATGTTAAGTCAGCCTTAAATGTAACTTGAGCTATAAATACTTAGCAGTCTGGTCAAAGCAGTAAATGTGATGTAACAGTGTGTCGTAGCCTCTGGCTGCTGGTAAACATGGCTACAAATCGTAGATTTTTTTCTTGCGACTCAAATGAAACCAAAAACAAAAAATATTCTGTGCAGATGTTCTGTAGGCTCCAAAAGCTCTGACACATCTTTTATGGTTTGGCAGCGTGCTCAGCGAGTGCGATTTTTAAATATGAATCTGCAGTATCAGTGGAAATATTTATTACAGCTTTTTTTTTACTTTTCAGCTTGTGACTCTTGCACTGTTAGTTTTCCTGTTTTTGCTTCAACCACCAAACATAAAGTCAGTGATGGGACGCAGCAGAAATGGTGCTGTGATGTTACTGGCTGATTATGGCCTTTTCTGTAATGATCTGTGTTGGCACATATTCCAACCATAATGCACAAATAGAATAAATGTATTTAAAACATAATCTTGGGTAAGTTTGACTTTTTGTGCTTCACATTATTCAGTATATTTATGTCCATTGTATTTGATGTTACATTTATATTCTTTGCTTTTGAGTGAAAGTCTGACTGCAATTAGAAATTTAACAAATCTTCTGTTTTTGTGACATGTACCACCTACCCGAGCCTTGGTGCAGACCATGTTCACCCTTTCATGCAAACGATATTCCCTGATGGCTGAGGCCTCCTCCAGCAGGATAATGCTCCCTTACACAAAGCATCAATGCTGTTTTAGCATCTAAAGGGGAACCAACACAATATTAAGGAGGTGGTCATAAAATGATGAATGATACCCAGCCCGAACAAAGACACAGTAATATCTTATTAATGATAATAATAATAGTAATATCTTATAGGACGGTTATATTAGAGATAAGTTTGGTCTCTGTGTGTCCAGTAAACTGACAGCTGAGTGTAAAGTACATGCAGTCATTAAATGACCAAACAAGGCTTTAGACATCTTTAGGACATGGCACAGACCCGTCACATGACTCAGAGCATCCAGAAAACTGATGGTCTCTTCATCAGTAGTTTGACATTTGCATGTTTTGGCATGGAATGACCCAAACCTCTGAGCACCTTACTATCCTAAGTTCAACTATGATTTGCATTTCATAATTAATCCTAGTCAACCTTTAATTAACATCCACTTTTTTTCTTGGTTATTAATGTGTGCAGCTGGATTTTTTTTCACTTCTTTAAGAGATCAGTTGGTTCAGGTGGTTTGAAGTTGGGTCGTGTGATGAGCAGATAAATGTCAACAAACTGAACATCAAAAGTGTATCTATAATGGTTTTGCCATGAGACAGCTGAACTATATAACAGGAAACTGAGGATCTTATCTATGCTATCGCCAAAGCAGCCAAAAAGTGATTTTACTTCGTAGAACAGCAAATGTTTGTGTTGATTTGTTTGAGTTATTGTGTGACTTTGCTTGTTCAGATTCACCACAACACAAATAAACTGGCTGATCTTTATCTACTGTAGCTAACACACCGACTACTGGCTTTTCTGTATAGGTATTGTGTTTAATTACAGCATTATTTCCTCAAGGAAACCATCTAATGCCAAGATCACAAAAATAATTTTCTTGCTTAAATGAACAAATCTCATATTTATTTATGTCCTCTCCTGGCTTCCATATAGACTGGCCTTCACAGCTTCATTGTGTTACTTACTGTTAGTCTTACATTTTACAAGGTCTCTGATTGAAGTACAATGTTATTTATACAAGTTTCTGTGTGAAAGCAGCTACACATGTATTGACAGGCAGCCTGATTTAATAATTATGCAGTTGTGTATAACCCTCAGGACCCTGACACCCACGAAAGCAACGTGCAGCCAATCAGAGCTGCATTGCTTTGAATGTATTATCAACTTTTTAAAAGCGGCCCCAGAAAGCAGAAGGACAAGCAGTGTTTCAAAGCGTCTATACTTTCTTATTATATGATTATCCAGAAACTAATTCCCTGCTTTATTTGATCTTTAAATGAAAGCCAGGTTAAGAGAAAAATATTTTGTGATTGAGGTTACCTTCACTGATCCTCCTGTTGCAACAGAACTTTGCCTGCCCTTTGACCCCTTTCACACTGCACTGCAAGCCCCAATTATTCTCCTGAGGGACACCAGAGGCACTAATACGACAAATAACAGTGACGAGCCAGAACACTCCCCGTCCTTGTGAGGTTGGTTCTTTTTTCCTTTTTTTATGACAATATTCTCCAGTGGGAAAGAGAACTGCCTCTATACCGAGCGAACTCAGTGCCACCAACGTCCCAGAAAAATGTTTCCTGTTTGAGAAAGTTTATTAGAGGGTGGTGAGTGCAGGGTCATCTCTACAGTACAGTAGCTGTTGAAACCCCGCACTGAGACTGCAGGCAGGTAATCATTGAGCTTTTGTCAAATTTACTGTTGTGTTCTTTAAAAAGCAGCCTTAGACACCTGCTGCCAGATCAATGAAAGAGTTATCCTGAAGTATCGACCTAAAGGCCGCTGCATGCCACCACACAGAGCTCTTTCTCTTATTTTGATAGCATGACGCTCCTCATGATGCTATGTTAACGATGGAGTTTCTGAAACACACAATCCATAAGTCTCACAGCTTCTTTTGAAATGAGCAGGATTATTTTCAGTTGATTAGTTTCTGTGCTGCTAATTCTAGCTTCAAAAACCTTTCCTTCTTTTTTTCCTGAGAAAATGAGTGCAGTCAGTTATTTACCAAAAAACCACTGTACTTCTTTAGCGAGGAAGGAATAATACTGGTTCAAATGGAAACAAATCATCAAACAAATGCTAATGTCGGCGTGTTCTCATGCTCACTGTGACTAAATTAACATTTCGTTAACATACTTACGCTTACTAAATGTTAAGTGAATGAACCTACCTGAGCAGAGAAAGAAGTCGCTCTCCCTCTGTGTGTGTTGTAGCTTTTCTGTGCTTTGCTGACATCGCCTGGCTAGCTATTCATGCTTTAAGTGCGTTTTCATGCATTTTTGTTTTTGTACCAAACGACACTATCGTCACAAAAGCGTAGCGCCGACCCTCCGGTTCCTCTGGTTAGCACTTTCTTCATTATTTGCACTGTTAGCTTCTTTAGCTGCAACCGTCTGGCGCCATGTTGCAAGGCAATCGTAATGATTTCAGTCTCTTATTCAGCACACTGAGGTTAATGTCATTAGCTTTGCAGGTATAAGATCAAACACCAAATGTCTGGACAAGCTGAAATCTTGGACCAGGTCATGAATGTCTGCACCAAATTTCTGAGCAAGCCGTCCAGTAGTAGAAAAGTCAAAGGATGAAAGTCATTATAGGGTACATCATCTGGGGACCATGGAAGTTCATGCAATGATTTGTGCAGCTGGGTTATTTCAGTGTGGCTGACGTTGCCTAACAGGCAGCTGACATGGCTAAAACATTTGTTTTTATCTCTGTCGTGCATCAAGCATTGAGTTCACCACAGCTCTGCTGAAACACTACCACAAAACACTCAGTACGTTTACATGCATGTAGAGAAATTCCACTTATTGCCTCAGTCTGGCTAATATCAAAGTTTTCAAAGCCATATATACACCTTAGTCGGACTGTGGTCGAACCGAACTGGAGTTTTAATAATTGGACTATTCGTGCCAGATAAATCAAACTATTCCGGCATGTATTTGCAAACCACAGTTAGCTGGACTATTGACTAGCGGCACTCCCCCTTCCAGAAGTGATGAGACCACAGAAGCAGTCTTGTTCTTTATCCATGACGCCAACGTGAAAGGGCATGTAGCGCCACCTAGTGTCTTGTGAGTACCTCACTCAATAATTCAATTCTCTTGCCGCACATTTACGCTCAGATTTCTCAGAAACTCCAGTTAAATCCTTAGCTTGGTTATTGCCAGTAGCTTGGCTTAGATGTGCATGTAAACATACTGAGTAGCACCTGTTAGATAAAGACCAGCTCCAGTACACTGAGAGGATGACACTCAGTCTGTTCATTGGTCCACGTGACATTTTGTTCAAACGTTCATGCTCCTCAGTGGATGAACTGATGGTTCCCACCACACCAGTCACATACCAGACTTTGACCCCATCCCTTTCACTGGAGTAGCTTCAGGAAGGTATACGGAGGAACAATTACAGGGACATGTCTCCTCTTTGGACACGCTGCAGGACCCAAAGCAAGAGACCGAGCAGCTGAGTCTTATCAGTCCAAGACAGTGTGGACATGTGATTATTGTTTTAAGATATACTTGAACAAACAGAAACCTTTACTGGTGCAGTTTAAGGGCTTCCAGCAAAAGCTGATATGAAACCAGTTTTTTTTCTGTCACAAAAGGGCATTGAGTAAGATCCTCATCAGCTCATAAAGTGGCCTCTTGTCTTGCTTATAAAGCTGACTGTGGGCAGTGATGAAGATGATGATGATGAAGGTGATGATGGTGCTGTTGTGACAGCTCTGGCCACCACAGATGATTTCTGTTGCATGTAAATTGTGGCGTCAGGTGATCTATGGCTTGCTCCATGTGACCTATAGTGATAATAAGTGTGGGATGAGGATGTGGCTGCTGCCTGATCTCATCTGGCGGGCCTCTCTCCGGGATATTGACCGCGCTTTGTTTGGAGATGCGTCTTCATTTCTGCCAGTCTGGACCTTCATATTCCCAAATCCCCACCGAGCTGCGTCTCTGGCGTTTGTATCTTCCGGTGACCTTTTTTTCCACAGCAGTCGGACTTGATTAGCGCACGGAGCGGGACAATGAGTGGCCGCCCTGTACACAGCCATTACCCAGATCCCTTTATCAATGTCCTGTAATTAAAATGTCACCGTTTCATTTTCAGGCCATCGCTTTCCTCTCGGCGGAATCCTTCCTCCAATAAAAAGTGCAATCGAAATGCTCTTTTCACTGGAAACAAAAAAGGATGCGGAGAAAGCGTTTAGCAGCGAGGGATCAATAGGCCCTTTAGTCCAGAGGAGGATTGATTGGTCTGTAAAATGGGATTTATAGGGGTCATGGTTTTATAGGGTGCTGATACAACTGTTAATTATAAAACATTTGGCCTCAATTGCTGCTGTTATTAAACCTGTCCTGATCGAGGCGAGCTTGATTTATATTTTTACATCATATGGAAAAAAATGCACAAAACTCTTTGGGAAATAAACATTTTAACCAGATAAATCCTGCAGAAAGATATGAGCGTTTGAAGACGTTATTACTTATTAAAAACATTTTTATTTGGTTTTCACGGATACAGTTTTTGCTTCCAGCAGGGTGCTTAAATACATTTAAAAAAAAATAAATAAACATATTATTTACAGTCTATATGTTTGCACTGGACAATAAGGATATGATGTGACAGTCGTTTGAACGTGATGTCAAAGCTGCCGAGAATGCAATCAATCAGTTCAATCCTAAATAAATGAACATATGATGGGAAACAGGTGCATATCTGCATATTATCAGTCATGTTTGTTGGTTTAACTGAAAATTAAGATGAGAAATAAGTATATAGATGCAGCCTAAGTATAAGCGCAGTTTTTGCACCATAGGCTATTTTTCCCCAAAGTGTAAATAAAAATATGTTAGGCGAAGAGATGCGCTAAAACAGAACATAAAACCTTTTTAACAGTGGCGCAAAATATCCTGAAATAAAAAATATCCATGAGAACTTCACACCTGTGCTGTGTTCAGGGTTTTGTCATCTTTTTAAAATAACTCGATAGAGTAAAATGTCTCTGCAGAGTTTCCATTAACTGTGACAAACTTGTCAACTGCAAATCAAACGCGCATTAAGAGTTATTTCTCATAAAATGAAGCCTGCAGTGTTAAATAATCCATCAGGTCTGGGGTCACCTGGTAGGACTCCTGATGACTTCAACCTGAAGCGCATTAATGTTTCAGGTTAAAGGTTTGTTTAAACAATTGAGCGCATATCGGTGAGGCCGGGTAATTTGTCCCCAGCAGTAATAATAAAGCGCTAGCCTAAAATTACCGCTGAAATGTCTAATTAAAAACTCCTCGCTGCTGATCCAGCCACGTCAGCTCACGTTTCCCCCGGAATAAGCAGCGACAATGGCTGCATTCAAGTCGGGGGTCTAAATAATTAAAAAGAGAGGAATAATTACAGTATAAAATTGTAATTATTGGCGGGGCTGCAGGGGAAGCCTCTTGATGGTGAAAGCGGAGAGGATGCGCTTAGGATCAGGTTCAGCATCAATATTGCAGGGAGGTAAAACTGGCGAGATCAGGCTGCACACATGATGCTTCACACACACTTTACACACTGTATACACAACACACACACACTTTACACACTGTATACACACACTGTATACACACACACACTTTACACACTGTATACACACACACTTTACACACTGTATACACACACTGTATACACACACACACTTTACACACTGTATACACACACACTTTACACACTGTATACACACACACACACACTTTACACACTGTATACACACACACACACACTTTACACACTGTATACACACACTGTATACACACACACTTTACACACTGTATACACACACACTTTACACACTGTATACACACACACACACACTTTACACACTGTATACACACACACTTTACACACTGTATACACACACACTTTACACACTGTATACACACACACACACACTTTACACACTGTATACACACACACACACACTTTACACACTGTATACACACACACACACACTTTACACACTGTATACACACACTGTATACACACACACTTTACACACTGTATACACACACACTTTACACACTGTATACACACACACACACACTTTACACACTGTATACACACACACACACACACTTTACACACTGTATACACACACACTTTACACACTGTATACACACACACTTTACACACTGTATACACACACACACACACACACTTTACACACTGTATACACACACACTTTACACACTGTATACACACACACACACACACACACACTCACACACAGCTGTGTGTGAAGTGCGTCAATTCATTCATGAGTAAATGCCTTAAAACGTACTTATTTGCAATTTCTTTGGCTTCTCTTGGCTGCTTTCTTTGACATTCTTCAAAATATTTGTTTTTTATTCATGTATTTACAGTACCATTGTTGCCTTTATAAGCATCACCCTGTGTTTATGCAGACTGTGTAAAAGCATGTATGCAGCTCTCTGAAGACAGGGCCAGTCTGAGACTTTCAGGAGTCCATGCTCACTGGCCCACCTCAGATCCTTATTTCTTTTTTTATTCTATTTTTTTATTGTTAACAACTCCCATCAAACAGCTACCAGCATCACCTTATATCTCTTTCACTCTGCCACAAGCCCACTGGTTCCTGAAGGTCACAAATAGTAAAATATTTTAAAAAGGATAAATAGTTTCCTGAAACAGCTGGTCACTGTATTCTCAAGCGACTCAGACAGGTGGGAATAGTGCATATGTTGCACTGCTGTCATCAGTGGCAGCAGGATGTGGGATCGACCCAAAATAAAGTGCAGTGCTGTCATCAATATGTCAGAACAGTGGGCCTGGTTTTCAGAAAACATTGTTAGTTTAGATTCGTTGTCGGGTTTAGCCATTTCATAAGATTTGCTGACAAAATGCAGAGTAGCTGAAGCCTCATCCTCTCATTTTGTATGAATATTGTCCTACAGAGCACCTGAAGCACAGCTAATGAAGAAGGTCATGAACTCCAGCAGACTTTCATCCAGAAGTTTATTGAAAATGTCATAACCCTCCAGCAGGAATGGAAACATCACTGATGGAGAATTTGACTCCTTTGATTGTGTGATAGTATGCTCAAGTATCAAGTATGCCAATATGGAGCGTTAATTTAATGGTTATGGTGGTGTATTGATTTGTAGATATGACAAATAAAATGACAGAAATAAAATAAACAGCTCATTAAGGGCAATACAAGTACATGGAGCTGTAACCCAACAATGCTGGTTATACTGATAGTGATGTTTCAGAGCTGATATGTAATATCAGACAATGATACAGTCTTATTATAATAAGAACTGTGAATATTTGCATTCAGTACATTTAACAGGTGAAAATAAATATGACAGCTCTCTTATATCATTTACCCCTTGGCACTGTGGTCTTGGTGTTGTTGTTATCGACTGGCAGCTATATCTGAAATAAACTACTATCGGCTGACACACAGGATGGAGAAGATCTATTTTAGGGTTTATTTAATGGACAGAATATCTGTATTAAAATAGAACAGTTATCAGCCCGTCTCTCTCTGAGTCAGATATTATTCTTGATGAAGTGATTGTCCATTGATCCGGTTATTAATAAGAAATTGAGGTTTTCAAATGCTTGATTGTCATCATTTACATACAGATTATTAAACTGTATTAATCTGCTGTGTGTGAGTGAGAGAGAGAGTCTGGCCTGAGGCATCATCATCATCATCATCATCATCATCATCAGACTGACGCACAAACATGAAACAAAACGCCTTTTTTGAGGCACAAAACCAAAATTAAGGCGTCTCTTTTATTTCCAGTCCTTCGTTTCTTCCTCTCGTCCTCCTCTCTGGTCTCGGGCCTCAGATTGATTTCCGGTGTAAAGCTCACAGATGGTCGTGTAACTTGATAAATGAGCGCAGGCCTTTTGTCATTCTTGCTGCCCTCCAAAGTGCCGCTCTTGTTTGTCAGCTCGCTCCTGCTGCGGTGGAAATAATACAGCATGTCCAATGATTACAGCTGAGCTGATGCTTCCAACGTGGGGTCCGAGAGCCCCCTAGAGGGTCCCAGACTGGGACCAGAGGGGTCACATATGTTAAAAAAATGTTCATATATATATATATATATATATATATATATATATATATATATATATATATATATATGTGTGTGTGTGTGTGTGTGTGTGTGTGTGTGTGTTAGAATTATCCGTTATCAGTTAAAACTGATGTGACACAGCCCAGCACGAGAGAGATAGATATAGCTATGACGAGAGAGAGAGAGAGAGGAGAGAGAGAGAGAGAGAGAGGTGCCATGTGCTTCCTGTCTGCTCTCCATTCACCTCCCTGGGATCCAGCGGGATGGAGGTCCACTCTTCTGTCTGCTGCTCTAAATAACCTGAAATAAAGAGTCCAGTTTCTGTCGGACCACCTTGTCTGTAACACCGTCCCTTTCTGGACTCTCCGGGCCTGCATTTCCATCAATTCACTCATATTAATTGTCTTTTTTCATCCCAAAACCTTCTTGGAGTGTGTCGTCTTTTCAGGAGAGAAAGGTATGTTTTTTTATAAATTTATAATAATTAGGAAAAAAATATCGTGACGATTTATGGAGTCAGTTTTTGGCATTGTAGCAAAATTGCATGTAAAATAATATTACAACTGGACGTATTCAAAGTTAATCAATCACCGTGACATATTTTGATTCATGTCAGTGATTGAAATAATGGTATGAAAAGCCGCTGTGGGGTTTTTCACATGCAGCATTTTTTAGCGGCCTCGGTGTTGACGAGACGCAAAATGTAAGTATGCGCAGGTGAAGGTGAGGTAGGCCTGTTTCAACCTAAATCCAGCTGGCTGAGGCTGACAACCTTTAATTATATATAGGGCTGGTCTTTTATTAACAATGCGAAGACGCGCTCCTGGATCCGTGTTAATTACCAGGAAAGCGGCTTATAGTTGTTCTTTTCCTCTCTGCTAAGCGTATTGGTGCAGCTCAGCCTGCCTTTTCCTTCTGTCCTCATCCGCGTATAAGGATCTTATGTGGCCCTTAAGTAGTTGGCCCATAAGTGACTGAGCCGATTTGAAGATAAGAGGAGCAGCAGATCCTCCTCCGACCAGGGAGCCTGGAGAAGCTGAGAGAGGAAAGAACCGACAGGAGGAATGATTAACAAGACCTGATCGACTTCACTTTCAATAATATAAGCTCTGCCAAAGCCACGTTAGTAGTATTTTTTATTATATTATGATAATTATATTTAATTATAATTACTATTTTCTTATTATGTCTCTCAAATATCAATATCAGCAGGCCTTCTACTGCTGCAGCCACTGTAAAATATTAATTATGATCATTCTAAAATTATAAATAAAATATTTTAATAACATTTCTATTTGATTTGCATTTTGAAATTGGAAACACGTTTTTTCCATTTTTTTTCACCATATTTTTATTTATTTTTTGTATCTTTTTTGACCTTAAGCTAAATAATGTTCCACACTGAACATATACTGTGCTCTTGCATCCTGTAAACAGCCTCCGCCTCACTCCTGTTTTCTCTTTGACTGACAGGCTTCCAGGGATGGAGTCGATGCCCGGACAGCTTCGAGACGCGGGACGAGACGCCAGCTCTTCCCCCAGGTCAAAGCAGGACGCACAGAGCTTCTCCGGCCCCAGCTCCCTCAAACCAAACCAAGTGAGCGAGACCGCCCTGTACGGGGTGCCCATCGTATGTCTGGTCATAGACGGTAAGGAGAGGCTCTGTCTGGCGCAGATTTCCAACACGCTGCTGAAAAACTACAGCTACAACGAGATACACAACCGTCGGGTCGCTTTGGGCATCACCTGCGTGCAGTGCACCCCTGTCCAGCTGGAGCTGCTACGGCGAGCAGGGGCCATGCCCATCTCCTCCAGGCGCTGCGGCATGATCACCAAACGGGAGGCCGAGAGGCTCTGTAAGTCCTTCCTGGGAGCGCACAGCCCCCCGAAGCTGCCGGAGAATTTCGCTTTCGACGTGTCTCATGACTGCGCCTGGGGCTCCAGGGGCAGCTTCATACCCGCCAGATACAACAGCTCCAGGGCGAAGTGCATCAAGTGCAGTTTTTGCAACATGTATTTCTCCCCAAATAAATTCATTTTCCATTCTCATCGCACCGCGGACTCGAAGTATCTGCAGCCAGACGCGGCCAACTTCAACTCGTGGAGACGCCACCTGAAACTGACTGACACAAAACAATCCGAGGACGTTCACCACGCATGGGAGGATGTAAAGGCCATGTTCAACGGGGGGAGCAGAAAGAGGACTCTGCCCATGAGTGGGTCGGGAATGGCCTCGTCGGTGAAATCTCAGGCCTCATCCAGTCTGGCCCGAACCAACTCACCTGAGATCCCTCACAAAACTTTACGGTGCGACGAGGATCAGGGAAATAATAACCGGAGCTTGACGGGCGGCGCGCGGACCTACCCAGTCATCCCAGTGCCCAGCAAGAGCTTTGGCATGCTTCAGAAAATCCCTCCACCTCTGTTCCCCCACCACCCGTACGGCTTCCCCAGCTACGGGCTGTGTCAGAAAAAGAGTGACGGTGTTCCTGATGCCAACAAGACCAACGTGTCCGGAGTGTTCTGGCCTGGCGCAAAGGACGCCCTCTACCCTGCGTTCCCCATGTTTTGGCCTTCAGCTGGCGGGCTACCCATGCCGCCCTACCCGGGCTCTCCACCTAAACCTCTTCCAGAGCTGCCAGGCGTCCGGCAGGGAGACCTCGACCTATCAGACCAAAGCGATCGGGGCGCAAACACACCCAAAGACACCAATCACCACCCGCACCATCCACAGGACGGCGGAGAGCGCTGCTCCAGCTCCCAGTCCTCCTCCACCAGGAACGACGAGGACAAGTCGGGGGATGAAACCCCCCAGAGGAAAATCAGCTACATTTCGGCCTTCAGACCTGTGGTCAAAGACGTGGAGACCATCGCCAAACTCTACGGCAACCGGGACGGCTACGGTGCGCGCCCTGGCTACCTGTCCCCGGATTTTATCAGTGAGAGCTCCAGTTATAGATCGATATCACCGGACAGGGACAGCGTTGTGGACGACGACGACGACGACCCGGACGTGGACGTGGAGTCCAACAAGGGACAGGACGAGGAGGAACCCATCCAGATCTTGCAGGGAGGAGAGCAGCGTGACTCCCCTGCGCCAGACCGGGTCTCCTGCGGTGCTGAGGAGAGCCAGGAGCCGCCGGATGTGTGCAGTCCTGGAGCAGCAGCAGCAACACCGGAGGACTCCGCGCACACCGGGTCATCAGATGAGGACAGACAGATGCGTAATGGCTCTCCTCTTCATGAAGTAAGATTAGATTCAATGCAACTTTAATGATGCCCGTGGGGGAAGCTGAACCGTGGAGAATATGAAAACAGTTTACAGAAGAGAGGAGGCCGATGAAAATGTCATTAGGATCAACTGGCCTGGGATTTAAAACATTTAAACATTTGGTCTGCATAATGCAAATTAATACGAATCAACGTCAACGGGGTGAACTTAAGAAAATGTCATTTGATGTGCTGTCATGTACCGCTGAGCAAGGCAGGTGTTTACCACTAAAATAAGAGAAATTACCGAAAACAGATCATCAACGAGCTACATTCATTTTAAGTATCATCCTTTTTTCTATCAAGGAAATCAAAGTGTAAACCCCTAATTTGTTCATTTTTTTAATTCCCCATTCAAAAATATCTGCGTGTCTGTTTAATTACAAGACAGATTAGTGTTTTAAATGCAGCATCTTCACAACAAATTGCAGGGGTTTTTTTTGAAGAAAAAACTGTCTCAATTACACGAAGAACTGCAGTGAATAACATGTAATTGCTTTGCGTTATTAACCATTATTAAACACAATTGTGTGCTTTATTTTACAGGTGTACTCTCATGAAAAGGACGGCCACGTGCTGCTGAACGAGCCTGCGTCTTTTGGGTCGAAGCTCTCGAGCCCTCACAGATCCAACGGTAATTATGGAGCCGATTCATGGTTTGGTTATTGATGCAAAGTGGGCCGTTTTTGTGTGTCTCATTTTAAATTTAAAATGCCTTATTTATATTTAGGTGTCCATCACGTGTCTGAAATTCAGAACCAACGCAACGCGACGTCCTATCAGGAGCAAAAGGACAGACAAGGTTTTAATTCTTCTTTTTTTTTTTTTTTTTTAATAATCTTAAATTCAAAACCCAACCTTTATTTTATATTTCAGCTTCTTTACTGTACATCAACATGATGCATTTTACCACATCTGCTATATAGATCATAGGCCTATAGATTAATTTGTATGTTGAGCAAAGTGTTTTTGTTGTTCCTGTGCAGCCGATGGGGCTTTACGCATCGATATCAGTGTGCATGAAAGAGATCTGGAGAACATGGCGAAAGGTAAGAACATCAAAAGGAAATGAGAGAGAGAGCAGGTGATATTAATTATCATCAGCAATTATTCCTGTTTTGATTTGTAATGTGCCAGCCAACAAATATATATTTATAAAGCAGGTAAACGGCTGACAGGGTTCTGGTCACTTCATTTAATTAAGACAATAAATTTAATTGCCAATTAGTTGCTATTTAGATGAAATTGTAAACTTGACCATTCATCTGGAGTTTTTTAATGTAAAAATGTGTATTATATTAATATTATTCGCCTCATTTTAAATGCAACGGAAGGCCCACGGCCTGCTAAAGATGACGTGCCAAAATCCAAACGTGAATTTACATTTTGGAGGCCTAAAGTGTTTCCATAGTTGTTACCCACTTAATCACGAGATGTGGGAGTTTTGACTTATTATTGCAAGAGGGAAATCGTTTAGAGGCTATTAATATTTTAACGAACAGAGCCATAACCCCGAGGCACGGCAGCTAATTATTTTACAACGCTTGGTAAAACCCTGGGACTCCATTATTATCGTCTCAACCTCCAGGCAATGCATGGCAATTACTGTGGCAGCGAGTGCGAGGAAAGCGGTGAAATGGTTGTTATCAAGGATGTAAACGCACCTGAAGTCGGTTTACTGGGCTCACATCAATCTTCATGCGCACAAATTCAAAAATATATCACAGTAAATGGAGTCAAATTGATGTGAGGTAGATTAAGGTGGAGAAGAGAAATGGGTGAAATATTTCTGTTGGTGGTTCTGGTGCATGAGCCCTTATTGCACCACTTCCCTGCTTGTTATTCAGAAGTCCTGTAGGTGTCAGCCAGTGTTTATTCCAGTGTTTTAGGCTGAATAATGATAATTAATAATTCCCTTGCAGCAGATGAAAAATAAGTTGAGGTTGAAATTGACACATTTTTGGCTCTTGGCTTTTCAGAGGAATTACAGAAGCAGCTTGTGGAACAAGTGGAGTTGAGGAAAAAGTTGGAGAGAGAATTTCAGCATTTAAAAGGTAGGAGCAAAATGAGTGAAAGCCTGTTTTACATCTTTGCTTTGGATTTGGAACTGATCTGTGCCTGCAGCCTAGATGTCAGGAGGAGAGCCAGTTGTGTTTTGTCCTTTGAATTCAGGAATGTGTCTTTAAATTCATCCCCACAATGTCAGAGAGTTTCCATCTGACGTGGCCTTCGGTACTCTTCAGATAATTTTCAGGATCAAATGAAGCGTGAGCTGTCCTACAGAGAGGAAATGGTCCAGCAGCTGCAGATTGTTCGAGGTTGGTCTCGCTCTCTCTCTCTCTCTCTCTCTCTCTCTCCCTCTCTCTCTCCCTCTTTCTCTCTTTCTCATAGATTATGACTGTAAAGCAGATGTAGATCAATGCTCTTTAAGTTTATGGGAAAAAATATTCGAGCCACAAAAAACATTCAGTAACAAAATCAATCAATCTGAACCAACTAGCCTTTGAGCTAAGAGAGACAGGAAAAGTGACACTTGCATATTGAAATATTGGCCATCTGTGTCCAGCCTTTTTCCTGTAAACTCCATATTTTTTCTCCTGCAGTTGAGTAAATTATTAGATATCAGAAGGTGAAACTGAAGCCACATTGTTTTGTTTACGAAGGTTATTTTCTCCTAAATCATGCTCTGGAAAATTGAATAGACAGGCCATTATGTCGTGCTGTATCAGTTACATGCAGTAGACAGCAACTAATGCCAGCCGTTAAAGGATTGGTTTAATGTTACAGTAGTTTAAATACAGGGTTCAAGTACACAGAGGGGTCACTCTAAATACCATAGGGCCAAGCGGCATGCATTATGCAGCAGCTCACATCTTTTTTTTTTGTCCTTATTTATTCCTTTTTTGACCACTTTTTTATTTTTGGATAGACACTTTGTGCAACGAGTTGGACCAAGAGAGAAAGGCTCGTTATGCAATACAGCAGAAGCTAAAAGGTAATTTATCTGGTCCAAAAGAGGAACATGAATACATGTCATTTTGTGCCTACAAACATAAATATGCAAGTGCTACTTTTTTATGTAAAACATCTCCTGTGATCGGTGTGATGGATCTTTACGGTTTACATTTTCTCAAGTCTGTCTTAAAACAACTTTCACATGATCATTGTCAAAGTGCTGCTGGTCGCTTTCTCTCCTGTTCATTCTGGCTGTAAAGACATTGGTTCGTTTGGCTGATGGGGAAATCCATCATTATTGTTCTGTACAAACAATGTGAATTACTCAAATTAAGTGTCCAAAGTCACAGTTTTTTTAAAATGTCAACTTTCAACCTACTACCACAGCTCATTAAGGAAACACAGCAAAAAAAATCAGTAGAAACCCTGGAAATAGAGAAATATTGCCAAACATTTTTACTCTTGGCTGAGGTGAAAAATTTGATGCACTGATAAAAAAAAACAAAACAAGATGTAACAAAGTGCAATGAAAACAATGTAGCTTGGTGAATAAATCATGCTGTATAGTAAGCAGGTAACTTAAAATCCTGTGTTTGTTTGGAGCCACGAGGACACAGTAACCTTCCTCTTTAATTCATTTGTGGACGGAACATGAATACCATATTTCCATCATGTTTTCCACAGTTTGAGGTTTGATCGTTGCCCTGGTAATTATGTCATCTTGTCATACCCTCTTCCTCTGTAATGGTTTAAAGCTGGAGTTGGCAACATCGGAGAAACCAGCAAGACTGACTTCCAGAAAATCTAGTGAGAAAGTCACAGTTCTGCCACACTGCCAGTCCGTCTCTGCAGGCCTCCCTCTAAAGCCACTCCACCATTATTAGCATTATAAACATAACAGTGAATATAGCTGTTGTTAGTACTCACAGCACGAGCATTTTATTTACAAATGTTGTCAGGATGTAAAGAGGATTTTTATCAAATCTAATCAAAGTTTAATTTAAAATTCGAAAATACATGAACCCTACCTTTTTAAGGCACTCAACTGGAAAATTTGTACTACCAGTTGTTAATCTAGATAAACAGACTGCAAATATTCACAATAATTCACATTTTCTTTTTCCAATTGTGTGAAAATTTAGTTAAATGTGCATTAGGCTACATTTGGGTTTAAAAATATCAATATGTGTGACTTTCCAATTAGCCATAATTTTTACCCCGAACAAGGACTGTGGACGTTGTCCCCAATCACGTACTTTAAATCACTCTGTGACCCGTACGGACAGCAGAAACTATTACAATGACAAAAACACTTTCAATGTACAGATGAGCATGTGAGTATTGTGGTAACACAGACTTGAAAAATATGAGCCTGTCATTTAACATTAGCTTAAAAAAACAACTTGACCTGTAAACTGAACACTGGTTAGTATGTGTGCTCTGGGGGTGTGTGTGTGTGTGTGTGTGTGTGTGTGTGTGTGTGTGTGTGCGTGCACGTTCTCACTGATGGACTCGTTTCTCCCCAGAAGCTCATGACGCCCTTCACCATTTCTCCTGCAAGATGCTCACCCCTCGCCAGTGCACCGGAGCCTGCACCTTCAAACCACCTCTGCTGCCTCCCTAGCGCCCGGCACGACCCCACACCTGACCCGAGAACAGCCAAAAACAACACACACACACACACAGTCTCACCTCCCACCTGTAACCCAAGGATTACCAACCTGCTGTACAGACACACCACTGATTTTAGCACTGAAGACTCTGAAGGTTTTGGCAATGACCTCGCCACCCAAAAAACACTGAACTCTTGGGTGGAATTAATTTTATGTTGTGAGTTAAAGGATCGTTGAAGCTCAAACCAAGGAGTCTCTCTGAATCAAAGCCGTCTGCTCTTTAGCTAGTCTGAAAAGAGGCAACATTATATACATAAACATATATATATATATATATCATGTGACGATGTGCAATGGCTGGTATAATTGTGATATTACTCTCATTAATTAGCTTTTGTTGCTTGTTTGAATGTCCTGAGTTTTTACACATATTTGTTATTTAACTTGTCTTTGGTTTAATTTATTGTTTAGATTATTTATAACATTGTATATGTTGTTAAGCACTTTAAATGGGCAACATTTCTGAATTTGACCATGCCGTCTGATACCAAATTCTTTTATCAAAATGTTTAAAATAGAGCACATTGTTAAGAGCACTTACTTCAACAGCCGTTCCGGTTTGACGTCAAACAAGAAAAGATTTTCTGTCACACAAACTTTGAAGTGACGATAAAAGGAAAACAGTTGAGCCACTTATAGATATCATGTACAGTTTAGACTGTGTATTTTAGCACAAATTTGATCCCATGATTTTCTCTGTTTCAGGGTTTCTTTCTGTTATTACATGTATCTGTGAGTCACAACAGATAAAAACCAAAACTCTTTGCTATCATGTGATGGTGTTTTTATAAGAAGAAGACGCTGTATGAAGTGTGTGTAATCACACAGCTGCATCTCACTTTTTCCCATTTGTTGTTTCTGGCACAATCTATCCATGAGTTCTCCATTTATCTATGTACCCATGTCAATAAAAGCGTGAAGCCACTTTCTGCTTTATGTGCTTCCTCTCAATGATCCTTCCACCAATGTGAGTCTGACACCTACTGGCCTCCACTCAGAACAGCTCCTCATGATCCGCATCATATTTCCTCTTATTGTATTTGAGTTCAACATGATCTCTTTCATTAGGCGGCTGCATCAGTGCATGACATGTCCAGTCAACTTATAATGTTTGACGTGGAGTCAGGGGAACAGGCTCATCTAATAGTGAAATCTAATTCTTCTGATGGGAGGGCTAATAGATATTGATTACACAGCTCTCAGTCCCTGGATGCTTCATACTGAGACAGATACTCCCATAATGTCACTGACACACAATGAATGTTAATTTTCTGTGAACGTAATTGTCCTCCGTGAAGCCAGTCCCCTTGAATACTAGCAAGGCCTGTGAAGAAGATGAACGTTAATGTATTTTTATATCACCGTCTAGCATTAAGAAAAACTGATTAGGGTGGTGACAGGTATGAATGGATCCCACCACTCTTCATACAAGAGAGAAAGACTCACAGATCCACACACAAATAACACAAAATTACAGCAAAATATATAGCTGTGTATGTGATTTATGTCTCTTTGTGGTTGTCACCTATTTTGAATAATTTTGCTCCTCCTTCAAGCATGTTGTGTGTTTTTGTGGCTGTTTTGAGTTTTGTGGTCATTTGGGTATCTCTCTGTGGCCTTGTGCATCTATTTGTGGTCATTTTGTGTCTTTTTTCTGTTGTTTTGCACCACTTCAAGATTCAAGATTCAAGATTCACTAACGTATTCACATACAAATACTTCCTAGTTCTTTTGAATCTCTGTGGCCATTTTTTTATGTCTTGGTGGCATTTTGCATCTATTTGAGGTCCTTTTAAGATTACACATGTACACAATACGTTGTGATTGTTTTACTCTGTGAATATGAGTTTTTTTCCTCTCATACATATCAGATAATAACAAAGATAATTGACAAAATATCATAAAATAGCAAAATAGTAGAAAAAAATCACAACAATTAAAATATGTGAATTAAAGACGAAAAATACTATTTTAAACACCTTAAACCTCAAAAAAGATTATTATCTTCATCTTGTAATATTGTCTTATATGCTTTTCACACAATAATTTATATTGTGGAAAATGTTGCATGATTTGATAGCTCATATGTTTTTAATGTGAACCATAATCTGAATGGTAATTTTAGCTGTGAAATAAATGTATTTTATTTCAGCATGAAATGTAATGGCGTTGCTGTATATAGTAAAAGAAAATGGAAATATGCAATTAATTTAATTAAATTTATTAAGTAAATAAATAATTTGTATTTTTGTAATTTGTAGGTTTAATCAAAACCACTGGGATGAGTCACTTTTAACTCTGTATTAAATGTTGATTTTTCTATATGTCGCTCATGAAATATGTATATTGATATCACGATATAGAATTGCATATACAGCACTGTTACAGAGGGTTTCATCCATACAGATCTCTGCTTGTGTGGTTTTACGTTCTTCAAGTAATCTGTTTTCCTGCTGCTCCACATTGAGCGCATTTACACAACATAACATTAAATCAATACACTGTAATATCAAACATTTTATAAAGAAGAATCCTCTTTTATCTTCCTGTTGGACATATTGTCTCACAGTGTTTGCAGTTGCTTATATGAACATGCGTGGTCAGTGGACACCTGTCCCAACACTGGCCACCAACAATACAACAGATGGCAGTGAAGCATAATGATATAATAAACCCTCTGTGATTCTCTCTTGTCTGAAACAAGCAGCAGGACTAGTTTGTCAATAGATTATTTGTATGAAGCTGGAGGAAGGAGCATTTTCTGATAATGGATTTGGACATCAAGCCTGATGTGTATGATGGTGAATTGTGAGGTTCAGTATGGAAGTATAAAAATATTTTTCCAAGCAATGGCTGAGGAGGATCTGGACCTCACACCTGACTTCATAGCATTTTGGATTCATCTTCATTTGAAATGATAGGGCGCCACCTACTGGCTAAACCTGTGCTTAATCGTTTCCCCTGCTTTGACAGACACCTTTATTGAGTCTGCACTATTTGTTGTAGTTAGGCTTAGGGTAAGTTTTCAGGAAATCAAAGTTTGTTCCCAGAGAGAAGATAAAAATGCCTAAATACCCTAAAGTTGACATAAACCAGTGTGTGTGTGTGTGTGTGTGTGTGTGCATACACAAATTTATTGTTGTGTTTCTTTGTAATTAAAGTAAGGCATTATAAGAATATCACAGTATGTATATTTTTTTAATATAGTCAGTAAAACATGAATAAACTCAAAATAAAAAAAATAATTTACATCATGTCATATTATGGACGCCATCACGGCAGAGGACACCATCTAACTCTATTTTTCTCTTCCAGAGGAAGAGCAGAAAAAGCAGGACAAATGGTTTCAGTCCAAAAGGTCTAACAGTGATGAGTCTGTTGAAGAAACATCAACATAGTTGAAAGAGAATTGAATCTGTCATGATGATGATGATGGTGAAAATTATGCTGATCAAATGAACAAAATCATGGTGATGTCGGTGATGAAAATGATGATGATGTTGATAAAAATACAAAAGCTGAGTGTCAAGCTGATATTAATCATGAGGACAGTGTGTCTAATGTGCCAAGTAAAAGGTCCAGCAGGAGAAACCATTCTAGATCAGCCCTGTCTAGTACTTCACCTGCACGCTTAAAAGCAAAGGCCAAGAAAGCAGCTTTAATGGAGAAAGCTGCTGCACTGCAAAGGAGACATGAACTTGAGGTACAAGAGGAGAAACTCAGACAGGAAAGTGAAAAACAGGAAATTTAAGGAGCGGCACACTGATGCACAAATAGCTGCCACCACTGCAAGACTCTCTGTTGAATGAAAACAGAATAAACCCTTGTGACCGAAAGACTTAAAGAGCAAAGACTGGAATCCAACCCAAATGCAAATGAATTTGTGCCAAAGGGAAAACCCTGGCTTTGGATCAAGGCTCAACAGCACCACCTGTCTTATTTAAGCAAGATGTGTGACCAAAAGCGAATACAGAAACCCAATCAAAAGGATGAAATCCAACTTGGAGCCTCAATAGGAATGAATAACACACTCAGGTCACAGTTGCACACAACTGTATTTAAGCACCAGCCTCGAAACGCTCTCACAGCCTCTACTGCTGCACTCCTCAGGGCAGTAGCTGCACAGGAGCAACAACTGTCCAGGTTTCAAAATGGACATTCACCACTGCAAAATACAGACTGACAGCAAATGTCAGTTACTTTGTCAGAAAGAGAAATAACAATACTTGATGGTGATCCATTGCAACGTATTTCATTTAGCAGTTGTCAATATACCAGGGGGCAGCCAGAGAACTGATGAGAAGTTATCTTCATATGACACCACAACAAGTTTATCAAAGAAATTGTTGAAAGAACACTTTGGCAAATTTCTCAAAGGGAGAATATCATATTCCTGAGAGGTAAAGGAATCGGCTTTGGATGTTTGAAGGTTGGCCACATGAAGAAGGAATGCAGAAGTCTGTGATGTGATGAATGCAGTCTAAAGCACCCAACTATTCTGCGTATCCACAATAAAGACAAAGGCAGCAAATCTGAAGAATTACCAGTGAGTAGTGCACTTGTCTCGCATATGCCTTCTTAGACCCTGGAAGTACAGCAGTCTTTTTTACCACCAGTTGCATGAAGAAGTTGAATCTGCAGAGCAAAGACATATTATGTTGCACACCATGGGCCAAGAAAATTCTTACAATTCTTGTAATTAGCTGGACATTAACCAATTTGTGGAACTCTCAGAGAAATTCACGCAAGAAACAATCCCTGTGTCAAAGGACAACATCCCAGTGAAATATTGAAAGATGGGAATATCTGAAATAAATTAGGATCCCGGAACTGGATGTTGATATTGAAATCTTGATTGGGGCTAATGCACCAAAATTCATGGAGCTGTGGGAAATAATCAACAGCAAAGGTGATGGACCTTATGCCATGAAGACCCTATTGGAGTGGTTCATCAACAGACTTTTGAGGGGCAACAATGGTTGTCAGAAAAGCTGCTCGACCATATATGCCAATAGGATACGTATCGTAAGATTGGAGGAGCTGTTTAACAGGACTTCAGTGAGAAAATAATGGCAGATGACATCACCATGCCGAACAACGGGCAAATAGCTGAACAATGCATTCAAAAGGCAGTTTGAAAGGAATAAAATCTATGGGGAGGGGTACACTGTGTTTCTCAAAGTGATGATTGACAGTGGATATGCAGAGTTGATTCCTCTAGATCAGCTGGCAGGTAAAGATGGCAGAAAGTTGTATCTCCCTCATCACAAAGTCTATCACCTTGAGAGTGGTATTTGACTGTGGAGCAGGGTCCTGACCTCACAAATTCTCTCTGTGGTGTCAAACGAGGTTCAGACAGGAAAACATTGCCCTGATAACTGATGTCCATGCTATGTCTACCACGTGTGGGTCACAGAGAAGCATGTGAATTTTTTTGCTTCCTCTGGTGGCCGAATGGAGACAAGTCACAGAGTCCAGTAGAGCACAGAATGAGAGTGCATATCTTTGGAGTAGTTTCATCACCAAGGTTGCAAACTATGCTTTGAGGAGGACTGCAACGGACAGTAAAGATGACTTCAAAAGGTAACTGACACTGTTTACAACAATATAATACAACATGGATGATTGTTTGAAATCCCTGCCCACAGAAGAGGATGCACTGCAGTTGGTTGCTGATCTTGCCGATATGTGCAAAGAGAGGATTTCAGCTGATAGAGCGCACCAGCAACAGTTGAAAGGTGTTGTCATCTGTTTCAGAGGCAAAGCAGTCCAAAACAACCAGGCAGCTGCACAAGCAGGACTGGTCGGTGGAGACAGGTTGAGTTGGTGTGCTGAGAGTGACACTTTCACATTCAAGTCTGCAGTAGATACCACATACCAGAAGAGGTATTCTTTCAATCTTCAGTTCCACCTATGACCCACTCACCCTGCTGCCAAAGAGGCTGTTATAAGAAATGTGTTGGAAAAACATGTCATGGGATGATCCTTTACCATCCACATTCTCACACTAATGGGCAGAATGGCTGATGGACCTGGAGAAAGTGGTTGAGTTTAAGGTGGCTCGCTGCATCAAACCAAAGGACACTGGAGAACCCATACATGCACAGGTACATCACTTTCCAAATGCTAGCAACCATAGCTATGCATGTATGTTTGGCAAAGCTAGAGTCTGCCTCTGAGGATGAGTTAAGCCCATGCACAACAACAATAAAAAGCCATCATCAATGGAGCCCCGTTACCTCAATTCACCATGGCAACCAGAGAGAAAGAGGCACAACAACATATTTACACCTGCAGAATTGGGGGTGTTATGGAATTTTCTAAATGTAAGGGTTCACAGGGAAAGCTACTGTTCCTTTTTACAGCACTAAAAACCTTAGGCCTTTTTCTCCACAGAATTCAGAGTTGAAGCACAGTGTCTCAAGGAAAACAGGTGGCCAGCTATCTCTGAGTTGGCAGCCAAGGTCAAGGGAGGCTGTCAGTGTCGGCCCTTCGATAAGATGAATAGCTGAGCATCAGCCAGACAACAGGCGCCACTGTTGGGTTAATAACTTATCTTATATGGGCATATGGGCTACTTTTAACATAACTAGGCGTTGGTTTATAAGGCTGACCATCAAGGGGAGGGTAGGATGTGGCGGACTCAGGACTGATTGCTTGTGCTCGACAAAGTTGATATTCCTCCTGATATCAGAATCTTCAATAAATGTTACTTCTTTAATCAACTTCAGATGCTCCTGGGTGCTTCCAATCTCCAGCCATTGACTGATCAATACCTCTCCATATCAGGAGGTACAATTAAATGAAAATTGTAATTGTAGCACACAGGTGAAAAGTGGTGGAGTGGTTTAGAGTAATATCTAATTATTGTAGGTGCATTGTAGCTGGAGAAAGTTGTTGAGGTAAATAATTGAGTCTAATGAAAAATGGTACCATTTAAACAGACATTCATTGGAGAATGATAGCACATCTAAGCATAAGACATTGCGTAATGCATTTTGAATTAATTGTGCCTCGATGTTAGTTGGATTTCCTCCATACGGACGCCATGAAAGCTGCTTGAGGCTTGGCAGTAGGAGGAGACAGAATAAACTCAGGGTTTCTGACAGAAAACCTGCCAGTGAGCAGGTTAGCTTCACAGAGTCAGTTGTCATGGTGATTGACTCGGAGTTTTACTCTCATCTGTTTCTGGAACTGAAAACCCAGAGATTCCCTCATTTAAGGGTTAACATACTGAGAGTTTTCAATAAACCTGCTTTCTGGAATACCTCCCTGGTCTCCACAGGTGGCAGTATAGTGTTTTCTTTAAGTATGGGTGAAGGTAATTAGGCCAGATGTGGTTTTTACTGCTCACCAGACTCATTCACCTCACCTCTTATTGTTCTCCAGCAGCATCACTTTGTCATATCATCCCTTTCCTTGGCATCAATCAAGTTTACATTTATATGATGTTATGTCATAATTAAGTGCTTTAAACCCGACCAGCACTCAGTGTCACCCAAATCAAACACACCCAGCTAAGAAGTTAACATCAATCTGGCTAACATGCTCAATGCTAATAACAGTCTAGCTACTATGCTCACTGCTAACAACATTCTGGTTAACATGCTCAATGCTAACAGGAGTCTAGCTAACGTTCCCAATGCTAACAACAGTCTGGCTACCATGCTCATGCTAACATCAGTTTGGCTACCATGCTCAATGCTAACAGGGATCTGGCTAACACATTTTAGACCTATCCAATCCTCAAATTTCCAGGCACAGTACATTAAGGATGTCACCTTGGCATAGTGGCTACAGTCATAATTTTGTCCTGTATGATGCAAATTTGTAGACCGTCTCTCAATTAAAAAAAAAATTATATGTTAAAGTCTTGACCAAAAGGCACACCACCAAAGAATATGGACAGTCCTTGGTGTGGTTACTGTACTGTCTGCTTTAATAGCCTACAGGTTGTCTTGATTTCCAGTTTAAGTTTAAGGAGCCCTACAGTGGTTTAATATGTTCCTATTAGCAGGAATTAGTGGATTATGATATTCATGTTTTCATCAGTGTATAACTGTTTTGAATGAGCTCCTCACATCTACATATTGAGCAGGTACTCCTCATGGAGTCGGCCAGGTTGCTCCGCCATTTTTCCGCAGTAGCCCAGAATGGAGAAACCAAACACTAGTGATCACATTTCAATCCAACTTAAGGCCACTGTAGTTCTCTGACACACTTGTGAATATGCAGTAATGTGAGCTGCAGAGTGCAAGTTGAAGAAGAAGAAGAAGAAGAAGAATTCCTTTATTAATCCCTCAATGAGGGAAATTACATTTTTTCACTCTGTTAGTATATATACATATTTTTCAGTTGCACATTACACACACAAGTCATGAAACAAACACATGCACATGCATTAGAGGAGAGGCGTCAGAGTGAGGGAGCTGCCCCTTATCCAGGCGCCCCGAGCAGTTGGGGGTTCGGTGCCTTGCTCAAGGGCAACCTCGGCAGTGCCCAGGAGGAGGAACTGGCACCTCTCCAGCTACCAGTCCACTCTCCACATTTTTGGTCCGACCTGGACTTGAACTGGCGACCCTCCGATTCCCAGCCCAAGTCACTACAGACTGAGCTACTGCCGCCCCAAAAGTGTACAATAAGTGGATGAGGAAACTCTATTTCCTGAGGAAGCTTAGATCCCTCAATGTGTGCAGCAAGATGTGGAAATCTTTCACCAGTCTGTTGTTGCCAGCACCTTCTTCTTTGCTACTCTATGCTGGGGCAGCAGCATCAGAGCCAGAGACTGGATAGGATCATCTAGAAGGCTGGCTCTGTGGTGGGATTCAGGCTGGAATCATTTGAAACTGTGGTGGAGAGGATGATGCTCAAAAACTGTTTTCCATCATGGACAATGAGGAGCATCCTCTCCACCTCACACTGGATAGACAATGGAGCACGTTCTCCAACAGACTGTTACATCTCTGCTGTCGAAGGAACAGACACAGGAAATTATTCCTGCCATTTCCTGCCATTTCCTGCATTTCACAATTATATTATATTATGTTATATTATAGGGCAGCACGGTGGTGGAGTGGTTAGCACTGTCGCCTCACAGCAAGAAGGTACCGGGTTCGAATCCCGGGCCTGGGTCCTTTCTGTGTGGAATTTGCATGTTCTCCCCGTGTCTGCATGGGTTCTCTCCGGGTACATCCTCACACCATCCAAAAACATGCATGGGGATTAGGTTAATTGGTTAATTTAAATTGACCGTAGGTGGGAATGTGAGTGTGAATGGTTGTCTGTCTCTATGTGCCCTGCGATGAGGTGGCGACTTGTCCAGGGTGTACCCTGCCCTACCCTAAGACAGCTGGGATAGGCTCCAGCCCCCCCACGACCCTATGAGGATAAATGGTAGATAACGGATGGATATTATATTATGTTATATTATATTATATCATATTAAATAGTATTGCATAATAGTATGGTAACATTAATAATAACATGACATATATTATAGCACAAAAATATAACAATGAATGGCTATAGTTGAGAATTATAGATTTCAACTAGAAAAAAATTCCTAAAGAAATTTTAATATGTGCCTGCACACAGGACGCCGGACCCACGCGACACTGGGCCTACGTGGCTCCGCCTTATGCATGCTGACCCTCTCCTGCACTGAAGCACGCACTACGTGCGTGCCTGTCCCAGGTTCATGTTGAAAACAAACACACCTTGTTTCCTGTGAAGCTTAAATCAGAGTTTGGGTTTGGCTTTTATTTTGAAAGGACAGTCATAGCCACAGCTTCCTGTGAGGAAAAAAGTTACCCCTCTGAAGTGTGGGGCCTTTATTTTGAAAAACCAGACTTTTACTTTGAAAGAAACCGCCTGAGCCTAAGCTTCCTATCTGTGTGTGTGTGTGATCAATGATGTCATTCACTCTCTGTGTCAGTGGTAATGGCCAATCAGAAGCCTGTATCATATCATCACCTAATCTCTATATATGTGTCTACGTGGATCCCCCATCTGACACACCAACATCCAGTCACAGTCTGCCACTGATTATTAGCTGACCTGTCGAATCACCTCTCGTATAAAAAAAACTATAAGGAGTAGAGCTTAGATTTTTGTATGTGAATGATGCTATGGTGATGAAGGTTCATGCATATCACCTAATTCTACTGGCCACCCCTGCATGGCTTCAACACCCCATGGGGCACCCCTATGGAAAAGTCTAGGCGCGCCCCTGGTCTGCCCCCCCACACTGGCTCTCACTAACTGCCACTGTTTTCAAGCTGAGTCGGACCATGCCGAACTCCTCTGAATAACTCAAGAACCGTAAGGAGTACAGCGTTGGGGTTTGGACCGTAGGTGGTAGGAACTCGCGAGGATCGCAGCGGTGTAAATTTGATGTCTCTAGCCCACTCAGAAGGCCGTCAGCGGCAGGTTAAACACAAGAGTTTTCTCTGCTTTCTCATGCCTTTTCCTCTGAAAATTAACATTGGGCCCTATGGAGAGAATTTTGGGAGGTGGGGTACTATTTAAGGCCGTGGAGCAAAAAAAATGAAATGCTGAATAAACCATACATTTTCTGACATGATGATGAATTATGAAGATGTTGCCAGGAAAATTTGTTGCGTTTTGAAAGTTAAATGGAGTTTATAGGTGAAAATATGAGGGAGCTTTGACTGTTCGCTGAAGAAAAAAGTTTGAAATCCGACCCTTTCCCCATTCATTCCATTCAGTCTAGCGTCGTCATGGTAACGGTTTTGACCGAGAAAGGTAATAGCAGCTGTGGCACGATCGAGACGCACGTTTTGATATATGGCATGCCTGGGTGCACCTTACGGTTTGGGCCGCATTAATTGCCGAAGATGTGTCTATAAGAAGAAGAAGAAGAAGAAGAAAAAATAAATAAATAAATAAACCCTCGTCCTGAATACTAATAAGCGCGTTGCTTTTTAGGATTTTGGGGTGGATTTTTTGGGGATTTTTGAGTTTTTTCATTATTTTTCATCAGTTATGTATGTTTTTGGACCTACTACAAGCATGCATGACGCCTGCCATGCACTTGGGGAACCCCCCCAAAAGGAATCATAATATGTGCCGCCGTGCTCGCAAGGCTGGCTCTGCATACATGACGCCGGGCCGATATAGCCCTGCCTTAAGCTTGCTGACCCTCCTGCATAGAAGCATGCCTGTCCCAGGTTCATGTTGCAAACAAACACATAGAGGCACACACTATGTGCTTATTTCTTTTGGGGCTTTTATTGTGAAAAAAACAGACTTATATTTTGAAAGAAACAGTTTGAGTCTAAGCTTCATGAGAGAGAGAGAAGGTGTGAGAGAGAGAGAGAGAGAGAGAAGGTGAGAGAGAGAGAGAGAGAGAGAAGGTGAGAGAGAGAGAATGTGTGTGTTGTAGAGAGAGAGAGAGAGAAGGTGTGTGTGAGAGAGAGAGAGAGTGTGTGTGTGTGTGTGTGTGTGTGTGTGTGTGTGAAAGAGAGAGAGAGTGTGTGTGTGTGTGAGAGAGAGAGAGAGAGAGAGAGAGAGAGATCGATGATGTCATCCACTCTCTGCATCATTAAATCAAATTTGGACGTGAGGTGGCGCAGATCACGAGGGACACAGCTGTGAAAACTTTGTCTCTACTCCACTCAGAAAGCTGTCAGCGGCAGTTTTCCCAAAAGAGGATCATCTTCTTTTTCATTTTTTTTTCTCTGAAAATTAGCATTGGACCCTAAGGAGAAAATCTTGGGGGGTGGCGTACTATTTAAGGCCATGGAGCAAAAAGTATAAATCTCACAGACATAGGAGACACATCGCTACGACCAGAACAAATTTTCCTACATTTTGGTGACACATATTACTATTGTGCCTACTACTGGGCAGGCACATGACTAGTTGTCAAATTAATATGGCCGTTTGACATAGCAATAGTAATTATATATGTATATGTGTGTGTATGTGTATAAATATATACATATGTGTGTATATATATGTGTGTGTATATATATATACATATATGGATATATGTGTATATATGTACATATATACTGTACATATATAGGATATATGTGTATATATGTACATATATATGTACATATATATATATACACGTGTGTATTTATATATATATGTTTATATATATATATATATACATATATATTAAAAACGCAACATTGTATTTTTCGATATTAATTTGAATTTTCATAATTTATTGGGCGACTTCACTTGGTATGATACTGAACAAGAATGAACAAAAGCAACAATAGAAAAATAAATCAACACGGATTACAAATGTCAGTATCTTGTGTGATCGTCGTGGCATAGACATGATGAGCGCGTTGATTTTGGCCACTGGAATCGCTTCCCACTCTTCCAAGAGTGCAGTACGGAGATCAGCAACCGTCACCGGCGGTGGAATACAACGCTGTACAAGGCTATCCAGATTGTCCCAAAGGTGTTCAATCAGATTCATATCCGGGGAATAAGGTGGCCAGTCCATAACCTGCACATTATGTCTGTGCATAACGTGCCTGCAGGCGTGAGATAGTGCATCTGTGGACACCAAAATGCCTGGCTACCCTCGCTTCGGTCATTCCTGATCTCAGCATACCAATGGCCTGCTCCCTCATGTTTGCTGCTAAGCGTGGCATGGTGACCGTCTGTGACAGCTTGCATTTTTCCTCTGGGTTTTTAAAGCCTTGACCAGTTGAGCTCAAATCACCAAAAGAACTAATTGAAAGCTTTCAAACAATGTCCTAACGAATCACACATGCAAAAACAGGGATTGGTACCGTCTGCCACGTTAATTTATTGATTGAGCTGAAAAATGTGGCTCCATAGTTTCAATAGCCATGAGTGGTAGTAAACAAAACATTTTTTGTATACAAAGTAGTTGTATCTAATTTTATTTTACGTTGATTTTGTTGCCTTTTTAATGCCTCTTAGTGTGTATATATATGAAGCTCAATCACTGAAGCTCCATCACCTTGACTCCCTCTCTGAAGCTCAATCACTGAAGCTCCATCACCTTGACTCCCTCTCTGAAGCTCAATCACTGAAGCTCCATCACCTTGACTCCCTCTCTGAAGCTCAATCACTGAAGCTCCATCACCTTAACTCCCTCTCTGAAGCTCAATCACTGAAGCTCCATCACCTTAACTCCCTCTCTGAAGCTCAATCACTTAAAGGCGTGTGCAGCATCTCCAAGGCGACGCAAGCCATGTTTTAGGTCTTAAAATTGTCACTGAACCTCACCAAGTTAGTTTTCTCCTGGTTATATGGACTTGGGAGAATGACGGTGAATTCCCTGAAGTCTATCTCAGGACATGTTGGAAACGAATCGAACACATCATACTCTACATAGTTGTTGCAGAGTACGTTGTTGTGTCCTGACTGCATCGGCTGAGGTGTTGAGTTGTGTTTGTATAGATTTGGGAGAATGCCGGTGAATCCCCTGAAGTCTATGTCAGGACCTGTTTGATATGAGTGGAGTGCATCATACTCTACAGAGTTGTTGCAGAGTATGTTGTTGTGTCCTGACTGCATCGGCTGAAGTGCTGAGTCCTGGTTATGTGGACTTGGGAGAATGACGGTGAATTCTCTGAAGTCTGTCTCAGGACCTGTTGGATATGAATCGAACGCATCATACTCTACATAGTTGTTGCAGAGTATGTTGTTGTGTCCTGACTGCATTGGCTGAGGTGCTGAGTCCTGTTTGTATGGATTTGGGAGAATGCCAGTGAATCCCCTGAAGTCTATCTCAGGACCTGTTTGATATGAATGGAGCGCATCGTACTCTACAGAGTTGTTGCAGAGTATGTTGTTGTGTCCTGACTGCATCGGCTGAAGTGCTGAGTCCTGGTTATATGGACTTGGGAGAATGACGGTGAATTCCCTGAAGTCTATCTCAGGACCTGTTTGATATGAATGGAGCGCATCGTACTCTACAGAGTTGTTGCAGAGTATGTTGTTGTGTCCTGACTGCATCAGTTGAGGTGTTGAGTCCTCTTCGTATGGATTTGGGAGAATGCTGGTGAATCCCCAATCATCAACAGTCCAATCCTTGTGGTCTCGAGCAAAGAGTAACCGGGCCTTCCTCTGCCTTTCATTGATGAAGGGCTTCTTGCGTGCTCTGTGTGACTTCAAACCAGCTTCAACAAGTCGGTTTCGAACTGTCCTTGCCGAGCAAGTCACATTTCTCGACAGTGCCCACTCATTTTTAAGGTCCCTGGAGGTCTGACGACGATTCCTGACACAGGAACGGATGAGTGCACGGTCATCTCGTGGGGTAGAAAGACGTTTCCTGCCACGGCCAGGTAGCAATTTGGTAGTGCCATGTTCAGCTTGTTTTTTTTTTTGTTGTAATGAACGGCTGTCTTGGAGATCTTCAGTTTTTTGCTACCTGTCTCTCACTCATGCCAATTTCCAGCAGTGCCAAGATGGCTGCCTTTGTTGCTTCACATAATTCTTTTGTTTTAGGCATTATGTGAGAGCTGACAACTTCTGAGTTGTGCTACGGCTTGAATGTAAGCAGGAAACCACTCTAGGCCTTTGCATGTGCAGTGCTGCTTGTGACATGAAATGGCCTCTTATATACCCTGAGAATCAATTAAGCTTAAGAATGTCAAATAGGACATAAAGTATTATGTGACCAGCTGCATTTTTTGTTGTGTTCATTGTATTATACGTTTAGTGGTACCAGATATTAGAATGAACACGAAATTGAAGAAAACAAATAATTAATTAATCTAATAATTTTTTCCATGACTGTATGTATGTATACAGGTGCTCGTCATATAATTAGAATATCATGAAAAAGTTGATTTATTTCAGTAATTCTATTCAAAAAGTGAAATTTGTATATTATATTCAGTCATTACATTCATTCATACATTCATTACAGACTGATATATTTCAAGTGTTTATTTCTTTTAATTTTGATGATTATAACTGACAACTAATGAAAAACATAAATTCAATATCTCAAAATATTTGAATATTGTGGAAAGGGTCATTACTGAAGACACCTGGTGCCACACACTAATCAGCTAATGATATATATATATATATATATATATATATATATATATATATATATATATATACCTTTTATTGTGGGCAGTCAAAGGCACACCTGTGCACTAATCATGGTGTCTAATCAGCATCTTGATATGGCACACCTGTGAGGTGGGATGGATTATCTTAGCAAAGGAGAAGTGCTCACTATCACAGATTTAGACTGGTTTGTGAACAGTTTAGAGAGAGATGGTGATATTGTGCATGTGGAAAACGTTTTAGATCTTTGAGTTCATCTCATAAAAAAATGGGAGCAAAAACAAAAGTGTTTTATATTTTTGTTGAGTGTATGTATGTATATGTGTGTGTATATATGTATACGTGCGTATATATATACAGTATATACATATATATATACATATATATATATATATATATATATATATACGTGTATATCTATACAAACGTATATATATATGTGTCTGTGTGTGTATATATATATACACGTGTATATATACATATGTATATATATATATATATATATATACACGTATATATATATATACGTTTATATGTATACATGTATATATTTATATATATATATATTTGGGGCTTTTACTTTGAAAGGACAGTCATCGCCCCAGCTCCCTGTGAGGAAAAAAGTTACCCCTCTGAAGTTTGGGGCTTTTATTTTGAAAAACCAGACTTTTATTTTGAAGGAAACAGCCTGAGCTTCCTGTCTGTGTGTGTGTGATCAATGATGTCATCCACTCTCTGTATCTGTGGTAATGGCCAATCAGAAGCCTGTATCATATCATCATCTAATCTCTATATATGTGTCTACGTGGATCCCCCATCTGACACACACACACACACACACAGCTGCTCTGTCACACTGCCACTGATTATGAGCTGACCTGTCGAATCACCTCTCGTATAAAAAAAACTGTAAGGAGTAGAGCTTAGATTTTTGTATGTGAATGATGCTATGATGATGGAGGTTCATGCATATCACCTAATTGTGCTGGCCACCCCTGCATGGCTTCAAACACCCCATGGGGCACCCCTATGGAATAGTCTAGGCGCACCCCTGGTCTGTCTCCC
The DNA here is from genome assembly GCA_029721515.1 of Synanceia verrucosa. Taxonomy (NCBI): domain Eukaryota; kingdom Metazoa; phylum Chordata; class Actinopteri; order Perciformes; family Synanceiidae; genus Synanceia; species Synanceia verrucosa. The sequence goes on from CM056549.1 coordinate 24,027,268, forward strand.
ACACTGGCTCCCACTAACTGCCACTGTTTTCAAGTTGAGTCGGACCATGCCGAACTCCTCTGAATAACTCAAGAACCGTAAGGAGTACAGCGTTGGGATTTGGACCGTAGGTGGCAGGAACTCGCGAGGATCGCAGCGGTGTAAATTTTATGTCTCTAGCCCACTCAGAAGGCCGTCAGCAGCAGGTTAAACACAAGAGGTTTCTCTGCTTTCTCATGCCTTTTCTTCTGAAAATTAACATTGGGCCCTATGGAGAGAATTTTGGGAGGTGGGGTACTATTTAAGGCTGTGGAGCAAAAAGTAGAAATCTCACAGATATAAGACACACATTGTTACGTCCGGGACGAAATTTCCAACGTTTTGCTGTAAAATTATGTCGGTGGAGTGAAGATAGCCCTCACAATCGCGATTTTAAAAAATCAGACGATTCTGAAACTGCTCTCCACTCTAGGTGTGTAGTTGTGTCACTCTAGTGCACGCAATAGACACCCATGTTAAGCTCTCATTTTTGACATTTTCCAGGCTCCGAAAAGTTGAATGGAGTTTGTAGGTGAAAGCATGAGGGAGCTGTGACTGTTTGTCCGCTGAAGGAAAAAGTTTGAAGTCCGACCCTTTCCCCATTCATTCCTATGGGACATTTTTTGGCGGTTTTTGGGGTCTAGCGTCGCCATGGTAACGGCTTTGACGGAGAAAAGTAATAGCCATCGTGGCACGATCGAGACGCACGTTTTGATATATGTCATGCCTGGGTGCACCTTATGGTAGGAGCCGCATTAAGTGCCGAAGGTGCGTCTATAATAATAAAAATAAAAAAAAAATAACCTCTCGTCCTGGATACTAATATACGCGTTGCTGGCTTAAAACACAGTGTTTTTAGGCTTTTGGGATGGATTTTGGAGTTTTTTTTGTGTTTTTTTTATTATTTTTCATCATTTATGTATGTTTTGGACCTACTACGAGCATTGAATGCCTGAATGCTAAGACACTTGGGGCCTCCCCCCCAAAAGGAATAGTAATATGTGCCGCCGTGCTCGCAAGGCTGGCTTCGACGGCAGGCACATAATTAAGTACAGTATTACACTACTATTTTGTATTACTGTTACATCCCACAAAATACTGGAGTGTTTTCCTCCCATCATTTGTGTTCCTGAACGCACCCCTGCAGATGAGTGCACGTTCACGCAGCAGCTCCGCGCGTCCCAGTCATGTGACAGCACCTCACCACGCCTGCGCGAAAAGATATACAAGATGGCGGAGAGTGCGGAACTAAAGGTAAGGCGCAGCCTGAAATCATGTTAATTTTACTCGGTTACCGAGCGTTTAGGTGTCAAGTCACACAGCGCGTCAGTGATTTTAAGCCTTGAGTGGCTGAGATATTTTCACCTTTTAATGTTTATTGATCAAACTCGGCGGCAACTTTATTACATCCTCGAGCGCCACAGCTTGCACGAGCATGTTTATGTTGATATTGAGCCGCTGCTTTGGCTGAACGGACCGTTTCTCAGCAGCTGCTGGCAGGGCGGCTTTCACTTCATAACCAGTCCTCTGTGTGTTGTTTTAACACGGCAGGCAGTGGCTCACTGCCGAGCATCATAGCGGTCTCTGTCCGGTGTGTTGGAATCATTTTCTGAGGGGAAAATAAGGTTTCGAGAGCATTTTGTCGCGCCAAAAGCCTCCAGACTGTTTGAATTTGACAGCGGTTTCATGTTTAGAAACACGCACACATGGACGGATTATTCCTCACATTTATGATGGATTATGAAGTTGACAGATTCTGAGTCGGTCTCCATCCGAAGTACTGTTACCTGTCCTCTTCATTATCACCGATGTGACTGGCTTAACCTGTGGATACATGCTTATTAAACGTGTAACGGTGCACTGGCTGCTGATTAACCGTTCAGGATCATATGAGGTTCATATCAGTAAAGTGTCCAGGTGATTTTACTCTCACACTGAGGGAGGAAATATCTAGAGCATTTAAAAGTACCAGTACCACACAGTAACAGCAATCTACTTCAAGTGAAAAAACTGCATTCAAAACCTTTAAAGTATGTTTGTATTATCAGTAGAATATACAGTAAAATGGTTATTGTCAGTATAATATGAATGTTACTTATTATTAATCAGTGCTGTATTAATGTGTATATTGCATTTTATTGCTATAGATGTTTAGGGTTGTACTTATTATTTTAACCTTTTCTATATACTGATGAGTAGTTTAATCGAAAGTAGTACATCATATTCCATATGGACATCATATATTTGCCCTGTGAGAACCATGTAAAGTGCAGTGTCAGTGTTGCAGCTCAGAAAAACAGCATTATCTTCAGCTTTGTCATGATTTCCAACTGATCCAAAATGGGTTTTAAATAGTTTATTTAGCTGAAGAAAAACAGTATTTTCTCCAAGGAATCCTTCAACATGCTCCACAAACATCCAGATTTTCACTGGACAGGAAGGGGATGAAGGATTGGAGTGATGGAAGAATAGAGCTGCGTACTTCAGTAATGCTTCAGTAGTATTTGAGTAAATGCAGGTACTTTCTGCTTTGCCTCACCTTGCCTTTGACATCACTGGGTTTGCTCGCTAGCTGCACTGAAACACAGCTTTAATTTTACTTTATCGAGCACAGTTGGATCATATCTAGCAGTTATTGATCTTTGAGTCTTTGGCTATTTTTAGTCCTTTCCCCGTCGTGTTTCCACCGCCTGCCTGGGATCTGTGAATCTATATGTGCTCCTTTGTGCCAGCTGCTGTTCAGCTCTACAGACTGTAATGAAGCTGCACCCTCTACCTCCTTTGAAAAGCCAGATGTGGTCTCACTATACTTTATTATAGGCTTTCACCTGATTAATGGAAATGCAGCTCTGTATGGAGAAATGATTGAAGCTTCTTCAACTTGAACATATGCTTGCTTTTTTCTCATTTTCATCACATTAGTTGAATATTTGGCAGTATAAGTAACTGCAACTAACAGTTATTTCATTGTCAATAATCAATCATCTATAATTGTCAGGAAAACAAATCTGAAAATCTACATATGGCTCAAATATAATTTGTGATTTTTGGTTTTGCAAATAAAAATTGACTTGACTTAATGTTAAACTGCTCTGGCAAGGCATGATGGGCATTTGTTGTGTTTTTAATGGGCTGATAGATTAATTACACAATACAAGATAACAATCAATAGCTGATTGATTGAGGGTGGATGTGTTTTTTTTTCTTCATGTTAAAATGAGAGATGGTGAGAATGCTTTGTCTGCACAAACATGAAGGAAGTTTTCAGGCTCTTTTATTCGGATGGATGTTGGCCTCATGCCCTGCTGTTCAGTGTTGAGTCAGTAATGATGAAACTTTGACAGATCCATAGATAGCTTATTTCATTATTATATACCTCCTTTAAAAATTATTACACCAGTCCTTTGCTTACAAGTTACTGTGGACAAAATATGCAGACTGAAGCATTAGTGGAAAATTAAAACAGATCAACATAGCTGCACTCATACTTTGAACGTCAGCTGTTAAAACTTGCCTGTTTCCACCAAACTGCCGCAGTAGCTCTGGTACTTTAGGGCATTTCTTTGCTGGTTCACACCTGAGACGAAAAGGTGTGACTTTAAAGAGTGTCTTCTGTCCACACACCCCCTGTGGTGTAGAGAGCAGTGACCTGGCTGTGATGTTGTTGCTCTCACCGCAGTGACAGTGAGCAGAAAGAGCTCAAACTGGAGACTGTGAACACAGAATATTAATCAAACTGACTTATTATTGACAAACCGGCTGCTTACTTTATTCTTTAATAGTTCCTCTGTTAACTGTGAAACTGAAATTGTGAAACAAACATCACACGTTTCTGGAGCCTACAGTGATGCATTAAAATAGTTTGTATTGTCCAGCCATCCAAAACCCAAGGAAAGCAAAATCTGTAAATAGCAAGTAGAAAATGGCAAACTAGTACATGAAAGAAAGATATTTAGATTGTTTGTTTTACCCATCAAACTTAAAGGGATACTCCACCCCATGTGAAATTTAGTCATTCATCGCAGTCTTGAAAGTTAAATAAGTGACCTTAGCTTTGCATAGGCACTATAATGCATTGTTGCCAGTTAGCATGTCGTTGCAAAAGTGATTCCAAATAACTCAAATTTTTTCGTAATTACTTCTCATGACCTACATTTACAACGAGTACAAATGACAATGCAAATTAAAACAAATGTATTGACTACTAGGCCGATTTTGACTTGGGATTATATTCCAGCAAAGCACCGTTGCCAGGCGCAAAGATACCACACAGCAACTTCCGTCAACACACCAGAGTGACTACGGTACTAGGCCGACACAAGTGGACTTTGTTGTTCTGCCTCCAGTCTTGAGATAGTTACTGTCCATGCCCATGTACTGTTAATTGAATAAAAATCTTTTTTACATGAACAGTAATTTATTTGCTACTGTCAAATTGTTGTTATGCGGTCCATCGGTGGTTGCCTACTATTCCAGAGTCAACAGAAGCATTACATGCAAGGTGTAGCCAAGCCCCTCGGTTATTTCATGCCACAGGTAACAGGTAAACTCATAGTTTAGAGTAAATGAAGCAGTTATGAAGTTATAACTTATAACTTAAACAATAAACGAGGCGACAATGTGAGCCAGACTACGTTGCTGTTACCAATGTTAGCAGTGTAAGTTGTAATATTTTTACTCGTTGTGAGTTATTTGGAATCACTTTTGCAGTGATGTGCTAGCTGGCAACTCTACATTACAGTGCCTGTGCAAAGCTAAGTTAACGGCAGCGCTGCCAGTTTAGGGCAATGGCTGAGCTGTCTAAAAAACACTTTTGCTCATTTATTACACTTATTTAACTCCTGGGACTGTGAGGAATGACTAAATATCACATAGGGGTGGAATATCCCTTTAACGAAAAAGAGACACACCAAATATACACATAACAGAGAGGCTTTTAACAATGGAGCGCTTGGTGTTTCTGCATGAAATAATGATTTATTGAAAATTGTTTCCGCTCTTAACATACACTGGTTTGCAGCACATTTTGTTCACTGTTGCCTCAGGCTGTGTATATATAGCTAATACACGACTTAGTGCACAAATCTGTGATGCAGTCATCTCCCACAACCTGTGCTTTGTGAGAGCCTCAGATGTTTCCAGACCCCCCGAATGCATCCTGTTGCATCACATTTTGTTTCACAGGAGTCCCGATCTGCCTCAGCTTCTTTGAACTGTCTCCTCTCTTCTCTGGAGCTGCTGCTACTGCAGCAACCTGGCAACACAAATAACTGTCTGTGCGCTGGCAGCTTATAGGTGGAGACAGTCTATTTGTAGAGCCTGTGGCTAGGTTAATCTCTAATGATACAGGCCCTCTTCTCTGCTCCCCGACATCCTTTCAGCACCTGCCTATTGCTGTTGTTGTCGTTGTCATTATCGCTGCAGTTAACTTTCTTTAAAGAGAATCAGACGTTGATGTTGAACCATAACTGTGGCTATTTAAAGCCTACATGCATGCACAGATCAGAATCAGAATCTCTTTATTGTCCCTAAAGGGAAATTTGAATTGCAGCCAGAGCACACAAAAGACAAGACATATAAGAAACATCATACAGGTACGCAAAAACACTAATAAATGATCAGTCAAGAGCTCATACCAAAACTGGGGCGATATACAGTCATGGAAAAAATTATTAGACCACCCTTGTTTTCTTCAATTTCTTGTTAGTTTTAATGCCTGGCTCAACTAAAGGTACATTTGTTTGGACAATTATAATGATAACAACAAAAATAGCTCATGAGAGTTTAATTTAAGAACTAAGGATTATTCATTTTCCATGGTTTTCTTGATAATAACCAAAATTACTTAAATTCTTACATCAATAGCTATGGCATTGTACCGCCAAAAACACTACTTTTAAGCATTCCATGTTTTCTTTTCTGTTTGCTTTAAACACATGATACACACAAGAGTTAATACTTGATTGCATAACCATTGTTTTTGATGACTGCAGCCATGCGTCTTGGCATGCTCTCCACCAGCTTCTGACATTGTTCTGCTGTCACAGCAGCCCATTCCTGTTGGACAAATTCAAACAAATTTTCTTTGTTTTTGGGCTTGTGGTTCTCCATTTTGAGTTTGACGATTTTCCACAGGTTTTCAATTGGATTAAGATCTGGTGATTGAGCAGGCCAAGGCATGGTGCGAATGTTGTGGTTCTCCATCCAGGCTTTAACTGACCTTGCCGTGTGGCAAGGGGCATTGTCTTGTTGGAAAATCCAGTCATTCGAGGCAGGAAAGAGTTTTCCAGCTGATGGAAGAAGACTGTTTTCAAGGGTAGTCCTGTACTTGACCTGGTTCATTCGGCCTTCACACAATTGCATTTGCCCTGTTCCACTCAGACTGAAACAACCCCAGATCATGACTGATCCACCCCCATGTTTTACTGTAGGGCAAGACAGTCTGGGTTGTAAGCTTCTCCAGGCTTCCTCCTAACCAGTAAGTTGGCTGGAGTGGGCATCAATTCAAAATTGGATTCATCACTGAAGAGAACCTTAGCCCAATCATCAACAGTCCAATCCTTGTGGTCTCGAGCAAAGAGTAACCGGGCCTTCCTCTGCCTTTCATTGATGAAGGGCTTCTTGCGTGCTCTGTGTGACTTCAAACCAGCTTCAACAAGTCGGTTTCGAACTGTCCTTGCCGAGCAAGTCACATTTCTCGACAGTGCCCACTCATTTTTAAGGTCCCTGGAGGTCTGACGACGATTCCTGACACAGGAACGGATGAGTGCACGGTCATCTCGTGGGGTAGAAAGACGTTTCTACCCCGTAGCAATTTGGTAGTGCCATGTTCAGCTTGTTTTTTTGTTGGAATGAACGGCTGTCTTGGAGATCTTCAGTTTTTTCGCGACCTGTCTCTCACTCATGCCAATTTCCAGCAGTGCCAAGATGGCTGCCTTTGTTGCTTCACATAATTCTTTTGTTTTAGGCATTATGTGAGAGCTGACAACTTCTGAGTTGTGCTACGGCTTGAATGTAAGCAGGAAACCACTCTAGGCCTTTGCATGTGCAGTGCTGCTTATGACATGAAATGGCCTCTTATATACCCTGGGAATCAATTAAGCTTAAGAATGTCAAATAGGACATAAAGTATTATGTGACCAGCTGCATTTTTTGTTGTGTTCATTGTATTATACGTTTAGTGGTACCAGATATTAGAATGAACAAGAAATTGAAGAAAACAAGGGTGGTCTAATAATTTTTTCCATGACTGTATATATATATATATATATATATATATATATATATATATACACATGTGGGAGATGTGGGAGATGACTATATATATATATATATATATATATATATATATACACACACACACACACACACTATACACACAAAGTTGTTGCCTTTTAAACTCAAGCACTATGATTTGAAAGTTATATTTTTGTGATATCTCAGGCTCAGTAGTACTGGAAAATGTCAAAAATCACATGTACGATGTATGGCAGTGAATGTAAAAGCTCACAGTGTGAAACACGTTGCAGACAAAGATGTCAGAGTCGTTTAGCGTTGACCCAACCATTGGAGTTTATTAGACAGACTGCCAGGTAAACATATCAAACATATCAAGCTTTGCTTTGACGCTTCAGGCTGCATTACATCTGTTCAGCCCCGTCTTATTTGTCACATATTTTTGCTTTTGCCCCATGAGAGCACATCTCTGCAGCCATCGACTTGTGTCAGGCCTTCGACGAGATGGAGCCCTTCCTTAACTCCTGTGGCGATTTTGTTACACAGTCCTGTTGCCGTGGAAACACGTCACATTTGAGACAGACATGGGTGGGTAGCAGTTTGGAGCTCATTTATGCATTTCTGACTGAAGGAAGAAAACATTTCACTGGCTACTCTCCTGGCAGGTTTTTAAATGTTTGAACATTAGAGAGATTTTGGTGTGAATCGAGAGGAATAAAAAATGTCTCCATCATCATCATCACAGAAAATTTCTTTATCCTGCTGCAGGTTTTATTCTGGTGTTTGTCAGACCTTCATGTGAAGTTCATAAATCTCAGAGTTTAGTTCTTCTGTCACTCACTTGTAATTCTTCACTCCTAATTCATGTATAATTCACAGCAATGGGGGGTAAGTTTTTGTGCATGACATCAGTACCAGCTGCTGGTTTTTAATAAATCTAGTTTTGTGTGTAGCTGTATGGTACTGGACATTATGTCGCCTTGCTGATAACATTTAATCAACAGGTTACCAAATAGAAACAATCATTTTAAAGGTACCTCACTGCTTCAATTTGCAAGTTAATGAAGAAAGACTTCATAATTATAGTATCTGTAGCTGTAGTAGCTGTATGGACGTGAAGTAACTTGGTAATTGTAATATTTTCTGATTTAACTTAACCTGGCTTAACTGGTTATGTGTATTCTGGGGTGTTCCTGGCTGTAACAGGTACAATGACTAAGGGAAATGCTGTCTGTTTTTTTATACATAAAATGTGCGTGTCAGCTTTAGATGTAGAAGTTATGCTTTAAGTTAAATAAAAGCTGCATTTAACATCATGTCATCTATAAGGTATTTGTCTTTCTTGGCAAATAGTTTCTGTGTAATCACAGCCTAAAGCCACACATCCTCTTGTCTCAGGCTGTGAGGTGATCGTAAATCTCTGGGGGAATTAAGCTGACTAAATATATCTCTGTTGAGTCCTGGACAGTCCGATTAAAGGGTTAATGTCTAATAATAGAAATGAGTGCATGTCGCAGCGACCTGTGACCTTAGGGTCTGCAGCTTAAGACGCTGATTCATTCTGATACATTCTTTATTCGTCAGGAAGCAGTCGCCTGCTGTGAGTGGAAAATCTCTTTGTATGTTTTGCTTGGAGGATGAAAATTAAATGAAGACGTTTTGGTGATCCAGTGTGTCGCCACTTTTTATGCAACGTTTTTATGCAATCAACACATTTCTTTTTTTTTGACTAATGGATCAGTTCAGTGTGTGCAGTTAGAGTGGGGTGAAGGAGGGCTGCACAGTTAATAAGATGGCAGAAGGTCAAGGTGATAGGCCAGGTAACACTGAAAATTGTCAGTAGTTTAGTCTAAAACAAGTGTTGTAGAAATATATGCTCATACTCTGGTGTTCACTTGTTCTGCAGTGACACATGACACCATTACCAGGGAGATTCAACAATGATCAGAGCTATCACACCTAGTCCCCATCCATTTATATGCATAGATATGTCTTTGCAGTTATAAGTCATTATCTAATCTGTACCATCGTAGTGACAGACTATTCAATAATGTTGCCTCAGGGGCAAAGTATTTATCAAAATGACTTGCCATTTTCAGCAGAGCTGTAAAATCTATTGCAGACTCTGTAACAGCCTGTTGTCTGTTTCAGTAAATATATGAAATTTAATATTAAGTTCTTATTCATTTAAAACATTCCTGTTAAGCTGGCATTAACACATAGCACAATAACAGTGCTAAAGTACAATATCTACAGATAAATGAAAATGTTTTTGATAGTTTGCAGGTCAGAAGAGGTAAGAATGAAGTTAGCCTAGGGGTGCAACGAATCAACGGGTCAATGTCGTCAACAAAAATCAATAATGAAATTTGTTGCCCACAAATTCATTAATAATAATTGGTGACGTCGCTCATATTTTTCCAGCCGGAAACGAACATGCACGAGTCAGCGCGACTCGTGACTGGCAAGCAAGAGAGAGATTGCTGCGACCACCGCAACAACATCATGAGATAAAAGATCTAAAGTCTGGGAACATTTCTCCCTAAACACAACAAAGACACAGCTAACGTGCTCTACATGCAGCAAGGCTGTGATGCAGCAGCATTTAAAGAGGAGGCATGTTGTAACACGTTGTTAATAGAAACGTGTCACTGTAATGCTGTTACTTTTGTCTACTCTAAAGCATTACTTTTTTAATAAATAAACAAAGTTACAGTTACAATATGGTCCGTTTGTCCGTTATTTGGCAAATGATTTCCTGATAGATGAATTCATGCTCTCAGATGTCTCTATGGACGGGGGGACATGTCTCCTTCAGATTCATAGTGACACTGATCCGTCCCTCCTCTTTCCAGCATAAAGAGACAAACATCGCCGGTAAAACAGAGCATTAATGTCACTTCAGCAGCACTGGGAGCCGGTGTTTGAGTGGTTCATTCATGGTGCATTCAGGTTGTACAGGGATGCTTCCAAGCTTCAAATCAGAATTTAAATCATTACTTTTAATAGTAGCACCTTACTTTTTGGTGTAAGTAATCAACAAATTAATTGAGTTACTTTTTGAATGAAGTAACTAGTAACAGTACTAGTGAATATTTTTCAGTGTCTTACTCAACACTGGAGGCATGTTGGACACCTAAAGGATGCAGCTTCTGTACACTACAGAACACTGTACACAAAACGTACTTTTATTTTTGAGGAAGCTCCATAGCTTTGGGGTTGTTTTGTTGTTTGTTTTTGTTACTACTATTTTGAATGTTCTTTGCACATCAAGAAAAAACAAGTGACATGTAACCTGACAATTTTGGGCTCTACTGCACATATAAATTAAAACACATCTATTATTTTTGATAAAAAGAATAAAAATAGTTAATATCTTTTATATATTACCTGTTTATGTTCAGGTAATATATAAAAGATGATAATATTGTTATGATAATGTTTTTAATATTGCATTAATATGTTGGATAGTTGATCAATAAATGCAGATGCCCCTTCAGTAACTGATAGCGATACCAGTGAAATTACATGATTCTCAATAATGAATTCAATACCATAGCAAAACATTAAAACAAAACAATAAATCTCTAGTGTACTTCAGGATACCATTAGTTAACCCTAATGACCATTTAAATACAGTAGCTTTTTGTGAATTCATAATTAATTCTTGATGATCCACCTCAAGATTTAGCCAAAAAGAATACATTTGAACACAGCATGATGATGATGATGATGATGATAATATTATTCCTTCACCCAATACTTATTTTTTACTGAATAACACAATGGGGCCTCTGTGTGTTTGCTAACTGTTATTTAGCAATGCTGGACTCTACTGCCCACTAGCTGCTAACAGCTAACAATATTTGCTCTCCATTGTTTTCAACATGGATTTATTGTTCACAATCTGGAATTATGTTTTTTTTTTTATTATTATTATTTATTTAACTACAGTATTTTATTGTGTTCTTAAGACATGACCCCCAGTCCCTTCAGTAAGGCCGGAGGAAAATTAGTACTAGGCTGATATTGAAGCATTTCTCATGACCTCTGTAATCATTAGCATCTTTGGTTCCCATTTGTTCCATGTATTAAAATAGCTTTCTCTTGATCATAGTTGTGTTTTTAGTAAAAAAAAAAAGTGAATAGTGAGATGTGGGGTAGAGTGTAAATTGAAGTGGGATATTTGACTCAGAACAGAGCAGCCTGGTACACCCATCCATGCTGCCTCCTTCGTCTGAATGAAGCTCAGGACTAAACCACAGTAAAGCTTTCGTGGCTCCCAGCTGCTCCTGAGATGTAGCCTGACATCAGAGAGGCTGCTCTAATGATAAAAAGGCATCTGTGCTCTTTCCTCTTCCAGCAACATGTTTGCTGCACAGCCTGCAGTCTCTTCCAGGCTACTGTCTCTACACTTTGCCTTCATCTCTGCTGAACTCTGCCAACTCTGCAGGATTAGAAGAGTGCAGAGGGCAAAAGCAACTGGATGGCTGTCTTCCTACTCTCCTTCCTTTTCTCACCCGAGCACTGCACAGGATGTACGTGTCTTATGTCTTTGTTCCCAGCTGTTTAGCTTCACTTCCTTCCTTCTTTCTTCAGCTCAGGGGTGAGGTCAGTGATAATCTAACAGGTGTTTTTGCCCTTCGCTCACACTTTTTTTTCCTGCCAACTGTCCACACGCACGGCAGCCAATCTGTGTTATTTGGTTGCTATACCAGCAGCATCTACCTGCACTGTTTTGGCTCCAGATTACAATCCTCCCATGTCATCACATCTTTGTTCCATTCAGCATCACAGGGGACAGGTTTCAGATTCACCATCTGCCTGTGGCAAGCTAGGACTAGACCTCTGTGGCTTCAGGTGTGATGACATTGTGGAGTTTAACGTACTAATGATTAAATAAGTCCTTCTTAGCTCAGTCCAGCTGGGTTGCCTGAACTGATCCTGATTAGCGAAGGAGTGGCCCGATCCATATTTGGGTCCCAAACTCTGTCTTTTGTTTGATCCACAATGCACACTGTGACTGTGATACCACTGAGGCAGGAGGGAGAGAACAGGCAGAGGTATTTGAGAGTTAAGCCTGAGTCAGAGTAGCTGGAAGGCTAAGAGGTGGGGGGATGGGAGGACAGAGAAGGGAGGAGGATGGGGAGGGAGTTGGCATTCAGTACAGAGCCCTCTAGCCGAGAGTGGGAGCTTTATATAATGGCCAGGTAGTGTGCAAACCCCCCCCCCCCATCTGCCTACATAGCCTCCGCACACACAAACACACACATCCTGCTGAACCTTTGCAGAAACTGCTTGGCACAACATTATTAGCCTCACCTTCTCGCAGTCTCCTGGGACTGTAGAGAACTGCATTACTGTTCACCTCCTCAAAACCATGTAAAGTACAGCAGATATTTTTGCGCTGCAAACAGCTCAAATTGAAAGAACGTTGGTCGCTTAAAGCCACTACTTTGGTCTGGTTAGGTGTAGTGACCAGCTCTGCCTCTAGGGGACACGAGCAGAGGTTTATGACTTTTAATAAAACCCATTAATTCAGTCTGATGCTGTAACCCGCTGTTAAACCCTCAGTGGCAGTGGATCTGAATGGGTCAGCTGATCTTTGTTTGTGACTCTGGGGTCGGACACTGACAGCCTTCGGTGAACAGAGCATCTCTGTTGCTGATGGAAATTTGATTTTCGTCTTGTCGTCTAAGCATCATTTTACCAAATGCATACTGCGGAAGAAAAACATGTCTGTTTACACTTCATTTTTCACAGATTTTCTCACAAGCATCCATTTGGCCACTTTACCTGTTTCTAATAGGGGTTTCCAATATCAGGCTAATGGTGTTTGATCTGCAGTAGTGACACTACCACAAAGCTTTTCCACTGGTAAAGCAATGGGAGGAGGAAATGCAATGTTTTGTCACCAAGTTAGCAGAGCTTCATTAGTGGATCTATTCCTCTGTAAAACAGGACCGATCAACAAGATTTTATTTCCAGGAGGAATAGCAGAAATGGTGAGCTGGAAAATGACTGACTGTAGTTTGTGACCAGGACACCTCCAGCTCGTCATCCTGGTGAACAACTTTACCTGGCCGTGTAGTGGAAAAACACTGACACTGTGCCAGCACTGACCGAATGCTCTGGGTTTTTCTACCCCCGAGTCAAATCATCAGTTGCTGATGAATAGATTTAATAAATAGATAAATAGATTTAATTTTGTTCTAGTAATGCTCTTGTGCAGCTGCAATATAAGAGTACAGTTATTTAGCCAGCCAGGCACCTTTTTTCCCTCTTTCTTTAATTTCACAAATTAGGGAACTTTGTTCCTTATCCCAGGTATACAGATCCAGCATAACATTATGACCACCTGCCCAATATTGTGTTGGTTCCCCTTTTTCTGCCTTGACCTCTGACCCCTGAAGCTGTGCTGTGGTATCTGACACCTTTCTATCAGAACCAGTATTTATTTCAGTTTTAATTTAACTTTGTCAATCTGAGCTACAGTATCTGGACCACTTTTGATAGATCCTGACAACTACAGACCAGGAACAGCCCACCAGAGCTGTAGTTCTGGAGATGCTCTGATTCAGTCCTCTAGACATCACTGTTTGGATCTTGTTGTCAAACTCACTCAAATCCTGATGCTGGAACATTTTCCTGCTTCTAACATCAACTGTGAGGACTAAATGTTCATTTGATGCCTTATATATCCTGTGACAAAGAGATAATCAGTGTTATGAGTTCAGTGGTCATAATGTTATGCCTGATGTAGAGCTGTGTGATATTACGATATATATTGTAATGCGGTATAAAAATGTCTGCCGTACGATATAAGCCTCTGTTGTTTATATCGTAATTTTAACATGGAGCTACTTAGTTAGCTCTGTTGCTACACTAACTTTAACGTTACTGTGGTTGTGGTTTAGTTACACCGTGTAAAGCACATCTCAGTGTCAGGATGACTGCTGGATAGACAAAATGTATCATGCAAGTTCAAAACGTGTATTGTACGAATCATAGACATAATAGAATGACGGCTACTGTAACCGCAGCAATGCTACTGCTTTGTGGTAGCATGTTTATGTCAGCGTAAGGACAGGTTTGCGGCGGTTGTAGCTTGGGAGTAAAAAAAAAAAAAAAAAAAGTTGTAGCTTGGAAGTAAACAGAGGTAAAGCAGCATGGAGGATGTCGTGTTGTGTGTGAATTATTTATTTTTGCTTAAAACACATCTTTGTTAGCGGCCAAACTGCAAAGTAAAATACAGTGCAAACATAGCAGGACTTCCGGTCGCTCTCAAAGTAAGCCTTCAGAATAAAAGCATATAAGGGATTGCGCTGCAGTGGAGACAGAGGAGAGCTCAATGGAAAGTAAAAACACATCTGAAAAAATAGTATATCAGGATATATATCATTATCGGGATATAAACTTGGCTATACCGGGATATAGAATTTTATCCATATCGCACAGCCCTAACCTGATGCACTCGTATCAGTCTCATCCTTGTGAACCTGCAGCTTATAATGTGTAGCAAATCTTGTCATCTTGTGCTACCAGTATCACAAGGAGCTGCTTCTTTTGTGACAATTAAGCCGGTAGTTCCTCCCCAGAAGTTTCATGTGCCCGTGTCAAGGAGTTACTGTTGGTTATTATTGGTGATTGATTGCAATTTGAGCCCTGAAAACACTCATTAGCATCCTGAATCAGCAAAGGCAACACAGTGATGGACACCTGACTGTCAATGTTGAATGAAGCTTCCAAATGAAAAATCAGACTTGGAATCAAGGTGTGGTCTAGAAACTCCTGTTTCTCCACATACTTCTCTATGTCGTCATGAGGGGAGACTGGAAAATATTTATGGTTTACCATGTCACCTCAGGCAGTGGAAAACAGGCTTGTCTAAATTTGTCTTCCCAAATTTGTACCAGGTAGTAGATGAAGTTAATCATTAACTATCATATTTTTCATCTCTGTCAGTCCCATGAAAAGGAAAGCCTTGAGGTAGTTGAGTGGATTTATTCTCACACACGCAGACATCAGTGCTGTGTGCATGTCATGTGATAATCATGTGACTGAACAGTGCATTTGAGTTTTTTTTGCATACACACCAGCCATTTGGCCAGTGCATGCGATCACTGCGAGCTTAATGATCTGTGTGTGAGAACATGTTCCACCTCGCATGCCACCTCTTTGTGACTGTATGTGTGTGCTCAGCTGAACTGAAGCACCTCACATGATATCCGTGAAATATTTTTCACGGATATTGTCTGTTGTGTGCACATATTGTACCTTCAATAATAGACATACATCCTTTTTCATCAGAGACATTTTGACATTTCATAGCAGGAGGTGTAAACACACAGCAAGGTGCTGATCCTAGATTTTATTTTCTCCAAAACAACTTACTTCCTTAATATCAGCAGGGGAAAAAACACAGTCGACCTGATCATCATTCAGCATGCGTGTTGCAGTGAGCTCAGCTGTGTGTCTTTTCGGGTGTTTAAATAACATCTAAGCCTCTGACAGATGCAGTGGTGCCACTCTGAATCTATCTCACACACATCAGGCACAGAAACAAGCTATCTGCAGTTTAGTGCTCTTTTTTTTTTAATATTGTTGTAATAAAGTTCAGAAAATCCTTTTCAAGCATACAGGAAGTAAAAGTCTAGTTTAATATCTGCATCAATAATGTTAGATGACTGACATTTCTCCCAAGGAGTACAAGTCTGTGTGCATAAATACATGAAGAGAAACATTAAAAAGGGCTCCCAAGGTGCATTTTGGTTACCAAGCTGACATAAGTTGCCTGCTAAAGATTATGCTTTGTAGAAACTATAATTCCAGCTTCATTATTAATTAGTCAGTTAGTCAATCAGCATCAACAGAGCAATAATAAATCACTGTCTGATTCCAGCTTCTCAAACATTAAGTATTTTTCTGTTTACGAACTTGTAATACGAACGAATTTAGGTTAATTAATCAAGAGAATAATGGGCAGTCGGTTTGATTTGAGATTCTTGATCAATTTTTGATGATTTTGGTAAAAACAACGAGGCGGTTTGGTCCCAGTTTCAATAATGGAGCTGGTACAGCTCTGACTGGTTTTGTTCTCCATAGCAACGGTGGACGAGGCTCATGTGTCTTATTACAGTAATGTCACCAGTCACGCCAAAATGATGGCAAAAACTGGAGCTGTGGAAAATATCATTTGGTTTAGAGGCTCAGCTGCTCTCTCTTTCCCCATCCCCCTTCCCTTTATCCCTCCATCAGTCATTCTCACCAGCTCTGGACACAGCAAATTATCACCCCACACACCACCTCTCCTCAGGCTGACACGACTCTGCCAAACATACTGAGAGAGGTGACGAGACTGTCTTTACCATCATTTATTTTGAGCAGTGTGAACACCAAGACAATGTCCTTAGAAAACCAGCTCATTATAACAAAAGAGCCATTTAGTAGTGCCCTGAACACTACATTTTATTTGATTATTTTCGTGAAGATGTTTATCCACACTGATACACCAAAATAACACAATGGTTAAATATCTTCCTCCTGTGTCTTTTGGCACCAGTATAACAGTGATTTGACCACGGCTCTCCGGTGCGACCCGTGAGGGGCTTTATTAAAATGAGCCATACAGTCCTGACCAAATGTGAGCAGGCATATTAGTCAGATATTTTTTGGAAGGTTCTGTCTTCTTGCAGTGTGAAAGGGTTGACATGGCATTTTGACCTCGGTCAGGAATTTATCGGCTCAGCTCGCCTGCAGTGAGAAAGGTGTCCTGTGTCAATCCCACTAATTTACCCGTTGATGTGTTGATGCCTGTCTCGTCCTGCTTTAGTCACTGAGCAGCCTGTCAGGCTGTCACTGTGAAGCTCCAGAGCTGCAGAGCTGCTCATTCATAAGATCAGTCTTCCTGTTGAGCTCACAGAGACTGATCTCTGAAGGACAGAGATTTATTTCAATCAAACAAATCAAATGTGTAGCTGCACGATCTTTAAGCGCATATGTGAATTAGTCCTACGTCATTCTTGGGAAATCCCACCAATCTGGAAATCCCAATGTGAACTGCGCAACCATGTTTATACACAGCCTATATAGCAATCTTGCACAGCTTTTTTTATTGATCGTGGCAGCATGCGTTAGCAGTCTGACAGAGAGGTCAGACCCACGGCAGCTGAGCCAAGGTGGGTTGACCTGGGTTAGAATATCCCACGTCAACCCAATAAATTCAGTGTGAAAGTGGTGTCAAAGGTCTTTTCAGTTTTATATCCTCTGGAGAAGAGAAGTATGAGGCAAATGGCCACAATTACAAGGAAAAAGATTGTTCAATTTTTCTGAATGGTTGCAGTTTTTAAATAAGGATTTACAATATTACGAAAGACTGTCCAAAAAATGATTTCCTGTTGATTTATCCCACAGGACACCTCCGTTATCACGAGCTGCCTCTTGTGTTAGTAATGCATAATCTTCCGTGAAGGATCATCTGGAGCTCCCAAGTGTCATTTGGACCTTTAGATGCAGAGTCAGCTACAAATGTTTTGGAAGAAGGAAGCAACGTGTCTCAGCAAGCATAAGAGAGAAATTGCATGAGGCAGAAACAACACTGTTGCTAAACAGCTCTGGATGACTAGGCTTAGTCCAAAACACAAAGATGGAGAAGAAGTTTATGTTGAGTGTTTTCTAAGGACCACAGTGTGTTTACTGCTCTGCCAGTAGAGGGTTTTATTTTCATCCTATTCCATCTATTCACTCCTCTATCTGATCACAGGATCTGCTTACAACTTTCTGGAAAGGTTGGCTGTGTATTTTGGTAAATATATCCCAGCATTGGGAACTGTCTTACCTTTGCAGCTGTTTGGCAATGGTGGAAACATCTGCTCCACTGGGTGTCATGAGTTCTGCAGCAAAATGGTGCCTTTGTTATTCATATGCATGCCTAGTAGGGATGTCACATATGAAAATTTATGCTCATGGTTATTGTGACCAAAATTATCACGGTTTTCGGTATTATCGCGGTATTTTTTAAAAAGAGTGCTGAATATGTTTAGAAAGCACTGATAGTCCTACACAAACATCACGATACAGTACCAGGCAGGTGATTGGAGAATATCTGTAACAATCTAATATAGGCCAACATATCAGCCTGCACAGTATACTACCAGCAGCCCCAGAGAGCAAGGCTTGATGTTTGTTAGCATTTCATCAGCTCTGATCTCTGATCTCAAATCTTTTGGGGGGACAAGTAATACTGCCCAGGAACTAAAACCAAAACTTGGTTGGAAAAGCAAATAAAATTCTTGAGTTCCTCAAACTGTTACTGGAAGAGTGGACATTAAAGACACGGCATGAGCTGTAATTGTTCCTCTCTTTGTTCCTTTTTTACTTTTAGAGCTTTAGCACAATTTGATTCACATTAAAGTAAAGTTAGAGTTAATGTATACATTACATTCAATAACACGTGGAAATTTAGGTTGTAGTAATCATTTAATGTCTTTGTGTGTAAACGTGTAGATGTAATAAATGTGTGACGTGTGTCATCCACCTCTGATACTGTGGAGTTCTCTTCACTACAGCTGTAACTCTGCAGTGAAATGACCCCTCTCTGGTAGCGTGTTTCTTTTTCTAAATGGATTTCCGTGCAGTGGTTTACTTGCCCGAG
This sequence comes from Synanceia verrucosa, assembly GCA_029721515.1. NCBI lineage: Eukaryota > Metazoa > Chordata > Actinopteri > Perciformes > Synanceiidae > Synanceia > Synanceia verrucosa. The sequence continues at coordinate 24,046,175 of CM056549.1, forward strand.
GAAATTTCATCATTCTGGGTTTCTGTGGGTTTCAGTTTTCGTGTCATGTGTTGGTCAAAATGTTGTGTTACGGGCCTCTCCAGTCTGCCGAGAATATCACTGCGGTGGACTCAGTGAATCCTTGTCTTTTCTTTGGCACCTTAAACTGTCTCATTTTAACGTTTGTTTATTGCTGCAAAATGTCACAGGCTGGTAAATCCAAGGCAGAAACTTCCTCTTCAGCTTTAAAGCGTGCTGCCTGTGTGTGTGTGTGTGTGTGTGTGTGTGTGTGTGTGTGTGTTTGTTATTCTCTTTGTGTTGTATCCTCTCTCTCCCTCTTTCACCCTCCTGCCTTTGTTGCAGCTTCCCTTTGCACCTACATGTCAAGTTGTTTCAGAAAAACAACACAATAGAGCACATTCTCCCACAAACAGGCTTTGTTCAAACTCAGCAGTGCAGTCTAGCCAGCAATGGTGTGATTTTTGTGTGAATAAAGCAACCGAGTGTGTTTTAAGTAATTAAGCTCAGATGAGTTTCAGAATGTCTTTGTTATTACTTTAAAGCTTTTAATTGTTCTTATTCAATAGCCTCAATCACTGTCATGACTAGGTCAGGCACGTTATGTGCAGCTTCATGCTATTCACACATAATGTCGTTACTCTGCAACAGTTTTAATAACTGATGCATTGTTTGAGTCATTTTAAAGCTGAGGTGCCAAACATCTGCTAATTCCAAATGCATTGTGAGGATTTGAAATTTTTCTTGGTCTAAAGCTGGGCAGACACTGTGTAATATTTTCAATCGTTGTACCCAGCTCCAGCTCAAACTGTACGACTAAATCATAGAGTTCAATAGTTTATAGCTGACGATTCATATGCTCACACTGTACGGCCTGATACTACCTGACTGCTCACACTGTTTGTCCATACACAGCACGTCGGACTCCTGCAACATAAAAATAATAATACGAAGAAGTACAAGAACCTGGAATTGGATAGACACTGGAGAATGCTTAACAAAACAAAACACACGGCCTTGGTAGTTTGTGCGATTCTCTGTGGAGAAACGGGTCATGGCTCTGCTTAAACAGAGAGATACCCTCATGAGGGGCAACCAGGATTTCAAACTGGTTTGATTTACTTGCGACTATACGATTTCTGATCAGGAGCTGGTGGTGAGGTGTTAATCGCTTCTTGTTACCCCATGTATACTACACGATGCACGACGCATGATTAAGCCAAGATTCGGGCAGATCCCAAAAAACTGCTCAAAATGAGTTAAAATTCGCACAGCATATGCTCATTTTTATATGACTATAAAGTGAACAATGAATGTTACACTCATAGTCTGGCAGAGCTGCTTGTCAGATGGTTGAGTAGCTTCAGACCTCCTGCTCCTCCTCCTCCTCCTCCTGTTGACCGTGAGGATGGAGGTGTTTTGGTGCCTCCTATCCTGGGAAGAAGGAGAATGACTGGCTAATCTAGCTCTCCTCCATCTACTCCACTGTTGTTCCTCCACTGTTTTTCTTTTTGGGCAGTGTGTTTTTTTGCAGCCAGAGGAATGTTACACATCCGCAGTGTGGTGGAAGAGTGTGCAGTTTGTGTGTTTTTTTTCTCTGTGTCACGTTTGTTTGAGCCAGTGTTTGTGTGTGTTTGTCTCTCTTTTTAGTGTGTGTTTGCTTGGTGAAGAGAGTGGGTGGAGGAGGTGGGGTCTCTGTGTGTGTGCGCGTGTGTGTGTGTGTGTGTGTGTAACGGGAGGCAGCAGTGTCATCATTTTTTCACACACCCCCTCTTCTTCTCTACAACATGCATATTTCATGGAACTGGTCATTTATGTCGCCAGCAGGAGAGTTTCTTGGCCGAATCATTACATTGTGTGTGTGTGTGTGTGTGTGTGTGTGCATGCTCTGTCAGAGTTGGTATGTTATAGCAGACTGATATTGAATTATCAAAATGATTGTTGTGTTATCTGTGAATGTTGAGAATCCATAGACAGACAGCTGCTGCTGTTGTCTGTGTGCTTCACCTGTGATGGAGCTTCCTGTTGTGTGAGCCGACTGTGTTTGACTGATGCGTTTCTAGAGCTGCAGTGTGTTTCAGCCCAGAGGCTGATTTTCCTCCAGGAATACACCTTTAATGTACATTTACAACAAGACAAAGGACAGATCTACAGTATGTCTTGACCGGTAATTGTCTCTGGATGTTGTACACATCGCCCACTTTGTTAGTGCATTTGTGTGTATGCATATGTGACAGCTGTACACAAGATGCGGTGTTTGGTCAGTAAACAGCAGCCTGTGCTGTCTCTTTGAGCAGTGTGGAGCTTGTTTGATTGTCTGAAATCTCTGAAACGCAGGAAACTGACAATACTTAACTCGGGGTGCAACGGGTAGTCGACACTGCTCGTACTTTCCCAGCCAGAAACGAACATGTGAGATTCAGTACGACTGGTGACAAGTCACCGGCAAGCAAGAGAGAAATTACTGCGACCACTGCAACAACATCATGAGATAAAAGATCTAAAGTCTGGGAACATTTCTCCCTAAACACATCAAAGACACAGCTAACGTGCTCTACATGCAGCAAGGCTGTGATGCAGCAGCATTTAAAGAGGAGGCATGTTGTAACACGTTGTTAATAGAAACGTGTCACTCTAATGCCGTTACTGTTGTCAGTAGCTAATACACTAAAGCATTACTTCTTATATAAGTAAACACGGTTACAGTTACAATATGGTGCGTTTGTCTGTTATTTGGTAAATGATTTTCAGATTGCTTTCATTCTTGCTCTCAGATGTCTCTATGGACGGGGGGGACATGTCTCCTTCAGATTCAGAGACACTGATCCGTCCCTCCACTTTCCAGCATAAAGAGACAAACAGCAGCACTGGGAGCTCATCGTTTGAGTGATTCAACTCATGGGGCATTCAGGTTGTACAGAAATGTCGGAATTTCTAAGCTCCAAGACAGAATTTAAATCATAACTTTCAACACAAACACATTACTTTTGGTGTAAGTAATCAACAAAGTACTTGAGTAACTAGATACTATTTTTCTTCACGATACATATTGCGATACTTGAGTCATGATACGGTACGATTATAGTGATATTGCGATATATTGTGATATTGTATCTAGATCATAAAGAAATTTTAAAAAGCAGCTTAAAATACAAAATTTGGAGCTTCGATCGATGGCACAGGATTTGAATTAAAAAAAAAAAAAAAATTCAAAGTTTCGGCCTTTTTTTGCGGCTAATGGCAGCGGCAGCTAGGATGGGGGTGGCACGGTGGTGTAGTGGTTAGCACTGTCGCCTCACAGCAAGAATGTACCGGGTTTGTTTCCCGGCCCAGGGCCTTTCTTTGTGGAGTTTGCATGTTCTAGAACATGTAGAACAGACAACAGTGTAAGAATTGACCCTGATATTTGTTACTGATATTTATGTTGTTGATGGACTAAGGCCACACAGAGACGGGTTTAGGAGTAATCGACAAAGTTTTTTGTCCTTTGATTGTTTCAGCTCTGTGTGTGTGATATGCCATGTTTTGTTAAGGGCTAAAAAATATTTTTACGTCTTGATAGGTCATTAATTTATTTCATTTGAATTATGAAGAATATGTATTCCCCAAGTTTCACTAGATTTTATTTTGTTGGCTTTATATGTATTGTGAAGTAGCTTGAGTCCTGTATTAAGTTCTTGTGCTTACAGACACTGAAAGCTAAATGTGCAAATATGGAACAAGTTTCACAGTAACCTGCAACTATGCCTGCACTCCATTTCCTTTCAAAAGTACAGTTCTTGCGTCAATGTTAGTGATATGGTGCACTTCTGTGGTCACACCTGGGCCATACATACTCAAAATAAAAGTAGTGTTGTACTCTATCGTACTGTACAAAATGAAGCAAAGCAAATTCAACTGTGACAAAATTATAAATTTGATATGCAGGAGACATACACTGCCTGGCCAAAAAAAAAGTCGCCACCAAAAAAAGGTCACACACTCTAATATTTCGTTGGACCGCCTTTAGCTTTGATTACATGCTGTGGCATTGTTTTGATAAGCTTCTGCAATGTCACAAGATTTATTTCCATCCAGTGCTGCATTCATTTTTCACCAAGATCTTGCATTGATGATGGTAGAGTCTGACTGCTGCACAAAGCCTTCTCCAGCACATCCCAGAGATTCTCAGTGGGGTTAAGGTCTGGACTCTGTGGTGAAAATGATGCGTCATGCTCCCTGAACCACTCTTTCACTATTTGAGCCCGATGAATCCTGACATTGTCATCTTGGAATATGCCCGTGCCATCAGGAAAGAAAAAAATCCATTGATGGAATAACCTGGTCATTCAGTATATTCAGGTAGTCAGCTGACCTCATTCTTTGAGCACATATTGTTGCTGAACCTGCAGTAATTATCCAAAGGGAGGCTCGTACCTATTTGCTTAGTCAAATCCAGGTGGTGACTTTTTTTTTTTTTGGCCAGGCAGTGTATTAGACAGGATGGGGTCAGTGTCAGATGTAAGGATGTTTATTTATGTCATCTTAAATGTGTTAAAGCTATGAACATGTGGTGTCGTGCATCTTTTGTTTTTCAAGTCTTAAAAGTAGCTGCTATGTTTAAGGCTCAGAAAATAGCCTACAGCAGCATTCCTGTATGTCATTTTAAATGTCAAATTAAATGCAAGACTCCATTGTAACCCAAGAGGACTGGGCCTTGTTATAAGAAATAACAAGAACATCTTGAAGGCTTACAGGTTTAGTCCTTTGTATGGATACCACAGCACACATACTCTGCACATAACAATTATAACTGTGTGCTGTGTATATAATTGATTAGTCGTAAAGTAGCACACTGGGCACAAACAGTCCTGTGTGCTTTGTCATTTAAGGGGCGTGTGTTTGTGTGTGTCTGTGCTTTTTTATCCCTGCTCTGTCATTAAAGGAGGTGAAGGGAGGATGTTTGTCCAAGACATTCTTACAGGCTACGTGTGTGTGTGTGTGTGTGTGTGTGTGTGTGTGTGTGTGTGTGTTACAAGCAGCACTGACTGCAACATGCATATACAGTATGTGTCCATGTTAATATTTTGTAGTGCAGTGAGGTTTGGCTTTCTTTAAGGTGGTTTCATTTGAATTTGTTTATCACTCACCTCCAGCTTAACTTACTGAGTGCCAGCCCTTTTATAAAACCGAGCCAGCATTTTTGGCCATTTTTAATCATTTTTCATGACCCACAGAATATTTTGTACCATGTCCGTAACAACACTGAATAGCTCAAATGAATCACCAAAATCACCACTTTTTGTCCAGATTTTGTTTTGCTGTCTAATCGCGACCGTCTCCACTTCCTGGGGGCCGTTGCACAAAACTAGGATAAGGGAATAAGCCGGGCTATCTTGGTTATCCTGGCTCAACTTATCCATGATCTGGTTTCACAAAAGCAGGATAGAGGAGAGAGGGGTATGTTATGGTGTAAATCACCATGGAAATTTATTCTGAGGAGCTAGCCTGCTCCAGACTATGTTCCAGGATTTATTTAAACTCATCCCTCATTTCAGTCAACATTCAGTTATTCCACTGCCCACTACACAATGTTATCACATTCAAACTATGTGCTTTTTAATCCAGACCACTGAACGTGTCCAAATTATATTATTAAATTCAATTGTATTATATTTACTGCTGCTTCCACTTTAACACAATCCTCGGCGGTATGCACTACGGTAAGTCTAACTGGACAAACTGCACGAAATGCGAAACAACTAAACATGGTTAAAGCGGGTCATGAAGAACTCCATTCAAAAATCAAGGAAACTAAAAATGTAGTCATACCTACTGAACGAAAATACTGATATAATTAGAATAACTATTGTTTTTAAGTCTGTCCAAGCTTCTCCTGTAATTCAGCAAACAAATAATCTGCCAAAGAGCATCATTAAAGTATTAAATTGTAACGTGAAATTGATGAAAAGGAAACGTGAAAAAGTCTGTTTCATAAACACACGTGTGTGTGTGTGTGTGTGTGTGTGTGTGTGTGTGTGTATATATATATATATATATATATATACACATATATATATATATATATATATAGCTTCACAGACAGCTACCGGCAGTTAGCTCGTCTGAGCTAGGCTAGGCTACACCCAGGGGTCTGTGTTGTGTTGTTTCTGGCAATATAGCGTGTGTGGGCGGCACGGTGGTGCAATGGTTAGCACTGTCACCTCACAGCAAGAAGGTACACGGTTCCCGATGTGGAGTTTGTATGTTCTCCTCGTGTTTGCGTGGGTTCTCTCCGGGTACTCCGGCTTCCTCCCACCATCTAAAAACATGCATGGGGATTGTTGATTGTACTAATCGACCGTCAAAGGATTGTGTGTGCATGTTTTTTCGGTGTGTGGATATCTAGTACTATTTTACCCTATACCCATAGGCTGTATAAAATAGAGTTTACTTGGATGCTGCCACTTATTGGTATGTGTCGGCATATTTTGCCACTGGCTTATTAAGACTTTATTGCCAACTCATGATCTCTGTTGATACAGATAGATGACCAGAGTATGTTGAGTCTGTTTAGTGCGGGAAGACAACCTTATTTCGTATCATAGTTCTGTTTAAAAAGTCCGACATTGCATGTACAGAGATGCTCCGTCAGAAAGCGGCTGCTGTGCTGGATAAACGTTAGTGGATGGAGGCAGTGTTGAAACACGGTAACTAACATGTTAAACGATCGTTTCACAGTTAAATAGTACAAATGACCCCCCCCCAACTCCACCAAGTCCACCAAGTCTACCAAACCCTGTAGCTCCACCTAAAAACTCTCAATCTGAAAAGGTGATTTTTAAAACACAGCAGCAGCATTACGATCTGTTTTTGCTGCCTGTAGCTGCTTGTTAGCCTAGCCTAGCTGATTAGCCTTAGCGCGGTTAACTTGAGTTCAGTGGGCGGGATCTCGGCCGGCTGACCGTAAAGTTACCGCCTCTCCTCCAAATATGGAAAGTACACGCCCACTGAAATCCAAGATGGCGCAGTTAAAATGCCCATGATAGGAGCACAAAAAGGACTCCCCCAAACCAATGGGTGATGCAACGTCCATTCTTTTTACAGTCTATGATATATATATATATATATATATATATATATATATATATATATATATATACTGTATATCTGTGTGTGAGGTGGAGACTTGTCTAGGTGTACCCTGCCTTCCGCCCTAAGACAGCTGGGATAGGCTCCAGCCCCACCCGACCCTATGAGGATAAGCGGTGGATAATGGATATACTGTATATATATTGTATATGTATATGTATATATATATATATATATATATATATATATATATATATATATATATATATATATATGTATATGTGTATATATATGTGTATATATATATATATATATATATATATATATATATACACATATATATACACACACACACACATGGAGTTACTTAGTTACATTTCAGAGTACAACTAGGTTTTCAGAGATCTTATACCGATCTTTCAGAGATCTTATAGATGACCTATTTGAATTGTAATTTTGATGTTTCACAGAACACTGAGTGTGTATTTGTGCACTAGTTATATATTCGAGGTCTGCAGTGCTTTGCCTCACTTTCTCTCCGTATTTTATAACTCTAGCGGGGTTTCCTTTTTTCCTTTCCATTTGATTTGGTCCTTTACCACCTCCTAAGCCTCCATGAGGAGATCTGCCTCCAACAGAGAAAAGGACGCTGCTCTTGTTGCCATGGTGAATCTGTGATCAATCTCAGGGTTTATTAGAGGAAGCCGCATGCGCGCACTTATCCTGTATAGGTTTCACCTGGCTTGATGAATCTGTGTCCGCTCATCCTGGCTTGGGTTTTGTGCAACCGATTGAGCCTGGACTCTCTTGTTTTGGATTGGTTGAGTCCAGCTCAGTCTCTGATCCTGGATGTCTGAATCCTACTTTTGTGCAACAGGCCCCTGCTTTGATCTCTGTGGCGTATACAGTCTCTTTATGTTCTGACTATGTATCCCAGAAGCCCCAATATTACTCACAGGCTATGTGAGAGCACTCTTGTGTCAGCCACTGAAAAACCACTTTGATGTATATATAGCCTACGTCAATGACACTCTTGTGCTCTTGTGACACAGTGCTTGTTATTCCTCTTTCTATTTTGTGCTGTTCAAGAACAGAAGAATGGAAAAACACTGCCATTAAAGAAACTAGTGGTTCATTTTTAAGTATCTGAAGCTATCAGCTAGTAGCTGATTACTTGAAATATCAGTGTCTGTCAATTCAAAGACGTTATGCTTCCTATGGCTTCATCAGGAATGACGAATGAAGTTCTGGTGAAAGTTGAGGTTGGTATTTTAAGGCTCCATCCACACGACAATGGCACGACATTGTGAGAACGTTGCCGGAATTATTTCCGTCTACCTGGCAACGTGATAACGAGTGACAAGGATCTAATACGCCACGCCGATAGGTGGTGCTGCCAAGAAACACAGAGAGACCCATGAAAAAGAACGAAAGAATGCAATGAGCATGCGGATGAAGTACATGTTTACTACTCCTTTCTGGTCACGTGATGACATGACGTCATCGTTAGCAACAACGCCGGGTACACATTGCAACTCCGATACGGTGTTGTCAGATCTTCTCACTCTGGAACCCGTTGTCAGAAAGTACCGTTTTGGGTCTCCGACAACGCCGGGGCCGTCTGTACGCAAGGCGGAATCGGTATTAAAATTTGGTGGATTCACAGAATTCCATTGTCGTGTGGACGGCGCCTCAATCTTAATGTTTGTAAATTCACACCTGGGATCTACTGTACATGTCCTAACGAGCTGAGTTGTAGTTGCTGAGGTACAACTTTGCTTTATTTGTGTTTTAATTAACACAAAGTTACACATTTGTATGACGGTGTGTTGAAGAGCTGTTAGCCCTTACTGTAGTTTGGGCCAACCTGATGCTAAACCTGAGGTCAGTGTACGCAACACTTTTTCCCATGCAGCTACTCCATCCCCAAACCCCGTGGGAGGTACCGCCTCAACTTAATGTTGAGCCAGAGAAAAGCCTTTGTTGTTTTTTTTTTTGTTTTATTTTGTTTTTTTTAAACACAGATAAAAAGGTGCTGCACCGAGTGCACTGCTTGTGTGTCAGTGGTGTGTGTAGTATTTGAACAGGTCCTTATACACACGTTAGGAAACTAAACTGTTCTACTACTGACACTTTTATGGTATGCAATGTCCTGAAGACACATGCTTTTCTGCCAAAAAGAAAACTGTACAGTATATGTATAGTTTTAAAACATCTGTGAGGCAGACTTGGCGAAAGGTATCGTAATGTAGCGAGTGACTCAATACAACCTTTGGCAACACATCAGTATCAAGCCAGATAGACACAAATCATCCAATTATGTGTTTAAAATCCAATTCATCAACTTATTCCTACACCTGGTTGGCTGACAGTGGCAGGAGGGCTAGCAGAGCAGCCAAATGTCTTCTTCCACACTAACTTCTTCATCTTCTTCCTGGGAGTGCTCCAACACTAACTGAGAGTAACGCACTCACACTAAGTAGTCGTCAGTCTCTGGCCTCTCATATATCTCTGTTGCTCTGAGCACAACATTTACATACTCTGCTCTGACTGGACAGTTTTCTAACGTAGGTGTCGTGCTGCGCTACACAGAGTTGTTTTTTTAACTTTTTTTAAACACATTATATATTTCATTCACAGTGAACAGCAGCGTGTCACTGTCACAGCTGTAGCATCTGTATGTATGAATAGAACTGGCTCTGCCCGCGGGTCTCATAAGTTGATTTCTCCTCTTCTTTGGCTTCACAGCAAATGGTGATGAGCCTGCGGGTGTCGGAGCTGCAGGTGCTGCTGGGCTACGCTGGGCGCAACAAGCACGGACGCAAGCATGAGCTGCTGACCAAAGCACTGCATCTGCTGAAGGCCGGCTGCAGCCCTGCCGTACACATGAAGATCAAAGAGCTCTACAGACGACGCTTTCCTGCCAAAATGGTGTCCCACTCAGAGCTGGCCATGTCTGGGCCACACCACCCTGCCACGGCTGGTGTGGTCGGAGGAGGGGGTGCCGCATTGCCTGCTGGCCTGACACAGCTGGCGTATGAGGGTCACGCTGGTCATGGTGGAGCCCCGTCCCCCGCCGCCTTACTGCCCCTCTCGCTACTCGGCCCTGGGAAGCACGAGTTGACCGGGCTGACACACCACCTGTCCAGCTCGGCTACGCTGCACCCGGTCCACCCAGATGTCAAGCTCCAGAGGCTGCCCTTCTATGACATGCTGGACGAGCTCATCAAGCCCACCAGTCTAGGTGAGAATACGTGTGTGTGTGTGTGTGTGTGTGTGTGCGCGCGCCTGCGAGAAAGAAAACAATTTACATGGATTCATTTAGTCACTATGTATGCGCTGTATTTGCACTATGTACTGTATCACCACACTGCAGGGTGTAATAAATGAGTTAGCATGAATGCAGTGTTTCCTGGTGAGTAATAATTTATTGAGTCAAACCTGGTTTTAGTGTTCAGTATAATAGCACCATGTTGTATTTGCATTTTGGCATTAACAAAAACAAAATGCGTGACCATGTTTTTGATGCTGTAATGCTATAAAATGGAGCATCCTGCTGGGTTAAGACACATACGTGTAACATCTTGTATTTTATCTTCACTGTCAAACTGAATCCATCAAATGTGAAAAAGGAAAAAGAAAATAATCTTCAAGGATGTGGATATTTATGTCAGTATATCATTCCCACAGTAATCATTGCGGCAGCTACAGAAAACATTGACATTATGTTTCCGCTGTGGTGGAGAGGCCAGTGCCAGGTTCTGCTAATGCGTTAACTGTGCACCAAAATGTTACTGTAAAAATATCATTTGCAGATTTCCCACAAGAGTTCACAGTAGACAGAGGCCACAGTTCATGAGAGGTGTAAGTGACAATAATTATAAATAAAAGATGAAGAATGTACATTCTCAGACTCTCTTCTTATACTACTACTTACCTAATATTGGGAGTATTTGCTCAGATGTTTTTATCCTTTAATGAGCAAGAGAGTCTGCATTTAATCATATACATAGTTTTCTTTTTGGTGGAAGAGCTGAAGATATTCTTGAGAGTGACATTCAGGATCCATTTTACAGCAGTGTGGAGCTGACTATAAATGAGTCATGTAGACCATCAGCAACATATACTTACATTACTGCATTCATCTACACAAAGTCACACGTCTCCTTGGATACTACATTAAGTGAGCTTTGAGAGCTGTGGCGTTAATGGTTAGGATAAGGAAACCTCCCTGTCACTCTGGCACTGCTGAGAAAACAGTTCTGCACTGGCTCGGCCATCATGTCTGAACGCTTTGTTCTCATAGCATTCAAAGAAGAGATGATCCTTAATGTGCTTCAAATTAAATCTTTTCACTTAGATTTCATCTCTTGTTTGGGTCTTGCATCCCCAGAGGCGTTTATTTCGCAACAATGACCTGCTGCGTTATCCCACTTACTACACTGCTGCTCAGTTAAGAAATATTCTGACACAGAAACAGTTCAGGATCACAACAGTGACCTGTAAGAGAACAAAATCGAATATTCAACAAAGTTGTGTAATAATTAGGGCTGGGTACCAAACGCTGAAGCCCAATCTCAAACTGCCCCCTACACACTACCCCTTCATTACAGAGTGTCACTCCATAAATAAGATGAGCATGTATGGGATGCTCTCCTCACGCCACAGGAAAACGTAAGCACTCATTTCCACGGCAACAGAAAGACACCTCTTCTGCAGGAGAAGCAACATTACACCTAAGTGATTCCAAGTCTTTCAACCCCAGGACCATGTGACATTTCCAATCAAACAAATTTAGCAATATGAATTTTGCTGCCAGTTGTTATCACAATCAAATTAAACATCAGCAGAGAGAAAGATTTGCTAGTTTTATCTTTTTTTTTAATCTTTACACACCATGCCTTTTGTTTTATTTTCTGTCAATGTGATAAAGGTGTGAGGAACATACTGGACACACACAGAAGTTACATTTGTATGTTGTTTCCTCCTCCATTTTTTGCCATCACACTTCCTACTAAGGTCATCATAAGTGTGCGACAATGCAGATTGGCTATTTAAGGGCTCAGTGGTCCACCCTATGTGGTTTGGGACGGCCCTTAATATGAAGGAGCATCCGAGAGAATGTGCAAGGAGAGTGTAGGGGGTGGTCCTGTCGGGTATCAAAAAATGAATTATTTTTCGGTGCCAAATTCCAATACCCAAGTGCCTGTGAACTACGGACAGGGGGACACGTCCCCTTCAGATTCATAGTGACACCAATCAGTAAACCCACCTTCCCAGCATAAGGTGACAAACATCACCGGTAAAACAGAGGAGTATGTCATTGCAGCAGCAGCACTGGGAGCTCGGTGTGTGTGTTTAGGTTCATGGTGCGTTCAAGTTATACATGAATGTTGGAATATCCAAACTCAAAATCAGAATTTAAATCAGAACTTCCCGGTGAATCTCACAATCTGACATAGAACTAATGCTATCTGCAACTGATGTAAACAGTAGCTACATGTTTTGTTGTATGTCTGTAAGGCTGGAAGAGCTGGGAGCACTAACCTTTGAGGTTATGATCTTAAATTAGCATCTACACATATGGCAAGAAGTTTAAAAATCACTGTGATAATATTAATATAATAAAATAATATAATAAACCAGAGAAAGTGGTAGCTAATTGCAATGCAGCTTTAATTTTTTTCCAGAGCTACTGTAGTGCAGAGTGAAGGGGGCTGGAGTTGCTTGCTTTTAGCACTGAATTTGGCTTCTTTTCATTGGTGTTTAAGTTATTACCTGTTGTTCTCTGAACTCCTTGTGGAGGTCTGGGTGCTTGTCTTTAATCCTTGGTTCACACTACTGGTTCAACTTGCAACTCTTTATTCATCAGACGTGTCCGACTGCTGCACTGTTGTCGAGTCAGCCTCCTCTTATTAATTCCAGGTTAATAAATGAGCCGCTCATTGTTTTTTAAATGCGCAAATGATCGCTGTTTGTAGTGATTACTTTAATCGCCCTCTGTCTTAAGACTCCTGCTCCGTTTGCTGCTTGTTCCGTTCTTGTTTTTATCAGAGGTAAAATAGAGATCACTCCCACCAAAAACGCCGCTTTTTGTCCAGAATCCGTCCGTTTTGCTCTCTAATTGTGATCATCTCCACTTCCTACTTTGATCTCCATGGCGTATATGGTCTCTTTATGCTCCAACTACAAATCCCAGAAGCCCCAAAAGTACTCACAGGCTGCAGGAGAAAAAACACTTTGACGTATTATGTCAATGGCACTCAAGCGTCAGATTTTAAATGGTGGGTTCAAAGGGTTAATACTGATGAAGACCATTATTAAAGCTCAGCAAAATTGTTATTGTATCCAAAAAATTGAAACAATACCCAGCCCTAGTAATAATATCAGACAACAACTGTAAGAAGAACTAAAAGCAGAAAACAACACGAATCTGTCTTGTAAAATAACTTAAACTGTTAAAGCTTTGGTAGAACATAGAGTGCTCATGTAAGACCCCATTACTCTAATGAGTGCAAATATCCAGAATCTTCTCTTGTCTAATATCATGAAGACCTAGAGTGTAAGCATCATGTTTTATATCCAACCTGCCCTTTAATTCACTTCTTAAGAGACTTTAATCTTGGTCTTATATTCGATGTACATCCAGCAACCAAACTGCAGTTAGCATAATAATAATACTCTTTGGGCTCTGGGATATATTGCAAATATATGGAAATGTCTAGATTTTCATACATTAGCATTTTAATAGAGTAAGAGACCATCTCATGATTAATTTGCTTGCAGATATATGTACAAACACAGGGCCTGCAGCTCTGTCATCACATCATCTTTCTCCTCCCATGCCCTTTCTCACTCTATCCATTCCCTGCATCCCTCTCGGCCTCCGCTCCCCACCCTCGTCTCCGTCTTCTGCCCTCACTCTGTCTCCGTGGCCATCCTCAGTTCAAATTTACATGCAAAGTGATGGAATCATACAGGCACACACCTGTGCCCGCGGAACACACCCTCTCCTCATTTGAATCTGAATCTCACATTCATTCTCTCGCTCGCTTACACACACACACACACACGTACGTCTGCACATACACTACTTTCAAAACACAACCGTACTTTCCTATAAATAATGCATGCCGATCGTATTGTTCTCATTGCAGATGAGCAAAGGGATGGCTGAGAGCAGAATAAAACTGAGGAAGTTGGTGCACATGGTTTCATAAAGCTGAACATTTTAGTTTGCTTCAAATATGACCCTCTTTGACCTTATAATAAGAGGGCAGTAATGAAACCACTTGATTAATTGCAACTCTCCTCTCATGGGCAGACTGGGAGTCGGTTTTCTCTTGCACTGAGACTGTTGTAGACTCTGTGATTGCTCTTTCACATCCTTTAGGTCTTCTCTGCTTGTTTACTTGTCTGATCTTCTGATTCCTGCTTCCTCTCTCCTCCATTGTTACTGCCTCGCCTCCAGTTTCTCCCTCCCTCACCCTCTCATTTTTTCTGACTCCCTTCCCCCACTTGCTTGCTGGCTCTCTTGGTAGATTTCTTTTTTTCTTTTGCTGGAGAACACTGATTTGTTTGCCATGTCTGTGCTTAACCAGCAGTGCATGTGCAAGACAGACTTGAGATGGTGCAGTGAAAGAAAAGATTATGACTCGTTTGGAGCGTCCTTGCTTCTAAAATTGGAATAAGTAAGTCTGAGTAAGTCCCTCTTCACAGCTGAACTGCAGGTTATATTATTTTATGTCTGTACACAGTTTGGCATGAAAGTAAAAAGACACAAAAAAATGAATAAAGACAATACAGCATAGCATAAGGGTTGGTTTTTGCCAGATGCATATTATCCCCATATTTAATTGTTTAAATATGATGACGCACACTTTCAGACATGAAATACAATAAATACATGCATAGTGTTGCACTCCTTCACATCAAAAGTGACAAATAATGTCAAGAGTGAAATAAGAGAGCCCCCTTCAAACCCTAAATATTTTCAGTTCCCCACCACCTCTTTTTACGTAATTTTTACATTAAATCACCCCTTCAACTGAAATACAAGGTTTGCACATTAGTTCTGACCTTTTGTTTCTTCAACATGCATATTCCTCTCATTTTAGCTTTTAGGCAGTAATTTATTTTTTGGACTTTCATCATAATTTGGCCTATTTTAAGAATTACCACACCCCTAAAAGTTAAAGCCCTTTAATTTAATAAGTTGTGGGTTTGGTGGTTCTTGATAAGTAGTAGTTTTGGCTCTTGGTATTTGTTTTATGTGCATTTCCAAACACTTCACACAGTCAGTAGCATATAGACTTACCCTGTAAGAGAACAACATAAGAAGTGTAATGTAGCTTGATTTAAGAAAGCCTTGCACATGTGCACAGTAAGAAGAAAACTGTGAGCTCTCCCTACAGTACATAGCTTTAATAAACTTAAAAATATGACAGCCCTTTGTAGAGGTACATACAGATTCATGGTAACTGAGCAATTGTGGTGCACGTTTTCAGATTTCCTGTCTTAACCTGATTTCTCACAGTAACCTGGTTCCTTGTGTGCATGTAATCACAGTTATTATCACACCATCCTCCCATGCAGTGTCTCTCTGCTGAGTTTCATCAGTTTGTGGGATAAAGGTTGGTCATCCCAGAGTATAGTCCTGCCAGACTGAACTGCCTAACAGTCTGGGCTGCACCAGCTACTCCTTCATTACCATGGCGACCTGACCGGTTGAACTCTCCATCTTTATCTGTCCTCCATAGAGAACCATGCCTCTGTACTCATTATGGATATCATTGTGGTGCACATGCATTATACATGATTTAATCACCATATTCTCCAGGAAAAGGATGCAAGCCCATTTTGCTTTTGATGAGTGCTTCGTGCCTAATGGCTTGTCATGTGATGGGCAGGATTGCTATAATATTTGTACAATGGAGGAAATGTTTTGTTTAGAACAAAGACTAATTGGTTCATGATTTTATTTCTGAAGGCATCTTTGAAAACCATGATTTTTTTTATCAGTCAATCTGCAGCTGTTTACTTTGATGAAAGGACCATGACAGATGGTGCCAGGTACACTAATGAGACCTGATACAATTTAATTACTTAAAAAACAGGTTACCTCTTCAATGAAGGATCTGGTTAGTTTTTGGAGTGAGGAGGCAACTGATGCTTAGTTCACACATCATAACTTTAGGCCTGACATCAGAGGCTAATCCATGCTGGCGCTGCATTGTAACACTTTGCTGTATTTTTCTTGCGGTTGTTTGCATGACACAGTGATATATCTACATATGAGGACAACAAACAATCAGTGGATGAATATGTGTGCCAATGACAACATCAACAAGCACGACCACATGCATGTGTGTTTTTCTCACAAAGCAGTTTGGGGACCTCATCAGAGATTCCTCAAGGTGAAGTTTTGTGTCCAGCTGCTGCCTTTTCTAGTTTTGTTTTTTTTTTTTGTTTTGTTTTTTTTACTTGGATGTACCGTCTCTCGCTCTGACCGCTGCGTGATCCTGAGCAAAATCGTAATCCTCCTGTAAACAACCCAGCCTTCTCACAACAAATGAACATCAACAAAGGAGCACTGCTAGCTCCGAACTATAAACATGCTGCAAAAATGGCTTCCACCTCTCGGAGCCTCTAAGGCCTGCTTTATTTTCTTCTAAGTCTGCACATCATCATTATTCTCCATTGAAGTCTGATTGCAACTCTTACTTTTCTCGCTCTTTTAGTTGATCCCAAACATAAGCAACATTGTTTCTTTCCACCGTTGTGATGTTGATGTTGCAGTTAGTGAGTTTCATTATATAATGACTTGGGCACGGGATAGATTTCATGAAGTTAAGCACTGAAGACACTGTGAAATGCCTGCTGCTGCAGTACAGTATGTACTTTGATAGGAATAGCAGGGCTGTAATGCCTGCTATGGCTGTCATGTGATCACACAGGAATCCCTTAATGAGCCCTGTCAATAACTGCACAGCACTCTGATGCATATCATAAAGCATAGTCATTGTTGTTAGACGGGAGAGGAAGTTATACTTCTGGAAAGTTTTCTTTCGTAAGTGTGTCTATTGGGTTTTAAATCTGACCTTTGGTTGCTGATCCTTCTAGGCTGTAGTTTTTTGAGTAACACTGAAATGATTTGTGTCTTTGTTCTGCATGCGTATGCTGCTTTATGTTGTGTTTGTGCGTGTGTGTATGTGGTGTACCGAACAAAGAAAAAGTAGCAAAGCCACTAACAAGTTAACAAACTCCAGCTGGGCTTTGTTGTGCTGAAGACAGGCTATAGAGCCGAGCACATTCTCTGTCGCTTAGCTCACACATTCAAATTTTCAAACCAGAACTGAACCCAGCACCGAGGGGTTTATAGGATTTTACTGACTGTAGGGTCAAGAATAGTCATACTTTCCATGCTAGTAGGCGTTGCCCCAAAGCAAAGTGAGCTTTCATATTTTCATTATGAAACACTTTAATTCAATTTGTGCAGTTGTGTTTGTAAGAAGTAAAAATTGTAGTTTTTATATATCTCATTCATAGTTTGTCTGCAAGCTCATTCTGTCAAAAAAAATCAAGAGAGAATCATGTCGTTAACCCAGTATCGTAAATCGTATCAAATCGTTAGTGTGTTACTTCCATCCATTTTCTCTCCATCCATTTTCTACCGCTTATCCTCATAGGGTCGTGGGGGGGCTGGAGCCTATCCCAGCTGTCTTAGGGTGAAAGGCAGGGTACACCCTGGACAAGTCTCCAGTTCATCACAGGACACATAGAGACAGACAACCACTCACACTCACACCTACGGTCAATTTAAATTAACTAATTAACTTAATCCCCATGTATGTTTTTGAATGGTGGGAGGAAGGTACCTTTTTGCTGTGAGGCAACAGTGCTAACCACTACACCACCGTGCCACCCTCCTTCTTTTCCAGGTTAATTTAATATGCATCACATCCTGTGAGACGTGTCCATGTATCTCTAAAAACGTTCATGGTGTTAGAAAAACAGCCCTGTTTTTTTATATTTATTTTGAAAGTATGGTCCTTTTTCTGAAGTATAAAGTGGCATAAAATGGAAATACTCAAGTAGAGGACAAGTGCTTGTATGTCTAATCAATATGGTTGCAATGATAGAGCCCTGTTTTTGTGAAATGTTTAACTGCGTGCAAATGTGCAAAAGTCCTTGGTAAACATTGTGATGTTCAGTCTTTGTCAAAACAGCTTTAGAGAGATGTTTATTCATCTATATGAAACTTTTATCAGCGGGGGTAGAACCAGAAACACTTACCCCAATATAATTCACCTGCACTACAAACGAGGTAGGACTGGTGTGAACAAAGTAACAAAACCTCTCAGACTATAGTTTCATACAGCATACCTAACAGATGTATGTTCTTTATCCTCTGTGGTTTATTTCCTCTTCACCATAAACATATACCTACTCATTGGAGGTCATTTTCCCATCTGTCACTCTCCCCACCATCTGTCTTTCCAGCACATACATTTTATATTATTAAACAATGTAAAATGCAGCATATTGGCTGGAACAGCAGACAGCAGGGGTCTCAAACTGTGCACCATGAAGGACAGAGAGTCGGCAGCTCTTCATACAGTATGCACTCTCAGGTCTGATAATACCTTGACATAATTCCTGACAGTTTCAGTGGTTTTCAAATAAAATGGTTTCTCCAGGACACTCAACAAGATGTTTAGAGGCTCTGCTATATCCACAGTCATAACAAACTCCATGATGCACTGTCAGACGCACTGATAGGACACATACTTTGTTTATTGTAATTACACTCATTCTGAAAATTAATGTCCTCATCATTTATTATTGTTTATATTCTAATAAATGAAATGTGCTTAATAACAGTAATTGGAGTTCTGCGCATAGCGTCATTCATTTTGTGTCTTCTATTAGTGAAGATAAGAAGAGACATCATGCAATATAGTCATATTAATTCTTTATAATGACATAATTCCTCAACTGGTGGGTTTCTGCCTCATTTGCATGTGATAAAAATCACATTAAGCATTTTGCATGTCAGTCTCTTGTTATTTATCAAATGATCCAGTCATGTATGCAGTTCATACATAAATCTGGTTTATATTTTCACCAAAATACATATTTGATTACAGGTTTTAGAACATGATAAAACTGCAAGATAAACAAGATAAATACTGTGTCAACCCTGATTTAAAAAAAAAAAACAAAAAAACTGTATTATTTCTGTTATCAGATTAATGTGTTCATGTCTCAGTGGAGCGATTTTTAATGCTCAATCACAGACAATTTCTCAATTAATCTTCCTCTCATTGTCATTGACATAAAATGCCAAATGATTTTCTCTGCATTATAGTATTTCAGGTTTAGATCAGGCTGTTAATGGTTTCATGTTCGCGTTACACATGTATATGTAGCTGCAGCCAGCTTAGTGTGACTATAAACACGAAAAAAAAATCCCCAAGAAATGGTATGACGCATAATCTGCCTGTAAAATCATAACTGCTGGTAAGATGTTTTTTTAACCGTACTATTCCTTTAAATGTTGTCCACTATTAGCAGCACACCAGATCATAGATAAAGTCTGAGCATTTGATGCAGGATTCAGTGCTTGACAGTTTTGATCATTCAGTAGAGAAAAGTATGATGGCTTAAATATCAGGCCTTAATTTTGATATCACACTCTGTCAGATATAAAAACACAGAGTGTATGCACAGACTCCACGATGGGAGAGTGTGTGTGTGTGTGTGTGTGTGTGTGTGTGTGTGCGTGTGCGAGTGCGTGCGTGCGTGCATGTGTGTGTGAGAGGAAGACATAGATCAAAGCTCATTTCAGCCCTTCTCATATCGCTCTTAACCACACACAGAGAGAGAGAGAGAGAGCGATGGAGGGATGATGGAGGAGAGAGAGCAAGAGAGGACAGAGTGAGAGAGAGTGAGAGAGCACTTTCTATTTATAGCCTGTGTGCCCGGAGAGGAGGAAGACTGTTGTTTGAAAGCACACTTGGTGCATATGATTTTATTCTGCAGTACACAGGCCACCACTCCAAAGATACGGGAACATAAAGATGCAATACAAACATGTCATACAAATTATACAGTGTGTGGGTGGTAAGATGGGCTCATAATTACTGGGAAAATGAATTGGTGCTTGAAAGGAGGAACATGATTGGTCCAGTAATCACGGCTTTGCCTTTTCTTTAATAGTTAACTCTTTATCCTGTTGGTGTGTGTTGCATGCACACTGAAGCTCTGCATGTGTACAGCTGTCACTCACTGACAGTTCAACATTACTTCAAGTAATTAAAGCAACAATCATGATTCAGTTGTGTAGCTTATCTTCCCCCACACTCATGCAGCCTTCAGGCCAAAACGTTTCCACTGAGATTTGGCAATTGTGTTTCACAGAATATGACATGCACTCACAAAAGGAGCTCTGATCTAACAATGGTTACCCCGGTCTTTATATGAACTCACTGCTACACAGAGCTCTCTTGTGGTGAATGCTGAAAGCTTTTGCTCAGCATTATTTTGCTTTTGCTAAATAATTTCAAATATTCATGCACATGTCATTAGAGACACAGTTAGTAGCTCCAAATTTGGAAACTGATGAATGTTAAAACATGTTCTTATTTAAAAAAAAAATCATATTTTAGTATTCAACTAGTTATGCTCACTATTGCTAAAATGGTGGAATGTCTAAAAATAAATACTGTAGTATACCTCCTTCTAACATGGACAAACTTCTCGTCTTTGCACACTTTCTGTCCCTTTAATGGAGGCTGGGTTAGTAGCACCAGTTATGTACAGCACCTCTCTGTGGGCATATAAATAGAACACACACACTCACAAACACACACTCACACATCCAGTATGTTCTTCCTCACCTCTGTATGAGATGATCTGGTTTGACATCCAGGTGTTCTTCACATTTTGCTCATTTCATGCCCTCAATGTTGACCTAATAATGCTGTTTTGCAGGAGACACCCACTTCTTCACATTTTTTCTCTGATTTGTCTACTGGAGTAAAACAGTGGTTTACTGCACTGGTCTTATTTACGAGGCTTGATCATCTTTATCTCACTGTCTTGACATTCTTTCTCCGTTAGAAACAGTGCATGGATGTAATTTTGCCTGGATTTGTCTCCCTGTCTCTGCAGCGTCAGACAACAGCCAGCGGTTTCAGGAGACGTGTTTTGCCTTTGCATTAACTCCACAACAAGTCCAGCAGATCAGCAGCTCGATGTAAGAAGAACACAGCTCTGTCAGTGCAGGATGCTGTTTATGAATAAATCATAAATGTGAATGGTGTCTTCATATATATGCTGATGAATTTGCTGTTGTGCCCAAAGGGACATCTCGGGGACCAAGTGCGATTTCTCAGTTCAAGTCCAGTTGCGGTTCTGCCTGTCGGAGACCAGCTGTCCTCAGGAAGACCATTTTCCACCCAATCTTTGTGTGAAAGTCAATGGGAAGCCATGTAACCTGCCGGTGAGGAACTCCACATTAATTAACAACCAGCAAGCATGGCATCTTTGTTCTACCACTGTGTTACTGGGTCTGAGCTTTTCATTTCACTTAAATTACAATTACATTCACAAAGTTTTCTGAACATCCTTGTCTGTATTCAAGGGTTATCTTCCTCCAACCAAAAACGGCGTAGAGCCCAAGCGGCCCAGCCGGCCCATCAACATTACCTCACTGGTCAGATTGTCCACCACAGTCCCCAATACCATCGTGGTGTCGTGGACCGCTGAGATTGGAAGGGTAAGACCTCGACTTCCTTTCTTTTTTCTGTTTCTAGTCCTAAGATGATTGTGTTTGTGTTGTGGGATGGTTGATGGTTGACACAATATCATTTTATCAACTAAAGAATAATTGGTCATAAAAATAAATATTTGCAGCTGTAATCAATTCTTAATAGTAGTTAATTCTTAAAACTGTGGTTAACTCACACTGATATGCCAATGTATACAAGATGTTACTGTTAAATCAAATGAGAGAGCTGTCTGGAAAAGAGTGCGCTCTACTGTAGGAAATGTGACTATGAATGAGTTCCCCCAAACCACCTCAATCCAAACTTTAAAAAAAAAAAACACGCCACATAAATCTGTTAATTTGCCTGGAAATAGTCTTATTACCTCATATGCTGGCCCATAATTAGTTGGCTGGAGCTTGATGCTCCACAGTAAAGGGATAGAAATACCAGCTAACCTTAAATATCTTCCTTTTCCTCACTGCTTCCTCACATGTGGCTGAACATACATTTGTTGAAGCAACAGATATTTCAAGTCTCAGTTTGCACATTATCATAGTATTAATTCATGTGTGTTCACAGAGTTACTCCATGGCAGTGTACTTGGTGAAGCAGCAGTCATCCACTGTGTTGTTACAGAGACTACGAGCAAAAGGCATCAGAAACCCGGACCACTCCAGAGCACTCAGTAAGGACTTTCAACCTCTTTCTTTAGCGATGCACTGCTCCAATTATGCCAGGTCCAGGGACAATATCTGCATTATATAGGAGTAGATTTTGACAAACCCAAATCAAATACCATGGCATTGCAGAATTCTGATGTTATCCTACATATACAGTATAATACCTCAATGATTGTGTCTCACAGTATTGTATACACGTAAATAAATTTGGGGAAAAGAGCAATGGTGGATCAGGAATGCCCTAACGTATAGGGAGTGAATCACATCTCCCTTTTACTGTAGAGATAACTCTTCTGTGTGTTTATGGCCTTATACTACTTATACACATGCTGTTTTTATAAGGACAGTGTTGTGCAATATGCATGCAAGTTCATTGTACCTACTGCTCGTGAATTATGTTTTTTGCTCCATAAATTCTTATCTCAGGTAAAAATAAATTGTGATCTTATCTGCAACAACAAGGTTTGAAACTCAGTTATAAGCTAAGGAGCCCCACATAAGTTTCTCGACACACCATGATGTATATATATTTTATGGTGTATGGGCAGTGATGTATGAAGATTGAGGTGCAGAGGAGACTCAGTGAGCCTCACACAGCATGAGGAACTCTTGAATGCATCATTATTCGTGACCTGGGTTTCAAGCATGAAGTGAAGGAGTTGCAGTCTGAAATGAGAAACTGAGCACATCTGCTGCAGTTCCCACTCACTGTGTGTGTGTGTGTGTGTGTGCGTGTGTGTGTGTGTGTGTGTTTGTTTTTACTTCTCTTCTGCAGTCAAAGAGAAGCTAACAGCAGACCCAGACAGTGAAATAGCCACGACCAGCCTTCGAGTGTCACTGCTCTGCCCGGTAAACACTCATTTTTCATGATTTCAATGCAGCGTTTAGAAGTTCAGTCATGCCAAGACGTGTCCGTCCATTCTTCTGTTTGTACGTGCCTCAACATGCCCACATGATCTTAACTGGGTTGCATACACAATCCACTTGTCAAAATGGTCTTCTCAACCCATAATGCACCTTTTCAATGTGGGTTTGGATTATTTGTGACATTTATGCATCCCATATAGCCTCCATACCTGCTGCATGTGTTTGTCCTCTTCATGACTGTGTGTGTGTGTGTGTGTGTGTGTGTGTGTGTGCGCGCGCGCACTGTGCAGCTGGGGAAGATGCGGCTGATGATACCATGCCGGGCGCTGACATGCTCCCACCTGCAGTGCTTTGACGCCACACTGTACATCCAGATGAATGAGAAGAAGCCCACCTGGGTGTGTCCTGTCTGTGACAAGAAGGCTCCCTATGAACACCTCATTATTGACGGGTAAGACACCCAACCTTGCCATCCCACAGATTACCTATGTTCAGGTAATGTTAATTAGTGAGCTTTAGAGGTGCTGTTAAGACAGTTCTCTTCAGTCTTTACACTACGCTAAGCTAACAGCTGCTGGCTGTAGTATACATACATACATCCACCGCTTATCCTTACATAGGACAGCTGTCCTGCTTAGGGTGAAAGGCAGGGTAGACCCTGGACAATTCATCACAGGGCACACAGAGACAGACAACCATTCACGCTCACATTGACACCTACGGGCAGGGCAGGCTCTAGCCATACTGGTTCCCTAGACAAGACTAGGTTTTGGTGCTTACCCCATATCATTAAGCAACATCGCACACCACAGTGGTTTCCACAATAATGTAATATATTTTAATTGATATAAATTAATGCAATGAAAACAATAGATACAACATACACTATATTGCTAAATATATTATATATATATTATATATTTGCTCATCCATCCAAATACCACAGGTGTATAAAATGAAGCACCTAGGCATGCTTTTACAAACATTTGTGAAAGAATGGGTCGCTCTCAGGAGCTCAGTGAATTCCAGTGTGGAACTGTGATAGGATGCCACCTGTGCAACAAATCCAGTCATGATATTTCCTCGCTCCTAAATATTCCACAGTCAACTGTCAGCTGTATTATAAGAACGTGGAAGTGTTTGGGAACGACAGCAACTCAGCCATGAAGTGGTAGACCACGTAAACTGATGGAGCGGGGTCAGCTGATGCTGAGGCGCATAGTGCGAAGAAGTCGCCAACTTTCTGCAGAGCCAATCACTACAGACCTCCAAACTTCATGTGGTCTTCAGATTAGCTCAAGAACAGTGCACAGAGAGCTTCATGGAATGGTTTTCCATGGCCGAACGGCTGCATCCAAGCCATACATCACCAAGTGCAATGGAAAGTGTCGGATTCAGTGGTGTAAAACAGCAGCCACTGGACTCTAGAGCAGCGGAGACGCGTTCTCTGGAGTTCTCTGATGAACAAGTCTGGGTTTGGTGGTTGCCAGGAGAACAATACTTGTCAGACTGCATTGTGCCAAGTGTAAAGTTTGGTGGAGGGGGGATTATGGTGTGGGGTTGTTTTTCAGGAGCTGGGCTTGGCCCCTTAGTTCCAGTGAAAGGAACTCTGAATGCTTCAGCATACCAAGACATTTTGGACAATTCCATGCTCCAAACTTTGTGGGAACAGTTTGGAGCTGGCCCCTTCCTCTTCCAACATGACTGTGCACCAGTGCACAAAGCAAGGTCCATAAAGACATGGATGACAGAGTCTGGTGTGGATGAACTTGACTGGCCTGCACAGAGTCCTGACCTCAACCTGATAGAACACCTTTGGGATGAATTAGAGCAGAGACTGAGAGCCAGGCCTTCTCGTCCAACATCAGTGTGTGACCTCACAAATATGCTTCTGGAAGAATGATCAAAAATTCCCATAAACACACTCCTAAACCTTGTGGACAGCCTTCCCAGAAGAGTTGAAACTGTTATAGCTGTAAAGGGTGGACCAAAGTCATATTGAACCCTATGGATTAGGAATGGGATGTCACTTAAGTTCACATGCGAGTCAAGGCAGGTGAGCCTTTTTGGCAACATAGTGTATATTGAATATATCAATTCAAAATGTTCAAAATGGAAAACCAAGAATATTTGAATACTCCAGTACAACAATACAGGACTTTGCAGCAAAGTCATCAATGGTCTCATTAAATGGTGTCTCCTGTGACACCTCATGAAAGACCTATATTTAATAAGTAACAATGTGTGAGTGTAATATACGACAACAGTACTAACAATATAATGATTACATGGGGACCACACATTATTGGCCACCCCTACATGATTCAGAAGGATCAGATGTTCTTCTCCAGCTGGGGGTCTTTTCAACTAACTCCTGAATGTATCTGGACAGTGACAAAGTAGATATTAGCCTGTTGCAACAACATAGTCTAGTAACCATATTTAGTCTAGTAACAACATATAGTCTCATAACCACATATAGGCTACTAACAACATATAATCTCGTAACATCATATAGTTTTGTAACAACATAATCTAGTAACAACATATAGTTAAGTAACAAAATATAGTCTACAAATAACATAGTCTAGTAACAGCATATATTCTGCTAACAACATAGTCTGGCAGCAGCCGTGTGTATGGGAGCCTATTTTTCCCTCAGCAGTTGCCTGCAGGTTGCCTCACCTGCAGGTGCTGTGCTGTGCGCCCCTCTAGAGCAACCTAGGTGTAGGTGAGGCAACCTGCAGGCAACTGCTGAGGGCAAAAGTAGCTATGAGCGATGAGACTGTTTTTCTTTACTTTGCAGGCGCCTGCTGGCTTTTTCTTTGAGGGCGATCAGCGCCCCCCGCAGCCGGTGGCGCCCATGGCAACCACCTATATGGCCTGTACCCAGAACCGCCCCTGCCTACGGGCAGTTTAAATTAGCCTGTTTTTGTATGGTGGGAGAGAATCCACGTAGACGGGGAGAACATGCAAATTCCACACAGAGAGGCCCCAGAATTGAACCTGGTACCTTCTTACTGTGAGGCGACCACCACTGCACCACCATGCTCCCAGCATACACATATGCAGTATTCACCTTCCCCAAGAGAACTTATAAATTCACATCCTCAAGTTGATATTCTGTGTAATTTGAAAGGAAATGCTGCACCACTCACACAGTGTGATTTACTGTATGTACACTCAATTCAAAATCTAAATAGATCTTTTCACACACAAGTGTTGATTTTGCCTTTTGAAGGAATGAAAATGTGTCAACCTGTCGACTCAAAGGGGACTCTGACAGGTTTGTAGCTTTCTCCTTTGCAGCAGACGGCTTCTATGTACAGTTAACTCACTGAAGAACAGTGTTGATGTTTTGAGTAGATGTGTTTAGAAGTGGGAGGTCTTTTCCACTGCGCTCAGCCTTTGTTTAAAAAAAAGAAATGTGTATGTTTTGTCCTCAGGCTTTTCGTGGAGATCCTCAACAGCTGCATGGACTGCGATGAGATCCAGTTCAAGGAGGATGGCAGCTGGGCCCCCATGAGGTCTAAAAAGGAGGTGCAGGAGGTCTCCTCTGCTTCCTATAACAACGGGCTGGACGGTGAGACACATTATGAGGGATGAATGGGTGACAGGGAGACTGAGAAACAGAGAGGCTGCTTCTATGTGAAGCCTGGAAGTAATAGAATCAGGATTGCAGAGATGTGGTGAGAAGAAAGGGAACGTGCATTTACATTCCCTCTTTGCTTATGCATTATCAGTTTTAATTTGGTGAGGCATCAATCATTGTGCCACTGAGTAAACTACTTGTCTCCATAGTAACAAACAAATCTCATGTGAGAGGGAGCAAAGTCTGTGTGCTTACATTTTAGCACAATCACAGTATTCAGCAGTGCTTTGCTCTTTACTTTGCAGCCTCAAAAAATCCTAAACTCAAGTACAAACTGATGTGTCGCTGCTGCTCTGCAGGTTCGTGTCGATCATCTGCGGGCTCAGAACAGCGGAGCTCCTCCTCGTCCAGCCACGGCAACGACAGCAGCAAGAAAGTGGAAGTGATCGATTTGACACTGGACAGCTCGTCAGACGAGGAAGGACAGGATTCGCCACCTCCACAGCCACCACCGCTGCCTCCTCCACCCAAAAGATCGTGTCCCTCTATGTCCCCGACCTCACCGCCCATCATTAACAAAGGGTCAGACACACATACTAAACTTTGATTACATCTCCCATGCAGATTATACTGTTAAGTAATTTAATTTTGATTTAACTTAATTAAGTAACTAATGATATAATCTGCTTCTAAAATAAGTTATTTTTTATTTTGGGGTCATCTTTGGTTGAATTCAGCAGCTGTGGCTTCTATGTTTTAGTATTGAGGGCTGTCCTTCTAAAAGTATGGATGAAAGAGTATTTCTCAGAAACAAAGTTGAAATAATTTAAACTGTTGTAAACCTACATTATTGTATCAACATATCAGGGAGAGTCCTTTTGTTTCTATGTCAAAGATTAAAGGCACAATGACATACCCTATAACCTAATACAAAAAAAGTTACTCTCAATCTCCACTTAGGAGCCACTAAACGTGTCCAGCAGCATCTGTATCTGCAGAGGTGCTGCCCGGTGCCTCTCATTTTTGCTTTTGTGTTCAGGACATTTCTGATTCTGAACATCAACTATTAAAAAGTAGCGACCAGGTGTCAGATTGGAAGCATGCATTCACGAGGAAGCTCGTGGCACTTCCGGTGTCATCGTTGTGTTTACAAACCACAACCAACAATTCAACAACACTGAGGGAAATGTTCTCTGTCAAATTAAAATTCACAATGTGGAAACTTCTGCTGCTTCCACTTTAATGAATCCTGTGAATGTTGTTGTGTTTTGAGGTCAGAGGAGGAGATGTCACACCCAGTGACTTACCAATCCTAATTATAGATCAAGTGTCCTCTTTATGTCTTCATCTCTACACATCTCGCTCTGTATCTTCTCCTTAGAGTGTTGAACCTGCACCACCAGGCCTCTCCTGTGAGCCGCACTCCCAGCATGCCAGCCGTGGACACCAGCTACATCCCTCCTGTCCCCCCCCTCATCCAGGACTACAGACCCTACTACCACACCCCCAATGACCTGTCAGGTAATGACAAACATTACACAACAAGTTTACTGACCCTCACACACACACACACAGTTATAAACATGAAAATTCACCTTTACCAAGAGGGTCCAGCTTTTTCTTCTGTAAAAGGTCATAGGCTATTTTTCACAAAAGGACATCTGGTTGAGAATGCCATTAGACTGTTCAGGGTTCTCACAAGGAGCTTGAGGTGTTTGGATTGTGGGGGATTGTGGATTACTTTTAATATGGCCCCTTTTAGCTTACTGGAACGTCCTGGAAATTCAAATGAAACAAAATATTTTGACCAAAGTTGTGTTCATCAGTTAAAATTAAATTGCCTGGACTCAGATATTTTTTTTAAATTCTGACACCGTCTTGCACAAAAAGGACATCCATTGATAGGATCGGGCACCAATACTTTTGTAGCACCGACCCAAAAGCTCTGAAAAAAATTTATAATTTTTTTTGGTGCCAGATTCCGATACCCAAGAGTCTGTGAACTATGCTCTCAGATGTTCCTATGGACAGATATGTCTCCTTCAGATTCATAGAGACACTGATCCATCCCCCCCACTTTCCAGCATAAAGAGACAAACATCACGAGTAAAACAGCATTAATATCACTGCAGCAGCATTGGGAGCCTGGCGTTTGTGTGTTTAGTCTCATGGTGCGTTCAAGTTGTACACAAATATCAGAATTTCAAATTTCCAAGTCAGAATTTAATTCAGAACCCCCACATGAAGTCGGATTTCCAACTAGGAACGTATCATTCTGGAACCAGTGTCGAAATAAAGGTACTGAAATTGGCATTGTATCAAAAAATTTTGAATGATACCCAGCGCTATCCATAGAAACATTTGGCTTCATCTTGATTAATTCCATTCCATAGAAAAATCAGTAACAGTTTTATAAATGTCTCTTTCTACAGAGGGGGTCTATGGGGAAAATACTTTTTGGGCCAATTTTGCATTTTTGTGGCTACTAGAAAAATTAGAAGCAACAGTGACCAACTTTCATTCATTTGTTTTTTATAAACATAACAAATGTGATATCATACTGATTACTTATTGGAATCACACTCAGTTACTGGAGTTGGATGTAAAATGTTATCAAATCATTAACTTCTGAAAAGCCATGACTTCCTCTTCACACATTAGGCTCCGATAGTGTAAATAATTGTTTCTCCAAAAATCGGTTATGTTGTTCTAAAGCTGCCTGGTTGCTTGTATTGTTCTAAATAAGTAAGAATGTTTAAATTAAGAAATTCTGACTTAATGTTTCCTCAAGTTTATTCAGGAATGTCCTTTTTGATTTTGTAACATGATCTGTATAAACTCATGATTGACTCTGACTGCACTTCTTTTCCAGAGTTGAACTTCTTCTCTTTTCTTCAAGGCGACAATCATCAGGTACGAACATACAAACAACAGTGCATCAGTGAATTTACCAGCTGAAACACTTGTTTTCAGTTCTTAAAACAATTCATAGCTTCAATTTAAAATGGTAAAAGGGTTCTGACTCTACATGTAACCAAATATTCTGCTTGTGCTCACCTAACAAAAAGGCAAAAGCTGCACTTAGTGTTCCTCTCTACAGAAAGCAAAGGTCCCTCAAGCTGAGTTTAAAAAAAAAATACTGGAATCATGGTATTCAGTGGGTGTAAAATGTCACACAGTGTGCTGGTACACAGTTTATCTGTGTCACTATGATCCTGTCTCTACATGTCATTTAAGGAGACGAGACATTTGACAAATGATGGTCGCCAGCCCACAGCTACTGCTGGGTTAAATTCTCTGAGGCAGACAAACATAAATACATGATTGATTTCTGATATGCAAGATGATAAAAAGAAATTGGATGAGATGTTGTATGTATCATTCACTGTTGTATGTTTTACATACAAGTTTCATACAAAGGAAATCTCCTTTGTATGAAACTTGTATGTAAACATACAACAGTGAATCCAGATATAACATCCTTAGTAAATTTAAACAAAATGAAACTTAAACTAATTATTTTAAATTATTTAAACTAATGATTTTGGGTACTTATCAGAATAGTATATCATAGTAATGATACATACAATATCCTTATGCTTCTTTTTATTATCTTGTATAAAAAGAATGCAAAAGTGGCCGCTTTCTAGAGTAAATCATATACTATTCATGAATTTTAGTACATTTTTTAATACTTTTTTCTGTTTTTTTCCGTATGGGTGGTCTCACAGACTCATGTGAATTTTCATTGGCTCTATTTCCTGCTGAAGACTGTCAGCAGACAGATGTTTTGTTCTGAACAGATGCTGCTTTTTATAGCGGTGGATATGTCAAAGCCTGGACAAATAATAAAACTACCTGCGCAGCTGGACACCAACCCACTTCAGTAATAACTCTAACTGGCTGATCTCAAAGTGAATTGTTAACATTGTTGGGTGCTAGGAGAAAATAGTAGTAATAATGACATTCTTATTATTAAGAATTACTGTTTATGGATATATAAACATTAAGTTTGTTATTTATGCAAAAGAATTGTGTAGGGCTATTTGAGTGTTTCTGTCTAGCCCTTTTTGGACATAATTTCTATTTGTTTCGTTATTATTTATACTGCTCAGTTTATTGGTTCATCTTGTTTTTTTTTTATTATTATTATTATTATGTTTACGTTCAAAATAAATCTGAATATATCATGCATTAATTAATAAAATAAACCTACAGTGTATTATCTATGAGGTGATTCTACATGTAGGATCAATTTTACTCAGTAATTTGGCGATACGATCAGATTTATTTATTTAGTTATGGCAGTTGCTGAGTATTTACTTTAATTGAGGACTAAATAGTACACTTTTGAGTGTTAAAACTGTCACATCTGGTTTGTTAAAGAGCTGCGTGTATTATTATTTTTACTTCAGGCACCATCATAATATACTTTTAAGATACTGACAAACCTTTCGTGCATCGTGACCATCTCTTTGGATGTGTTGTGAAAATGGCCTCTGCTAACCTCTAGCAGCCTCTAAATGTGAACTCAACCCTTCCTCCTCTCTTGTGTTTCTGCTGTGGTTCAGCATTACAACATGGTGATGGCAGCAGCGGCTGCAGCGTCGGCCTCAGACGACCACGAGCTGCTTCTCAACCGCTTCCTGCCCTACAGCACCTCCTCTTCTTCCTCCTCCTCCCAGCTGTTCCTCGACCAATCAGGAGCCTCCTCGGCTAATTCGCTGGTCGCGCAGACCAACGGGGCGAGCAACTCTGGCAGCAGCAGCAGTCTGGTATCGTCCAGCAGCCTCCGAGACACCCACTCCTCACACTCGGGCTCACACTCCTCACACACACACCCTGGGGTGGTGGCTAGCCGGAGCAGCGCTGAAGCAGCAGTGGCAGCTATTTACGGCGGGATACCTGATGTTATATCGCTGGACTGACAGAAGGGTCAAGACTACATTTTGGGTCCAGCTGCGATCCAATGACCAACATTTGGACTGCAGGGAAGAGTTTTGATCCTGCCCAGATTATCAAACTCAGAACATTTGTGGAGTCGTAAAGACAAGACTGCCTGAAGAAGAGCACTAATATTACAAGAGGGGTTCGCTTCACTAGACTGACCTGAGAACAGTACTGAGTCATCACTTTGAAGGGTCAGCTGTGGACTTTCTGTTCGTATACTGACTCCAGATCAGAAACCTGTCAGCATGTGAACCCACATTAACTGCGATACTGGTACCGACCCGGCACAAACAGCAAAGACTCTACCTGAGCATAAACACAGCAGAGGAAGGCTCTTTTTTACACAAACGAGGAGTGACAGCGTGTACAGAGAACAAAATCTATTTTCCTCCTTTACTTTTGTATGTTAAATCAGGACATTCTCAGTCTAGTGAGCTGCTTCAGTCGCTGGTTTTAAGTGGGGGGGCTGAGGTGTTTTTTTTTTTTGTTTGTTTTTTTTTCTCTCACTAACGCGTATACATAGGCCTGTCGTCATGTGGTTACGTTTTTTTTTTTTGGTTTATCCTGCTTACACTTTGATTTATTTCTACAATATAAGCTTCAATTCTCTTTCTCTTCTTCAAACTAATAGTTCAATCCATGGTGTATTATTTGTCTGTCCAATGACAACAACACTGGTTTATTCATGTACTAATAATTTTATTATGCGTTTAAGTTATGTATATTTAAACAGTGTATATATATATACACACACACACACACACACACATACATATCTATGTATGTGTGTGTGTGCATTCCCGTTGACCTTCAGGTTAATGCTGTGGGGAGTGTGTAGATGGAAAGCAATTTCTGTTATTTCATGTTCACTCCTTGGTTTCCAGCTCCTCACAGACTCATACAGCTTTTAGAAGTAATGATACTTTTAGACTATTTATATTTGCCAATGTAGAGTTTTGAGCTGGGCGAGTTTGTCTGATGTCTTTTTTTTTTTCTTTTTTTTTTTGCACAATGCCAAAAATAATACGGTACCTATGAAAAATACGTCCATAATCAGAGTGCAGTTGAATCTCTGTGCCACTTCTTTAGGTTGTATTCAGACACTTAAACTGTGTCCTTTTATCTTTTTTTTTTTTTGCTTGACTTTTAAAAGAAATTAAGATGAAGGTGGAGCTGTTGTAGCAGCGTCGGACGTCCATGGCATGTGACCAAGTTCAAACTAGTGCCTGTTTGTGTGCATGCCTCGCAGCGTGTTTGGGATGTAGAATGTCTTAAATGGTTGCACAACATCCTCTGCCTCATCTGTCAAAGCATCTTTTGTGAAGGCTTAACTTGTGGCTGATATCTTTGACGGCGTAGGTATCATCCAGGGAGTTATTTTTGGGAAATTTCTTGTGGAAAAGCGCGCCACGGTGAAAGAGAGAGATCTCAGCATGCCAGCTCAGACCGAGCACAAAGCCAGCCGGTTTAAAAACATGTGACCTGTCTGTAATTTAAGAAACCTCTGAATGGTGTGGAAGTGTCAAAGTGAGGTGCCTCGATTCGGCTGTTTTCTCATGAATGTATTGAACAATTTTGAGAGTGGACAAACTTTTGGTCTTGGCTTATAGAGGTCACCCTCCAGTGGCGTACAGTAGACATGCTGGTACCCCTCCTGCCCAGTCCGCCTGCTAGTGTGACCTTCAAAAGTCCCCCTCTTGTCAGCCTCCACTCCATGTTCCACTTCCGGACGGCAGCTCACTGCATAGCCTAATTCCCCCCACAGCCACGAAGTAATCACTTCTGACAGCAACCCCCATCAGCTGACATCCTGCCCCATCCTTCAGTAACTAACTGGGAGACTGAGACAACCCCAAAATGACCTCCAGCCCTCTTTCCCTCTTTAACCTTATTCCCTGTTCTTGTCATGAGAAGCACACCTGGGCTCTCACACTGACCTGGAACAAGCCTTGTGTATTTTGTGCAGTATTTTATTTATTTTGTGTCATTGTTCCTATATGTTATATTTTTACAAAATGTTTTGATTTCCGTAGGTGAGTATGTGAGTCACTGTCACTCTGGAGCTGTTGTGATACAGTTTTATTTAATATATGTTTCATTGTTATTCTTAACCAGCAGCCCGCGTTTTCAGAAAGGTACCGGTTAGTTATTCACCAAGGAAACACCTCTCTGTATTTACACAGTAAAACTTAATAAAAATGACACAAAGCACCTGCTAAATTCACACATGCATAACTCAGGATGATTGTCAATTAATGATTAACTCAAACTCCATACATCATTTTAAATGTCACCTCTTTGGTCCACACTTGCTGATGGTGAGCAACAGGAATTCATGACACATCCTGCATTCATTCAAGGGTCAAATCATCATGACTCATGCATTTGTTATGCTTGTATGTAAGCATGTGGGTTTGTGCCTTTTATTATAACATATGAAGACAACGATCCTTGAGTTTCCATTGCGATACTTATTAATCACCAGTATTTGGATATGTTGGTCACAGTTTTCTCGATCACAGTTTAACATATTTATAGTTTATTGTTTCCTCACGCTTGTCAGGAGGCCGTGCAGCAGGTTGTGCACTCATGGAGTGAGAGAGAAGACAGTGTTGAATGTGTTTCTGTTGAAGTGCTCCAAACGCTGGAGTCTCAATGTGGGATTACTGAGTTGTTTGATCGTGTCAGATGTCCACAGCTCCATCCTGTGGCTCACAGTTGTCAGTTTTCTGTGGGAGATGCCCTGTCATTACTGGGCTGTGGGAGTGTTTTTGTCATTAAATGTCAGTTTGCATGCAGGGATGGATAAGCACAGGGATGTTGCCGTCCCAATCCCTCTCCAACTGGAGTCTCACAGGTGTGAACTTGTGCGCAGTATATAAAGCAGCCTATGAGTTCGCAGATTTGAGGACACTGGGAATAAGGCCACTATTATCAGTACTCAGTTACTCTGAAAGGTGATATTTGACATTTTCATGGGCAACCATGAAGAGCAGTTCAACTCTTCAGTTGCCATGGTGTCTCTCCTTATATAAAAGGGAAAAGTCAACAATGTGTATATTATGTCTGTATGGAAACGTGAACGTTCAGATCCAAACATGGGTGTTTGTATGTCCATTTGTATGTTTTTTTTGTGTCAGTTCAAAGTGAGAGAATAAATTAATTTATATATTTTTTAGAAAATTAAAGCTGTACTATTATTAAAAAAGGACTGTGGCCAATGAAGAGTCTTACACAGCAGAAATAATCTCAGAGTCAGACTCAAGGCAACATCTGCACTCACTGCCTTAACACATTCACAGGTTCTGTTTCACAGCTCCAATCTGAGAAAAATCATAAAAAAAAAGGCTTTTTTTCAAGGTGGGCAAGGAGAGGACAGTGTACAGTAGACCCTTGTCAGTTTGTACAAATATACCAAGTGGAAAAAAAAATATTTATTACCTGCATTGGAAGAAATTGTTTACTTATTGAATGTTACCTGTTTATGTAGAAAAGTTAAGATGTAATAAAAACGCATTCTGTTATTTCTCTGTGTGTTTTCCCTTTTTTTAATGTGCTTCATCATGTTGCTGCCTTGACCGCTTGCTCTCAGAAGTGAACACTGGGAGGCAGCAGAGAGTCGTTCCCAACAACATTTCCCTGCTGTGACACAAAACCAGTTACGCACACTCTGTCATCTCCAGTCTGTGCCTTCCTGGCTGTGACACGAGCTATATATAACTTGAACATCTGAAATAATTAATTTGATGTGTTTTTTATCACTTTTAAATTGATGGCGACGTCTCGCGCTCCAAAAAACTGCGTTACGCACAAGACTGATGGGCGCATCAAGCCTAATGTTCGCCAGTAAACACCTCACCCCCCTATTACTGTCAGAGCAGTGGTGTGGGATGATTGTGTCTTGGAGAGGAGAGGAGGGGACATGACAGGACGGGAGGGTGGGGTGGATACAGGCGAGTTGGCATGCATGGCATCATGTAATGGAGCA
Organism: Synanceia verrucosa; assembly: GCA_029721515.1. Classification (NCBI taxonomy): domain Eukaryota; kingdom Metazoa; phylum Chordata; class Actinopteri; order Perciformes; family Synanceiidae; genus Synanceia; species Synanceia verrucosa. Next base: position 24,082,094 of record CM056549.1, read on the forward strand.
CTCCAGCAAACGTTTTATTGTGACTATGGTTTATGGTTAACTCACTAGACTAGTTTTAGGTGTCTGTTAGCCGCTGGGCATTATGAGTGAGGAAAATGACAGCGTGTGTTTTAACATCTCACTGGTGGAGGTGGACTGCTTCAGCAACCTGGAGGACATCGATGTGACAGCTGACGGGAACCCGGTCCTGAGGTTCCTCATCTGCCTGGTTTATTCTGTTGTTTGTGCTGCGGGTCTAATGGGCAACCTGCTGGTCATCTTCTTCATCGGGGTCAAGCAAGAGAAGAGGAAGTGTACGGTGAACTTCTTCGTACTCAACTTGGCAGTGACGGACTTCCAGTTCGTGCTCACGCTGCCCTTCTGGGCTGTGGACACCGCGCTGGACTTCAGCTGGCCGTTTGGAGACGCCATGTGCAAGATCATCCTCTCGGTCACCGTGATGAACATGTACGCCAGCGTTTTCTTCCTCACCGCCATGAGTGTGACCCGCTACTGGTCAGTCGCTTCGGCTCTGAAAAACAGAACAGCGCAGAAGTCCAGTTCAGCCAAATGGAGCTGCGCCATAATTTGGACACTGGCGACTCTTGCGTCGGCGCCGACGTCGATTTACTCAACTGTCAGTAACGTGACTGGAGAAAAGCTCTGTTTGCTGAGGTTTCCTGGTGGACAGTACTGGTTAGCAGTTTATCACATTCAGAAAATTCTTGTAGGCTTTGTACTGCCAATGTCCATCGTGTCCATCAGCTACATCATGCTGCTGCGCTTCATCCGCAGGCGGAGTATGAAAACAAGCAACCCCAAACGAAGATCCCAAGTTACCAAATCCGTCACCATCGTCGTATTGTCCTTCTTCCTCTGCTGGATGCCGAACCACGCCATCACTCTGTGGAGTGTGCTGGTCAAACTGAATGTTGCAAACTGGGACAAAGCGTATTACATCGTCCACACGTATGCGTTTCCTCTGACCGTCTGTCTGGCTCACACCAACAGCTGCCTGAACCCGATTATTTACTGCCTCATGAGGAAGGAGTTCAGGAACAAACTGAAATGTCTGATACACAGAAGATAAGCTTTTGGCACTGTTAAGGCGTTGGCAAACAATAACCAAGACGCGCCGAGTGCGCACGGCGGTAAAGTCTTGGAGTGAGAGCGGAGACGTGTCGGAAAGCACAGCGAGAACACGCACGATCATGTCGATAACATTTACTCCATTCTGCTTGATGAAAATGTAACTTTAATCAGCGCTTCGTGTCTATAAAGGTCCGTGTAGTAATGTGGCTCCGCACATGGTTTTGGGCTTTACGCAGAGAAATAGCTAATTTTGTGTAATCGTGTTAAATGTACACACTGTGGCATTAATTGTTAAATAACCACTGTGAGCGATGTTTACAGTGTACGTGACTTCGTGCGTAATTGCGCTTGAATTAACGCATTCATGTGCTCGAGAAAAGGCGAAAAGAAGCCCAACGCCTTGAACATGTGAATAATGTAACAGTGTATGATAAGTGTGTGCTTAATGGACAATCATGGATGCAAACATCACCACCTGAAGGAAAAGAGGGGAAGTTACAGGTCATGTTTTTTATTATTACAGCCATAGTTTGTGCACAAAAGACAGCAACAGATAGTTAGATAGAACTTTATTGATCCCTCAGATTACAGTATGTGAAAATAAAAAAAACATATTCAAGCTGTCACGTGGGTTAGTTCCCATAATTTGATCAGCAGTTGATAAGTTATGAATGATCTGTGAACAAAAGTGTCTCATGTTGAAACTGGTGGGCTCACAGGGCTGACTGGACATGAATTACCTCGACAATCTGTACAGGAACATACAACATAATGGAAGTACAATCCAAACGACAATGATACATAATGTGTACATAAATGTAGAAATGAACCCAGGAGGACGTGAAGCAGGCTTCACCAAGCAGAGCAACACAACATCTTCTTCACCAGCTGACCTGGAGAGAGACAGAGATAGAATAAAAATATTTAAAAAAAAAAAAAAAAAAAAAAACTTCTGAGGGCTGAAATGTAAAAACAGTCACATATTCAACCAATCACTCCCACCAGTTATGGACTCTTTAAGAGAGTTTCTTCTTGCCATTATGCCTTCCTACTGAACTGATGCTTATTTTCACTGCAATAAATGTGAACCATGAAAAAAAGAGATGTGAAAAATAAAAAGTCATGCCAGAAAATTAATGAATCAGGATTTTTTTTACAGTTATTTCAAAAAAGCAGAAAAGCATTGATAGTGAAACACTTCACATCTGTCCTTCTCTGTTCTATTGAGGCGGCAATAGCTTTATCCAGGTCCAGGTTGGACCAAGTCGGGAGAGTGGCCTGGTAGCTGGAGAGGTGTCAGTTCCTCCTCCTGGGCACTACCGAAGTGCCCTTGAGCAAGTCACCGAACCCCCCCAACTGCTCAGGGTGCCTGGATATGGGGCAGCCCCTTCGCTCTGACACTAATGCATGTGCATGTGTGTTTCCGACTTTACATCCTAAAAATACCAATAGAGTGAAAACCCCACGGTGGGACTAACAAAGGAACTCTACTTCTTATTCAGGGTGTGGATCTGATCCCAGCTGACACTGAAGTGAAGGCTGGTTCACCGTCAGATCAGCAGACCATCACAGGACGACACAGAGACAGAAACCATTCACACCTAGAACCAGTTTAGAGTCACCAGTTCACCTGACCTGACTGTCTTTGGACTTGACCAGATTAGAACCCACGACCCTTTTGCTGTGAGGCAACAACTCTAACCACTACACCACCACAGTGGCAAGACTTAAAGGGTCATGGTTTTCTCTTAAACTTCATTCTACAGTTGTATAAATTCCTGAAATGCCATGGTCACGTATTTGCTCTGCCTCCCTTGAGTTTTTCTGGCATTGTTTAATGACCCTCAGTTTACTTTTTCTCGTGCAGCCTTTCATCATTAATCTGTGAAGGATAATTTTAGAAATATATTTTCCATTTCAACCTTACTTTCCAAAGAAACAGATAAACAATTGTTGGAAATATTTTTATTGGTCTTGGGAGGGGAATTGGTTATACTATTACAGTTTGGCTGGTTGGGACTTAGCAGGTTTTTTAGTATCTTGTAAACTAAAGACATATATCTCCTTGCTGATGCAGTGATCTTCATTCTGACTACAGAGCTTGCTATTCCAAATCATCCATCCATCCATTTTCTACCACTTATCCTCACATATGGCGTTTTCAGGCCGACTGAGAACCGTGCCGGTTCCCGCTCCTAGTCTCGAACGGACTGATGTGTTTACCCCGAAAATGTGTTTCAGAAAGGTGTTTCAAGAGTGTTCAGGAACCCAAAAGTTGGTTCCCAAAGGAAACCAAGTAAAACTTGTTTTTTCTAAGTGAACCATGACAACAAAGTAGACATCAGCAGGTTCATCCAGGTCACATGCAGTAAAATAAACAAACAAAGAAAACGTGTGTGTAGAATATGGCAGCAGCATAGCTTAGTGCAGATGAATAATGATTTGTATGAGCACAAATGCTCACTAGTCAATGATGTGATCCATGATTGTTATTTTCCTTGCTGTGACATCCACTTTCGTATAGTTTTTATTTGGTGGCACATCAGCACCCTCTGTTGAGGATGCATCATGGGTTAACTAAATGGTATGGATGAAAGGCATTATACTTAGATCAGTTTGGTGGTCTTTAAGTTATTTTAACTGTGTGAAACACAGGTTTGTCAAATATCAAATTCACATGACAGTGAGACAACTAAGTAAGCTCAGAGTTCATGAGAAATTTGGGATCTACAAAACATGGACATAAGTCCCATGACCCTACGTAGGATTAGCGATTGATAATGGAAGGATTACATACAGCTTCTAATTCATCCCTATGGACATGATTTATGCATGAAGGCGTTTCTTATATAAGGGTTGAATTAGAAGCTATTATTCATCCACTCATTATCAACCGTTTATCCTCACATAGGGTGATGGGGGGCTGGAGTCTATCCCAGCTGTTTTAGGGTGAAAGGCAGGGTACACCCTGGACAAGTCTCCAGTTCATCACAGGACACAGAGACAGACAACCACTCACACTCACATTCACACCTACAGCGATTTAGTTCAACCAATGGACCTTCCTCATGCATTTCTTTGGACGGTGGGAGGAAGACAGTAGCTGGAGAAAAACCCATGCAGCCGCAAACTCCCTACAGAAAGGCCAGGACTTGAACCAGTACCTTCTAGAGTGCTAACCACTGCACCACCGGCTATTATTCAGACCAGTAAAATAGTACTGCCTGATTAAGATTGAGGGAGAAGAGTCTGTGTCAGTGGGGGTCCTTTCCTTGTCGTTTACTTGCAACTGAATATTTTTGCACTGTATTATTTGTATTTTTTGTTGTATTAGTAATGTTATTTTAGTAAAGGACCACGGGGAGATCTTGGTGTGTCAACTGAAATGAAATAAATGAACCACAAGCTGCACTGATAAAGTACTACACATTGCGCTGGAAATACGACCAGCTGGGAGCCAAATGGATCGATCTTTATTTTTCCGAGTTTTCAGAGGAGCCCCCTGAACGCACCACGGGTTCCATGGTGGTCAGGTGACCCATCGGCGGGCGGGCCATGCTCAGCTTCTCCTTCTCTACTGGCACCAATGTCGAAGGTTTTTGTGTTTGGAAGAAATGGACTCTGGCAATGCACGACTTTGATCATTCAGAGATCCGATCAGTTGAGTCTGTGAATGGCGCCAAAACAGGACCCTAAACCTAAATTTCAAGAAGGTCGGTGACAAAGAAATAAGCCGGTGAAGGCGACTGGAAGGGGGCGGGTTTGTTGTTGTTGATGCTGCTGCTTTAGCTCGACAATAGTGGTCTCCAGGGAGGGAGAGAGAGCCACAGAGCCTTTTGTTAATGTTCATCCCACCCAAAGGTGACATGTCTTATAGCTTATTGCCTTAAAGTGAAGCTAAATGTGTAAAAGAGACATTGGCGCTAGGCTAGCGGCTAGCTAGCTTGTTATTTGTGCTATGCTTGAGCTACTACACCTGTTTAAAATAGACAGACACTGACTCAGAAGAGTCGCTGAGTCAAATTATATTGGTTCAAAATCTGATCTAGTAGTCTAACGAGTAATTTTGATTGTTTCCACCCTCAGGCCTCTCATTTGTTTTCCTCTCTCCGCAGGTGAAAGAGTCCTGTGCTTTCATGGGCCATTGCTCTATGAGGCAAAGGTTTGTTTCAGCTCTAACATTAGGCTGCTCACCTATCAGGTATAACATTATGACCACCTGCCCATTATTGTGATGGTCCCCTTTTTCTGCCAAAACGGCCCCAAACACAACAAACTGCTCTGCTCTGTGTATCTTGACTCCTTTCTATCAGAACCAGTATTTATTTCAGTGTTAATTTAACTTTGTCAATCTGAGCTTCAGTATGTGGACCACTTTTGATAGATCCTGACCACTGCAGACCAGGAACAGACCACCAGAGCTGCACTTCTGGAGATGCTCTGATCCAGTCCTCGAGATATCACTGTTTGCTTCTTGTTGTCAAATCCTGAGGCTGGAACATTTTTCCTGCTTCTAACATCAACTTTGAGGACTAAATGTTCATTTGTTACTTCATATGTCCCAAGTGTCATGATGAAGATATCATCAGTGTTATTAACTTCACCTGTCAGTGGTCATAATGCTATACCTGATGTATGTGTATGTGTGTTATTAGTTGATTATTAACTACAAAATAAATGTGAGCCAGCGTTTGACCCATACCTCTCTTGTTTTTAACAGTGTGTAAAGATCAACATAAAGGATAAACTGATCAAATACTTCATTCATTACAGCGGATGGAACAAAAAGTGAGCATCTTGGTGTGCATGCTTTACTTGATTTATTGTGCTTGCTTACCTCAGCTCTGCCGCTGTGAGTGAAATCAGTGATTTTCAGTGATTGTGTTTCAAGGTTTGACGTACAATGCAGGCCAAACATTTGGAAGCAACTTCAAGATTCGGTTCAAAAACAGCATGGGTTATGTATTTTATGATGTCTTTACTGTATGATCAGAGTTTACCTTCACTGATAAGCTCCGTTTTCCTCAATTTACCTTCAGGTATACGTTGATGTTACCAGACCATTGCTGAATAAATGTCAACAAAAGAAAAGTAGGGCTCATGGGTCAAATCTCTGACAACTGTGAAAGGCGTTTGAGAAAAGCTAGTCTGAAGGGTTTTGTATCTGCAAAAAACACTACTTCATCCACAGAACAATGGAAAGAGGTACGAGTAGGTAAAAGCTCACAAAAATGGGACCTATGATGACTGGAAACAGGTTCTCTGGACAGACGAAAGCAAGTTTGAACTATTTGTTTCAAAACACAGAGTCTCTGTCTGCAAAAACAGACTGGTGAACTGAGGATGTTCTGCAGTTGACAGAGTAGAAGATTTGTTTGGAGTAAAGGGGAACCTGAAGAAGGAAGAGTACCACTCCATCCTCCAGCATCACACAGTTCCATCTGGACTAAGACTTGAGGGTTTGTTGTGCAACAAAATCATGAGCCTAAGCATTCTGCCAAGCTCTACCAGGTTTACCTAGACAAAAAAAGAAGAGGAAGGTTGGGCTCCCTCAGTCCCCTGATCTCTCTCCTATTGAGCTTTTATGGGATGAATTGGATCGGTCAGTTAGAAAATTATGTCCCACAAATCAGCAGTCTCTTATTGGTGAACTTAAGAAAGCTTGGAATGCATTTCCTGACACATACTGTAAAAAACTTGTTGTTACTCTTTGTATAATAATCATGTTTATTTTGTTTCAGATATACCAATGAAACTAAAATCTTTTTTGTTCAAATTCAATCTTGCTTCCAAACTTTTGGTCTGTAGTGTACCTTTGTGTTTTGCAGCTGGGATGAATGGGTTCCTGAAAGCAGAGTTCTCAAATATGTGGACAGCAACCTTGCGAAACAAAAAGAGCTTCAAAAGGCCAATCAGTAAGTTTCCCATCTCAAATCTCACATCTCAAATAGCGTCATCATAAAAGGGGACATGTCATGAAAAACTAAAATTTTCAGCACTCGTTTACACAGTTGCAGATATGGAGTACCTCCCAACACACAAACTGTCAGTTTTTGGGGGCTACCTGGATCAGAAAAGACTAACAACCCTGACCCTTCCTGTGTCACATGCAGCCTCATTAGAACAGGCTCTTTTGAGATGATCAGTGTGCAGTGCATGCAGGTTATATTTGTATCCTTGATCCTGAGTTATGATAACTTCATAAGGCCCAGCACTGAACATACCTCAGACGGAGGTATGTTCAGACAGACAGTGTGAGGAAAAAACTGTTTTTCAACCTAACAGTTAGCATGATATGTCCCCTTTATCTGAACAGTAACATAATGCTTTGTCAGTTCAGTTTGAACATGGATTTATTAGGAGTGGAAACATAGTACAGTATATGGACACCTATCAGTGTAAAGCATTTGAAATGAATTTATTTTATGATTCTCACCAATCTTTTCTTCCCAGGGACCATTATGTTGAGGGAAAGATGAGGGGTTTAGCACCAAGCAAGAAGATCGCTGCTGTGCAGCAGAAAAATGTTGATCTGTAAGTGTCCATCTTGTTTTCCCTTTAATAATTCACTATACTGCAAACACATCATGACAGTAGACATGTTTGAATGGAGTAACATGTATCGTACTGAATGTGGTCACCTTATGGGGTACATGTGTAATATATTGTCACAACTTTCTCTTTGCATCCTAGGAAAGTGAAAAAGGCAAAGCAGAAGAGTAAGTAAAACATTTCTGTATCATGGTAGTGACAACTTTAACTCAAGTGTTTTTGTATATATTAATCTAAAATCACTAAAATCAGTTTGTTTAGTCATCAAACTGGGACAGGGACATTATATTATATTATATATTAGATGATGTCTGTGCTTTACAGTGAGTACTATCACGTGGCTTGGCAGCAATGAATCGAATGCTATAATGGATAATTATTATAAATAATAATAATGGTGAGCGCTGGCTGTGCAGTCGTTTCATTCGTGCCTGTCTGTGCAAGCTTTTCTGCTTTAAGTCCAGCAACTGTGTTCATTTTTTATATTCATAGTGATCGCTTACATGAAGCATGAAGAAAACTGTCAGTGTTTCTCTCCAGACTGGGATCTTTTTTTTAATGTCTTTTAAAATCGAACTTATTCTTGCCAGTTTCTTGAAGTCACCGTCCCTAGCTTTCAAATGTGTTATGTAAAGAGTATTTTTGGGGTAGTCTTAAGTGTTCCATAATGTGAAGTAGTTTGGAGGCACTCTAAATCTACGAAAGTCACCATGCAGGACAAAATTCATGATGGATTAATGACAGATAAAATGGACTGAAATGCTATCGTTTTTTACGTGCTCATCCACACCTAAGAGCACTGTCCTGTTTAGGAAACTTGTTATGATTTATTCAGTACAAGAAGAGGCTTTAATAACCTGCTGTAGTTTTTTTTATTAAAACCTTCGTCTCTACATAATGGGTGTGTTGTCTAGCCCCAGGGCCGGGTGAAGGCACCAGCAGTGGAGAAACTCTGCAGGGACCACGGAAGAAGAGGGCTCGGGTCGATCCCACGGTGGAGAGTGTATGTATCATCAGTTACTGGCAACCCTATGGACACTCATGAAAACATACCTACCTGGTTATTTAGCCTAATGAAGAGCTCTAAAATAAAACATAGTCCACTGTTTCTCATTTCGACTGATTCTCAAAGTTGCTTGTGGACTCACAGTAGGTGATTGCTGGTACTCGAGCTGACCATGGGCTTATTTCTGGTCTGCCCACAGGTGAGATAAATGGTCTAGTTTGCCCCAGAAAGCAAGAAAAGGCATAAAATGTTGGCACCATGCTCATAGCAGCAGAAGTAATCATGGCCTGCTGATTGCAGCCACAGAAGGGCATTTTATTGTTGGCATTCTGGGATAAAAGTAGAAAATAAATCATGACAACTCCTTTATACAAATTTAATTTACATTCACTAATATGCTTTGAATATGCTTTGCATCTGTGGTGCTTCATAGACCGATATCTTGACATGATGGAAAGAACAGAAACTCTATATCTTACTAATGCCTACTAAACTTTTTCATTTAACCCTCAGAAAACAGAATCAATAATTGTGTTTCTAAAGCTTTGCAGTTTCAGATGTTTGTGTCTTCAAGAGAGAAATGTTCTGCACTGAACCTTGAACAATTTAGAGGAGATGGAGAATATTGCTGCTCCCAAACACTCTTTAAAATAATCAATGTGTGTCAAGGAGGATATGTTCACCAACCGTGTGGAGGTGAAGGTGAAGATCCCTGAAGAGCTGAAGCCCTGGCTGGTGGACGACTGGGACCTCATCACCCGACAGAAACAGGTGGAGGAAAAAAATAACACACAAAACGACACAAGCTCATGTGTTTGTTGGAGATTTACTTTGAATTTCAGAATTTGCTATGAACTGCTATGCTTGAAATGACCTTCCAAAGTGAGGAACAGGATTATTGTGTCAGTGTTTAAATGCAGTTTTCCTTTTGCTTACAGTTGTTTCATCTGCCTGCCAAGAAGAGTGTGGAGACAGTCCTGGAGGACTATGCAAACTATAAGAAATCAAAAGGAAATGCGGACAATAAGTAAGAATAAACAAATGAATAATAAAATGACTTTCTTGGGGTGATGTGAAAGTAGAGACATGTGGGTATACTCTGACTCTTCATGCTGCCTGTCACACAGTCATTCTGCCTATCAGTGTGCTCAAAGTTTACTCTGGTATTTTTTAACCTGGGTCATATATTTCCCGTGTTTTTTTTTTTTATCTAAGCAACTGCAGCTTTGACTTCCTTTTATGGAATGACATTTTCAACACAATTTTAAGTGCAGTTTACCCAGCACAGTGCCACATCGTTGCCTCTGCCATGACTGGACAACCTGTTGAATTTTCAAGTATTTAAATGATCAAAATTAAAGTCATTTCCATTTGTAGCCAATTCATAGCAAATCATACATGCTGCTTGGCATTTTCATAAATGTGCCACAAAATGTCTTTTTCCTGTCTTCTACTGTAGACTGCCATTTGATTTGATATTTGATATTCATATTCAACCCACTGTCCTTTTCAGTGGTATGTATGAAACCTCGCTAAGATTGGATAGTTGCTTTAAATGCATGCAGTGGAAAAACTTAACCAAGTTTCATCTTAGCTGTGGTGTTTTTCAACGATTTGAAAATTTACTTTTACATTTTTATTGGCATCCTTTTTCACTTATTGTGATTCTTATGGGTCTGATTGTCTAGCATCACAGAGACTCAATTTCCAAATTTCTTTCTGAGCAGGTGAACACATCAGACTGTCCAACCTGCATCACAGCATCACATGACTAAACCCAAACATGATACTAGCTTTAATTGACTTCTTATCTCAAGAAAGTTTTGTTTAACTGTGCAATTTATGGCTCTTTATAGCTGTGAACATCGGACTTCTTTCTCTCCCCTCCACGTAGGGAATATGCCGTAAACGAGGTGGTGGCAGGGATTCGGGAGTACTTCAATGTCATGCTGGGCACTCAGCTGCTTTACAAGTTCGAGAGGCCGCAGTACGCTGAGATCCTGGCAGAGCACCCAGACATGCCGATGTCTCAGGTGTATGGAGCTCCACACTTGCTGCGCTTATTTGGTAGGAATGCTGGACACGCACACACGCACACACACACACACACACACAGAGAACCATTGCTTTGTGTTCAGTCACTGGATGGATCATTTTTAACATTGTACAGAAAGTCAAAGGTCTACCTGTACTATTTAAAGTGCTTTGAAACAATTACATTTGATACAACATTCTTTTTATTCAGGTAACATGTCAGTGTTTGCCACGGAGACTTGAGCACTACTTGTAAGGATGACAAGTACTTAGACTTATCACCTCACTTTCTTTGTTGAAAGTGTAAATTATTGGAGACTGACTTTCCACTATTTGACCCAGGCTAAATATGTTTTTAGTCGAAGAGCGCTCACACTGTGGAAGCAGCAAATTAATCCTGGACCAAGCTATCATACCAATGTTGTTGTGGTATCAGAGATTACACACCCACACTTTGACATAATGCACTACAACAGCTTAGCTGAGTGGCTGCATTATACAGTAATGCAGTAATACAGTTACACAATATAAAAATGCATGTGCATTTATCCTTTTGATATCTCTGGTTTTGTTCTGCATATACAGCAGTCAGTGACAAAGGCAGCTCTGTGGCAATATACACCAACATTGTGTTGGTCCCCCTTTTTGCTGCCAAAACTGTCATCCTGTTGCCCTGAAGGTGTGCTGTGGTATCTGACGCCTTTCTGTCAGAACCAGCTTTAACTTCTCTGCTCTATTGGATCAGACCATCAGGACCAGCCTTCACTCCTCACCTGCATCAGTGATCCTTGTCCTCTCATGACCCTGTGTCTGGTTCACCACTGGTTCTTCACTGTTTGGTTCTTTTTAAACTCATTCAAATACTGATGCTGGATTTCTTCTTTCTTCTAACATCAACTGTGAGGACAAAATGTTTATTTGTTATTTTATATATCCCAGGTGCCACGATGAAGAGTTAATCAGTGATATTCACTTATTCAGTAATATCAATATAATATTATACCTGATAGGTGTATGTATAAAAGGTTTGTGCCAGTGTGACTGAGATGATTTTCAGGTGTTTTATTTACTGACTTTTTTTTTTTTTTTTTTTTAGGTCAGGTGTGTTTAAAGCAAAAAACAGTGACTATGACATGTAGGAGACATTTAGCCCTGAAAGTGCTGCAGCCTTCAGTCTGTTTCCTGTTCCTCTCATGTGTTGTCGTCCTTCCCTGACAGTTCGTATCGGAGCCATGCTAGCCTACACTCCACTGGACGAGAAGAGTCTGGCTTTGCTGCTCAGTTACCTCCAAGATTTCCTCAAGTAAGACTCAGCTCCCACAGACTCTATGACGTCATGTTTGGAAATGTGTTGTGTTACATCCATATTCATGTTGGTGCAGCCTGGCTTGTTGTAAACCCTCAAAACAAGAAATTGATTTTCTGCTCAGGAAAATATTTTTGCTGAGACTGACTGCTCAGCTGAAATGTAATAATCCTCCCCCACCTGTCCACAATACACACAGGTTTCTTTTTCCATCTATAACTGAAAGAAACATTTAACAATGTTTTGGAAGCAGGCAGAGTATCTTATTATCTGTCTAACTGTCCAGCAGTGGATTACTTTGTGTTTTCCAAATTGTTTCTGAATTTCCTGTGAACAGTGTCCACACCTTATGTTTACCCAGACAAAGCTTATTTAAAGCACCCTGTGTGATGTTTCACGTTGTCTGTAAACAGTTTTAGTTTTTATCATTTAAAAGTATTACTTCATTCTTGAGTAATTACCTCCACAAAAAAACTGCAGTGTTCTGACAGACTTTATATTTGCCATTTATAAATACATTGTGTTGGCGTAGCCAATGCAGGTCACCATGTTGCGTCGCCATCTTGAAACTAGGTAAAAATGGCTTTTCCATTTTTTTACCTTTCACCTGAGAGCGTGACTTATCTGGTGGACTAAAATGCTAGATAACAGTAATAACAATTATAAAATAATTGATTAATTAATTAAAAAATAAAAACACTGACCTCATCATCTGAGAGAATGCTGGTGGAAGTTGTATTTGCGGATGCCATCTCGATGACATCTCGCCATATCGCGAATGTTCACCCTCGGCAACCGTAGAAAGACATGAGCACTGAGAGAAGGATCGGGCTAAAGAATAATATTCATTCACACCACCTCACCGCTAGATGGGAGTAATTCCCACACAGAGGGGGAACGTACAAGACAGGGTAGGTGGCTGTGGCTGCAAATTCCCACTGCAGGCAGACCGCCTCACTATTTTATCCATCCATCCATTATCTGCCACTTATCCTCATAGGGTTGCGGGGGGCCTGGAGCCAATCTCAGCTGTCTTAGGGTGAAAGGCAGGGTACACCCTGGACAAGTCGCCACCTCATCGCAGGGCACATAGAGACAGACAACATCACCAGTTTATCTCACATAAAAATCATTTTGCATATTTCAGATATTTGTTGGTAATTGAATAGCAAGCTGGGAATGATGACTGTCGAGGGACAAATGGTGTTTCAGCTTTCATTTCTGTCCCACTCCACATTGAAAATCAATGTCTGTAACATTTTCTTCAGGTACCTGGTCAAGAATTCATCCACCCTCTTGAGTGCGACGGACTATGAAGTTGCGCCCCCAGAGTACCACCGCAAGGCTGTGTGAGAGCTGTCTGCACATAGCACTCCTCCTATTGAGCCACGAGTAATATAACTGATTTACTTCACCTTTGAGTGCACACTTGGATCACATTTTCCCCCTGAACTGAAATGTCTCCTTCACAAAGGTCCCAGGGGCTTGTCACAGTTTAAAAGTAAAAAAAAAAATGTGAATCTCTCCTCTTTTCTCTCCCTGTATTTTTTTTCTCTCACTTCTTTGAAAAGACACAAGAAAATATGTATTTTCTGTAGAGAAGTTACTGTTTCCACAAGCAGCTCTTGGTGTTTTTGTGCATTCCACCCATTAGATATTTGTTACTGTTGCATGCATGTATTTATTAGCGTTCCTTCTGCCACAAGAGGTGCATTTTGATGCTGCACCACAAGGTCGGCACTCAGCGGTTGATGTTTTTGTATCTGTAATGTGTGCATTTGTATCAATTTGTAAAAAAAAAAAAAAAAAAAAAAGTTTCTCCACAAACTACAGTACATGGTTTACCGTGTTTTTTTCCTTAGAAATTATTTATTGTCATCACTAATTAACTAATTTAAATTTACAGCAATAAAATATGACATGTTTAAGTTTTATCTTAATCTGTTATATTACATCATAATTTATGCTGATTAAATGTTGTGTTTTTGATCTAAGTGATGAGCGACAAGGAGGCTACAATATTTCCCTCTGAAATGGAGGCCCAATGGAGTGGAAGTATTAAAGTAGCAGAAAATGGAAATATTCCAAAAACTTTCTAGTATTGGCTTTTAGCAGTGAGTACATGAAAGGGGTAGTAAAAGGTCTGAATCCTCAGTGACTGTTGAGTTGCCTCCAGTGGACCAAACAGCAATGGCAGCAGTGTCTCCAAGGTAAAGTTGTTTCCATGGTGACACCAACATAGAGACAGTTCACAGATGTTTGCCAGTTAATTATTTTCCCAATGTGCGAAATACCACATAACAAAATGCGATAGCATTTACATTTTATTGATGAATCCAGACATTTGATATTTAACATGAAGTCACTTTAAATATGTAGTAAACTTATATTCCAACCCATGTTAAGGTTTATTATCTATTATCCATCCATCCATCCATTTTCTACCACTTATCCTCACATGAGGTCGAGGGGGCTGCTGGAGTCTATCCCAGCTGTCTTAGGGTGAAAGGCAGGGTACACCCTGGACAAGTCTCCAGTTCATCACAGGACACATAGAGACAGACAACCACTCACACTACATTCACACCTACAGTCAATTTAAATTAGCCAATTAACCCTTGGTTTTTGTTTTTGGTGGGAGGAAGCCGGAGTACCTGGAGAGAACCCACACAGACATGTGGAGAACATGCAAACTCCACACAGAAAGGCGCCGGGCTGGGAATCGAACCCAGTACTTTCTTGTTGTGAGGCGACAGTGCTAACCACTACACCACCATGCCGCCCATTAACTATTATATTTATTATATATCTATTCATTTATAGAGTGACTCAGATTTTAGTATTGTGTGTTAAAAGCCACAAGGGGGCAGCATTTTCCCCACCTTTCACTGATTTTCCCAAAAAACTTGATACCTGGTGGAGGAAGTTTGCCTCCTACTTTACTTACCTAAAACTAACCTATGAATACCACACTGAAAACAGTGGAACAGATCATCAGAATTTACTTTAAGTATAAAAAGTAAAGGTCTGCATTTGGTAAAATGGTCTTTGACAATGTTTTACAGTGGCTATGATGTTTCAGAATAAGCCTTTGAGATGAGGGGGAGAGGTACAACTCTTGTACGGCATAGAAATAAATAGGCCTGAGAAAGTAAAGCAGCCTATAAGTACCTTGGATGTACTTAAGTACAGTCCAATTAGTAAATGTACAGTTTCATTCCAACACTGCCTATGTTCCTGTTGGTTTGTATATGAAGTTGAAGTTCATGCTACTGTAGCCCTGTAGTTCAACCAGTGTATTTACATTAACATAGCAGAACACAAAGCATGAAACAAGTATGAGTGAAACGAACAAGTACATGTACGGTGACTGAGTATCTTTGTCAGCATTTACATACCAGTATTTTGATATTGAACAGTGAAAATATATACATACTATATATATATATATATATATATATATATATATATATATATATATATATTCTAAAGCAGATACATATTTTGTTGATGTTATGAGATTAAAATAATATGTAGTTCAGTGTCTACTTCCTAGGAAGTAGATTGCTAAATAGTTACATTAGCTGTTTATTTAAAGCAGCAAATGTTGAAAAATGAAGCTTATTTTGCCAAGTAATAAATATTTCAAAATGACCTTTGTATAGATACATTTCATTATGAATATGTAGCCTACTTTATTTTTCATTATTTTTGGGGTTTCTTGGGGCCTGTTGACAGATTCCATTCAGTTTTCCCAGTGAGCAAACAATGCAGCTACTTCACTGAAGTAATAAGTAATAACTTGCAAAACACATCATTAAATTACCTAAATTTAAGTTAAAATATAGAAATTAATGGCTGTAATGCAAGTTGTCAGACTAATCAAATTATTGAAATACTGACAGTACAATTTTAGTTTATTTACTCAGGTACTGTACTTAAATACAAATGCAACGTCGACCACCTGTACTTTACTTGAGTATTTCTATTTTATGTTGCTATATTCTTCGACTCCAAACAATTTAGATGAAAATATTGCACTCGGCTACATTTATTTCACAAATTAATATTTTTCACTTTGTTTGGATGCTAATACCTTTGGACTTTGCATTTGAATGCAGTACTTTTACTTGTATGCTACCAGAATATTTCTACATAATTACTCTCATAACTACAAGGCCATTACAGTATGGTGAGCTAGGTCATCTGTGACACAACAGACAGGTAACCAGGTGACAGACATGAGATCATTTTCATCGCAGGCCAGTAAACAACTCAATGGAAGTGTTAAGCACATAGTTTCCACTGAACAGATAATGATACCAGGTTATTCATAGATTCACACGTACTCTTTCCAGGTGGTTTCAGTCTTCAGGTAAGCCTGACGTCATGCCAGGTTTTTCCTGTCCTGTCCCAGGATGTCTCCCATTTATCCCAACGACAATTTACAAGGAAGTCCCGCCGTCTATCGTCGCTGATTGGATCAAAGGAACAAAAACCGCGCATGCTTCATTTTGATTGGCTCCGCTGCTTGTCAATCAAAGTGCGAGCAGAGTTTGCGCTGAGGCGTCAGGTGAAACTGGCTCTGTTGGGGAAAAGGGGAGAGATAACTTGTCCTGAACTTTTTAATGCTATTTATTCATCGAAGGAAACTTTTAATACCGGATACCAACACGCTGCAAGATGAAGAGCCTGAAGTATCGATTGAAAAAGCACGAAGTTACCATCACAGTAAGTTGAAAACTGTTTTTGGCGTGTATTGACTAAAGTTTTGCTAACGTCTTTTACCATTCAATTAGATTGGGTGGATCGACGATGCTAATGCTAGGCGTTGTGTTTTAATGGCGGGGGGAGTTTATTGTTTGTAACCCTGACCTCCTGTCCTCAACAACCACGGTCTTGTTCCCACGGCTGCTGTGGTGTGGCTGGGAAAGAAAATACACCACCAGCAGCGACTTTAAGCACCTGCACCTCCGCTCCATGGATGTGGTGACACCGTTTTATCAGGCTACAGTGCTGCGGTCAGGTTTTATGATGCGGCCTAAATCCAGAGCAGCTGACTGTTGTTATTATTCACAGAGAACAGCAGGGAAGAAAGACCCTCCAGGCAGTTCACCAGGAGCAGTCCATAACAATATGGAGGTTTCTTTTGTGTCAAGCTGAGGTTTATCCTCTGCTGAGGACTTCTCCTGAATGCAGCAGCTCTCCAACAAATTCTGTCAGTATCAGTAGATACACCTCATCAAAACTAATCCAGTCTGACAGAAGTATTTACTTCAATATTACCAATACCACAGTGAAGAAATACTCAGTTACAAATGAAATTCAGTCAAAAGTTTATTCAAGTACAAAAATGTTCTTTACCCATAATAGCCCATTCGTTAATACGTTAACGCCACTATGTATCTGTAGCTTAATCTATAATAATACAACATCACTATTATTATTATTACTAATAACAATATTAGTATTATTATATTATAATGTTAATCTGTAATAATAATAATGATAATATATCCTACAGGATCTGACAGACCATCCTAGTAGGTAACAAAAATAAGTTAGTAAACAAATGTAAATGAACGAAACCGAACCATCACTTTAAAACTGAGGTATGTACAACACAGTGTACATACAGTTTGTATTCATCTGAAACCCAAAGATGTTGTGTTTACTTTCATATACAACAAGTAAAAGCAGCAAATCAGAGAATATTTGGCATGTTTGCTTGAAAATGATTAAAACAATAAATCAGTCAGCAAAATCTTTCCTGATTGATTTATCAGCTGAGCGCTCCTGCTCCACAGTGAACTACAGCCTCAAAAACTAACCATTAAGATGCATCGACATCTCCCTTAACCTTCATCAAGGTCAGATTTATTGTGTTAGATTACACTGTTTTCAGCAAGGTGTAACTGGCAACTGAGTGTTGTACTTACCTAAAAGAAATGTAGTTATCCTGCCACAAAATACAGATATGAAAACATCACATTGTTGTGGTTCATCACCGAGGATGTGCAGCACCGTGGATACACCTTAAGTCCCTGCAGGAATGTTGCAGTGATTGTGTTGGTAGTCTGCTTGAATGATAAACATTACTGTGTTCATGGTGCAGGTTTATGCTCTTCAGCTACAGTAACCCTTCATTAGAAACCAAAATGTTATCATCTGTTTGAACTTGGTTTAACAGACAGTCATTACAGTTCAGCACAGCACTGTTCAGCATGCAGTGGGTGTTTGGCGCTGCACACTGTTTTCAGCTCCCAGCAATTACCATGAGAAAGACACAAAGCCAGAGGAGCTGAGTGTGGTAAAACTATCTGGGCCTTTTTAAAAAGGGAGGAGAAAAAATGCCCCCCAGCAATGAAATGGTATTGTGTCCATGTTGATGGTTGTCTCAATCCTTCAGTCAGGGACAGCCATTCAACATTCACGTCTGTGTTTTATTTGTTTTTGTTTTTTAGTTTTAAAACTAAAACGTACAGAAAAAAAGTGTCTGATGATTTCCTAAAGTTTCCATTATGTTCCTCTGTGCAGGCAGGTGGCAGGACACCACTGATCTCATTCTAAATGCTGTACAGTATGATCGGCCGCGTCATAGCTTTGATTTGTGTGTTGCTAAAAGTAAAGACACAGTCATTATTCTTTACACGTCAGGTCAGAGAAATCATATCTGTCAATGACGGCAGCATCACATCTCAATGTAAATGTTGTATTTGTATTCTTCTTTCATTGGTATATAATACCCGGGAGGTGAACTCGCTCACTCCTTCCTGGTGGTGACTAATAATTAAGAAAAATACATCTGTGTTTTCTGAGTGGGAGAGGCGAAGGGGGATTTTGAAGGAAACTTGCTTTTCACATTTGAACAAACTAAGCTGAACTCTTGCTGAATTCTCTCCTCTCCCACTCCTTTTATCTTTTCTATCGCCTCAAGTATGAATTTATGGATTTAATTTGTCTTCTTCAAATAAGCCATCAACCACCTTCTCAGACTTGATATTATCAATTTATAGTATTCTCCTGCCACTATTCATCAGTCAGCTGTTACGTGGTAAGTGCTGTTTTCTCAGTAAAGGAATGTAAATTAAACCACTTAAGGTAGCTGGGAAACAAAATGCCAAAACGTTCCCTCAATACCAGTGGCAGACTAATGGCAGGGTGAGGTCTGTAGTTGTGGCTCAGGTTTGCAGGCAGGGCTCCAATTTCTATTATTCTCTTGTGTGGAACCAAACTGTTTTTCTGTTAAGAGTGATTAATCACAGGGCTTCACATGACTGCCATAGTCATGTTTAATTGCCATACACTCCCAATGGAAAGAGAGCAAGGATTCATGTGTCTGAATCTTAATCAGTGAATCTGTTATTAAATCTGTTACAGCTTAACACTGTTAGCGCTGTTAGCACTGTTAGCTACAAGCCACCTTCTCAGTGGGGAGGCCATAGAAATGCTCCCATTCCCATATTTAGTTTACTTTTTAAAACACTGATCCTAGTTTGCCACAGCCCAGGTGACATCTCCTAATGTCTTTTTTTTTTTTTTCAACCCCAAAGATTAGGGCCCAGTATAGCCAAGTTTATATCCCGATAACAATATATATTCCGATATAACTTTTTGTTCTGATGTGTTTTTACTTTCCATTGTGCTCTCCTCTGTCTCCTCTGTGGCGTAATCCCTTATATGCTTTTATTCTGAAAGCTTACTTTGAGAGTGACCAGAAGTCCGGCTATGTTTGCGCTGCATTTTACTATAAAGTTTGGCTGGTAATAAAGATGTGTTTTAAACGATAATAAATCATTCACACGCAACACAATGTCCTCCGTCATACTATTATGTCTATGCTTCATACAATACACGTTTTTAACTCGCATGATACATTTTTATTATCCAGCGGTCATTCTGGCATTGCGTTGTACTTTACACGCCGTATCTAAACCACAACCAGAGTAACATTTATGTTAGCGTAGCAACAGAGCTAACTAAGTAGCTACATGTTAAAATGACGATATAAACAACAGAGGCTTATATCGTACGGTAGACATTTTTATACCGCATTACGATATATATCGTAATATCGCACAGCTCTACCAAAGATATTTGATTGATTAAAAACTGATCTGTATCAAATGGAAATTAGTTTGTAGTCGTCGTAAAATAGTTTAACTGATTTATTATCAATCAACTAATCAAATAACTGGTGCAGCAGCTCTAAGCTGTAGAAGATTTTGCTCTTCTTCACTTTGCCAAAAATCCACAAAAACAAGGATTTCATGTTTAACCGTTCTCAGCTTGACACATTGTCACAAATATTTGGCTATAAATGATAGAACTAATACACAAAACGTGATTTTTTTTCCACAGCAAACCTTGAATGAATATGTTTCAGCTTCAGTAAAAATTGCCGGTTATTCAGACTTTTATCGAGGGAGACGACAGCAGATGCTTCTGGGAGAAAATCAGAGAAACTGGATTTCCTGGTTAGTTTTGCTGTCACACAGCATGTTGTCACAGCAAACACCTGTTCAGGCAGTTGGGCAACTCTGCTGTGTTTCCTGTCTTTGCCCAAAGCACACTAAAATCAGACAAATGAGCTGTTCCACACAGTGAAGGAGAGACTGTAACTGTCAGCTATTCTGCAGTGACAATGATGGCTTTTTGAGCCATATTGATGGGCCGTCTTTCTTGCTAGACCACAGTGATGAGCAGGCTCCTAAAACGTTGTTGTGGTATTCACACTGTTTTTTTTCACTCTCAAGATCCAACTTTCTGTGTTTGTGTTCTCCTTTTGAAGGGAATAAGCAGAAAAATAATCTGGCTTTATGGCTCAGTGTATAGCTGCGAGTGAGCGTATTCCATATGCACAGGGATACACAGCATACAAGCTGCACATGTGATGAACATGAGCATGTGCAATGTTTTATTAGAAAGGAAAGGAAATGCACCCTGTTTGTTAGGACAAACATTTTGTTTGTTTGTTAACACTGAATGTAAACATTTGTTTTGTTTAGTACATAGGATGCATTACTACGTTACAGTACTTTGTCCTGTAACATAGTTGAAGTGGAGTGACAGCAAATTTTTCATAAACAAACCCGAGCAGATAACAGTGCCCAAAAAGACTGAACCAAAAGAGAGGAATCAGAGGCAAATCAACAGCACTGTTCTGTGAAAAAAAGTTTCCAAGTAAAGTGTGCCTTGCAGCTCATGCCACGCTCAGTACGGAGCATGAAAAGGAAATGCAGATTCACCCAGCAGTTTGGTTGATCGGTAGCATGAGGAGAATTTTCTCTGATGGTCCAGTGTTACAGCCACTGGAGGGAAATATCAGTGAACTGGATATGCATGTAATGTAAATGAACATATGGGCTTCCACTCCTAACCACAGTGATGTGTAAGCGTGTTGTGTACGATTATTATGCATAATGTTGCAAATCAACGAGAGGGACTGTTTGAAATATGTGTCTTCACTAGATTTATTCAGCCCTGAGTACTTTGCTTCTGGGTTAGAGCTCAGATAAATATTGGCAGTGCGATGGAAACGCTTAGAGTTGGAGTGAGGAAAGAAGATCCTTCACTTGTGAGTCATGTGGATTAGAAGCGGTTGGAGTGGATTGAATTGAAAGTCATTCAGTGCTGCACCACATGTGGACCACTGGCATTTGGGTTAATCATCAAAGACATGGTGGAGTGTATGCAGCACTTTCTGTGGTGCGAAGCATGCCTTCTGACGATAAAGATCGCTGATCACTGGCTATGATCTGATTATAACAGAACGAGGCATTATTCTCATCAAGATGATTTCACCACTTTCTTGATCGGTGTCTCCACTAATATTCATGTGTTTAGTGTGATTAATGCCTTTGTACCTTTACTGTATCAACAGACTATCTTTGGCTTTTTGTGCATCTCTGAAGTGTTTTTACTGAATGTGATTTTGGTTTGTGGCCCCTGAAAAATATGGAAGCATGTTCATTTCACACAAATGTAAAAAATGTAAAATGAAAAAAAACTATATTCTCATAATTGTTTTGCCCATGTTTAATTCAGTTAGAAACCAGATTGTGTTCGTGGGGCATTATAGTATATGCACAGCTGGGTTCATTACTGGCTTCATTACTGCCTTGCTTGAATTTCTTTGTGCATTTCCTTCGTTGGATGCCTCCATAGTGTTCAAAGTAAAGGACAGGACAGATGTTTGTACCAGGAGAAGGTGAAGAAAAGAAAAGTTAGCTGTAAAAATGGTTTGCAGTTGCTACAAGTTATTGTCGAAGCAGCAAACATCTAAAAGTCCAACTTGGTGACTTTTGCAACTTTAATGTGTCTCCTTGTTAATATATTGTTGCTTTAAGATTATCTCTTTGAGTTAATCTGTCAATCAAAACAATCAATTTGACATAAATACCTTAGGAATGGTCTGGTATAAATCTTCAGTGTATATTTGTTTTAGGCCTAACCTTCTCGGTACCCTACTGTACTAAATCTGACTATATTTGATACACGCTGCTTTAAATATTGCCCTCAACATAGAGTTGGAGGCAAGTGTGTTTTTGATTAGTGTTGTCTGTCATGCTGCCTTCATAGGTTAAGAAATGTGCAATCAGAAAGTGTGTAATGAACACCGTTCACTGTTTCTAAGCAGCAACAACAACAGTTGCAGATGTTCGCATGTTGGTTTGCTTTGAATGGTCAGCAGCAACCAAACTCAAAGTTGAAATAATTTTAACTTGAATGCAGCGCTCAGTGGAAATCATGCTCTGCCCATAGGAGAGCAAAGGCACAGCCAGCACAGGGCCATCATGTGAGATTTTTAGCAGCTTATGGTTCCACGCTCCCTTTGTTATGAGTATTGAGTTTGTAGATTATGCCTCTGTTGTTTCAGTTTGATGACCTGTTTTAACCATTGTATTGTTTCATCACAACTTTGTCAGATACTTTAGAATAGAATTACTTGATTGATCCCAACTTGGCAAACTATTTAAATTCCAGTGGGAGCACAAGTATCTGGACTCTCTTACCCTTTGTAAACTGTCACAGTCTGTGGGAAAATACCATTTCAAATAGGTCAAGCTGTTCTAAAGCATCCTATTTACCCTGATTCTTTGGGAACAGATGTTTTAATCAACTCAACAGGTGAAAAACAGCAGCTCTGTGCAGCTGGTTTGTGGACAGTCATGTTTAAAACAAAGGAGCTCACTGAGGACGTGCAGCTGCACATTGTGGCTGCTCACAGGTCAGGAAATGGTTAAAAGGCCATATCTACATGTTGAAGTTATTTCAAGTGTAAAGTATTAAAAAACACAAGATGCTCTGCACCGTGGAAAATCTCAGAGGATGTGGTCGGAAGCCAAAATTGACACCTGTGTTGGCCAGGAGGCTAGTTGGAGAGGTGAAAAAGAATCAAGGATCACCACCAAGAACATCCTGGTGAATCTGCTGGTGAAAACATCTCAAGACAGACGGTCCAACAGACACTGAACCCTGCTGGGGTCCTTGGGGCAGACCAAGGAGGATGCCGCTTTTCCAGATAAGGCACACAAAAGCCTGCTTGGCCTTTGCAAACACTCATCTGGGCAAAGAAGAAGATTTCTGGTCTTCTGTTTTATGGGCAGATGAAACAAAAATGTATCAAATGATGAAACAGTGATGTATCATGGTACATGTATTATTTCTTTGACATAAAAAAAGGAGAAGTCGTCAACCGTAAGAACACCATCCTCACTGTCAAGCTGGAAACCTGATGCTTTTTGGGTGTTTTTCAGCCAGAGGACCAGGGAACCTGATCACAGTAAACGGCACCATGAAAAAAGAATCATACATCAATACATCAAGAAGCAGAGAAACTTGGCCTTGGTGCCAGTGGAGCAGTTTTTTTATATGAATAATTTTGGATATACCACTTTTTGTTCAAATGTAAATAAAGGCTGAGAAATATTTGTTCCACAATGAGGCCTCTTGTACACCGACTTATTGTCTTCTGGGAGATGCCTGTGTCATTTCAAATCAAGAAGATTTCTGGTTGAGTAAAAGTAAGTTTAAGTCAAAATTTGCCAGGGGTATGAATAATTTTAGGCTTAATTGTAAGTGTCTGTGAGCCATGCTCTCAGATGTTACTAGAGATGGGGGACATGCCCCCTTCAGATTCATAGTGACACTGATCCATCCACCCACTTTCCCAGCATAAGTAGACAAATATCGCTAGTAAAATAGAGGAGTGTATCATTACAGCAGCATTGGGGGACCGGCGTATGTGTTTAGCTTCATGGTGCATTCAAGTTGTACATGAATGTCAGAATTTCCACGCTCAAAATCATCTGAATTTAAATTGGAACCCCCGTGAATCTCACCAATCTGATATAGAATTCATGCTATCTGCTACTGATGTCTTGTTATACGTCTATAAGGCTGGAAGAGCTGTGAGCACTAAACTTTGATTAGCACTCCAAGTTCCGACTTCCAGTGAACACTAGGGATGGGACTTTTTTTTTTTTTTTTTGACAAAACGACCAACCATCGACACATGCTTACCTCAACAAAAAAAAATAGTGTGTTGAATTGTCGTGGGCGGGGCTTGAGGGATGTCATTCTGAGTAAGAAATCTACGTTTAAATGCAAAAAAAACCCCCAAAAAAACAACAAAAAAAAATCAGAGTGTAATTTGTCATGTTTTTACTGAACAATTCATTGTTCTCACACGCGAACAAATGTGTTAAAAAGTCTTTCCATCAATGTCTGTCAGTACAGCAAAATCCAAGCCTGTGACTCCATATCTCAGGGTTTCCCGCAGCGCTTTATAGTTAAGGCAGCTGCTTTGACAACAAATGCTCCCCGTGTTGACTATGTCCCTCTGAAAATAAATAAATAAATAAATAAATGCCACATCCCCACATGCACAGACAGTTGGCCAAAATAAGGCTGCATCGCGATGAGGCTGAATAGCGGCACCTGTGCCATCTATCACCTGCTGTGCTAGGAGCTCAACATCATTTTTCCATTGGGAGAGAAGAGAGTAGCCTACATGCTGAATCGATTCGGCAGGTGCCGCGGCGAAGCACAGCCGGTACCTTGGCTTAACAGTCTGTGGGCTTAACTCATTGCCATGGCGGAGCCTGCTCTCGTGGCAGACCCCGGCTGGTGTCGGCATCTCTGATTCTTCATTGATACGATAATTTGATTACTTTAGGAGTGGCAGTGATTTACATTGTTGCTGCCGCTGCTGTTAAAAAAAAAAGAAGAAAAAAAAGGCAGAGAGACAACGTTCGACACATGGGCATTGACAATCGACTCTCAAAATCCGTTCCCATCCCTAGTGAAGACAGCGTAAAGCAGACTCTCACTCCCCAGGGTCCTAAAGAGGAACCGGTAACTGCCTGTGCCTGTTGATCATCCTCAGATGAATCTTAAGGACTCAAGTTTTTGGACTTTTGATTTGTAAAGAGAGTAGTCTGTGTTTTTGATCACACCATGTGTTTAGAACTTTGCAAGATGTTTTTAAATTTGGAACATAACTCTAAGTGACAGCCGTTTTATAAACCAGAAAGTGCCTTGTGCCAGTGTTTTTTCCTATTTTAAGTCATATTTCTAGACCCACACACAAATGAAAGAAGAGACTCTCTATGCCATCATGAAAAAACATTTGTTTTTACCTTGTTCCATTCTTGTTTTATCTGGAGGAGAGTAGAGGCCACTTTCACCAAAATC
The DNA here is from genome assembly GCA_029721515.1 of Synanceia verrucosa. Classification (NCBI taxonomy): domain Eukaryota; kingdom Metazoa; phylum Chordata; class Actinopteri; order Perciformes; family Synanceiidae; genus Synanceia; species Synanceia verrucosa. The sequence continues at coordinate 24,107,761 of CM056549.1, forward strand.
ACCACTTTTTGTCCAGAAGCTGTTTTACTCTATAATCACAATCATCTCCACTTCCTGCTTTGATCTCTGTGGCATATACCGTCTCTTTATGTCTACAAATCCCAGAATCCCAAAATTACTCACAGGCTACGGAGACTGCGATCACCGACCCGCTGCCGAAAAAAGGTAAAATATATATGGCGCTCAATTGTTCTATTTTAAAGGACGTAAATGTACGTTCTTGGCACTCAAAGAGTTAAATGATGCACAAACACGTCAGTGGCACTTAAAGAGTTAAAAATGGTTATTGTAGCATGTCTATCACTTGACAAAGGTAGCACCCTTCTTTCTATATTTAAACACTTTTTAAATCATCAGGGAAATAGCATTTGCACAAAATGTCTTCTGAAGCTTAATTAGTATTCTCAAAAAGGCAATGTTATACAGATCAGAAGTCTGTTGATTTATAATAATAATACGTATCACACTTGTATGGGAACTGGCAGTCTCCTGAATCCCCGAGGAGTCTTTCTAAGCTGTTGAGCAGCGTTCAAAGCCTCGAGCACCAGCATTTAACACAATCAAGCAGAAGCCTCCTTCAACAAGGTTAGGCTCCAGCATGGTAACGGGGGCCAGCAGGCGTTCTTGTCCCTGGACTAGTGGGGGAGATGGTTATGGCTTTGAAAAATCTCCTTTTCACTTCACTTTTAGAGTAACCATTTTGTTTACGTTTTGTCTTGAGTTGGTATGAATTGAATCTTTCATTTGAGTCAGTCCTTGGCCAGACTACAGGGCTTTTCAAATCTTTCTCTTCTCTGACAACTGCCTGTCAGACTAAATTGCTGGTCTGCTTGCAGACCTGTCAGGAATAAGCTTGAGCTGTACAATGGTTCAAACCCCACTGGCACACATTAACACAATGGATCACACTTTATTCTTACTTCATGGTGCAGAAGATAAAAATGCCATTTTTGAAATGGCATTCCTGTGGCATTTATCCGGTCATGTTGTCCTTTAATCCCATGTTGTGAGATGTATGCCAACATATTTTAACTTAAATAAAGAGGGGTTTACTCTCTGCTTTGATATAATATGAATAATGATATGAAGAATTCTGAAATGGCAGCTTTCACTTCATCAAATAGGGAACACTAAATTACTAGCTTGCAAATAGACTGAGATGGTGGTGAATGATTTTGTCTCAGTATGAATAAGGCTAAATAGATTACACCTCTGGTAGCTCACAGGGGCTGGGATTTACTATAGACTTGACAGCAAGCCATAAACATTCAATGAGACTTATTGTGTCTCCTGTTGCAAAGTTTAATATAAATTAATTAGCTGACAGGAAATAAACTTGACCAAAGCTGTGACCTAGCAACAGCATGGTAAAATGTCAACAGATAAGACCTGTTGTTCGGGTCTAGGGGTTTATTCCCCACAATAACACAGCGATGGTGGGAAGATTCCCCATTCTGTCTCTGAATATGAGACTAGTCTGTGCTTCATTCACTCTGATCTCTTGAGTTGTTACTGCCAGCAGTCAAACAAACATGGTGGAAGCGAGTCCACCTCTCCGGGCATAGCTGATGAGTTTAATGGATGCATTTCACATTTAAGAAGTTGGAAGAAAATGACGAGTTGGACAAATAACAAGTCCATCCATTATCTACCACTTATCCTCATAGGGTCGCGGGGGGGCTGGAGCCTATCCCAGCTGTCTTAGGGCAGAAGGCAGGGTACACCCTGGACAAGTCGCCACCTCATCGCAGGGCACATAGAGACAGACAACCACTCACACTCACATTCACACCTACGGTCAATTTAAATTAGCCAATTAACCTAATCCCCATACATGTTTTTGGATGGTGGGAGGAAGCCGGAGTACCTGGAGAGAACTCATGCAGACACGGGGAGAACATGCAAACTCCACACAGAAAGGCACCGGGCCCGGGATTCGAACCCGGTACCTTCTTGCTGTGAGGCGACAGTGCTAACCACTACACCACCGTGCCGCCCCAAAAAACAAGTAGTATGCAAAATATGCAACGGGAAGATAAAATACAGCGGCAGTACGTCAAATCTTCGTAACCATTTGACAAGACATCACCTGGAAACACAGTCGGTAGACTCAGTGTGGCTCAAACAAACCAGCCTGGAGCAGGTATTGGCACCTAAGTTACCAGCAAACTCTCAACGTGCACAGAAAATAACGGAGCGTTTATTTTAACTGAAATATCCCTGAGTCGATATCAAATCGAATCGTGAATCGACTCGAACCGGGACCTTGAAATATCAAATTGAATTGATCTGGAAAATCTGAATCGATACCCAGCCCTACTATATAGCAGATTTTACTGCTGTATTTGTTATCAATGCCATTGATTTTCACCATAGGAGTGCAAACCTCAGACAGGAGCAGCAGATGGACATTATGTTGGCTCTAGAGTGGGTGGTAGTGTGACCGTCTGTGTTTTTAGGATTAATGTCTGGCTCCACAGGAGCAGGCAGCCATGTGATCGTCTCAGCAGTGTTAACACTTTTGTGTTCCCATACAGAAAGCTCGCTCTGTGGAAGGGCATAAGTGTATGTGTCTGTGTGTGAGTGTCTTTTATGTCTTTCACACAAATTAGCGGGTCGACGCAGGATTTTCTAACCTGGGTCGACCCACCTTGGCTCAGCATTAGGGAGCTTTCACCCTGCCAGGTTCTGTGGGTCTGACCCCCCTCTGTGAAAGCTGCTCCCTTTTTTTCCTTCCTCCCATATCTCATCACCTTGACATTGGGTTTGTCACAATAAAAAATTTTGCTGAACGATATATTGTCCCAAAACTTATTGCAGATAAATGGTGTTATTGTCAGCATTATTCTTCGGTTCTTCTTTTTCTCGCTGTGGCTCATACTTTCGCTCATGTCATATTTTACTAAAAATCCATTTCCTGATGACTGTACAACACTTCTTTTTTCAGAAAGCAGTATGTATTGCTATTTCACATTTGATCAACAGCAGTTACACCCTCTGTGACCTGTTTTTTTTTCACCGCGGTGATAAAGCACCCAATCCATGCGGTATGGCGGTTTACTGCGGTACCCTGGCGATTGCCGCAACCCTGCTTACTCAATAGAACCTCTTCTTAACCATTGATCACCAGCTGTAAATCACTGTCACTCCAAAATTAATCACATTGTTGTACCAATAACAAGTAATACAGATGGCGCTGGGCTGGCCCTGCGGCACCCGATTGGGCATATCTGCGCAGGGTCTGCTGGCCCGCTGATTATTTTCATTTGCCCGAAATGTTGACAAACTAGGGCATTCTCTATGGAACCACCGCGCCCAGGTGTTGAGAAAGATGCTCAGAGTGAACTCTCTTGCCATCCAACCTGTTTGATAGAGAGACGAGGAAAACATGCATGATATATTGAGGCCAGCAAAATGGCCGAGTTCATTTTCATTATTGTGCGATCAGTTGATTTATTGATCATTGTGACAGGCATAGACAACGTCATCATTACAGATTTAAGTGCGCTTGGACAGTGTGGACGTCAGTGGCTCGCATGTTAACGTTGTTGTGTAGTGTGTTGCTATTTTGTCTCAACCAAGCAGACGTTTTGTTCCAACAACATTCATAAGCACCTGGCCAACACTTATGTTCAGTGCAAAAAAAACACGCATATAAGATGTTCAACATTCTGCTTGATGTGGCTGATGTGGCCAAAGGACATCCACCTTTGTTACTTTCTATAACTCTTCCTGTCTCTCTGTGTCTCTGCAACAACCTGCTGATGACACTGTGTGACACTCTAAGCTCAGTGGCAACTTCCCTCTGAGAACATGTTGTTAAAGCTTCTCGATGACCTGGTCCTAATGATCGATTGTTAGGCGTCGTCATAGTCTCACGATGTGAAAAGTAAACAAAATGATGATAAATACAAATTGTCGTAGAACCAGAACAGTGTTTCCCCTAGGTTTTTTGCTTTGGGAGGGGGGGGTATCTGGGCCAGCATGAGCATGTTCCATCATTGGGGTTCTTGCAGGACCATCTCTCCACAGGATCCCATAACCATAATTACAGAGCATTTGGATCTGAATAAACATTTAACGCTGATTTGTGTTCATTTTTTTTGCATTTTAGCAATGGAACATTTTTTTTCATACAATACGTACGTAATTTTTGAACTGGGTCATTGTGTGTAATCTGGCCTTTAATCATGGTCATCATCAATATTTATTATTAATATTATTAAGTTATGATCAATAGGCACAGGCAGCTACCAGTTCCTCTTTAGGACCCTGAGGAGTAAGAGTTTGCCTGATAGTGTGTTCACTGGAAGTCGGAATATAGTGCTCCTCCAGCCTTACAAATGTACAACAAAACATGTAGCTACTGGTTACATCAGTAGCACTCCCCGATCTGCGTCCTGCAGACAGGGGTACTTGGCCAATGCCGCTGCAGTGACATTAATCCCCTGGTCTGTGTCATCCCTGCTGACATTTGGGATTCATAGAGCCGTAGTTACATTCGTAAAGTTATCGTTTTACCAGCGATCTTTGTCTCCTCATGTAGGGAAAGTGGGGGGACGTGTCTGTGTCTCTCTGAATCTGAAGGAGACATGCCCCCCCCGTCCCTAGTGACATCTGAAAGCATGGTAACAATATTCTTCAATTTTCTGAAACCGAAAACTTCTTTTGTACCGTAATGATGTTGGCAATCCGCTCTCTCCTCCGCTCTCTGAGTGTGGTGGGTGTGTCTGTGCCGGTGTGAGGAGTGAGAGAAGAGCGAGGAGAGAGAGAGAGGAGAGCCGTGGCCTCTGTGAGGAGAGGAGAATGCGCGATAGCGACGTACTAGTCTCTGAAATTGCGCAAATTTGAGTAAGCTTTTTATTAGATTAAAAAGTACACCTGTTTTAAGCCAGTTTGATTAAAATAATAATGAAATAATGGATTTTTTTTTAAATATGTGACTTAAGGCTGGAATATACTTCTCCGTCTGCGTAATACGTCATCCGACTCCGTAGCTACGGAGACCCCTCGAGCCCTCGCACTTCTCCGTCATGATGTGTGTTGTGCAGCCCTGCGCTGAAATGCACCCCCTCGGAAAGTGAAGCAATTCGCCTTAATATCGCTGATAAAAGCAGGAGAAAATACTATTTTATGATTTAATTATTTGTGAGGGAGATAGAAGAGAACAGCATTGGTTGCTTTCAGTCTTTAAAACTCCTCTTCCTCTTTCTTTTCAACACAAAATCGGATAATAGCGAACGCAAACCAACAACTTTCGGTATGTTCTGTGTAAATATACCCCAGCTATAATTACTAAATGAATTAAATGGAGTTTTGAGCAGGTTGAATGTGTTTGGTTTGCCTTTCACAAGGATAATCGATACTTTAGTTCCTGTCTGTGCTGCTGCAGAGGAGACCTGTCTGTCTGTTTCTGTGTAGGGAGAGAGGCTGCATTTCACAGCAGGGTGTAACTAGAGGACCAATCACAGCCCTTGTCGTCTCCGTCTTCCGTTGACGGATTGACGGACAGTTAAAAAAAAATTCCTGCGCCCGGAGACGACGGAGAGGCTCTCCGTCAGGCTCTCCGGCGACGGAGAGGGCTCTCCGTCTCTACGTACGGCACTTTACGGAGTACTATAAATTGGCCTTTACATTTCTGGGTAGGGATCCTGTTGGCAGGGATGGGGATGTCTCTTGGGGGGGACGGGCGTCCTCCCAAGTAAACGGTAGGGGAAACACTGCAGAACATTTAGTGGTCGATTCATGGATACTTGTTGTGATTTTTGCGGTTAAAGGCATTTTCTAGTATTTTACACTGTAAGCCCTATTTCTAGGTTGCCTAGGAAAGCAAAACACTGGTTGACACCAAAATTTTGAGGATTGGTCCTTTCTCAGGTGTTTGGCTCGTTTAGAACTGGCTGTGCCAGCTAGCTATGGGCCAATACAAACCTGTCCAAAACAACCCCTAAATGTTTCTTTTTAAAAAAATGTGCACCTCATCGAGTGGTTACTGGTGTTCACTGATGTTCCATATTAAATACTGAAGCGAAATACAGCTTCTGTCAAAACAGCTATTTTTTTTAAAAACGAACGTTTAGGGGTTGTTTTGGACAGGTTTGCATTGGCCCATAGTTAGCTGGCACAGCCAATTCTAAATGAGCCCAGTCTTCAAAATTTCAGTGTCAACCACTCTTTTGCATCGTAGGCAACCTAGAAAGAGGTCTTAAAGCTGCTTTCACACCGAACGCGCAAGGCGCATGGCGCTGCGTGGGGTATGGCGCAAGCCGGCGCAGAGCATGGCACAGAGCAGGGCGCATCGCGACCTAGTTGCTAGGCTACGGATAGTGGAGGGAAGTTGAAATTATAGAGCTCTTCAGTTAGCATGTATTTCTCTGCGTCCCCGCGGAAAGCTCTTGCTTTATTTATGCTGATGATGAGAAGGAGGAGGAGGGGGAGATCAGCAAGAAGGGTTTGGGTACATGTCACTTTGAGGGGGAGGCAGGATATGGAAGAGTTTCACCTTGTCCAGGAGCTACAGCCCTACGATTACCGCTTCTGAGTCCACTTCAGACTGCGTAGGAAGCAATTCCACAGTCTGACCGAAAGAGATCAAAAAACACCTGGATGGCCACTAATTTCAGGTTGATTTATTGCACGTCCCACAGCTCCCCAAACTGAGACACCGCAAGGATCAGCTTTTCCTCCATCTATGACTTTCGTCTTTTCCCCCTTTCCGTGCAGCTTCTGGCATTTCTCCTATTGGACGCGCGCAAGAGCGCCCACCCCCGCACATACACAATGAATGGGTTTTTCTAAGCGCACCTGCGCCTTGCGTGTTCGGTGTGAAAGCAGCATAAGTGTAAAATTCTGGAATGTGCCTTTAATCGCCTTGTTAGAGAACAGCATGTTATACAATAAATACTGAAATGTTGAACAGCTGCACATGTGCATTCAAAACCTTAAAGATGGTCAAATTAAGTTAATCTGTGAAGGTTTTAGTGCATTTTAGGAGCATTCAGAAATTTCATCCTAAAGCCCATTATTCCTAACTTTTTGTGAGTAGTGTATGTACAGTGAGGCAGGCTGAGCAACAGGAGCACAAAGATTGTGCTGATGAGGATAAACTGCTGTCAAGTGACTCAGACTAATCCTCGTCAAGCTGTGCTCTGTGTGTGTTTTGAGTTTTTGCCTCACTGCAGCTTAGACACGTGTCTCTGTCGCTGTTTATCAGAACTTGGAACTTGCAAATCTCACAGTGCCCTTTGGTGAATTATCGGAAGCCAGTCAGTGCCTTTAATTTCCAACATCATTAACTGTGGTATTAGTGATGAGAAAGAAATATGTGACCTCTAATGCTCCATGAAAAGTGTATTGAAGGTAGTTTGAGATGTCTCCAGGAAGACCTGCTTAGTCTGAGTGTAATTGTGGAAAATAATAGGTGGAGCATTTGACTTGAAAGGGGTGCAAGTCACTACCTGCTCTGTTTGTAGCTGATCACTATCTTCCACAGTCGGAGTCAATTTAAGTGCTGTTTTCAGGAATTGAATACAGAAGCTCAAAATGTAATTTTCTTGACTTTCATGGATTGTCTTTATTAGTATATAAATGTATTTCTCTACATCACTGTCTCAACAGATAAGATTTGGTAGATGTGATTGTATGGGTATATATTTACTGTAAATGTTCAGGCTAGTGGCTGGCTATGGAGATGTTTAACCTCTGACTAAACTCAATTCATGTAACAAATGAAAGTTGCATAATGGCATTGAGCAACCATTGTTTTGATAAATTCCACAATACCATGGGGAGTATGTGCATGTTTTTGTGAAGGGGAGTTTGACCAACCCTCCAGTCACATTCCTCACCCTGCCTGTGTGTGATGACTTGCAAATGCTGGCCAGATAAGCATCATCACCACTATTTGTGACCGAGTACCAGCATGCCCAAAGAGCTTCTCATTTAACCAAAGATAGCCAAGAAAGAGAGGAGACTGTGGTGTTTTCCCTAATGTTGACTCATCATTGTCTTTAAGGTGAGAAAAAACAGCTTTCATTTGGCCCATGATTCCTTTCAGCCACACTCACATTAAAGTACTGTGGTCTTTTCAAACATAGGTGGCACAAACTTCAATTCATAGCGCGTATTGCTTTTTTTTTACGATAGCTCACCACCTTTTTTTAATTTACTATAGTGTTGCATTAGTAACCATGTCCTTAAATTGCTGATTGGAAATCATTTCATTGCCCCTCGGCTCTCTGTCTGGTCTGCTCTCTTCTTTTATCTCCATATTGTCAGACCAGCTGCAACAATATTAGCCCATAGCAGAAGCCACCACCAGCCAAAACCCACAACCTTGCTTGTTTTAATTCTTCTGCTTCAGACATTGTTGTTTCACTGACTGTCTATCAAAATGTGTCTGCTAAGCTGCAGACATTTTACAAAACAGTAGAGCTGTTGCCCACATAATCATTTTTCACTCTGAATTAATTTATTTAAATTAAAATGTTTCATGCTAAATTATTTTTTTAGTTTAGTGTTAGCATGCCGACACAAAGGGAATGTCCTTGTAGGCTTGCTTCATTCAAATGTGTAATTATTGATGTTATGAAATCAGAATCAAGCCTCTAATCTACTTATTTTTAGGGACTTAACACTATTCTCCAATAATTTAAAAGTCTAAAAACATATCAGTGGTACAATATAATCCTCCACATCCTTTTGGGATAAAAGCAGTAGAGATAAGAAAGATAAGATGGGTTTTGTCCAGATTAGTAAGAAGTTTGATGTATTGCTCATGAATGCCACCATTTTCAGAAACTATGTTATGGCCCTGTTGTTTTTCATGATCCTGTGGAGTTGGCAAGGGGCAAAGTTCACAGGGTTTGGGCAACTGGAAAGTTGATCTCCTGGCCTAGCTGCGGGTGTTGGAAGTTGAAGAAAATAGCAAGGAAAGGCTTTGCCCTGTGGGTCATAAGTCATCTAAAATGGTGTGACTGAGCAGCTGGATGAACTAGTCCATTTTGGAGGCAACACTAGTGAGTGCAGCTGAAGAGGGTCAGCAGGAAACTTCCAGTAGTCTGCTTTATCACATGGGTTTTATTGTGTTTTCAACAGACTCAGGCCCAACTTAACTATCATAAAACAGACTCTTGTTATCAGTGTTTATCAGTTTTCTAGGGCAGCCTGCTCTTTAAACATTTTCTGACATTACTGTACTGTCAGAAATATTCTTGGATTCTATACAGGTCACTTTTTTGGTTCAGTCAGTAAATGTGTGCTCTGTATTTGTTTTTACTTTTAGATTAACTTTCTGTTAGTCTATATGTCATGGAAGCCCAATTATTATTTATTTATTTTTAACTATTTATTTATTTTTAACTCGTAAGACCAATCTAAGATTTGATGCCTCTTATAGGTTATTAGTCCCAAACATATACAGATAATGTATCCTAGCTTCCAATATTTTGATTGCATATTGAATCAAAGCACTGTGACCAGCAGTCACCCAACATGTTGTTACATTAATGAACAACACTGTGATAGTAGGGGTGGGCGATATGGCCTAAAATTTATGTCATGGTATAATTTGAACCATAGGTGGTAGACAGTACTGTATATATCACAGTATACTTGGGTATGTAAATTACAGCATAACAGTTTCTTAATGGTTACCATAGCCCATGGTAAAAGCATTCAAGCAGGACGTTGTTTTTTAAACTATTAAAAAACAAAAGTCAAGAATATTCCTTCAGGAAAATATATTGTGCAAAACTGCAGTTGTAGAAAACATAAATTAAGTAACTTCATACTGTTTATACAATAGTACTGCCTTCAGTATTAGCCCTACACAAAGTCCACTAGCTTAATGCTAACACATAATGGAAAACGCCTTAGACGGGCTAACGTAAATTAGCATCACGACCGTGATCATTTTAACTTGTTAAACAAATGGCTATATTCAACACAAACAGTGCAACAGCACACAGAGTAGAACATATGACAACCTACAATATACCAGCTACTCCTTCTCTGCTGTCCCTGTGCTTGCAGCCATTTTCACTTTGAGGCAGATGCGATGACATCATCGACTGTAGCCCTATGTGATAGTTAATTAATGAGTTATTCCTGTCAGTATCTGGGCCAGTAGGTGACTCGGCAGCCACTCCTGGATCGTAATGAGACTGATAGAGCACATGAATGAGAGTGTAACAGCTCCAGTCCTTCATTGGCTTCAAATTAGGGCTGCAGCTAACGAATGTTTTGGTAGTCGACTAATCTATCCATATTTTTATCAATTAATCGACTAGTCACGATTATTTTAGCTGCATTTCTTTCGGCTTTGGTTTACCTCATCAAACCAGACAGGTCAACCAGAAGAACAACAGGTGGGTAGTTGACTGAAAGAAAACGCCAGGGTTAAAAAAAAAATCGACACATGGAACATGTATTTTGTAGTGGGCGCATATCTGAGACGATCATATTTAAAATGCTATTTGTTAGCTCATCTGCGAGCTCAGGGCTGCATGATGGCCTTGTGCGGATGAATGCATCCATACAAGACTGTGATGGTTATTTACTGCAAAAGATGGGGAGAAATTAGTTAATTGACAGAAATGATCAGATTCAGAATCAAGCTTTTTCTTTTGACAAACAAGGAATTTGACTGTGTGTGTGTGTGTGTGCGCGCGCGTGCGTGCGTATGTGTGAGATTGAGTTATTTCACGATAATTAATACAATAAAACGTATTGTATTCACGTTGAAAATAAAAACTCTACAAGTTATTATTTCAACAGACAAACGTACCTCTCTGAAGTAACGTTCCGTGCCACCACAGCTCTGGGATGCTTGCGTTTGAGATGCTCATGCATCACTGTCGTGCTCCCGTGGTAGCAAAGCTCAGTGAAGCAAAGTCCGCATTGAACGCTTTTTTTCCCTGTATTTTCAGTAAAGTGTTCCCAGACCAGACAGTTCTTTTGTCTCACTTTTTTTATCTCTTCCTTCCCCACCTCTTGAATGTTCAACCATGCTGCGTCCGACTTCTTCTTCTACCCGTCTTTTGCTTCGTCCTGCTTCCTAGCTTGCCGGCTACTTCTTCACGTCCTTTCAACACTTCCCAAATGCGCTGGTCCGGGCAGTAGGAGGCGGCGTGAGTGTATGTGAGCGTGTGAGCGCACAAGCAAGAATGAGATGAAGAGCTGTGCGAGAGAGCCGAGCAGAGTGAGCTGTCTACGTGTAGAGCGTACCGGTGCTAGCGCAGAATGAAGGCAAAATATGACGCAGATTACGTGTCAACGATTTTTTTATAGTCGACGTCATCGATGACATCAACTGATTGTTGCAGCCCTACTTCAAATCTCAAATGTTGCCATATTGGCACATTTTAGTTTTTTTTCCTCAAAATCTGTCTCTTTGTCTCGTTACAAACACTTTTAGACTTTCTTTCTTCAGCATGGGGGAAGTGGACTGCCGGTACGACGTTAGCACAGGTTGCTTTTGTAGGTTACTTTTTAATTTAACAAAGCATCTCATAATGGCAAATGTTGGTTCAGCACAAAATCAAACCGGTTTTAGCCAGAACAGTGGATTAGATCTGCAAAACTGGAAGTGCTACAAATACAGGGACTATCTTGTACAGTGAAATAGACTTTGAACTGGACCTGTCGTCTTTCTGTACTCCACCAGAGGGCCTGTCTGTCTGTCGTCCTGCATACAGTCCACACTCTACCCAGCGAGAGTGGTCCTGTGTTTAGCAGCTACTAGATATGCAGCGAGTGCCTTATGTACATACCAAAAGCAGAGCGCCTCTCTGCATTTGACACCTGGCCTGAACCATCAGTGGGCGCTTGGCTCGATCTGAGAGGGGCTTTCACTCTGGAGCATCAGTTTACCTGTCCCATAATGACAGATTGGCTGCAAGCATGCTATATCTTGTCACTTTCTCACCTCTCTAGTTGTTCTTGTACACATTTATTCATCTCACATATTCTCTCTTTCTTTCTTCCTCCACCCTTTCTGTCTCTGCCCCTGAGGGGTTTTACTTATGCCCTGCATGCCCAGACAGTTGCACAGCTCGCTAATTCATACACAAGTCTATCGTCACAGATTAGATGGGGGGTGTGCATCAGAAGGGGTGGTGTAAAACTGCTACTGGTAACAGCAGGTCCAGAAAAAAAACGCTGCTCATTGTGAGAGGGCTGCAGTAAGACGGGAGGAGAGGGCATTGTCCTTAAAAATGTTATGTTTCCCTTAAATTAGTGATTGCTAATATTTTTATGAACAAAATACATTTGTTTCTTAGTGCATACTCATTCTGATCAGCATTTAGTTACCTCATGGTTTGTTATTTAATACCCATTCTTGGGTAACACATTATTTGTACAGATTTATGTGACACAGTTTGAGCTCTCTTCTCATTAACACTGACACAGCGAGAGATTAGGCTTTTCACTGCCATGGCATATCGCACCTGTAAATCAACATGTCACTGAGACGCTCACACAGCATGTGGCTATTTTAATGTCATAGACAGGTATCTCTGGGGATACATCATCAAAATAGAATCAGATGATGGGTCTTGTCATGTGTGAGCCTGTTCATAAACTAGAAGTAAAGATTTCATGCTTAATACTGAAATGTGATAAGGGTTGTCAGAACTTGTAGTTTGTTTGAACAGGTTTCAGTTAATTGGTTTGTGTGGTTTTAGTTAGCATTTCAGGTCGAAGCACCCCTGTACGTAAAGCGCATGGCTGCTGTTGACTCTCAGTTGTCTCTCATTAAACAGATGATATTATTTATATTACCCCTCTCATTATAATGTTGTGCTAACAGATGTTCACATGCAGGTAAAGTGCTCTGTCATGTTCTGCACCTGATCTTGTAGTGTTATAGTATGTGGATAAAAATGGCAAGACATAACTTATATTACATAGCATGCTTTGTCATTTGTAGCTCTGGGAATCCAGATCCAGCAGTTTGGTTTTCGTTATCACACCAAAGAAGGTTGAGATCTGTCAAGTCTGTCTTGACAGGATCCCTTTCAAGTTCTACTACAACGTGGAAGATTAAATTAAGTGGGTGTTTTAGTAGTTTTTTTTTACTATGAAATTCCATCTGTGCTTTTCCACGGTCAGTGTTTCCTTACTGAGTTGCTATTGAGGGAATTTTGTACCAAAGGCCTTGTACATTTGGAAGATCCAGCTGGATTTGCTGAATCTTCACATCGCCTTAATTGAGATTAATTTTTGAACAGGACCAGGACTTTATTCCCTGAGATGGCCAACAGATGTGAGTTCAGCAATCAATAACTGAACTTGGATTTCATCCCTAATTTAAAGAACAAATGAAAAAGTAACGAAGTACTTTAAAAGGTCTGGGCTTCACCCCTAAATGTCAAAGGTTTATATTTCATGACATAACGACTCATCACAGATGTCTCCAGCGATCACTATCATCCCCATAATCACATTCTTGTAAAACTACCTTGGTAACTGCAGTTTAGCATTGGACACCACTATCACTTGACACATTGGCCTACAGCTTTATGTTTTGGTCTTGGCTTCGGTCTGTAATCAGATGACTGGTTAGATATTTCCTGCTGATGATTTCATCTGTGAGGACATTAGAGAGCCATTATTCTGGCCAGGGGCTGAGAGAGGCAGGAGGAAGCTGATCTGTTGGAAAGAGTTATAATCTGTAGACGGTGATGGAAAACCTGAACTGAAGATGACAACAGTCTCTGACACCCAGAATAATCTGTGTGGACAGGTAGAAGCCTGAACTGGCTCATCCAGAGTCAGGGGATGTTTTGTCCTCAAGGTCACGGCGTTAAAATAGAAACTTTAAGTAATGTGTTTGTCAGTTGCATGCAACTAGGGTTGTCAAATCTTTCAGCACCAACATCACTGTGCAATCAGGACACTAACAGTGCAAGACGATACATTTTTTCCTCCTTAACGCCTGCAACTGAGCACATTACAAATTTTCTCTGCATTGAACGGTTTCTCTCCTTTTTGTAGCCACTTTAGCAGCATGGTTCAAAGGATGGGGGGTTAGTCAGTCAGTCCAACACTTTGCTTGAGAATATCTCAGCATTTTAAAAATTTGGTTCAGATATTCCTGGTCTCCAGAGGATGAATACTGACCAGTGATGTATCGGCACAACTACTGGGTGGTTTGCCATGAAATTTGTTCATGTCCCACTCAGGATGAGTTGATCATTTTGTAAGTTTTACCCTCCACAAGTGTGCAAGGGTCTGTTTGGGAGATCAATGAAGGTTGCATCCCTACTGTGCTAATGTGAAGAGGAAGTGGGTATGTTCTCCTATATTTTCCATTGGCTCCAAAGAGTTGGGTACACTACTGTACTGTCTCTAAGGTGATCATCAAATGACGACCAGGATTGTTATCTGTGTTCAGATAACAGCATTCAGTGCACAAGGAAATTAAAAAATGATTGATACAAATATCTGCATTTTTTAAAAACTGGGGTAAAGAATATAAAAATGCTATATCTGGTGCAATATTTTGGTTTTAATATACAAGATATGGAGAAAAATTGAGAAAATTGGGTTTTTTTTTCGACACAAGTAAAGCTAAAAAAATGGTAAGCTGTAAATCTTTGGTGAAATGTAATGGCTTCTAACCTCCGTATGCACACCTCTTAAATGTTGCTGAGCTCAGTAATTTAAAATAAACTTGATACACGTCCGTATGCTTGAATTTGTTGTCATTATTCCAGTATGTGAAAGTAAAGCAGAGAGATAACATTGACGTCATATTAACATCATTACATGAAAATAGATATTGCCGTATGTCCTCATCATCGTGTTTCCTGGCCTTAAAGGCTGCAGACAAGTGATTTAAGTTTAGGTCATCATGACATTAGATAATGTCAGTAAGTGAGTGACTACTGCAGTAGTATATTCTACTTGATAACAGTGCTATTGATACATTAACAGATTCCTAAACAAATGCACACACGCCAGCACACCCATGTGAGATATTTACGTGACCCATGTCCAGCATGCTGCGTGGCTAGGTGCCATTTTGGCGCCTTTGTCTCTATGCGAGGCTGAGCAGCTTTCGTAAGTTGACACCTACTTCTTCATATGACATGTCATGCGGAGGAGGTCTTTTTGCATGTTTGTGGATATCGGTGCCGCTCTGTTAACGCCAGTCTGGCAGCGGACGGTAACATGAGGCTAAGAGGAGCTGATGCAGTGTGTAAATTAAACAAGTCCTTGACGTTGCTGTCTCTGTACCTTGTTTTTCCTGTGATCTTTATCTAAGAAAAACAGTGATTGTGAGTATTAGTGGAAGTGAAGACGCTGTGTAGTTGTAGTTTTTGGTGGGGCTGCAGTCTCAGACAGCTGGTTGTAAAAAGGCTGACATCTAACCTTGCTACCGTGCTGCAGGGGGCTTTGGAGCCACACCACCCTCTTTAGATGGATGGGTTAACAGCAACTCTTGGCCCAGCAGTGTCCTGTGAGGGTCAGTGCCAAGACCACTTCAAATGTGCAAATCATAATCCCTCTGACATTAATATTTTCAGATGGAGGCAAGCAGGGGTGCACAGTGGGGGTTGGCGATGTAAGCAAGGTCTTTTTGGCTGGCCTTGTTTCATGCTGGCAGCGCTGATAGACACTAAAGCCATTACTCACAGTGCAGGCATGTCCAGAATGTATTCTTAGCTCCTGTCTTCCTATCAGTCACTACAGAAAGGTTGGAGGGTCAAAAAATAAAGAGGTAACCAGTCTGCAGCGCTGTCTGCACCACCGCTGTTTACCAGGGAGGGGGTGATATTTTAAACCTGGGAGAGCTCACATATTTACCCCACTGAGCCTGACAGACTTGCCATTTGGTGGGGTGAAGACACTAGAGATCACTGACAGAGGAGACAAGAAGCAAAGGGACGAGTACTTCAGTTACTTTAGCAACTCACATAGACAGAAAAGAATCCCGAAAAGAAGAGGAAGAGCATCAAAAAAAAAGGAAGACGTGAGTTGAACAGGAGGTTTGAGGCTAAAGGTGAGAATAGAGGGGGAGACACTCGGGGGAGGAGAGAGGTAGCCAGGCTGAGCTGACTTTCCCTCCAGAGGAGGAGTTGCAGTTGCCGGCCAGGGCAGGTCCCAGGGCTGGCAAGGGCTGGCCCTGCTGCTTCTCCACCTCCATTCCTTCCTCCTCTTACTCCTCCTTCTCCTCCCTTTAACCATCAACTAAGCTGCTGTGCAGTGATGAACTTACTGGCAGAGCCTCTGAGCAACACAGGAATGCTTAGAAAATCCTGCCAAATAAACTTCACAAACTGAACCTTCCATAAGAAGACCTGCACTGCAGATATAGACTATCACTCTTCTGTCTTCTCATCCTTGTCTTGGTTGCACTCACTGGTTGAGTGCACTGAGAGACTGAGGGGATTTTTTATACACTTTTTCTGTCTACTTTTGCTTTTGTAAACCGGAACCGTGGCAACATTTTCAGTAGCGCGGTGCAAGGACCAGCTCCACTCACCCAAGATGAGCCGCTGGCTGAAATGCACCTCCATGCACTTTGTAGGTATTCATTTGCATCCATAAACAATTTTAGGGTGTTTGTTGTGTTTTTATGGTTTATATGTCTACACATGAATGACCTGAGAGTTGTGCTTTAACAAAGTGGTAACTGAAGGAATTATTTTGAGAGTCTTTTGAGAAAAATATCGAGTCATTGAGTGCGCCACAGCCACAGTATGTTGTACATGTTGTCAAAGTGATTTACGTACGATTTTGCTGTTTTCTTATTGTTGGCTTCAGTGCATTGCTGCTGTGTGCATACAGATTGTAAATCTGTGTTTTCTGCTCGTTTCTTCCTCCAGTATAAAACAGCACATTTATACAGCCTTAAAAGTACTGTTCCCATGCTTCTTGGCTATGACTCACTCATGGGGGGGTTAGTTGAACTGTAGCACATTCTTGGCACATTCTGCATTAAGTCTATTATTGTCCCATGAAAGGACAAATTGCATTGCCAGTTTGTCTGTTGTTGTTTTTGTGCCATACATTACTGTATAGCTGTTATTAGTCAGCTATAAGGAAACTACTTTATAGGCACCATAGTCTACTTTTAAACTAAATAGCTATTGGATCGAATATAGTAGGTATTTGGTTTACTGTCCAATGTACTGTGTTTCTGACGTTTGCTGTTGTCATTGTCAGAACACAGACTGGAACAAGTATGATGATCGTCTGATGAAAGCTGTTGACCGGAGCGAGGTAGACAAGGTGGCAGCTGTTCTCAGCAAGAAGGGCATCATCCCCACCAAGCTCGATGCGGAAGGACGCTCAGCGTGAGTAAACATGAACACACGCACATCTTCAGACATACATACCTGTATGTCCATGTTAGGTTTGTTAACATCCGTAGTTTGCTCGACCATAACTATTTTAATATTTCCAAATCTAAAAATGCTGATCATCACAAATACCACACCGTGTTGTGGTCTCTCTACCACACATTCCTGAGCCTGTTTCACAGATGAAGCATCCATACATGGGAATTTCTTTACAATTAGGACACTCTCACCCCTAATTTCCACTGGATGTGGAACGACGGCGATGTTTTGTTGGACCTGATGCGTTTCCATTCAAATCAATGTGTCACTTTCCACTGAATGCGGAACGCTGGCGACATGCTGAATCAAATCGACCGAGCTTTTATTTTTGTCTGACGTTGGTGCACGCATGCATGAATTCAGCACAGAGCAGATCATGTGGGACAGGAAATCATGTACAGACACAAAATATCCGGTTTATTTTCAAAATAAAATGATCCATGTTTGTGGCTAATCATATGATGGATTTCCTTCTACTCAGTGGACACAGGGTGGTTCTCTTTCACTAACACTCCGCTACAACCTGCTATATCATGTGATCATGTTCTCACTATCCCAGCTGTCCGGCGGAGCTGCAACAGGCGAATCTGGTGCGTAATGATGGACGACAAATGATGGATGTCGGCGTCGTTCCACATCCAGTGGAAATTAGGGGTTACTCAAAAAATAGTTTGACATGTTACCTGGAGTATCCCTGCATGACCCCCAGAAAACAACAAAAACAATCCAACAGCCTCCAAAATGCCCAGGTGACCCTATTGCACAATTCAACCCGAAAAGTTCCCCTGTTTGCTTGCATATCAGTTTGCAGTTGTGTCCATTTTTATATGCAGAAGTTTCTTCTTCGGTGTCCCATCTGACTGGAGGTCGGTGTGGGAGTTGGTGTAAAGAAAGCTTGTGGCCACTGAAGACTTGACCACACTGGCTGGAGGTTGTTTGTGTAGCCCATGCAGGAAATGACTCCCTCTACATTCAGATCAGATGCACTGTGGTGCTTGCAACACAAAGTAATATATTTTGTCCCAGCTGCAGGCTATTATCAGGATCAGTTGACATCTTGTATGGTATGATTAATTCTGTGGGAGCCTCGTTTTGGGTTGTTTTTGCAAAAAGCTGGATTCACACCCTTCATGAAGTTTCATTAGAAAAGATAAAATAGGAAGAAAACGAAGGTCAAAAAACATAAACATGTACAAGGAATTCCCTGATGTGATCATTCATGACCACAGATATTTCTGGCCATACTGGTGTAATGGAAAACAATACATTGAGCTGTTTAGCAGGCACTTTGTTTTATTGCTAAATGTAACCAGATTCCAACACCGGCATTTTGGAAGGCCTGGCGCCCTCAGTTTAATCCCAGATATATGAAGAAGTCGGTGGTCTCTGGCCCGTACTTCAGGTTTATTTTGATAAAGGCTTTGTTAAAGCATAAAACCATGGAGCCACACATCCCAGAAGCAAAGGTGCCTGGTATTTTCAGCACTGTGTGAAATTCTCTTGTGGCACCAATGATTGTATACATGCATGCTTGTAAATATACATAATTATAGTACACACAACCTGATAAATGCCTGGTCTCATAATAAGGTGCTAGAATTCTTCAGAACTAAATTCAGTTGCTGCACTGGTTGTTGTACACAAACATAGTCACGTGCATCATGTAGAGTTCCCCTGCAGGGCCGACAGACCACAGCTAGTATAACTATAAAATCAACACATTGAGCATTTATGGAAAGAGGTCACTCTTTTGCTATGTCAACCCAAAACGAAAGTGAACCACAATGGCAACTCAGCAAGTCTGCTTATAGTTCAGTGGGCCACACACAGACCAACACGTGTCGACGGCTCTCCGGCCTCTGAAAAAGCCAGTAGAGGAATGTTGAACGGCCATGTCTTGTAATCATGGACCTCTGTGGGGAAAGTAATTACAAACTGTTACTCCCAAAAATGTTTTCTCTAGCGCAGCATGTCTACAGTCCCGTCTCTGGCCACCTGATAAATTTAAGTCCATTATTTACTCATTATTCATATTCACTCACTTGTTTTCCTTGAACTCCTGTGAAAAATACATAGTGTACTGCAGAACTGGGTAATAAGTCAGTGTTGGTTCATCAAGAGTGACCACTTTCATAATAGACATATTCATTAAGTGTTGATTACAAATGAATTGGAAAACTTAAAGTATTAGGCAACCAAGCAGGGAAGCATAGCTTTGATATTAAGTGCAGCAAGTGTGACGTAAATAGTAGTAAGAGTAGTATTTAAAGTTGCAATAGCCACAGTATTTTGACTGCCTTTAGAGACACATATTATCATACACTGTATATGGTTCAGCTACCAGCATAACACTCTGGTTTAATCTTCCCTGTCCACTTGCTAAAAATAGCAACCTGTAGACTGTCAACCTGAAAATTGCCCAAGGAGCAGGTGTGACGATGAATTAATGTGTGCTTTCTTTAAGACAGCCATTCAATTTCTCTCTAACCATTTTACTGAGGGTTCCAGCTGGTGAGCTGTACATATCTTTACAGTTCAAGACAGTCATGTCTTTGTGTTTGGTCAATGTCTGACAGCTGGCCTGATGGTTTCTCGGTTTTTGGTAGCAGTCTAACTGTGCCGACCACAGTTTGAGCCTTTTTCTGTTTGAGTGAATTTAACTCTCCTTGAGTCAATTCTTCCTATGTTTGATTTCTTGCATATAGTCATAATGTGGTTGGAAATATATGATTTTCTTGGTAGCTGTTTGACACAAACAGCTAAGCATGTTGAGTCGAGTGACAGCTCACTGTCACTCGACTCAACATGATTTCACCATTTCAAAGTTAAGAGGAAATCTGCCATCTCCAGTTTAAGCTTGCAGTTATGTTTTTGTGACTCTGTTCAGAAGCATTCCTCCAGTTACCTTGTGCTGAGGCTCTTGAACTTGAGGGGTCACATCACTTATATCCTTGGATAGCCTGGCTCTACTTCCAGTCTGCTGTTTGCCCCAGAGGTCAAGACCCTCCACTGCTCCCAAGAAAACCAGCGTCTCGTGGCCATCAACACAGCTTTTAATATCCGCGGCAGTGTTGAGGTGACAGCCTAGCTGTCTCCTTGGCAGATACCTCGGGGTTAGTGTATAAACAGGTCCATGCGGCTCGATGGGTGACGGACTGAGATTGGTTTACACCCGAGTGCTCGGTAGACGGCCAGTGCTGCAGAGGGGTAAATCAGAGAAGGGGAGCAGGAATGTTTCCAGTCAAAAGTGATGATTAAAGACATGTTGGCAAACACATGCAGTGGGAAACTGCTTAATTGAGCAGGCAGTTAACAAGGGAATAAGCAAACATTGTGGCAATTAAACACAAATAAAAATCACATTTCAGCTGAATCACATGATACACATTAGCAGACGGAGTTTGACCAGTTCTCCTGAAGATATTTTTTTCCTGAGTATTTTGAGAACTTCTTCAAGAATGAACCAAAACAAATAGTTTTGTCAAGATGTGGCAGATAACTTGTGTGTTTGTTACCATGCAGGTTGTTTAGTTGTTGTTTTTTAGATCAAGTCATACAAACTAGACAGTGAACACAGAGCAAAAACTCTCATGAATGTTGTCTTAATTTGAAAGGTGCTGGCGGTGGTGCTTTCAGGGACAAAAAAACAATGGGGGACACAGAAAGCAAAATGAGAAACTGCGGTATTTGTGCAACCTTTTCTGCAGGTGGTCAGTTTTTTTTTTTTCTTGCATCATATTATAGAGTTCACATATACAACAGTGAAGCTGATATAGAAGGAACACACTGTTAGTGTGTAGCACTCGCTGCCTTGGCGTCACTGCAGACTGATGTTTCCTGTTATTTGCTACAGAAACGCAGATCTTGTTGACAGGGAGGAGCCAGGCGTCCGTTTGCAGTCCCACTCTCGTCCTTAAGTTTTGCCCTCACCCTATCACTTTTTCACTTGCCTTTCTCTCCTCCACTCTTTGATGCCTCCCTCCTGTCTTTCCTGACGTTATTTCTTAATCTCTTCTCCTTGTTTTCCAGGTTTCATTTGGCTGCAACACGAGGACATCTAGATTGTCTCAGTCTCATCCTGGGAAACAGTGTTGATGTCACTGCGACTGATGCCACTGGTGAGTCCAGGTTGGATGAAAGCACTACCCTGCAGCTATAGTTATATACTTGAACATGTGATGTGTTTCTAGTATTGTGTCCATCCCCATTATGTCAATGAGGATAGACTTGATAGTAAAAGTCCTCACTGTATACCACAATAAAATAAAGTTTATCTAATAGAGAGAAACTAGAGAAACACTTTTACTTTGTCAGTGGAGTTATACATAAAGTCTACGGCAAGAGATTTGCATTGCTTTTGCCATGATATAAATAGGTTATTATGACATTAAGGCAGATTGACGTGTTTCATATTTCCTGTTTTTAAGCAGGAGATGGGGATGTGTTCAGCAGAAAATTGGTCTTATCAGTGCTCTGTGTGTTAGCTTAATGGAGGCTGAGTGCTGCTTAGCATTCATTCATCGTAAAATGGGATGTGAAATATATCTGAATTATGAGACACGTGAACTGATCTCATCTCTATTTCCAGAAGAAACTTACCTTTTCATACAAGATACAAGTTGCTCAACTAGAATATCATTATAACACTGCAATGACGTGGACTTCTAGAGGAATTTATCATTCAAAACTGGGAAAAGAAATCCCCCGACACAAGAGAAAGAGACTTAATGTTAATTAACTTAATGTTAAACCTGGTACATATTCTGCATTGTGTAATGTATTGCACATAATTATGTCAAGCTGTGGCTACTAATTGCCTCCTGATTGACTCATTAGGTTCAAAATGGTTGTGGCCTCTGGTTTGCTTCTCTGGCATCAGCAAAATGATGAACAGAGTGATGTATTCTGGCTGCTTGCCTCAGATTAATATTTTAGCTTAATGAAGCGATACAAGTGCAGTACACTGTATTTATCAGTGCTTTCATTCAGGATGATTGTGTTTTTCTCTAAAAATACAAAACTATACATAAAATGGAAACTCTTGAAGGAAGACGTATTATCTCTGATTGCTTCTTTCATCTCTTTCAGGTAAAAATGCCCTTCATCTAGCCTCAAGAAATGGTCATTCTCTGTGTGTGCAGAAACTCCTCCAGGTAAATGAAGCTGTGTTCCTCTAACACTGTTTGCAACTGTCTGAAATGTACTCCTTTGAGAAAACAACAAGATCAGCTCTGATTTTTTAGCTTCTCTGAGTTTTTTTTTTTTTTGTTCAGCTTTTGCATCTCATGTTTATAATGTTGTGTGTCTACACACAGGTTGTATATAAGCTCCACAGAGGTACTTCCTAGTGTCTGGCCAGTTAGAGCAGTTTCGCTCTTTAAATAATTATTGCCAAAATGTTCTGGCAGCTGAGGCCGCTCCATATTGGTCAACAGCAGGCCCTGTTGAGTCACTGTGCCCCACTGAGGATTTATGTTTACAATCAGGGGGCTATCACTTCAATATTGTGCTCTCATAGTGTTGTAGCCCTTCGCTCTGCCCCCGCCTCTCTCATGGCAGTGATCTAATGGAGGTCGCGGCTGTTGGCAGGGGGTTGTCAGCGGTGTTGACAAGCCTACCCTCCTGCAAACCTGCCGTCCATTCTCAGTGCCGTCATCACACCAGACATAGCAGCTGGATGCCAACACCCACCACCCCCACCGCTTCCACTATGTCCCTCCGTCAGCCCAAACCCTCAAGGTATAGGATGTCCCCCCTCCATGCTCCACTGTCAGCTCCCACTGCCGCTCTACTTCCCCCCCACCCTTTCGCTTTGTCATTTGAGTGTGCTGCTAATTTTTGGCCCTTGTTGCTAGAGAGAGTTGGGTTTTTATAGTGGGAGCTAGAGCTCTCTGGCAAGCTTACCCAGCAACATCAGGCCCCTGTTAGCATTGAGTCCTCAGTGGTTTCATAGCATGCCCTCATTGCCACAGTGTTATACTCCAACCAGCAGACTGGAAGGGTAGAGATGTCACAGGCAGCGCCACTTACCCTAATATGACCTGCCTACTGTTGCCTCTCAGGTTCCACCGCCAGCTAATGGAAATAAATGATTTTTCTTATGTAACTATTGGGACTTAATTTCAGTAGTACAGAAGTACTTATGTAGATTTCAGGTGAACCAACCAGTGGTCTTTCCTCTGTTGTCTCGTGAAATAAGCCTTTGCCTTCACTGCGCTTTGAATAATTGAAAATCCAGATCAGGTCAAATACCTAACAATCAAATCAAGCTTTACCATCTACATTAGGTGGCTACATGAGCTTTAATGAAGGGAGCCAACCACTAGTGGGTATTAGTGACTCAACAGCATCATTTCAGTATCATTAATTACGGAGGCCATCAAGAGAAACAATAAGTAACTCAAGGGCACAATATATTAATTTGTGCACACATTTGCATTTCCATGACAGCATGCTGTCGGTGATATAATCCAAAGCCTCTCAATGTCCTTGCTGATTACAAATATTGTCAGCATGTCTTCCCCAAGTTGTTCCAGTCTGTGTTTGTGTCATTTTACAGCACAACAGTCCGGTTGGAAATGTGGACTTACAAGGAAGAACAGCTCTACATGATGCTGGTAAGCCTCTACTTCTGTAGTATAGGTCTGAGTCTATTCTGCTCTAGAGCTGAATCTTCTCTACTCTACTTCTATAGTATAGGTCTGAGTCTATTCTGCTCTAGAGCTGAATCTACTCTACTCTACTTCTATAGTATAGGTCTGAGTCTATTCTGCTCTAGAGCTGAATCTTCTCTACTCTACTTCTATAGTATAGGTCTGAGTCTATTCTGCTCTAGAGCTGAATCTTCTCTACTCTACTTCTATAGTATAGGTCTGAGTCTATTCTGCTCTAGAGCTGAATCTACTCTACTCTACTTCTATAGTATAGGTCTGAGTCTATTCTGCTCTAGAGCTGAATCTACTCTACTCTACTTCTATAGTATAGGTCTGAGTCTATTCTGCTCTAGAGCTGAATCTACTCTACTCTACTTCTATAGTATAGGTCTGAGTCTATTCTGCTCTAGAGCTGAATCTACTCTACTCTACTTCTATAGTATAGGTCTGAGTCTATTCTGCTCTAGAGCTGAATCTTCTCTACTCTACTTCTATAGTATAGGTCTGAGTCTATTCTGCTCTAGAGCTGAATCTACTCTACTCTACTTCTATAGTATAGGTCTGAGTCTATTCTGCTCTAGAGCTGAATCTACTCTACTCTACTTCTATAGTATAGGTCTGAGTCTATTCTGCTCTAGAGCTGAATCTACTCTACTCTACTTCTATAGTATAGGTCTGAGTCTATTCTGCTCTAGAGCTGAATCTACTCTACTCTACTTCTATAGTATAGGTCTGAGTCTATTCTGCTCTAGAGCTGAATCTACTCTACTCTACTCTTGTGCTGACCAGACTTAACTCTAGTAATGATTTTACTTGACTTTATCCTACATTACCAAAGCAGCAACTTTACTGTACAAGACTTTACCTAACAAGCTCACTATGTTTGAAATAAATGGAAACCCTGACAACTTGTTTACTTTATGTTTTTGTTTTTGCAACCACATGCTACTCACATGAATGTTAATATCTGTCAAATTACATAATAAGATTCCAGGATAATAATTGATTGATGTGAATATTTCACTGATAGTTCGGATGAAATGATTTCAGTCGTTTCTATTCTTTTTTTCTTTGTCCACAGTCATGGCCGGCTGCTCCTCCAGTGTGAAACTCCTCTGTGACAGCGGAGCTTCTGTGAATGCTGCTGATTTTGTGAGAATATTTTTTCATTTGACACATTTGTGTTGGAATTGTCTCTTTTCTTCTTTTTCATTTTCATTTGTCACTGTAGAAAAAGGCAGTCATCTTGTCCATGTCCATGTCATTAACTTCATGTAAGGACAGTTAGAGCAGCACAAAGTTTTTGACTAAATCTTAAATTATTTCACTTAAACGAATGCCCTCTATGCTCTGGATTTTCAGCATTATGGGATAACTTTGTGATTATTGTTGATGAATGTACAGTATGTATTGTATTTTGTATACATATATATGGATGTTATTGATTTTTCTCCAGGATGGCAGGACACCTCTGGTGTTGGCAACCCAGATGTGTCATCCTCGCATCTGTCAGCTGCTGCTGGAGCGAGGGGCTAACATCACTGCTCGGGATAAACAAAACAAGTAAGAGCGATAGAAAGGAAACCAGAATAATAGTAGTATTCCTAATAAAGAGTAATATTCTGAGTGACATTGAAAGTTACATCGGTGATATACATATTTACATATTTTTGGGGGTTTCAGGACACACAAAAGTCATGGCTTAGTTCAGTAGATTGCAGTAGCGCAATTACAGAAGAAGTAAAGGAGTGCTCGAGAATATGTCATGTGTCATAAAAGCATCTACTGTATCTGTGGTAGAGCGGGTCGCCCAATGATTGGAAGATCAGCGGTTTGAATACCGCTCCCCCTGGCCATCTGTCTGTTGTGTCCTTGGGCAAGACACTTAACCCTCCTTGCCTCCAGTGACATCACTGGTGTGTGAATGCGTATGAATGCTTTGGTGGTGGTCGGAGAGGCCGGAGGTGCGGATTGGCTGCCCCGTTTCCGTCAGTCTGCCCCAGGGCGGCTGTAGCTACACATGCAGCTTACCATCACCAAGTGTGACTGAGGAGTGAATGAATAATCTATCTATACTGTAAAGTGACTTTGAGTGTGATGAAAAAGCACTACATCAGTACAATGCATTATTATTATTATTAAGAACAGGACAAATTGCGAATTGATTTAATAGCCTCATATTTAGTGACAAAATACTTTCATATTTAATTTGTGCATGTTCCTGCTCGTAATCAGACTTTGTTGACCCCCCCTCAGGACGGCGCTGATTCTGGGCTGCGAGTACGGCTGTAAGGATGCAGTGGAGGTGTTGCTGAAGAGTGGTGCTGACATCAAGGCTGTAGACGGCTTGGGTCACGATGCATTTCACTACGCTCGCCTCAGCAAGAACCTGGAGCTTGTTTCAATGGTCAAATGTTACCTTGAAAAAGCCACCCGAGGTCAGAAACAGACTTAAAAGAGTCCTGGAGCAATTTGATTTAAATATAAAATGAGCATTGTTGGCATGATCAAAGTTTTAAAATCCTCTTAAAGCTGACAATCACCTCACCAAAAAAAAGACCTGATGATGTTTTAGACCTGATTTCCAGTTTTAGGTTTGCTTTAGTTTTATTGACATTGCAGCTTGCTTTATAATTTTCTTTCAGTGCTTATTTTTCAACACTTTAAGTTGGGATGTAACGATGCATCGCAAGACAGTTAAAATGGATACAAAAGTGTGCCGATTCAAATCAGCTGAGATGAAAAATGAATTTTAGCCCTCTAAGACCTGGATATAGAAAAACCTGAAAAAATGGCAACTTTTGACATGTTCTTGCAGGAGACCTTTGGACATGGAAATTTTCTTTAAAAATTGTTTTAATAAGTTTTTGAAAAAGTAACATTTGGGAACAGCATTTCCTGTATTTGTGCTCATTGCCTTGACAACATACATCACAACTAAGGGTTCATTTGGCAGGTTGTTTGTGTGTATATAATACAAATTACACACTAACCATTTTTTATAGAAAGGAATATATTTACTTGTATATTCTATTCTTTCTCTGACTCATAACTAGCATCAGTGTCGCAAAAGTCAATGTCCGCATCGCTCTCTCCATCTCAGATCATGGCAATCACGTCCGTGACTTTTTGAGTTGGATGGCCTGTTGTTGGAGGCGTTCTGAAATGGGAAACAATGCAATTGAAACAAATGCTTACAGCATGTATGGATAACACATATTTATGTTAGGTCGCTAATAACCTGCAGGAGTATAAGGAGCTCTGTTTAAAAAAAATAGTGAGAGAATTGTATCATTACCCAGTATGGCAAATCATATCAAACTGTGAGTTGAGTGTATCGTTATATTCCCGCTTCTCAGTTGTGTAATATCTTTAGCCTTTGTCTCGACTTTCATGAGTATGTCCTGTTTGCATATTTCTCTGATATGCACTGCTCACAAAAAGTTAGGGATATTGGACTTTCGGGTGAAATTTATGGAAAGTGTAAAAAGTTGTTGCTACAGTCATATAATATTATGAAAGTTTGGCATTTAAATAGAAGCATGTAATGGTAATTTCTTCATCTCAAAAAATTATTGAAACAAAAACAACAGTGGTGGATATACCACAACAAAAAAAGTCACTGCATCAATAACTTGTCGTGTGTCCTTGAGCATCAATGACAGCTTGACAGTGACGTCTCATGCTGTTCACAAGTTGACTTATTGTCTGCTGAGTCATGGTATTCCACTCTTCCACTCTTCTTGAAGGGCTGCCCTGAGGTCATTGAGGTTCTGGGGTGCAGGGTTAAGACCCTCTACACAGTGGCTCAGATGATCCCATAGGTTTTCTATGGGCTTCAGGTCCGGAGAAAGTGCAGGCCACTCCATTTGAGAAACCCCAGCCTCCAGCAGCCGTTCTCTGATGATGCGACCTCAATGAGCTTAGACACTGTCATCCATGAATGTGAGATCAGGCCTGTATTGCTCATGGAGAGGCACAATGACTGGATTAATGATGTTATTCAGGTAGTGTCGTCTTGTCACAGTACCGTTCACAAGGTGTAGGACAGTTCTGTATTGACTAGACACACCTGCCCAGACTGTAACATCACCACCTCCAAAGGCTGATGCATAACGTCCTCCTTGACGTCTCCAGCACAGTTGGCAGCCATCATTTCTGCTCAGTGTGAATCGACTTTCATCAGAGAACAGCACTGAGGCCCACTGGTTCCTGGTCCAGCAAAAATGCTCCCTGTCCATACCAGACGATGACGCCTGTGCCTGGTGGCATGTTACGCAGTAAATAGTGAAACATTGAACAGCTAGACATGTGCATTCGAAAGGATAGAAAAGGTCAAATCAAGTTCACCTGTAAAGGGATCATCATGCATTTTAGGTGCATTCTGAAATTTCATCCAAAAGCTCAGTATCCCTAACTTTTTATGAGTAGTATATGTTTGGAAGGCCTGAACGGGAAGAAGTCTGAATCTGTTTTCTTGTTTGTTCCAGATAAGGAGGCTGCAAAAATAGAACAATGGAAGCGACAGGTAATCCTGCAGCATTCATTTTAATGGCTCAGTCAAACCATCCATTAAAACTCACCTGCTATTGAGGAGCAGCTGTTATTCTTCCCACTGCTTTACATTTGTAGAGGACATTTTGTATGTTCAGGCAGAAAAATAATAATAATAATAATAATAATAACAGTGAACAGGCATTTGCTTTAACCATTTTCACTTCACAGTCCCTGTTTTGTTAAAAGATGACAATGTTACTCTCCTCCTACAGCCATTTAAGTCATTATGTAAAAGTACTGCCCATCACTATGCTAGGACACTTTAAAGCCTCTGTGTTTATTTGCAGTTGTTCCGCATTTCAAATAATTTTCTTTGATCGGCTCACTGCTGATCAGATGCACATGACTGCCATCTAGTGGTCATAGGGGAGAGTTGATGTATACTCTTTCATGGCCTTTTGTAATGTTATATCTTCAAAACACGGCTGTAAAAAAAGGTCCTGTCTCATTCTCAGCATTCAGTGGAGAGGTCGGAGGCAGCTGAGGTTAACAGAAGGGATCAGATCATACATGTAAGTGCTGGATGACAAACTACTGTTCTTACATTTAAAAAGTTTTGTTTGCTTTAGTTCACTGCTTCCTAAGTTACAATCAACCATGAAGACATCCTCATCCATGAAGCACCTCATTTTTACAGCATTGATTCATTGTGTTTTGATTGCTTTAAGTCTGTAAGCTGAGTGTTTTTATGGGTGTTTGTTTCAGGACTTGGAGAGGCAGAACGAGAGCCTGCAGGAAAATCTCATGAAGTACCAACAGGATCAGAGAGCCCTGTTAGATCAGGTCAACATGCTACAGCAGCAGCTCACACAGGTAAGCAATATGACAACACAGTGAAATTACAGTAAAATCTTCAAAGCATGATTGTCCTTCACTGCCAGCTTGTTGATTTCTGTGAGGGGGTCGATCTGAGGGCACTAAGCTAAAGGTTTGTGTGCCGCACATTAGTAAATATAAAAATAAAAGTTGAGTTGAGTCAAGCTGTCTTGGCTTAATGTTGTCATTATATTATCTATAATAATTGAGCAATATTTTTCTAATCAGCTGTTTCCCTTCAAGAAGGCAGAACAGGCTTTCAATGATGATCGTTGATTTAAAATATAAATTATTTACTCGGAAACGCCTCATTCAATGTGCAAGAAAATTCAATCAAAGTTTCATGTGTAATGGTGTCAACTGATAGTGTTATACGGTCTTTTATTATTATTCGTCTGCAGGAAAAGACTACTGTGGAAGACACACAAAAAGAGGTATGAAATTAAAAATATTTATTGATCATTGTGTGGCGTAATTCACAATTTTTGTGTAAAATAAGTTGTTATTAAAGGCAGGGTTGGTTAAGATTTTCGAAACATTTTTGCTGCATTAGTTGAAGTTATCATTATATAAGTAGCAATCAATAAATGCACTGACACAAAAATGTTTTTGAATAGTAGGTGTCAGTTAAATTCAGAGTTTGTGTACTTTCTTATATACCATATGAATAAAGTGTATTTCATCAGTCATCTTCTCTTGAATCAGAAGGAGCAGTTGAAGGTGTTGCTCAGTGCCAAAGAACGAGAGGACGGGGCTCGAGGTCTGGAGACTGTCAAGGTCCAACTCCGCAGTACTTTAGTCAGTAAATTTTTACATCTCTGATTTCAACTTTGAGCTTCTAATCCTGAAAGAAATCAATGCAGTGATGATTTTTTAATTTGTGATCAGTTTTAAATATTTCATATTAAGCTGTTATTTACATTTTGTTGTCATGAAAATTCAAATTTGAATTCTTTGTTATAAACCAGTAGTGGTTAGCACTGTCGCCCCACAGCAAGAAGGTACCGGGTTCGAATCCCGGGCCTGGGGCCTTTCTGTGTGGAGTTTGCATGTTCTCCCCGTGTCTGTGTGGGTTCTCTCCAGGTACTCCGGCTTCCTCCCACCATCCAAAAACATGCATGGGGATTAGGTTAATTGTCTAATTTAAATTGCCAGTAGGTGTGAATGTGAGTGTGAGTGGTTGTCTGTCTCTATGTGCCCTGTGATGAACTGGAGACTTGTCCAGGGTTACCCTGCCTTTCACCCTAAGACAGCTGGGATAGGCTCCAGCCCCCCCACGACCCTATGAGGATAAGCGGTAGATGATGGATGGATGTTATAAATCAGCACTCAGTTGCCAGTTATTTAGGTGCACATAGCTAAAACTAATGCAGTCCCATATATCTGTCCCGCAATAAATCATTTTTCTATTATTTTTGTCCACGTCTTTTACGTCAAAGAGGGTAGGCTAAAGAAACACCCCTCATCCAAAATGATCATGCAGTTGCACCAAAATTTGAACATTATGTCAGAGTAAAAAGTTTAAGGACTGTTGTATGGTACTCCTTTAGTATTAGTTAGTTGTAATATGCATAATAAATCTAGTGAACTTTGTCACAGCACATGCCGCAAAATCAATCTGTAGTGAGCTGCAGCTTTAATTAACTAACACAAATGACCAAAACTGACTGGTTAATGCACTGAATATGTCGTGTTTTTATGTAGTACTGTATCTATTGTTGCTGCTCTGATTTTATATTGTTGTCCTGGATGCTGCTATTTTAGCCCATCAAAGAGGTTTTAATCTTATATACAAATTATGTAATGTAATGCGGAGTATAACGTTTTTAGTCTAAAAAGACTCAACTGTTAGTAATGCGTATGTGTATTTGTATGTATTCACAGGGGGACTACTCTGGACAGTCTGTTATCAAAGGTAAGCTTTCTTCCATTCCTTAAGTCATAAAGAAACATTAGATACCAACCTTCATCTGTAGAGTGTGAAGAGGTTTGAATCATGTTTGTCTTGCAGGTAAAGAAAACATTTTGGTCAAACAGTCTCACAGCCTGGATAATGAGCAGGTAAGTTTGTGTATGTGGAACAGTTACACATCATGTGTAAGCAGTTTGCATGAAAGGATTTATAATAATGACACTTTAATATGTTTTTCCTTTTCCTCTGCAGGTGCTCCAGAATCCTGCCCTGTCGCGTTCAATGTCCAGACCTCCAGAGAGGAATCATGCTGCTATAGGTTGGGATGTCTCTGGCGAAAGGGATGGACTCCGAAATGAACTTGAGGCGGTGAAGAGAAGGCAACAGGCAGCAGATGAAGAGACAGCACGACTTCAGTCCGTCCTGAACCGCAAAAACAGAGAGTGCCAAGAGCTGGTTCTTAGTCGAGACACCATCCAGAAACAGGCCGATCAGCAGGTTCAAGAACTGGAGGACGCCCTGGGCGACGTCCAGAAGAGGATGCTGGATTCTGAGTGTAAGGTCAAACAGCTACAAGCCCACGTAGTCGCTGTTAAGGAACACTTAGGAGGCCAGGCGACAGAAGAACTGCGTGCCCAGCTCCAGGATATCAAGGCCAAGTACGAAGGTGCCTCAGCCGAAGTGTGCCGTGTTCGCAACCGCCTCAAACAGAGCGAGAAAGCTCTGGAGGAGTACAAGAGCAGCGAGAACCAGCTAGCAGCAGAGGCAGAGAAGCTGAACCGAGAGCTGAGAGGTCTGACTGCAGAACGAGATGAACTAGCAGAGACCCTTTTAGAGATGGAAAGCCAGTTGAAGGAGACCCAGACTAAACAGGGCAACACAGTACCTGCTGAGAAGTTTGACAACATGAAAAATCTGCTGACAAACGCAGTTGACGAGAAAGAACGGCAGATCGCTGAGCTGAGGGAGGACTATGATCGTGTGCTGGAGGAGGTGGCAGAGCTGCATCGAAAGCTGGACACTCCATCAGTCCAGGGAGGATCAGAGGCAATGTTTGCTGAGGAGCATCGGAGGATACAAGCAGCTCTCGAAGAGCAGAACGCTTCACTGAAAAGGAAACTGGTTGACGTGACCTCCAGAAGCCAGGCTCTAATTCAGGAGGTCGAAGAGAGCGAGGAGGAGCGGGATATACTACGAGAACAGCTTCATGAGCTCGACAGCAGGATCAGGACTGACTTCATACCTTTGAAGGAGCATGATGAAGCCCGGAGGAACATGGTATCAACTCTGGAGGAGCTGGAGGACAAACTGGTGGAAGCCAGCGAACGTTACGGAAAAGCAGAGGCTCAAGTCCAGCAGCTTCAAACAGAGAGGCCCGTGCTGCAGAAGAATATCATGAGTCTCCAAAGTGCTGGTGAGAAACACCGGAGTGAAATAGAAGATCTGAGAACTCAGAACGCAGACCTGACAAAGAAACTTGAACTATTACAGAGGAGCTTTGAAAGCAGGGATAAAGAGTGTGTACAGCTGACCACACAGAGCCAGACTCTGAAACAAAGCCTGCTGGGAGAGTATGTTCAGAGGCAGCAGCACGAGCAAATGAAGGCAGAGTTAAGTTCTGCCTTAGAGAGTGTTAAAGCTGAGATGTTGAAGTTGGAGACCAAGGAAAAAGAAAGTGGGGAAGAATTGAAGAACATGAAAGAGGGAAACGACAAGTTGAAAGAAAAGCTGGAAAATGTCCTGTTGGAGATGAAAACGGACTTTGTGAGCCTGAAAGAGCACAAAGCCGTCGCAGACAAGTTGAATGCTGCTGTGGTCGAGGCAGAGAACAGAGCGAACAAGGTGTCACAGATGTATGAGTCGGCTCAGGAGGAAACGGGAAGGCTCACCCAAGAACTGGAGGCACAGAAGCAAGAACTTGATACCATACAGGAGGCCATTCAGTCCAAGTTCATCCCACTGACAGCAGTGGAGGAGAAAGAACACTTTTACAGTGCCCAGGTGAAGGAGTTGACCGTAAAGTTGCTGGAAATGGAAGAGAAGTATAACAAAGAAAGGTCTGCTGGTGAGAGCAACAAACAGGAGAAAGAGAAACTAAAAGTTGAGATTGAATCCGTTCAGCAGAGACTGGACTCTGCTGTGGTTACCAGTGAAAAGCACAAGAATGTGGAGGAGGAGTTCAAGGGTAAATATGAGGAGTTAACTCAGAAGTTGGTGAAATTAGAGCAGCAGCACAAGGAGGTGACACTTCAGAAAGTGGATCTTCAAGACCAGAACGCCCTCAGCAACACTCAGATCCAGAATCTCCAGGAGCGTCTGAAATCAGAGTTGACTCGGATAGCAACGTACGACACAGAGCTCAAAGCCCTCCATGACACCATGCAGCAAGCCCAGGCTGATTGCAAGAAAGCACGAGAGGCTCAGCAGGAGGAGGCCCAGAGGGTTTGCACCTTACAGAAAGAGGTTCAGGAAGGCCACGAGGATCAGGCGTCTATGCTGCAACAACATGCCAAAGCCAAGGAAGCCCTGGAGGCCGAGGTCACCAAACTTCAACTGGCTCTCCGTGAAGAGGAGGAGAACAGCGCCCAGAGGGCTGAAGATGTCTCTGCCCTGCAATCTGAGCTCCTCCAGGCCACACAGGCTCTCGAGGACATTCGCTATAAGGAAGACCAAATGAACGAGCTGAGGAAAAAGCAGCAGCAGCTGGAGGAGGAGGTCACCAGTCTGAGCAACAAGCTGCTGAGCTTAGCACAAGAGAGGGACGAGGCCCGTCAGGAGGCAACACAAGCAAGGGAGGGCGAGAGCAGGGCCCGCATAGAGATGGAGGCTGTCCAGGAGAAGGGACGCACCATCGAGAGGGAAGTCAGGGAGCTGAAAGAGAGGTACGACGAGTCGCTCAGCACCATCTGTGATCTTCAGAGGAGGATTCAAACATCAGCTCAGCAGACGGAAGCCAAAGACCAGAAGGTAGTAACAATGTGACGACTGCTGTCAGTCATGGTTTTGTTATTCAAACTACTACTGTTTGACTGTAGCTGAATCTGAGACTACTGTGGATTCAAAATGTGATAATCCTCCATGTGTGTTTCTGTGTGTCAGATCACAGAGCTGCTGACAGATGTAGAGCGATTGAAGCAGGCCCTGAATGGTCTGTCCCAGCTGGCATACACTAGCAACGCACCCAACAAGAGACAGATGCAGCACATCGACACGCTCCACGCCCAGATCAAGAACCTGCAGCAACAGCTGGCTGTGAGTCGACTGGCACTGATATCCTGCTTTATGTTTCCTTAGATTTACCGCACAGTCACTGTCTTTTCGTTAGAGATTGACTGAAAAAATACTTTGTAATACATTGTACACAGTGATATTTACAAAGTCAATACAGTAACATGTTGGCCTCACAGTACAGTGGAAACTGCATCAGAGGTACATGTTTAAACTTTGGCTCCTAATGGTGTTAATGCAACCAAGTCCTCCTTTCCCAAAACTCTGCCAACACTAAACAGGGCTTTAGGAGCAGTCAGACATGGTTCATGGTTTTGCACTTTAAGGCTCTCTCTAGAGTCAGTGTGTGCTTTGTCTCTTCACAATGAGTCTTAGTTAGTGATTATACACAGACTAATAATAAACAGTTATTACGGTATCCGGTCGCCACTGTAATAACTGTTGTTATCTCCGAACTGGAAATATCCCTGGATTTCTTTTCAGAAATCTGATCACCTTACAGAAGCTGCATGCCGCCAGTCAAATTTATGTGTTATTTTCCATACAGCACTGAAATGAAGCTACAAAGGTATAAATGGGAGCATTACAGAATGTTCTTTTAAAAAAAGAATAACTAAAAAATTACATTTATCAGTAACACTTTTCTTTTTGGTGAAAGTAATCAACAAACTTTAAATGAAGTAACTAGTACCTGTTAATGTTTTTCAATAACTAGCACAACACTGTTTACAAAATAGCCAAGTTTAAAAAAAAAAACAACAACAGCTAAAAACTAAAATAGAAGACAACATTTGAATTTGTTCTATGGATAAAAGTGAGCTTTAGGCTGTTTTCATCATCTGTACCTCCTTCATTCATACTGTCCAGTCTTTTCAGCGAACATTAAAAACACCATCTAACCCACTGTTAAAAAAAAAAAAAAAAGAGTATTGTTCTCATCTTCACATGTACAATAACCACTTCATGTCTTTCTCCTCTGCTGCATAAGGATGCTGAGAGGCAACACAGGGAGGTGGTGTCAATTTATCGAACTCATCTCCTCAGTGCGGCTCAGGTAAGTTCTTCTCATTAATCAGTGCTCCAGGTGATCAACAGACCTCTGACTTTCATTCCCATGAATGCTCTTAATTAAAGTAGTTTAGATGCTTTTCTTCTGTTGAACTCAGTGATTCAGAGATTAGATTACAGAGCAGAGTTCATGGAAGAATAATTGAACAGATAACTTGGAGGTACTTGTTGTGCAGGAGAAATGATTTTAATCAATATACTTGATCGCATGAAAGGCATCAAGCTTTTTGGCATTAACGTGCACTGTGTCTTAACTTTTCCCAGCAACACCTCAATGATTTTAATGACTCGTTCCAAAAACCTTGTCACAGATGTTAGTGGCGAATCATAACTTCACCCATATGGGAACAGATAAGGCATATTAAGAGGAGTTGCATGCTTTCTGCATTACTGAGAGTGAAACACTTCAGTGAGGGCTGTCTGACGCGTCTGCAGCACATGTTCAAACGATAAACAATCACTGCAAACATATGGAGAAAACAAGGAAAAGATGTGTGACGCGAAGAAAACAAGAAAAAGATGATGAAATTGCATCTGTTTTATTGAATTGTGGTTGTGCATTTGTCAAATCAAGATCAACCAACTTTCAGCACTTTCACTCTCCAACAGTGAACCATACCGTACGTTACAGGAAAATGTATGAAAGACTACTGGTTTAATGGCTCCAGCTCTAATGGCTGGAAACCCTGTGGGCAGCCCACCACAACACCAAAACCAAAACAGGAAAAAAAATGGTGCAAGTTAACAAAACAACATGACTCACCCCAAATTATTAAAAAAAAAGAAACACACACACACACACACAGTAGCTGAGGGATCAGTTGTGTGAATTGAGAGACGTGATAGAGGTGGGTTAACCGAGGTTTATTTCTGACTGTCTGTCTCACAGGGCCACATGGATGAGGACGTCCAGGCTGCCTTGCTACAGATCATCCGCATGAGACAGGAGTTTGTGTGTTAAAGCTTCCTGTGACAAAACAAATGCTCTCTGCTGACTCAAATTCACCATTTTCACATCTCCTGCTGCTGAAGTCCCTGCTGTGGCCCCTGTGGGTGCCCAGTGTGTGTGTGCGTGTGTGTGTGTGTGTGTGTGTGTGTGTGTGTGTGTGTGTGTGTGCGTGTGCGTGTGTGTGCGCGTGTGTTGTTCTGCAATATTTCAAAAACAGGTTATTTTTTGCGGTACGGCGGTTCTTTACTTTCCAAATATCAGCGTTGTAGGTGAATAACTAGAAAGAAAATATATAATTTTCTGATATGCAAACTGACCTGAAATAGGGGTGTCATGATTCTCCAAACAGAAACCATCCCATGTATTTGCTTTATACACTATGGGAGGTACAACACTGACAGGACTGTTGTCAGACTGCACTCTTCTCTGAACCTAGCGATGTGTCTGCTTTAACAGTGGAAAAACACTCTGTCATTTTTTTTCTGGAACAATACCAGATACCAGTAACGGCGTTCCTTATGGAGTAAATTAAAAATGATTTATTTAAAATGTTCTAACAACGTATTTCACCAGTCGAGAACAAACAAAGGAGCAGTGGGCTGCTACACAAGAGCGTCTCGCTCAAGGACACAACAACAAGTACACAGTCGGAGCACCGATTCCGTTGTTTACGCAGCTCACAGGAAAGACAACAACATGTCATCTGTGACTGCAGCAGTGGCCATGGTGCCTTTTAAAGTGCAGCTGCAGGCTAGCAGTAAAGCTCCGCTGTGTCGTCTTCAAAGTGTTGCTTCTTTTCTTTGGATGAGTGCCAAGGTCAGAATGAAAATTCATTTCAATCTTGGTTTTTTTTTTTTTTTATTTGAAATCGTGACACCCCTACAATGGACTATGGTGATTTAACTATCTGCATATATGCAGGAACACTTTTCTCTTCATCTTACAGTACAGTATGTGAAAATGTCACTTAATACGTTTCTCTCTCTCATATCTATTATGCATGAGGACGCTAACCTGTGCCTTGTTATGCAGCTTCAGCTCATTATATTGGGTGATCGAGGGATTTGAATCATAGGTCCCTTTCATAGCTTACTCTCTTGAAATGGTCAGCTCAGATGTAAAATGGATATGAACTCAAAGACCACTTTTCACATTCCCACCTGGCCGTCAGCTCTCATACAATATGATTTCATGCTTAACAGCAGTGTGTGCTCCAATCTGAGGGACAGGTTCACGTTATTTTCAAAGAGACCTTAAAGGTACAATGAGTAAGATGCTCAGAACTAGAAGTGCAGCAGTGTTTGTGTCTTATCCTCTTTTCATTTCATTTTTGCTGTTTAGTACATTTCTTGGCATCAGCCAATGCCCAGATTTAAGAACTCATCCATGAGGAAGCTACAAAAATGATGGTGAGACACATAACAATGCAAATTTAACAAGACTCAAAGACAAGCAGACAAAAGTTGCTCCAGCACATCAGTGGATCTGCAGTTAATGTTGAGCCGCTGCTGAGAAGCATAACTATTTTAACGAATCCTCCTCACTGTGCCTCGAAGTGTTGCTGTCCTTATTCCTCCTGTTCCTACTGGACACTGAAAGGACTTTAATACAATAATCACATGTCCATATGTATACTGAAGGAGTGCTAATTGCTGTAATCTGACAGGCAGTGAGAAGATTCCTAAGCTGATCATAATGTGAGCGATCTCTACAAGTTTCACCATCAGAGGCTGCAGCAGTTTGAATTAGTCAGAGCTGCTGAGGAGCTCTTTGGCACACTGTGCTCACTTGTATCTCTGAGCCCATGCCTCTATTGATTTGTCTGTTGGTGTTTTTTCTCCTCACAAGATTTATTTTTCATTAAAGCTCTTTTCATCAGGACCTAAGAACAGAGGTCAGGGCTCTTTCAGTCATACCGCTGAGTCACTGTCTGAACTTTCCTTGCAGAGCCACAGGGACATTGCTAAAGAAAAGAGTATGTTTTGTTCATAGAAGGAGCACTGTCTACTAGATGTGCCATCTCTGACACTGGAACAGAGTCATTAAAGGATCCCTTCACATCCGACATGGACAGATTGAATGATTGCAGCATCCAGTAACTTTCGTTTTAAGACACACTTGAAAGAATGTAAACCTGTCTTTGAACCTTGTTCATGTCAGCTTCTTTTTCTTTATTACTCATTTTGTGTTATCATCTCCTGGAGGTCCAAACTAACACATGTTTTCAGAATAATCCAAAGACAGTGAAAAAGACAGTAAAAGACACTACTGAAGACAGTAAAAAAAAAAAAATCCAAATCTTAGACTACATGGTTAGACAGTAAAGTGACAGATTGGTGAGTCATGTCACTCACACAGTCTGGACATGGTTTGTGCTGATTTGAGTCATGGAGGCAGTGGAGACATTTTGCTGTCCTACAGTTTGCAGTGGCACGTCATCCTTTTGTTGAAACCAGAGTGTCCTCTAGTGGAGAGACTTGGCAGGCCAAGCTCATAGAGTATGTAATAATCGGTGTGGACCAGGGTTAGGCAGTTGTTGTTTTTGGAAGTGGTCATGTGTGCAACATTTGGGGAATTTATTTAATCTCACAGATAGCTGAGAGAATACGAAATGTGACACTAAATCAACAGAGCTTTAACTAATGATATCTGGCTTTGCCTCACCTCATTTAAACCAAACCCCCTTTTTTCATGGCGGATCTATGCAGCAGTGACCTCTCCCAGAGCAAAGGCTGCGTACCCCTGAGCCAGCTCTTTGTGACTCTTGATGGTGTCGTGTAGTGGTGTTGTGATTGTTGAGCGAGTCTCTTATGCCTTTACACTGATATATTTTTCATAGCTTTGTACTACTTTAATTACTGTACTACAGTGTGACAATTCTGATATTCAGCAGGTCTGGAAGTAGAACGGCACAAAACACGTTCAGGGTAACATTTACTGTAGGACGCCATGTGATGAGAAGAGATAGAATACAACAGATCCCTTTAATTGATGTGGATAGACAAACGCCTTGATGATTAGTCATTTGAAGCAATCCTATCTTTACCTTTCAGCTAACTCACTTTAACTAAAAAATCTCGCTGTCTGGCCAAAAACTGTTCACACCAACAGATAGTTTAAAATTTACCTCTTGCATTTGGTGATGCAGATGTTAGGAATTAACAGTTACTGTCTTATTCCCTCTACTGTTAACATATAGACTATACATTTAATCCAGTCACATCTGTCCATAACTATACTGTATGCTAGTCTGATTAAATTGGTTGATGTCTGTGATGACAGTAATATCTGTTTGTGAATCAGTAATATAAAATCAATAAAAGTGCCTAACATAGAAAACTATATAGTTCTCAGTGTGTTTTGTCATTATTTTTGCAAAATTTAGTCCAGACTGAATACCTGGAAGGTCTGGAAGGTAACCCTTATGTTGTGAAAAAACACACCTAGCAGAACCTCTCCACAAGGTGTTGATGGGCTATTTCTACAGCAGCACAACTTTTTGACATGTAATTGCATTAAATTAATGGTAGTCCAATTATATTGTCACAATGAGCCAGCATTGCCAGGGTCATGGTATTAATTACACCAGCGTTCACCCTGCAGTGATTCCCTGTCTCGTCGGACACAAATGCATAATTCCTTGAAGCCTGAAAAGATGGATCTTCGTGTGGATGTGATCTCGTGGTTCTCATCCATCCTCACAACATTGCCAGAATCTAGCTGCCATGTGAGAAGATGTGGCCTCACGTCAAGTTGTTCAGTATTTTGGTTTTTGACTAATATAGCCTCAAAACGAACAACATTTCCATTAGCTGCGCTTAGCGCTAATTAGCATGATGACCATAGTTAACCTTTGCATCGTCACGCTCAGAGTGTTAGCAGACTGATTGTCAGCTGGGCTGCTGTGGTAAATAACAAAGTCAAAATGTTTGACATGTTAACAATAAGAAGGCTCATTCTTGGTGGATGGCTCGTAGCTCTATATGAATATCTAATACAAATGTGTACCTCTACATTTGAAATGGTCAAAAACTGTCCATAATATTTCAGGTTATATCCCACAATAGTGAGACTAGTGACTGCTAGTCTTCCCTGACAACACATTTTATTTTATTTTTTTTGTTTCTTACTATGAGGAATGAACACAGCATTAAATGTGTTTGACATGATGAGAGATTTCTGTTTTTGTTTTTGCCCCTTCTTTTTGCCAGGCTTTGTTTTGTGATTGAAAAACATCAGAGCTCAAACTTCTGCGCACCAGTTTTCAGTCAAATCTGATGAAACGACACCCACAAAGAGTGATGAAGACAATTAGCTGAGTGTGTTTTCCTGAGCTTTGATGTTGATTGTTTCTTAGTCATGAATATTTCATGTTACAGAGTGATACTGAGTGTTCAGGGGCTTTAAGGTCGACAGTAAATGTGTGTTTTTACGTCCCTTATGGAAACAGCTCAGGTCATGTGGTTTCACTTTAAATACAATCAACCCAGGAATGGGAGCGAGGAGCTCTTTGGCACACTGTGCTCACTTTTATCTCTGAGCCCGTGCCTCTGTTGATTTGTCTGTTGGTGTTTTTTTCTCCTCACAAGATTTATTTTTCATTAAAGCTCTTTTCATCAGGACCTAAGAACAGAGGTCAGGGCTATTTCAGTTATCTCATTTCACATAAATTCAAGGCATGCACAGTCGCTGAGCTCAGGGGAAATTTCCATTTCCAAAAAAAGTACAGCGTGCTTGAATTGCCCTGAAAATAACCAAGATTACTAATGCTTCACCCCAAAAAAAAAATAATTAATACAAGCTTAAAGCAGAACTTTATGAGTAAGAGCTAATCCATCCTTTATCCCATCCTCTGCTCAACACAAACACACAACCTGCACACACCCTCTAATTGATACAAGGCTGGTCCTGGGTTTGATTTCTTTGAGAATAGCTTGCTGGTTTCAAGTGGCAGCCTTCCTCTTCTCCACTCCTCCTCTTCCTTGGTTTTATGATTCTCTTTTTTGCGGTCTGTGCTGAATAAGCTGT
The DNA here is from genome assembly GCA_029721515.1 of Synanceia verrucosa. NCBI lineage: Eukaryota > Metazoa > Chordata > Actinopteri > Perciformes > Synanceiidae > Synanceia > Synanceia verrucosa. The sequence goes on from CM056549.1 coordinate 24,149,323, forward strand.
TCTCAGCAATTATGGCGAATACAATTCAATCTGTTGCTAGATCTCTCTTTAATCTCATTTCCAGGGTCCTAATCAGTCCCATACATCCACTTGCGGCCATTTGGTTTACCGTCGCAACCCCTTTCCCGGCCGCAAAGAATCCCAGCTTTATAAAAATTCGTCATCCTGAGACGGGATCAGAGACTTTATTTATGTTGGAATAAGCCCCGGCCGTTCACCACATGCCTCATGAGTGACGGACCGGCTGAGGAAGCAGGCGGGTGGTTATATACACATCAGATCCACGCCCACATGGTTGCTTCCAGTCCTCTGAGTTGTCACGAACGTTTGTTATCTCACACAGCAGTCTGCCACCTCTGCGGCATCGTCTCCACACGCTGAGCGGCCTTCTTACACGAATCGTGACAACTTTTTGTTTTGACTACCTGACGAGATGAGATGATGAGATTCATGCATGCAAACTCATATCGTCTGCATGTTTTGGGTTTTTTTTTTGTTCGCCTGAGACGTCACTGTTGCCTCTACTGCTGCATCAGAACCAGCGATATTGTCTAAGTGTCATCTATTGAAACTGTTCGTTTGACTTCGCAGCTCACTGAAGGCCATAGGACTCCCAAACACTGATGTATGAATATGGCAGCTTCATTATATTTACTCTTAAACTCATATAGTGACTGTTGTTAGTTAGTTTGTCACGATTTACTCAATTCTGTTAGGAAAATACACCACTGAAGAAAATACACCGCCGAAGCACGATGTGCTTCGGCGGTGTATTTTCTTCAGTGGTGTATTTCCCCCCCCAAATATGTAACTAATCAAAATGACAAAAACAGCTTCATCCAGTTATCCATCCTCTCCATCCTGTCGTCTATTTTCTTTTCTTCCTTCTTCCCACTGCTTCCTTCCTTCCTGCTGTTTTACCTTTTGTCTGTCATCCTTCCTTCCTGGTTAATTTCACAGGTCGGGTCAGTGTAGAGGCCTGCGCTGTATTTGTCTCCCTGGTGTAATTGCTAACTATTTCTCTGTCACTAATAGGCCATTACTCAGACACTGCTGGCCAGCCAGCTCGTGAGGCTGCACCGGGGGCAGCGAACACGAGGCCAGCGGCCCGTCTTTTTTTCATTAGTCCCTGAGGAATCGGACTACTCTTGGCTCCAGGCCCGAGACAGGCGAGGCCCCTTTAATGTTTTTGCAGAGCTCCAAAGCACTTTGTTGCCTCAATAAAGTTCATTTATGGGATAATAAGGCTCTGGAGGACACATGGTGCTGATTTGAGTTGAATGGTTTCAGCATGGCTCACATTCCCAAAAGCAAGCTCAGTCTCTTCCATCTCTGTCTTTTATTTTGTCTTGTTTCTTTTTCTTTCTCCACTTCTCACCTTCCTCTTGCTCCTCACCTCACGTCCCCCTGTGCTCTTTAACCGCCGTCATTTATTATTCCTCTCTTGAACGTTTTGGCAGTGTAACTGTCTGATCCTGGGTTGACCTGAGATTTGCACACCTGGGAATGAGTAGCAGTGAGGGGGCAGGAGGCCCTCTCATTTCCCAGGATTTATTCCAGAGCTTGGAGGAGGGGAAGGTAGCGGGGGTAGTCGAGGGAAGAGAGGCGATCAGAGGAATGAAAACCCTCAAGCCTCAAACCCTGGCAGGGGGATCAAGCTTTACATGCCAAGACTGCACCAGACATTTACTGAATCAAAGGTGTGGAAGTACATGTATGGGATACATGCATTAAAACAGATTCCTATACTCTGAGGATGGTTTAAACACACAGCTAGATTAGAAACAGGCCCAACCTCCACGTCTTTACATCCCTTGGTTATTGCACATGAGGCTTACGTGAGTCTTGGCCATCTTTCCCTGAAACCCAGTCAGGACATTGTACACCGCCGTATGCTAAATGGTTTCATCTGAGTTCAATGTTTTTCTTTTTCCCTCATTAGTAGTTGGTTAACCACTAATGCTTAGTGTATCTGCTCAGCTTTTCTTCCTCCCTTCATTGACTTAGCAAGAAACAGATGGGCCCAAACCGCCACATCTCCCTCCCCCCTCTGACTGCCATCCTTCCCACCACTTCTTTCACAATAATCTCTCGCTCTCAAACGGAAAATCGCCCCAGTTTTGCATGTCTGCTCGTGGCGCAACACATGAGATGTTGTATGTGGTTTAATAGGATAAGGCTTTTGGGGTTGCTTGGCGCTTGGAAACACGACTGAGGCCACCTCTGGCTGCTTCAATCATCTTAAAGACATTGGGTTCGGCCTGAGGGTGTTAGCTTGAGCTTGTTAGTGCGGTTGGAAAAGGCTGTGTTTGATTCCATGATGAGGGCTGGATGAAAAGCTGTGAGTCTGGAGGACTGACGCTGATTTGATGTTGCCATTTGGGAGTCGCTCCATTTTCAGTTGTGGTATCCTGGGAAGGCATGCTGGCTGGGTAGCCAGTTCAGCCGAAACACACCACTGACACGAAGGGTGGCTCAGAGATACTGAGGACTAACTGTAACATATTCCCCAGGCTTAAGACACAGTGTTGAGAGGGTGAATATTTGACTTTGTACTGCAGTGCTTTACCTGTAAAAAGCTCAGTGTCTCAGTGAATCACCTCAACAACTTTAACCCTCCATTTGTGGCAGCTGAACAGGCCTACTTAAAATGTGTGGAAATGTAACTCAATGTGAAACCATATTTTGTTCGTGTATGAATTAAACAAGCAACAGTTATGTTCATTAGTGATGAGTTAATGGTGGCAGCAGGCTAGCAGTTTTCCTCTCGTTTCAAGTCTGTATGCTAAGCTAAGCTAATCACCTCCTGGCTCCAGCATTGCGCTACAAACACAAACTATAGGATGAATATGAAGCTATAGCAGTCTGTTAGCTTAGCTTAGCATTAAGACTGGAAACAGGAAGAAACAGCTGGGCTGACTTAGATAAAGGCAACAAACCTGTCACCACCTCTAAGACCTTTTTCTTGTCAAACAGCTGTGAGCGGTGATGCTAAGCTAATCACCTCCTGGCTCCAGCTTCATACTAAATGAACAGACATGAGAGCTGTACCAATTTTCTTACATAACTATAACTAAGCGTCAAACAATTATTATTACATTGTTATCAAAAAGAGTGCAGTGTAATGAGTAGGTGCTTGAGAAATACCGTACTATAATAATTTTTTTTCTCCTTTTCTGTCAGATGCTCACAGGTATTTCTGGATAATTAGACAGAGGAGTTGATGAAGGCACAAACAGCGTAAGTTCACTGTTCTTGGACTGAGCAACTAATTTAGAGCGATTTAATTTAGAACTCTCTGCTTATTTGCAGCCTCTTGCCCAAAATGAATTGTCTTTTAATTTTACTTTGTAGTGGCTTGATGATGATAAAGTGGTGCTGGGGGTTCATTTCCTCAACAGGGCTGGGATTTCAGTAGCAGGAAGGTCAAGAGGTCAAACACTCAAAGCCTCTCGCTCGTCTCAGTCCCGGGTGCAGTTGCTGAGTTATTGTGCGTCGTAGATATTAACTCAGTCTGACTTCATAGGACGGCGGCAGTGGTTTAGAGCTGAACGAGTTACACAAGGCTGTATTGTCACACCATCTCATTAGACACATAAAAGGAAACTCTTTTCTTTGGGCAGGAGTTCACAAGATGTAAACAGGCTGTTAAAACGAAGACATCTGTGTTCATTTTCTGCTTTCTTCCACATTTGGTAATCTTTAGTCAACATGGCTCCGAATCAAGAATCATCTCATGTACAGACTCAAATAACACCAAGTGTTTGGACTTGATCAGTTTGGAAGCATGTGCATAAAAATAAGAAGTGTGCATTTGTGCTACTTTGGTATATGTTCTGTGTTGACATTATTAGTGTTGGAGAAAGTAAACAACTCAGTACTTCAGGTACTTGTCCTTTACCTGAATAAATTCTTTCTATGATGGTTACTTCGCACTTGTACTTCACGGCATCTATTTGACAGCTGTATTTACAGATTAAGACATGCAGACTGTATATTTATCTTATACTGTGAGGCAGGGTTATAGAATAAACTGTCCATCAGTGTATAAAGTAGTTGGTATTAACTCCAGTTGCAATGTTAATGTTCTGGATACCACTTTCCAACAAATACCACTTACCACATGGCTTATAGATACGTATAAGTTTAGATAAGTTTATAAGATAAGTATAAGATATAGATAAGTTTAAAAGTTCTGATTGCTATATAAATATAAATTAAGTTATTCATTCATTATTTTGCCATTTATATGATTATATTATAGGGTCCTCAATATATTTTAAAACCAATACAGATTAGTCAGATTAGTACCTAGATACTTTTATTTAAGTAATTTCAGTGCACCTGTTCTTTGTCAGTAGCATAAAGTATTTTTTTTTTTTACTAATTATTGTGTTTATCTGTCTACCCTTTTAACTTTTATCTTTCTTGGTTTTAATGCCCATTAGGCACATAATGTGATTCTGGAATTACTTGTAAGTGAATATTTTTATTAGTATTTTCTACTAGTACTTATGCTTTAGTAAACTACCTGTGTGTTCCAGTGTCTTCTTCTTTAAAGTCCTATGTCTTCACATCTTTACATCAAGGTTCCTGTCGCGGCCCACATGTCAAAACAATGTTGGTGTAAAAATCACTGGCTGAAACAGACAGATTAAGAGTCAGATATATTTTCTGTAATGTGCATCCCCATCAATGTCTTTGTTTATGTATCATAAGTGAAAGGGAATGACAGTAGATGACCGCATATAGTATAGGAGAATAAGTATTGCTAGTTTTTGACCTAGGTGGTTGTTTTCCTCTTTTAATCACAGATTCTAACCTTTTTCATATTCAGGCAGAAACGAGCCACATCACTCTCCCCGCTGTGCAGTAACTTCATTTAATTGCTGCCCTTTTATTTCTTCTCCTCATTAAATGCAAGTTTAACCACAGAGTGTTGTCTTCAGCCTGTCAGTGTGTCAAAGTGTTTCTGTGATCTCAGCCTTGTTGGGCGATGACTGCCTCGTTGTGTCTTTGATGCAGATTCACAATGATTGGAGGTTTCCGGTGTTCCAGTTTTTTTAACCTCTTGGGAAGCACTCCTGCTCACCTGATCAGGGTTTTTTAGCTTTGACGAGCTGCAGAGGTGTGTGTGTGTGTGTGTGTGTGTGTGTGTGTGTGTGTGTGTGTGTGTGTAGCAGTACATTCATGCAAGGTGTGGTGTGTTTGTGTAAGCATGCAGGCATCTCACAGGCCTGACTTTTATGGCCTCACTTCAGAGAGAGCTTTCCCTTGGCAAGATATCTTGCCCTTGCCGAGACCAAAGGGAAATATTTATAAATCATCTGCACAACAAATATTGAGTTCGACCTGAGAGGTCAAAGCCATTCAGGTGGACTCCCTCGCTATATGTGCAAACACACCTCCAGGTCTGCCTGCTGATCCACCAGAGCTTCCCTGGATCCACATCTCTGACCCACTTATATATCACACACACACACACACACGCACACACACACACACGCACACACACATCATTCGGACCCATTAATATCAACATGCTCCCTCTGGGATTGTGAACTGCTGCTTGCTGGAAGATCAAATGTAAACATCTGGTACTTCAGTGATAAAACTACTTCCAGCCGTCTTTCTTCACCGTGCTGCAGCTGCTTTTGGTTGTAGCTGTCTGACCCATTTGATGTGATCGCTGTATGCGTAATGTGAGTTCTACTTCGGATGGGCATGACATTTAACTTTGACATGGCAGTAACTACTCTATATATTCCCCTAAACATGTTGTGTTATAGCTGCTCAAATATTTTGGAATTGAGAAGGTGAGGGGGGACTGACAGATGTTTTGGATTTCTTTAAGTTATGGAACATTAAATGAATCCATTTATGTCCATTGAATGGAACAAGATTTATTTTTATTTGTTATTTATTTGATATTTTCAACTGTGGATCGGCTTAGTTAGGGTCACGCATCATTTTCTCACCCTACTTGGTTTTGAAATACGAGTTGGAAATAATCTTTTTTTTTTGCTTTGTATTGTAATGCATGTAGACACTATTCTGATACTCTGAAATAAATTTCTCTATCCACTGTCTGGCACAAAAAGCAATATTTTTTAAATGATGATGATAAGGTTTGGTACGGTGATATATGGAAATTGTAAACTGGACCATGTTATTCCTCTTTGGGCAAGACAGTCATTTCTGGTGAATGCCGTGTGATATGGCCGTTGGATGTGTAATTTTATGCATTCAGTGCAAGAATATTGAAATAGTGATGTGAATCTTTGCTGATTTCACTCATCAATACACTATGTGGATAAGCTGCCCCCCCAACTAAATTTTGTAAGTTTGTCAAAAAACTTACAGTGTAGCTTTTAAGTATGAGGACTTGGATGTGAAATGCACAGTGTTTAGTGTTGTGTTTTTGTGGCTTTATGTACATCTCCTATTTGGAGTTTTCAGTTATTGCATTATAGCTGCAGCAGCAGTCTTAACCAGCAGATGACAGCATATCCCCATCATTTCCTGACGTACTGTAGGTGAGCGCTCCTCTTAAAAGCAACAAAACCAGTGGAGTGACTTCAGCAGCAGTGCTGTTCCCCTCAGAGAAGATCACATTTTAATGTGAGTTGAGTTGCGATCAGGGAGCCAGCATCCATCAGCCTGCTGCTGTCGGCGTTATCACTTATCACATCTTTCACAGATTTCATATTTTTTGTCCAACATATCTTGCTTCTTGCATGAGTGACTGGTTGGTTAGTTGCACTATGTTCAGATGACTGTCGTTTTTGACCTTTATATATGACACTGACATGCATGGAGGATATGCATAACAAGACCAACTCTGTGGCGAATTCACTGGAAAATGTGATTTCTGGATACAGGAAGGAAAGGAGAGGGGCTGTTGTGTGCAAAAGAAAAGAGGTAGTGGCTGAACAGAGCAAATGAAAGGAGAGTTCTCGTTTGCAGCTCTTGTTATTGCAGCCTGTCAGAGGGCCTGACTGAACCCTGACCTCTCTGCCAGCAGCATGAGGAAGTGGTTAGACAGACTCATAACAAGACGCTGTGCAGCTGAGTACTGAGAAACCGAGGCAGAGGGGAGAGAGAAGTGCATGTTCCCTTTTGGGTTTGTCTTTGTTTTTGGCACGGCACCCCCGGCTACCACCACCACCGCTACCACAGTTCCTGTGTTTCACAAACGCTGTTGTATCGACGATCAACAGGCTGGCCTCATTCTCTGTCTGAAAACCATGTTCTCATGAGACAAAACAGCCCTCAATCCCATTAATTCAACCGCTCTCTGCTGTCCGAAGTGCAGCTGGATAAACCAGGCTGCTGCTCCATTGCACTCGGCAGTTTCATGCTCATAAACGCAGTCAGGGCTCAGTGAGAGCACACTCATCGTTGAACTCTCGCCCTCCAATCCCTTTATGTTGTTGTACCAAATTCTCTCTCTTGCTCTGAGTGTGTGTGTGTTTCATACACACACACACACACTCACACACACACTCAGCAGTCTGGAGGGGGCATGCCAGATGTCAGTGCTTCATCTTGGAGCAATTAAACCGCTTGTTATGATGAAAGAATTTATTTGCCATTTGTTTCTCCTGCTCAAGTCTAATTGAGTGATTGAGATCTTAATTAGATTGGCTCTCTTTTTTTCACCTCCATTGTCTTGCGGCTTCTTTAATCCCTCATTTGTATTTCAACTCTTAACTGTTGAAGTAATACTTCTGTGTTTAAAGGCTCCTGAGCAGAGCTGGAAAGCAGATAATTACTGCAAAACCATTGCAGTCACTAGACTGTAGTTTGAGAGCAGTGATGCTTTTCCTTGTATTTTCAGATATTACACTGAACTTTCATCATCTGCATTTGGCACATTTTACTTTTTGAATTCCTATTAAAGCAGCTACCGTCAATAGTCCTATATTTACGATGGATCACATCATGGTTGTGTGTGAAAAGGGGGAATTGGTCGTAACGTGATCATCAGACTCTCAGTTCCTCTCAGGACCATCTTTCACCTCATTGTTTTGGTTTTCTGGTCTGCGACCTCACTGTCTTAATTAAGTTTCACTGTTCTTAAAGCGTCCTCAGCTGCTAATAAACCCACCGTACAGAGTTAACCCAGTACCAAATGACAGGCAGGCAAACCAGCAACAGTCTCAGCAGCTGGTGGAGACCAAAACAGAGCTAGAGCAAAACAGCAAGAGGGTGGCAGGTTCTAATCTGACCTGGGTCCTTCTGTGTGGAGTCTGCTTGTTCTTTCTGGTTCTCTCTTGGTTCTCTCTGGATCCCTCTTGGTTCTCTCTGGTTCTCTCTGGTCTCTCTTGGTTCTCTCTGTTTGCTCTTGGTTCTCTCTGGTTCTCTATGGTACTCTATGGTTCTCTCTTGGTTCCCTATGAATGTGTCTGGTTCTCTCTGGTTCTCTGTGGTACTCTATGGTTCTCTCTTGGTTCTCTATGAATCTGGTTCTCTCTTGTTCTCTCTTGGCTCTCTCTGGTTTTCTCTTGATTTTCTCTATGTTCTCTGTTGGTTGTCTTTGGTTCTCTCTGGGTCTCTCTTGGTTCTCTCTGGTTCTCTGTGGTACTCTATGGTTCTCTCTTGGTTCTCTATGAATCTGGTTCTCTCTGGTTCTCTTTTGGTTCTTTCTCTTGGTTCTCTTTTGGTTCTCTCTGGTTCTCTTTTGGTTCTTTCTCTTGGATCTATCTGGATCTCTCTGGTTCTCCAGCATCCTCCCACAGTCAGGTCAGGTTAACTGCTGACTCTAAACTGGTTCTAGGTGTGAATGGTTTCTGTCTGTATGTGAGTCAGCTGGAGTCAGCTTCAGCCTCCTAAAGACCCTGAGCAGTGGTTACTTAGTTAATTCTTGACCACAGATGTAAAAGTAAATACTGTAGTGATGTAGTTTGACCATCTGTGAAAAGCCAGTGACACTGGAAAAGAGAAACAGAACAACATCAACTACCTAAATATCAGTCCAAGAGGTTAGAGGTTAGAGGTTACAGGACAGGGTAAGGGTCAAAGGTCATTGACTAGGGATTATTGGAAGAACAAAGACATACGAGCGACCACCTCATATGAACACATTTGCCACACATCTTTGTTTTATTTCTGGAGAACTGAATCAGCTCCTTATGGTTGTTTAAAATATTTACACAATTTAGTGCCACAGACTAATCCTTGTTTGGGAGAGGGACTGATGAGTCACCAGCACATTGTTGCATCAGCCCTGGCCAAGGAAGGACTCATGTTCATAAAATCAGACCACAATGCCTCAGCTTCCTGTCCCACAACATCTGCTCAAATGATTGTGAAGAATTCTCAGCACGGCTCCTTGTGGATTACAGCATCCATATGTGGAAGTAAACACTGTTTGTGAGATGATGCCATACCCTTCCAGGGATGGCCACCAAGAAGTCTTCCTAGCTCAAGATAAAAAATGTGATAATGATGCAGTCTTTTCTTCTCCGTTGCCAATTATTAGATGGTTAAAATTGTCTCAGTACAAATTTGTTTTCTCGTTGTTGTACTCTGTAAACAGCTCTCCGTTCCAGAGTCTCGCAGAGACTAGCCAAGTTGTTTTGCATTCTTGCTCTTGGCAGCAGTTGGGTAAAAGCTATAAATTATTTATCCATTGGTTGTTAGCAGAGATACTCTGGATGCTAATAAACTCCTGCTGTGTTTGATCGCCTTGGTACCTTCGTGCTGAAAATAGATTGTGGCTGTACTGTACCATCACTGCATTTCAAAGAACCTACTTTACTTTCTATCTATTTATCGATGTGTCGGCAACTGGTGCATGTTTGGTTTGTTATAAGTGATGAATACCTTGTGATATTTAGGATTATGGGTTTGCCAACATGTGTGTGTCTGTGAATACTGATTTCTAGTAGTTATCATTTTTTGCCAAAAACAACTCATTACTCATTATCATGTTTTCTGTTAAATCTGTCCTGAACCGCATGTTGTCTGCTCTGATTTCAGTCTTGTGTAATGTCACACATGAGCGTCTCTACTGATGTTTTTAAAGATGGCGATGAGGTTTAAAACTGTTGGATTGGATCAAATTAAATCACATGAGGAGTTAATACCAGTTAAGTGATTAAAGTTTCACTGGAAGCTGGTCAACTCTAAATCTAAATCATACGATCTAAATCATATACTGTATATAGTTGTGTATTTATAATTTGAACAGAAGGGAGTGTGTGGTTGTTTAATCCCTTCCCCTCCTCTACTATAGCATACTGAATCCACTAACATGCATGTTGTCCTATGTATGATATTTGTTGATGGGATCCTTTTTGCAATAAATCATAATCAAAATAATTGCCCTCTATGTTGATAAATCACAGCTGATTTATGTTGCAGTGGCGTTTCTTCTTCTATAGGTACAGTATTTATATAAAAACAGAATAATATGATTTGATTCCATTCTGCTTAAATGCATACTTTTACTTTTGATACATTTGTGGATACTGTTGTACTAAAGTGACAATTTCAATAAATGATTTCAGCTTGTAATGGACTATTTTTATACCATGGCATTTCTACATTTTAAAAGTACTGTAAATCACTCTGCTCTGTTTCCCATTCCCACTGAGTTTATTTTAAGAATGTGTAAAACAGCACTCTCTGGTTTGCAAGAGCCGCTGCAGGTCAGTTAGGGTGGTGTATTAGAGTATTGCACTACTAACTATTATTTCTGTTAACTAGTAGTCAAACATGCCGAGCGGAGGGCAGCTATGGTCTGATAATCTTATTAAAACACTAAAGTTAACCAGTCGGAACATCCTTCACTTCTCAGTGAGATGAGGCGTCAAATTTTAAAGGGGCAGTTTTTTTTTTGTTTTTTTTTTTAACAAATTGGACCTTATGTCTGGGATAAAATACTGTCATTTACTCACCCATTTCACTTTGGAGTCATTTGGAGTATTTCTGATGATATTGGATTTGATGATATCCATTTAACAGGAGTGAACTGGGCACTGACATGCAGTCAGTAAGTGACACAAACATGACCATTTCTCAAATAACAGACGTTTAATAAGATGGACTGCACTATTACTATTCTCATTTGAGTCAGGAGTTGTCTGTAACTTGAGAAAATTCAATCTGAAAAACATCATAGTTTACTAAGGACCCCTAGTGCCCACCTATGTGGCCTTCACAGTGCCTGAACTAAAACAAAGCATGTATGTGTATGTGACAACATCACAAATAAGTATTTTAGTTTAGGCACTGTGATGGCCACATAGGTGGGCATTAGGGGTCCTTAGTAAACTATGATACACAGGAAGTAGAGTCTGTTTACAGATTGAATTTTCTCAAGTTATGGACAACTCTGGACTCAAATGAGAATAGCAATAGTGTCTTAAGTTAATAAGTGAGTATTATTAAACGTATGTTATTTGAGAAATGGTCAAGTTTGTGTCATTTACTGGCTGCAGTTCAGAGGTCCATTCACTCCTGTTAAATGGGCAATACAATTTGTAAAAAAAAAACAAAAAAACAAAAAAAAAACAGTGCTTCCTCTTTAAGTTCAGCAGCCACCATTATTGATAGTCCCCCACTGTTAGCTAGCTAGCTAACCAGTGATATAAAGTGGAGATGGAAGTTTTGATGAATGGACATTTTACGAAATTACAGTTAACTGCACATACGGCCTGACTGAGGTAAGTAGTCTGAAACAGTCTGGTCTGGACTCTGGACCTGCGACTTGAGAAGAAGCTAATGCTAACAGGAGCTAGCTATCCAAGTCATGAAGCTAACTCATTTGGTGAGGACATGAAGGTCAGGGACATTACTGGTCTTCACCTTCTGTGGCATTTGCTCATGTAGGCCCACAGTTTCAAGGTATATTTACTGTACCTGATATTTTAATGTTCTACTTAATTTATCTTCTTCTCCACAATCCAGAGGTAGATTGTGTCCACTAAATTTTAATATAAGATAAACCTTTATTTGTCCCACCAATGGGGTAATTTACAGTCTTACAGTAGCATAGTATGGATAGTGCAAACAACATAAATAAGGGTCTGTGTAAAAAAAAATAAGAAGCAAAGACATTAAAAACAGTAGACTGTGCTTAGTATTCAAAGCTGTTAACTATTTGATGGTTTCAGTTCCTCACATGTGAGGTTTCCTCCTTTTTCTTGTTTTACATAGTAATTTTTGAGGGGAAAGTTTTCCAGTAATTGTCACCCCTCAGTCTCTGCTGTGCTGAGCGTTGGCTTGCAGAGAGCACTGAGGTCAGAGCCTTGACATCCAGACCTTCATATTTAAGTGATAGGGTTAATGTCACTGTGGGCCAAAATGGAGAAATAGCAGGTTGCTGCAGGCAGGTGGTGGATGGATTCGTCAGTGGAAGCCACTTTTTTTAAAGCCATGCTTCACTGACACATTGCCAGTTGATGAACTCTTTGTGCTTACCATAAGATATTAAAACAGAAATGGAAATGAAATCAAATAAACATGCGTTTAGCTCAATCCCTCAACACTCATCATGTGTTGCATCATATGGGGAGAGTATTGTCAGCATCTTGTTGATTGTTTTTGTAATCATGTCAACACATTAATACTGCTTACACACACACACACACACACACACACACACACACACTCCCACCACCTGCATCCTCCACCCCTCTGTCAAAATCAAACAAACATTTACCCCTGGCCCAGTCAGATTGGCTTAATACATTCAACAACTCCAAGGGGAAATTACTTGCAAGATATTTTTCTTCAGCTGGCTGTTGGCAGACCTCCATGAATAGTGTTTTTCCCTTAAAGACGTATTACTTATGAATCAGAGGGAAAAGAAGAAATTACTGTTATTAAAAAGATTGAAAGTTATTAGAAAAAGTGAAAGTGAAAGTGAAACATTGCACTGTGAAGGGGTGCTAAGAGACTTATAAAAACTGTTGAGCTCTTTCACCACGGTCAGAGGTTTTTAAGAGCTGAACATAGACAGTAGCGCAGATTGTGTCGCCTCCACTGTACTACATGTTAACACCTCTGCAGACACATGACTGAACACAGTGACCTCTCTGTGTAGGTCCTGCACTGTGTCAGAGTTTCATGAGGTGTGGCGACGTTTCTGCTTCCCATGCTGAAATGATCCAAAGGCACTGAAGGCCTCTGAGGTGCCCAAGAACATTGTGACAAGTAGTGGTGTAAAGTAGTCAGCTAGTAGCACTACTACTTGAGAAATAGGCTACATGAACAATGGTACAAGAAAAATCCCTCAAGAGTTTTATTTACGAAACATTTCTCACTGCGTCACTTATTTTTTCTTCCATGTTGCATAAAGTAAAAATAAAAGCAACAAAATGTATCTTCACTGGGTATGAAACTACAAGTAGGCAGATTTTATCACACTATTTATACGGCTTTACTGTATTTTTTTTTTTATCAGTGTCATAATGTACTTTGATTTCTCAGACATTTAATATATACTGGGTAAACAAAAAATAGACTTTGTTTTGTCCTTTTTTCAAAAAAACATTTTTTATCACTTGGTTTATGGAAAACCTCAACACAAGATCTAACTTACATGTTTCTAAAGCGTTCAACCATATTTTAGGCATTGTCATGTAACTTAGATATGGGATTCTTGACATTATAACAGATGGTCATATGTATATTTGTCTGATGTTTATTCAGTCTCTACAAGAAGGTCCTGAAAACCAGCATTCTATATAACATCTTGTCTTATCTGCAGCTCTCTACAGTGTGTGATATAGGACCTATTTTTTTACTATAACCCTTCCCTCCTTGTGCCATCACCTTATCATGGTGGAGGGGTTCGTGTGTCTCAGTGAACCTAGGAACTAGGTTGTCAGGGGCTTTATGCCCCTGGTAGGGTCACACAAGGCAGACAGGTCCTTGGTGAGGGACCAGACAAAGCACGGCTCAAGACCCCCATACGAAGATGAAAAAATTGTTGATCTACACCTTCCCTTGCCTGGACATATGCCACTGGAACTCCCCTGTGGAGTCAGGCCTGGAGGTGGGGCTCACTGGTGAGCGCCTGGTGGACTGGCCCCGTGGGTGTACGGGGACTCAGCCGGGCACAGCCAGAAAAGGCAATGTGGGTCACCCTTTTCATGGGCTCATCAACTGTGGGAGGGACCAAGGGGGTCGGCTGAAAGTGGGGACCTTGGCAGTCCAATCCTTGGCTACAGAAGCTAGCTCTAGGGATGTGGAATGTCACCTCTCTGACAGGGAAGGAGCCTGAACTGGTGTGCAACGTTAAGAAGTTCCGACTAGATATAGCTGGACTCACCTTGACGCACAGTTTGGGTGCCGGTACCAGTCCTCCCAAGAGGCATTAGACTGTATTCCACTCTGGAGTTGCCCGCAGTGAGAAGCGCTGAACAGCTGTAGGCATACTTATTGCTGCACGGCCTGTACGTTGGGGTTCACCCTGATAGATGAGAGGGTAACCTCCCTCTGCCTTTGGGTGGGGGTGTGGTGGTGGTGGGGGGGGGGGCGGTCCTGACTGTTGTATATGCTTATGCACCAAATAGCTGCTCAGAGTACCCACCCTTTTTGGAGTCCTTAGAGGGGGTCCCTCAGGGGATTCCCTTGTCCTGTTGGGGGACTTCAATGCTCATGTGGGCAATGACAGTGAGATCTGGAGGGGCGTGATTCGGAGGAATGGCCCCCCGGCCGCAACCCGAGTGGTATTCTGTTGTTGGACTTCTGTGCTCATCACGGATTGTCCATAACGAACACCATGTTCAAGCATTAGGGTGTCCATATGTGCACACCTAGGCTGCAGTTCAATGATCGACTTTGTCGGGAGAAGAGAGGGGCAGAGCTGTCAACTGTTCACCTCCTGGTGATGTGTTGACCAGACTGTTGGGAATGTCTGGCAGAGGGTGCATGGGAATTCGCCCAACCAGTCTACATGTGTTTTGTGGACTTGGAGAAGGCGTTTGACCATGTCCCTCAGGGAGTTCTGGGTGCTACGGGATGATGGGGTACCGGACACCCTGATACGGGCTGTTTGGTCCCTGTACGACCGGTGTCAGAGTTTGGTCCACATTGCCGGCAGTAAGTCAAATTTGTTTCCAAGAGAGAGTTGGACCACGCCAAGGCTGCCCATTGTCACTGACTCTGTTTATAACCTTTATGGACAGAATTTCTAGGTGCAGCCAAGGCTTTGAGGGGGTCCGGTTCGGTGGCCGCAGTATCACATCCCTGCTTTTTTGCACACGATGTGGTTCTGTTGGCTTCATCAAGCCGTGATCTTCAACTCCTGCCCCAAGTGGAGGAGTTTAAGTATCTTGGGGTTTTGTTCACAAGTGAGGGAAGATTGGAGTGGGAGATCGATGGGCGGAGCGTCGCTGCCCAGCCAACCCGACCCCCGGTTAAGTGGATGAGGATGGATGGATGGATTTTTACTATTATTCTTAATCTCGCTCTCTCCCTCTTTTTGTGTCTATAGTGAATTGGCATGTCAACTTGACATGACCTCTGTTGTGACCCACAAGTAAATTACAGATGCAAAACTATTTCCAGCAAAATAACTGGAAATCTGCTGATACTGATATAATTCTGTTATCAGGGCTGTTTGTGTTTGATGTTGAATAAAGGAAGTGCATTGCTAAATAGTCACTCGGGCACACAAATTTCCTTGAATAGTGGTACATCCTACAAACTATGTTATTTTTAGCTGCTAGAAGTAACCTCCTTTCACCGAGTGACTCTCACCGTCTGTTAAACACGCAGATAAACCATCACTGTGGCAAAACATGTTTGCCTGGTTTAAAAGATGGATGACTCTTACTATGAAAATACAAATTATAATAATGTGTTTCTTGTCATGTTTAACTCCTTTTAGCTTCTCTGCAGCTGTAACATGAATTATGGGACATTCTCCGCTGTTGTACTTATTTATTTTAATCATACTGTGGATGAGTATCACATAAATGAGTTACATCATGTCTGAACCCAGTACTGAAATTTGATGGGATCGGCCCCTTTTCTGTTGACATTAGGGATGTTAACATGACTATGTACCTGTAATTTCTGCTTGAGCTTTATGGTAAACACATTTTTATTTGTACTCCTTACATCTGATGTAAGAAGTCAATGACTCTAAATGTTTGGTTTCTAGGTGTATGGGTACTTGCTTCATTGTGGCTAATATTGCAGCAACAATTACAAAGTTTGCATCAAGTGTTGGCAGCAATATGTGCAATTTCAAACCTTTCTCTTGTGTGTTAAATTCATGTAGAGCTGAGAGGCTCAAACTGAACAGTGCTTAAAAGATAAGAAGCACAGTAAAGGTAAAGCTGAGCGGTGTCTACATTTTAGTCCATTTAGACAAATACTGGCAGGTTTTCATCTTAGTAATTTGACTTAAATGGCTCTTTTGGCACTGAACCATGTTGGAAGTTGGACTTCTGAATAAGATCTGATGATGAGTTGATACAGTCCTAAGTGATTTTTAATACCTGTCTACTCTTTGTTTGATTTAAAGACTTGTACTTGATGAAGTCAGGAAGCCAGAGCAGCATGAGCTGTGGGAGTCTGAGTCGCTGGCTGCTGCAGAGGACGGTTTATGCTCATATTATGGATTTTGTATAAACTCTGATATGTTACTCCTCTTTTACCACAGGGGGCCATTTTGTTTACAACCCAAGCTGAGCAGACCACCACGTTCTTTTTCGGCATGAGAGCTGCAGCAGGCCAGAGAAGTTTCTTTCGTGTGTTGAAAACCAGACAGAAAACGACACTCTGGGGAACCACAGGCATCCATAAATATTCAAGCCTCGAGAAGTTTATGGAGTTTGTCGTTAAGGATTTATGGTGGGCTGTAGAAGTGGTCGTGGAGGGGGGAGGGGGCTTATGAACCATGTGTCAGACGCTCTTGACTCCTCAGAGGGCTGGTGCTGGCATTGAGAAATATGTGTTAAGATTCACTGATGCAAACATCACACCCCAACCAGTGTGAAAGTAATTAAGTTTGGTGTTCAGAGGGTTTAGTATTGCTGTTGAGCTGTTGCATCATGGTGTTGGCCAATTTTCACTGTGCTACATTGCCTTCTCTCTTGCAAGCAGAACAATTATGAGGATTACCATCTGTTTAGTGGTTTAAGAGGTTTGGAGGAAAACCCCACGACAATGGACCGTCATGTCTATCCGTTCAACATTATGTTGATGTATCTGGGCTTCATGATTTAACATATACTCACTATAAATTATGCAACACCAAAAACAAGTCAGTGCCGTTGACCTTAATTAAATTTAAGAGGGATAGAGATGTTTTAAAAGGAGAAAACGGTAATAAATACAAGTACGGCACATTAAAACGTTAAAAAGGGAACATGAGTTGGCCAACTTAATTTTTTTGTGAACATGAAACCACTCTTAACTTTTGCGGAACATCATGGGTTTGGGTCAGCATGTTTGTCTTTCACAACCTGCTTTCTGTACAGCTGGACGGATGGCTGCCTGCACTAGCCACAACCACATGATGCTTAAACCAATACCCAGCATAATGACTACTTCATGTTGCATTTCACACCTACTTTTCTCATCTCCTACTTCCTCTTTCTTATTTCTCTTTTTGTTTCCTTGAACCTTTCCCTCTGCATCAGCTTCATTTAGTTCCTCTCTCTCCCTCTCCTTACTCCATCATTTGTCTTTTATCCACACTAAACTTTCAGTTATTTCCAGAGGTCCCTCTACAACCTCAGCTTCCCTGTTTTTTTTTGTTTTTTTTCCAATTGCCTGCTGCTGTATAATTTTAGTCCAAACTCCAGGGCACATAACCAAGCTTTGTTGCGACAGCAACATTTCTGTTGAAAAACCATGTGTCATCGGTGTCTCCACACCATACCAAGATAACAGCATTTTCAAAGTAAAGGTCACTGTGACGGTGTACTCTCCAAAAACATTTTCTCTATTCTCATAATTCTGATAGCTTTCAGGAAAGCCTTTTTTGCAGCGACTGAATGCAGAGTGCTGCCTGGCAATTCTGGTGTCACAGTGTGCAATGTGAGTAGTCATACCATCTCAGTGAATGACAGCCAGTTGAGAAAATTAACTATTAAGACCCTCAAGGTTGCTTTTAATGGCCTGACTTATCAGTCTGCCCCAAGGCAAAAAAGATCAGTCTGATCTGAGCCACTTCCCTGAGGCTGTAGTGACTGAAAGTATGAGCCATTTCCTGTTTGTTTGAGGAGACATGTTAGCATGTCACTGAGCATCGCAAATGAACAAACCATGAACAAAGCCGTTGTTGCGTTTCACGAACAATGTGTTTGTTCTCATTTGTTCAAACTTCAGAAAAAGTGACAGCCCTAATGTGCACATACAGTAAACATGTATGTCTATGGGAGAGCTGTCTGAGGAAACCACCAGGGTTTACTTCTTCTTCCCACAAACCACACATTGCTGACAGTGTCATGTGATCCCACCAGCATCGCAATAAAAACCAGGAAGCTTCATTTCCTCTCCTGCCAACAAATTGCTCATCCGTCCTCCCCTATCTGCACAAGCGCTCAGATTTAGATAAAAGAAGTCAGTGAAACGAGGCCAGAGAGTGTTACGAGAGAGTAAACAAGGCTGCCATGTGAGGAATCCAGCTGCATTTTTGCAATATATATAAAATGGGAATTGTTGATGTCTATCTCTGTGACAGATGGGGTTACAATAAAAGCAGGGCCAAAGTAGATGGGGCAGCTTGATATCAGCAAAGATATGAGTCAAATATTTGAGAATGCGACGGGCATGAGCTGCCCCAGACATTGCATGTACAGAGAGAATTTTTTAGCATCTTAAGTAAGGATGCCTCGACATTTATTTTAACACAACATCCTTGACCGTTTGTCATCACATCCAGGAGTCTCGTCTCGTCTTGTGTCTTGCCTTAGCTAGTAGCGTTGATCTGGCACTCATTAGTTCCAGACTTGATGTTATGCGAGGGAAGTGTTTTTGTGTGCACATGTGTGGGAGCATGTTTGCGCCTGTGCAAGCACGCATTCATGCGTTGACTCAATTAATTCACTTCAGTGTGTGGCTTGATTGGTAAATAGAGCATCGGTTTTAGCTAATCCAGTATTTATTACACAAGAGAGGGAACCCGTACTGATTAGGGGTAACTGTGGACTCATAATGGGTTAGCATTATGCACTGCAAAATGGCCCCGAGCACCCTGCGCTAAAGAGATGTTAGACTGCTGTGTGAAAGGGCTCAAAGTTCATTATTAGTAAAGCTAATGGGACTAACTACAGGGCTGTTTTCTCATCTGTGTCATTAGTTGATCTTACACCAGCCTTGGGTGTTAGGAGTACTGACAGCAGGCCTTCTCAGCTTTTCATTATTGTTCCTTACTCGTCTGGTTTGATTTGATGTTGTTTTGCTGTCTGTCTTTCCTGCACCCACTCCTCTGTCACTTTTTTCATACTCTGCGGTATCTCAATCATGCACGTATACAAATGTGCACCCACACACTCTTTCTCACACAGGCACACATACACAACCATAGAAGGGGAAATCAGGCAAAACACCCTCATGTATTCTTATTAAAGTGAGATTACTGAAATGGCAGTCCTTGCTTTCTGATGCCAATCATTGTGCATTATGCCAGTGGTGATAAAAGCATTTATTTTCCGTCTGGCTCAAGGTCCGACACCAGCAATTTACTATGCACACAGCGGTAAAAATCAGGTTCTCAGACCAGTCTGATCAACAACAGGTTGACAACATCCTGTCTATTAGGATTAGGATATGAGGTGTTAATTTGGGCTGGCAAGAGTTATCTCTGCTACTTTCAGATACCCTGTGCTCCTGATAATATCTGCATTTCTCCAAAAAATTAGCTAGATACTGTCATAAACATATTTAAGGGGTTTAAAAAAGTTGATTATGATATATATTAATACAGTTTTATGGTTTTGTTGACAGAATGTGGAGTTTATTTGCAGGTAGGCATGTTAAAATTAGGGATGCACCAATCTGATATTGGTATCGGTACCGAAAATCTAGAAAATTGTAGATTGGGTGGGTATCGTGACAATGGGCCCGATCCAAAGCGGCAGACCTATTCAGTGTAAATTCTATGCTGTGCGCTGTGAGTAATGTCATGCACTAGCAATGCATCGTGCTGAGACTCACATTTGTTTTCAAAATGGAGCGAATGAAGTATTGTATTTTTATAGGGCACTCAAAATTAGCACATCTCTGGCAAAGCAGTTCAGGCAGTCTGTCTAAGTAGAGTTACCATTGCACATGCTGCTGCATTAATTTTTTTACATGTTTGACCAAGCTTGTGAAGCTATTGGTTTGTTTAAGATTGCTGTACTGCTGCACAGTTACTAAATTCATAAGTAATTCAGTACATTTATATCTGCATATTTGTTTTAAAAAATTAGGAAAGAAATGTTTAAGTGAAGTCTGATGATGCCAGTCTTTCCACACATTGAAACATAGTTTGTTAGGAAAGATATTGGTATAGGAAGTGAAAAAACTGGATCGGTGCATCCATAGTTAAACTGTGACGAGCCACTCTGAAAATGTGGCTGGTGGTGAACAGGCTGCTAATGTTGGCCCATCAGGAAGTAGCGGAAGTAACCAAGTCACCATTACTGTCGTGGTGTCTCCCTACAGTTCACACATTTTTAATGTAAGTACAATTTTGTCCCATTACCATACCTTATTTCTACTTGTACTTGTATTTGTTTTATTTTAGTTCTTAGCAGTTATCACTGCTCATTTAATGTTAGCTAATGATGGTAGCGGGCTAGGCACTGTCTGGAGGCCGCAGTGGTCCCATACAATATATAATAATAATAATGATAATGTTTTTAATTGGTACAAAGTAAACATAATTTGTCTGTCTCATGTAAAGTTGTTAGTAACAAGTTGTTACTCAGCTGCATGCATGGTGGTCACTGCTTGTAGTGAGCTTCATATATGTTTTTACAGTTGAATAATCCTTATTCTTCCACTTGATACAGCTATTAAATTTCGCAAACATTCAAATAGACCATAAGTTCATGGCTTCACACAAGAATCTTTATAAAAATCTGTAATAAAGCAGAAAAAGACCGGCCCTGTGTACATCTCCTGTCTGTGTAATACCTCTCAGCTCGTCAGCATCCATCTCTGTGCATGTCCATCAATTAGTCAACAGTACATCTGTTAGTCGCTCTCTCTGCTGGTGTATTTATAGGGATTTCCTGAAGCTTTCTTTCTGCATGTTCGATGTTTTCTTGCTGTCAAGTGCTGTCTAAGTGTTCTGGATGACATCTGGCTAAGCATAATGTTACATCTGAGTTATCTGTTGTGACTGTGGGCTGTCTGATGACATTTGTCAGTATTTACTGTTGTAGGTGAACAAAGACCTCTCTTCCTGATGTGATGCAGTGTTGACAGGGTTGCAGAAAGTTCATGCTGTGTTTGTTGGGAGCAGGACCAGGGCCCAGCCAGACATGTATAGACTGTGGCAGGTTGTCTTTGTTTAGGCTCGGCTGAAACAGACATTTCCCTGTGGATATCAAAGGACAATCTCCCAGACATGTTCAGGTGAAGGAGAATTTTTTTGCTCTCCCTCTCCTCTGTTTCTCATTTCCTCCTTTTTCATATCCCTGCTGTCTTTTTCTGCTTTTTGTACATAATGTAATATTTAATAACAGCTTAGAGGGTTTACTTGAGGATGTTCCTCATAGATAAGAATCAATACCAATAACTTTTTTTTTTTAATAAAAGTCGGTGATAAAAGACTGATATGTGTTGGGGCAGGCTAATTTCTCACTAGAAATTAACTTTCTGATGGTCCACGCTTGTTGGCAGAGGTCACTCACCTTCTTTCCCTGACTGCACCAGGTTCTCTGCAAAGTCTCATTATCCTTTTATCTCAACATTTATCTGACAAGAGAACAGGGAGAGGGCATCCAGGGCATCTTTAAAGATTAATAAAAGGCAGTAAAGAAGAGAAAAGAAAGCCCTAAAAAAGAAGGGAGCCATAAAGTAGTGATTCTGTTTAATGTCTGCATGTGATAGGGTTGACAGAATTATTAATCAGGAACTAAAGAAAATTCAGCCCTTTGCTCTCAGCTGCCTCACTTAGAGTCTTTAGTTACCACCATTACATAGCAACTGAAGGTCGGGAGGTCTGCCACTAATTGGTTCTACAGGGTTTTGAATAACAATGAGCAGAGCCCAATTATAAAATCACTATGAGACACCACAGATGAGTAAGGGAGAGAAACAGAGGGAGCATAAAAGAGTGAGAGAGTGACGAGGGACCTGCTAGACCAGCAAAGGGAAAGAGGGACGGCAGAGAAGAAAGACACAAGTGAAGCTGTTTCATCACTTTTGCTTCTCTTTCCTCAGCGACGGGCTATTAATAAAATTTATAAATCAGCGGTGGCATAAATTTTAATAAGAGGACTGTGGAAAAACAGTCAAGGTCTCTGAAGAAAGCTCCGCCTCATTTGAAATTCCATTTGCATAAAAGATTCACATTACACAGGCAGATTTGAAGGGAATCTTTTCTTTTCATTGTATGTTCATTTATTAGTAATGGAGCCTTTTTTACATGGCAGAATCTGACATGAGCGCTTTGGATTATAAATCAGTGGCTATTCAGATCAAATCTAATTCTCTTTTTTTTTTACTCGGTACACGTGTGCGTGTTTCTGTCCATGGCTGCATGTACAACAGTGTACCTGTGATGGTGACAGCATTAAGTGGCTTGATAGGTGTGTGTGTGTGTGTGTGTGTGTCTGTCCAGATGCTCTCATCCATCTATGCTGTGCAGTGTTTTGTGTGGTAAGACATGAGCAGAAAGGTTTAGCAGCCACCTGGTGGCTCTGTTTCTCTGAGAAACAAAGGAACAACCACTCCCCAAATTAACGTTTTGTCAGGTGAGCGGAGGAGGCTGTGGAATAACATCCCTCACTGCATTTCACACACACACACACACACACACACACACACACACACACACATTGGATATAAACTGACGTGCTTACCAGTTTATCAGACAGACGGCTCTTCCTCAACTGCTTTGTGCAGTTTGAGATTCAAAAGAAATGTGTCATCATTTTAATGGCTGCTTTGAACACAAGGAGCCTGGCTGATCAACAGTTTTAAAATTGCTCTAAAAAAAACCCAGAGTGTCCATTTTTCTGGTAGCAGAATAATGTCTCCCACTGCCCTCTTTGATCAATGTTTGATTGATCATTGTGGAGTGTGCACCTGATTCTTTTGCGTTTGTCCCAGGAGATTCTCTGGGTTCTTCTGAGATTATAGTCAGCCTTTAATCAACCTGGAGCAGAGGCCTCACCTCATACCTCTACCCATGATTGTATCGGTAGTATTGATCCAGATTATCAAACAAAGGGTCTATGCACACACCCCATGCCATAACACTGTTTGATCTTTACTGACCTCCAAGCCATAAATCAGATTTAATCAATGGATTGAGTTTACACTAAGGAACCCACTCTTGCGCAGGTTTTTTTCCCCCAATTGTCCAAAATGCTCAATAAAGAAAGACATTTGTTCCCATTTGTGGCTTTGGTGTTCCCAATATTCATATTGACAAGCTAGGACAAAAATGATAAATACTCAAATGCCTTTAGGAATGCTGCATTTCCCTATACTATCAACTTTGGCTAGACAATAGATATTTAATTTGTTTGGAGTTTATTCCTGCTGTGACTGTTGCCAAACTTTTATTGCCATTTTGTTAACACTCAACCAATCAAACTAGTCACAAACTGGGTCACTGTAAATAGTGTACAGTCTTATGTGGGAGGCGGACATGCCTGCAGCTTCACTCTTCTTTACGCTACTGTAAAAGTACTGTATATTAGCTCTGCCACAAATGTTACACATGAAATGACTTTGTTAGTTTACTTGATACTGAATATAATCAGTAGTTGATATCTTGCATCAGATTGGCATGCATTCAAGGCATATTTTATGTATTGAAATAGTCATCAGTCATAGGGATGTCATAATTCGCAAAGTTGATACCAATACCCATATGGAATACAGAATGGAACAAGGTAAAAAAAAACAACATTTTTTTCATGACGAAATAGAGAATCTCTTCTATTCTGTGTTTTCAGGGTCTTAAAATAATGTCTCAAAATGGCCAAAAACACTGGCACAATGCACTTTCCTTTTTATAAAAGGCCTGGCACTCAGTGAGTTGATTTCTGATAATCTAATGGTATACAAGTTCCTTCAGCCAAAGCTTAATTAATAAGATTACATTTCGCCCTATGAAAGCTGGGATAGCCTCTAGCCCCCCTGCGACCATATGTAGGATAAATGGTTGATTATGAATGAATGAATGAATGAATGACATTTCAACACAATAAATCAGGATAATGTCATGATTTACCTTCACCCTTTTGAAAGCATCATAATATAACTCAATGCAACCTGTGTTAGTTCACTGTTAGCTCTGTTATTTAGCCAAGCAGAACAGTTAATGTTGTTCACAATGCAGCAATATCAGTGTTTGATCGTCTCTCGCATGGCGACGGGACGCTGTTGGTCCCAAGCCCTGTTACTGTAGAAAAACAAATTTCCTTCATGCTCATAATTCATCGTAATTTTGGCACTGAAGCAGAGATCCATCTGTACACTTGTGCTACAGAAACATGTCAGCTTTTGCTTGACCTTGACATGCCTCAGGCCTGTTGTACCTGTAAGATGACATGAAAAAGTTACATTATGCCCAGTTGCCAGTATACAGTGGCTACTTCCTCATTGTAAACCTCCATTTGTTTTGTCTCCTAATTAAGCAATTCACGTCTGCCATCTTGATTGTTTGCGTTTTGCCTTAGTGCCGCCAAAATAGTGCTCTGTTTTTCTGTCTGGAGAAAAGCATTGTGCCGAATAATACATGGCACGTCAGTGCGACAGACACATTGCCATTTGAATTATGAACACATCTCGTGAGGCGCTAACTCACTCCAACTAGTTTGAGGTGAAAAGAGAGAAAAAGGCAGAAAATAAGTCTCATGCAGAGCTTCTGCTGCTTCACCTTTATTAGATGGGATGGATGAGAGGGAGAGTGGACATCTTGGCAACTTTCATATGTCTTGTTAAAACCCTCTGAAACCTGAAGGGTGGTAGCATAGCCTGAGGATTGTTCTGCTGTCTCAGCGCACCTCATTTAGCACATAAGTGTGTGATTTGTAGGTGAAGTGGATTTTTTTTCTGCTCAGTCCTTGGAAGTGTGTAGGTGTACATGCACACAAGTCTAAATGATGAACATCAGGCATCTCTCTTTGGCCCTTCCGCTTCCACCATTACTATTATTTTAAGATGATTTATTTATTTAGGCTTCTGCTTTGCCATTGTTAATTATAAACCTTGTCTTGGTTTTAAACTAAATGTTCAAAGTGAATGACTTAGAATATTATTCTCCAGCTTCTTGTCTTGCGTGTTTCCTGTCATACAGTACAGGTCATGTCACGTACAGTGTTGTACTAGTTACTGAAAAATAGTAACTAGTTACTGTTACTAGTTACTTCATTCAAAATGTAGCTCACTTTGTTGATTACTTACATCAAAAAGTAACGCGTTACTGTTAAAAGTAAAGTAGTTGCTCTTTTGGACCCTGGGGAGTGAGAGTTCGCCTTATGGTGTGTTCACTGAACGTAACCTCAAAGTTTTGTGCTCCCAGCTCTTCCAGCCTTACAGACATACAACAAAACAAGTAGCTACTGTTTACGTCAGTAGCAGATAGCATGAATTTGTAGCATGTACAGTTGAACGCACCATGAGTTGAATCACACAAGCCCTCTCAGTGCTGCTGCAGTGATATTAATGCTCTGTTTTTCCGGCGATATTTCTCTCCTTATGCTGGAAAGTGGGGGGACGGATTGGTGTCCCTATACAGTCTATCAAGTCTCTATTTCCCCCAGTCCCTAGTGCCATCTGCGAGCATGAATGAAAGCAATCTAAATCAGGAAATCATTTACCAAGGACGGACAAATGCATTTTGTAACGGTAACTGCGTTTACTTATTTTAAAAGTAATTCCTTAGAGTATTAGTTACGGTCAGAAGTAACAGCGTTAGTAAGAGCTGCCCAACACTGCGTACAAATCACCAAAGATACTACCAGAAATGTCACAATACCAGAATTTTAGTGTAGATATTTTCCCTTAATGTAGGAAAGAAAAGTAGGAGTTGATTGGCATATGTAGAGGACCATGAATACACAATATACAACATAAGAGACAACCAAAATACAATTATATTATGACATGGATACTGATTTTTTTTCTTCACCCTTGGTAACTGATCATTAGGCTAACTCTTAACCACGACACTAGAAAAAGCTGATATTGCAATATTTTTTGTGACACAAAGAAATACAGATATATTCACCCTAAACTGTGTAGCTACACAAAGTTGAAGAGGGTAGATCTGTGAAGAACTTTGTGGCTTGATAGGTGTGTGTGTGTGTGTGTCACACCCACAAAGGATTGTTAACGAAACCCCACCTTTTGAGAATTGTGAAAATATATCTTTGGTTCATTATGAAAAATGGAACGGAAGCTTATCCATGCAGAAATTTTGTTATAATCAAGAACTGTTAGGGTGCTGACATGGTAAAATAAGATGATGATCATGTTAGCATTGCTATTGTGGGCGTGCTAACATGTTGATGACACAGTTGTGTCTAAGTACATCTTCACAGAGCTGCCAGTTTCATCTCTGACAAATACAAATAGACACAAGTGTATCTGCATATTTACATGATCATTTATACAGTGCCCTGTGGCAGCTCTCAAGTTCTCACATTTGTTCCTAGTTATTCTTTGATGAAGTTTACAGGGATAAGATGGTGTTTGATCTCTGGAAGTCGTGTGTGCTTTGGGAGTGTGAGAAAGACATCGTGGAGTGCTTTAGGGGCGAATCAGCCATGCAACAGTCTGTCACCTTGAAGAGAGGCAGGATGTGCAGGTTAAATCTGCAGGGAACAGATCTGTCAGGGGGGAAGCCTGGACATCTTTCCCCTGGGAGATGAGAGGCGGCTGTGGGTGAGAGACAGGTGAGAATGGCACTGAGAGAGAGGAGTAAAGAAAAGGCAGTGCTGATAAAGGAATAATGAGAAAGTGTGTGTGTTGACGTGCATGTGCCAAAATCCAGAGAACTGCCTCTGACAATGTATTAGCACAACAAAGAGAAAAGGGTGCAACAAAACAAAAGCATACAGAAACTGCTGCAGCTTTTAAGGACATTTTGGCCCTTTTTTTGCAGCGATGCACATCCTGAGCCATGCAAATCACGCTCACTATTTTCCTGGCTTAAAAGCAACTCTATTATTATTAACAACGAAAGACAAAAGTCTGGCTGGGGGTTATTTTACCTCTCCCAGCGGGAAGTCTGCAAATTAACAAAAAGAAAATGGAATGCAGTGTTTGCCGCCTCTGTTGTTTCTGTATTTCCCCACATGAGAAAGCTACAGCCTCTAAATTAATTAGCTCTGAATATGTCTTAATGATATTTATGCTTTTTAGTGTAATTGTCTAATTGTACTCTTCTAAAGAAATGTATACAGTATGTTTTAGAAGACAAGTTGTTTTCAAGGGAGAGGATTTTTCAGCTTATTAAGAATTTTTTTTTGATGTTCAGCACATCATTAAGTCCGCTCCCATTGTGACTGTGCCTAACCAGCCTCCTCTCTCCTCCTCACTGCTCTCTCTGGGGATAGATTCTGCACCAAGCTGTTGGTCAATTAGTCAGTGTGTGTAATTCAAAGGCTGAGAAACGACCAGAGGGAAATGGAGACTTTGTGTTTTGTGCTCTGTGCATGTGTTTGTGTGACTGAGGTTGGTGGTGAAGTGATTTTTAACTCACTGAGTGCTGACCATTTTAAAAAACAGAAAGTGCCTTGTGCCAGTGTTTTGAGTCAAATTTCAAGACCCACAGAATATTTTGTACCATGACTCTGAAAACACTGAATAGCTCAAATGAGAGAAGAGGCTCGCTTTTTCATCATGAAAAAAAATGTTTTTATCTTGTTCCATTATTGTTTTATCAGCGGTAGAGACCACTCCCACCCTAAATGCCACTTTCTGTCCAGATTCTGTTTTGCTCTCTAATCTCGATCGTCTCCACTTCCTGCTGTACTCACAGGCTGTGGGAGACGGCGATCGGCGACCTGCTGCCAAAAAACTACTGACATATTTTTACGTCAATGGCACTTCAGTGTTGGATTTTAAATGATGTAGAAATACGTCAGTTGCACTCAGTGAGATAATATGCACATTGTGTGGATGTCTTTTTTTCTTGTCACAACATACATCTAGTCTGCATATTTACAAAAAAATAAGTACATTTAACTGAAGAGGAGTTTAATGTAAATATTGAAAACTGCATACAGTAATTGTTGTTGGTGCCATTTTATGACCACTATCACTGACTGCTTTTAGGAAAGCTAATGTATTGTGACCTAATGTGTCACATATGGTGTTTTCTTTAGTAAAGCACATGTGTTATAGCACTATGACATAGCAGCTTTTATCCCTTCGTGTCTGCCTTGCAGTACTCTGTAATTTACATTAACGTGGCGCATACAGTAAACATATGCAGTTAACTGCCATTAGACACCTGAGGGGTCATGCTATATTGGAAATACACCTGGACAGAGAAAAGCCCTCACAAAGCGTCACCTGATCTTCGCTTGTCATGATTACTCCTACACTTCCTGTGTCTTCTCATGGATTTGAGAACCTGTGAATATGATGATACATATGCATATATCACACAGCACAGCATGTAGCACACAAGTGATTCATGCACCAACACTGCAAACAGATGGATGGGATTGAGCCCACACACACACACTTTAAATAAAATATAAACACACACACAAAATAAGCTTGACAGCTAATGCTTGCCATTGCTCTGGGCTCATGGCAGCTGCGTGATGGAGTAGAGAAGAAATGGGCTGGACAAATCAGATATAACTATAACTTAATATAACTTAATTATATTAACTCTATATATTATTGTAAATAACAAGATTAAGGTGATAGTACAATTAAAGCATTGACATAGTTTGTGAGGACCTGACTTTCACAGTAAGTCAGAGGTTTAACATCTAGAGGGGATGTGTGGTATCAAGAATCTTGTTATACGTGCCACAAAATGAGGTTATAACCACACATGGTAATGTAATAAAGCTGCCAGGACATTTGGCTGCCTGTATGTTGATCCATCAAGCTGTCAGTCCAAATACAGCTGGAAAAAAATGTGTAATTCATGTGAAATAATGGATTTCAGTTCCAGGAAGACATCCTCTGTCCGTTGGATCATATTTATTGATGCAAAAACAGTTTGCACTGAATTATTCCAACTTGTAAAAAAAAACAATATGAAACTTTATGGCACACTATTGTCAATACTTTCCATGAGGCAGTGTCAAAGTTGGATGATGAGAGGAGAAATGTCTTCAACAAGCCTTTAAGCAAGTCCAGTTGACTCTTTTTTGCTTCTTTTGATTTACCTTGACTTGGATGACTGAACACCCACACAGACCAGCCAAATTGTTTTGTGGGATTATTGGGATAATCTAGCTATAATTGAATTGTTAGCACATGTGATGCTCTGATCTCAGCCTGGGTTTCATGAGCCCTGTCTCTGGCCTATTCTTGAGGGAAGTTGGTTAAAAAATGGCAGCTCTTTCAATGATGTGCCCTGCATTCACTCTCAACTGAAAAAAATCCTGCTTTCACTTGCAGGGCTCACCTGTCTGCTTTATCTCTGCACCACAGATTAATATTGCAAAGCCGATAGCTACTACCCTCATCCTCTCACCTCTTTCTCTTGTTATCTCTGCATCCCATCACTCCCAAATGCATTCACCCCCCCACTGCTGTCCTGCCGGTTGTGGATATTGCTTTTTCTTCTCTCCATCACTCTTGTTTTCTCCACTGCTCCATCTCAATCAAGAATGCAGCAAGTTTTATGAATTCATCAGAATGATCATGGATGGTCCAGCGAGGCGTGCAGGGAGGCAACAAGGCGAGACGATGGCTGTTGGAACAGACGGAGTGAAAAAAGTGAGAGGGAGGAGAAGGAAGAGCAAAGCGAGGGTGGGTGTTGCTGTACTGCTGAATTTTAATGAGTACCAGGGGGAATTTCTTCCTCACATTTTTTTCTGTGCTCCCTTCCCATTTTTTTCTTAAGATACATCTTTTACATGGCTCTAAATCACTGTCACACAAATGATCTTTGAGGAATGGGAACTGATAAGGTCTTATTGATTTAAATTATTGATTCCTCTCATCAGTGTAAGTCTTAGGCAATTGCCTTATTGATTCCTGATCAGTTTTCTGCCTGATTTACAGTGTCAGTGTCACTGTTTTACTAACCTCTGCCAGGTAACATTTGAATGTGTTAAAATAAATTGCAATTATTTTACACACATTACAAGCAGCACATTTCTTTGTGAAATGAAGGCTTTGGACTGTTTCTTTCTCTTTAGCCAATGAGCTAAAAGAGATTCTAATATCTAGTCTTTGGCCTGGTCTGTGGTATGTCACAGAACCTTTGCATACACGCCACGACAAAGAAAATGGCACCCCATGAGTCCTAATTAAACTGTCAATTTGTCATGTTGACAAACTGACAAATTCTATCTTTGCTATTTTCCACCAGCCACCAATCTCCATCCACTAGTCTCCAGTGTCTGCATTATAAAGGTGCTCATAGACTTGCAAAATTTAAGCTTTGCACACTCCGTGTCCGTTCCACCGAGTATGTTTGGGCCTTTAACCCAATGCTAACTTATCATGCTAGCTTATCTGTGCTTGTAAACTGGTCGTCAGCGCCACTTGTATTGAAGAGGTTGTAAGATATGACATTTTGACCATATTGCACAGCCATAGTCGTCAGTGTCTGCATAATAAAGGTGACAAAATGACGTTGATACTGTATATTGGCTTTGAACGGTACAACTGTGGTGATTGAGTTTGAGGGGGTGTGGCTTTGGACGGAGCACTGATGGGAGGGGGAGGAGCTTAGAGGATGTGCCACTTTCAAATCTTGCTAGCTCTCTTGCTAGCCCTTGAACTGATGGACTATAGCTTTAAAGTTGGTTTTATTTCATTTTTTAAAAAAACATTGAGATTCCAGGGATCCCTCCAAGTAACACCAGCACGTTGAGAACCACTGCCATGTGTTATTCTCTTACAGTCTGTCTTAGTCACCAACCTTCTCCTCTGTCTTTCCCTCAGTAAGCCTGAATGGCCCATGGATTTTCTACGCTATCTATGTCTTTTTTCTCCTTCTTTCTCTCGCTCCCTCTCGGGAAGACTTTATTATGCTTTGTTCCGACAGCAAAGTACACATATAAAAGATAATTGCCTGGCTTGACTCCTCCATTGATATGAAAATAGGATTTAAATTATTCACAGTGGTTTAAAGGTTAGTTCAAGGTTATTACTGGCATATAGAAGTAGAAAGGCGCAGATGAAAAAAAAACAACAACAAAAAAAACAACCGTGTGTGTTGCAAGCTGTGGCCGGAAGGTGAGGTGCCTTTCTGAAAGGATAATTTGCAGTGCAGGCAGCAGAGATATCTTGCGAACAAACCACAAAAGCCTCTCAGGGGGATTTGAACATGGTGGTGGAAGTCAGTTATTAAGCAGCAAATTAAGGCTGGCTCCTCCACAGAAAAACATTGTCAGTTGTAAATAAGGCTGTATCCGATCCTTGCCCACGCTCTAATCCTCTTCCTTTGACTCCTGTTTGCCCTTGCATGGCATTCCTCCTTTATGCAGAGCCATCAGTGCATGTTAGGTAATAACAGAGGATGGAAGAAAAGGTTGAAGTGTTGGGTTTAAAGCAGGGTCAATTCTGTTGGGACGATGGCTTGTTTTGCACTGTGGACATGAGGTACTCTGGAGGGAGTGAGGCAGAATTACCTGCTCTGTTGTTGCTGGTGTACCTGATCACAGAGAAGGGTTTGTGGGAAAAATAGGAGTGGAGAGGTTATGAGGAGTCCTTTTTCTGCTCATATTATCGCCGGTGCTGGCTTGTGCATCTGAGGGGCTTTGTTATGCAGACTGGATTCGGATGTTTCTAACATAGGAAAATTGCAGTAGGTGGTCTGTAAAAAAAAAGAAAAAAACTAAAAAACAAAACACATTACTGTCATCATCCACCGGTTTGGTGGCCACAACTGACTTCTATCTCACAGCTATTACACCGTCTACAAATTGGATTTTTACATTTATCAATAGTTGTGGGAAATACATCAAATAATGGAATAATTATTTTGAGGTGCCTGATTTAAGCGTCACCACAGTAATTAACTTGTTGTGGTGAACTGCAAAACACGCTGGAAACATCAGTCAGATACTATTTCTACAATAGATGTCTTAAAACTCTATCAAGTTGTTTTTATGGTCACTTAGAGGCAGTGTAAGAAAGCACAACATGGACATTTTCTCTCATAAAATAACAGTGGTGTATTTACAAATCCAGCAGAGGCAGAGCAACATCATTTCGTTGGAGTCGTATTTGTGGCCACCTAATGAATGGAAGTGCAATATTTGCTCTCCTTGTAGTTCTGTTTTTGGTCTCCACCCACTCCAGAATGAAATACCTGTCTCTTTAGCTGCTAAATGTTTCACTGATGTATGGCAGCTTTTCACTAACTTTGCCTGTATGTTGTTTGGTACTGGACAGGCAGAGTGCAGTGGGTCTATCCAAGCTCTTTAGTTACCTAACATCTGCCTGCCAAGGCTGGAGGTATTGATTATCACAGTGATCAAGTATGCAGCTTGTCATTAAAATGACAATAGCACAATTTATCAAAATTGTAGCAAATTTGCGATATGGCATTCTGCTATGTTCACAGCCATAATCACATTAATAGATTTTTCATTGAAAATTCGAATAATTAAAAATAATTTAAAAAATTCCCCCAATAAAGCGCAATTTCATTGTCATTCAAAATCATCACTTTCATCATCATTGGCTGTTGGCATGAAATATAATCTTATACAGTGTTAAATAATCTTGTTGTGTTCAAGTTCTCTAAATTGGGAATGAGGATGATTGGGGGAGTCTTGATGAGGTCATTTGTCATTAAATAATTTTCAAGTTCTTAAAGCCCCTCTGTGTGGGAATTACTCCCATCTAGTGGTGAGGTGGTGTACTGCACACAATGAATATTATTCTTTAGCCCGACCCTTCTCTCAGTGCTCGTTTCCTTCTATGGTTGCCGAGGGCGAAGACAGATTTCATCGAGGTGGCATCCGCAAATACAACTTCTACCAGCAGTCTCTCGGATGATTATGTTAATGTTGGACCCCCGGTACCTCTGACTGGTTGTTAAATCCTCCCCCCTTGAAAAAACTCAGATCAGTAATTCTTTCAATTAATTTTTGGTTTGTTTGTTTGTTTATTTATTTATCTATTTATTTTAATATTTATTCAAAATTGAAAAGTCCCATCCACAGCCTCTCCCTCCCAGGGAGCTTATTGATTTCCTGAAGCCAATCTCTTGATAGCAGTGAGTCCTCAGAGAACAGCCAATCACCATTTTTCCTTTTATACTTTAATTAGCAATACAACCCGTGGGCACTAACTATGCACCCCCTCTCTGATGTTCCTCAGATGTGCCCTGCTTTGGTTTCTCTGACCCAACAAGCAGTATTGAGATTGGTTGCGCTGTGGGAATGCTAATATGTTCCTAGAAAGGGAGATGCTGTCAGCCCACTGGCAGACATGGAGATCAAGCAAGAGTTCCTCTCTCCGTATTCACACCTGTACACATCATCCCTTTCAACTAAATTCAGATTTATTGCCATCCCTGAAAGAGATTGAATGCAATACCTAAACTTGGCAGGTGAAGAGGCACTTGTACAGAAGCACATCCAAATTCACGTTCTTGAAAGTCGTCCTGAAATATCATAATGGGATTAGGGGTGGAAATGAGAAATGCCCCTCATACCACATGCTGCCTGCATTAGAACAATGTGGTGCATTTATTTCATGCTGCATTATATCCTGATGTTTGCTGGAACGCATGCCTTCAAAATAAATGCCCTGCTTCATATTGGATCACACCTCAGTATAACCTATTTTCTGTCAGTTGTCATTGTTTGTTTGCTCTACTGCAGTGATCAGAGGTTATGTGCATTGCTTTAATGCTACTCATTCAAAATCAGCTTTATTGGCCAGGTAAGTGTACACATACAACATTTTTTTTTTTCAATTCCTTTGTGCAGATCAGCTGTGAAGTGCCTTTGTGCCACAAAGTTGCTGCTTCATTAAGAAAACTCAGTAATCACCTGGAGATTAGGTCCTAAATGAATCACTCACTGAAGCCCCTTTCACACTGCACGAAAATCCTGCATCGACCCGGGTCAACGCGGCATTTTCGTGCAGTGTGAAAGGGTTGACGCGGGTTAAATGGCCCTCCAAACGACCCAGGAGTTTATTGGTTCTGCAGTGTTAAAAGCGAGCCGTGTCATCCTGCTAATTTACTTGTTGATGCCTGTCGCGTTCTGCTTTAATCAGGCTGTCAGGTTGTCAGTGTGAAGCTCCAGAGCTGTAGAGCTGCTCACTCATCAGATCTGTTGATCTCCCAGAGACTGATCTCTGAAGGACAGAGATTTATTTCAGTCAAACAAATCAAATATGTAGTATCACAATCTTTAATAGAAGTGCATTCTTGAATTAGCCTTATGTCATTCTCAGGAAATCCCATTGACTGGGGAATCCCGATGTGAACTACGTACTGGGACCCCTTTTTTATTGATCATGGTAGTATGCATTAATATTAGTGCTACGCTGGGTTTATACACTTTGCAAAAGGGACAAAATTGCAATGCACTAAACAACAACTTTAACATGTCCGTGCTGTCCATTGTTTACCTCGCTGTGTTCCGGCGCGCTTAAATCTGTAATGATGACATTGTCAATGTGATGACGTACGGGAGGGAGGAAAAACAGGCACTCAGCTCTCTCACAGCTGGAGGTCAGAGCCACATCAGCTGGCACTGTGAAAACATTCTGATGCTGAGCCAAAGCAGGTCGACCCGGGTTAGAAAACCTCACGGTGACCTGCTAATTTTAGTGTGAAAGAGGTATGACATACAACCAAAGCAAAGGCTAGGCAGTACAGACAACCCTTTGATGTGGCCAGATTTGTGTATCAGTCACAAGCCAGCGCCACTACCCAGTACACTTCAAACAGGCTTAGTGCTAAGCCAATTAGAATGACTTTGCACAGTGTTGATCTGCCTGTGACATGGTGCAGACTGGTTTTAATTGCACACTGCTGCACTGGCTAATGCTAATTTAGTAGCCTCCAGAAAAGCTGAGCCCTGAGGTGAACAACAGGACTAATATGTTGTGACTGTCATGTCCATGCACTGCTCTGCTTACAGTGAACAGCACACAGGTTATTTTTCTCCGAAAATTTTCATCTGTTGCTGTTACTGTACAGCTACAATTCTGGTGAAATATTAATTACCTAGGGGTGATTGAAGCTGATGGAAAGTGGAAAATGGTCTGGTCAACTTTTATATTCAACCCTCTATAGTGCACACTGTGTTTGTGTTGTTTACACAGCAACAGACTGTCATCTTATTTCTGAGCCGGTACAAACCTGAATAATCTGTGAACATACAGTATAATGATGAGTCAGTGAGGAAAGAACGGGAGATTGTCTCTGTTTTCATGTCTTGAGCTATAAATTTATCAGTGTTGAAACAATTATTGTTCTGCAGTATATGAGCTCAGTAAATATAGCCCTGTGGTTGCTACTGCAGCCATTAAACGCATCAATGTCTTTGTTGCTTCATGGTAGAACATAACAAAGACAGTACATTCACAACTGTGGGAAGATGCTCAGTTGCATAATTGCAGAAAATATAACGCCTTGGTAAACAAAGATACACAGACATTATGCACACTAATGACCTGACAGACCCATAGAGGAAATAAGGGACTGTGTGTGTGTGTGTGTGTGTGGTGTGTGTGTGTGTGTGTGTGTGTGTGTGGGTGCAGTAAGGGCAGCCTGGTCTCAGATCTGAGGAGGCCTGCAGGAATGTTCCCTGCCTTTGAAGAGTCTGCTGTCTACGCCCAACTAATATCAGGTCCAGAATGAAGGGAATGTGGCTTCACAAGGCTCCATCCAGCTCTGTTTTATTGAGGGATCCCGTCCTCCCTCTCATCCTGCTGCTTTTGTTGTTGTGGGAGGATGAAGACGCCTCATACATACTGATGAGGAGAGCTGGACTCCAGGCTGGAGCTCAAAGAGGCATTCTCCTTCAGTCAAAACACAACCCAATATAGACTATACATACATACACACATACACTCCTGATCAAAATTTTAAGACCAGTTGAAAAATTGCAAGAATTTACATTTTGCACTGTTGGATCTTAAGAAGGTTCTAAGTAGTGCTTGAAAATGCAAAAAGAAAAATGAGAGTGAGACAAAAAAAATTGAGTAAGCAATTTATTGCAAACAACCATTAAACTGAAACAGGCTGTTCATCAGCTGATCAAAAGTTTAAGACCACATCTCAAAAAACCCTAAAATAGAAATAAAATTTTTCAAAAAAGGACTCAGTAATGAGTAGCTGCATCATTCTTGGTAATCACCTCAAAAATTCATTTCGGCATGCTTGATTCTAGTGTTTTAAGTGTTGTGCTTACAGCATGTTGTACTACAGTATAATGTGCATTTTTGGGGGGGCTTTTGTTAAACTTGCTGATAAATTCCCCATTTTGTTATTTAAATTCAAATTTGGTTGCTACAGCTAATGACGTCAATGCTGAAAATGTTTTTAATTTTATACATGCAGGTGAGCAGTGCCTGGTTTTCCTGCTGCAGTCCCGGGAGCTCCACTTACTCACTCTGGAAAAGTACACAGCCAGCCGCCAAAAGTCCAAGCTTATGTTGAGGCAAACACGATTTATTCTGATGATTTTTGTTGTTTTACTGGCACAGCATGAATAAACAGTGAATGAAGATTTTTATCACAAACAGGGTTGAATGTACTGTAAGAAAATTTTGATACTCTATGCCCCTCTCTCTATGTTATAATATGTAAAATTTAAGGGCTAACACGTTTCGACAGAGCAAATCATTTTTATATGACATAACTACTCTCTCCATACTGTAAGAATATGAGGAGCATATTTTGCATGTGCAGAACCACAAGATAAAAAAATAATCATGACTCCAAAACTTGACATACTATTTATACAGAGAGGCTCTGGTGGACTAAAGCAGTGCTGGAGAGACAAGTCGGGAGAAATTAATCACATTTCCAGAGCTCTCCATAGAGATGAGGAGTGGTTAATTGCTCCTGTCTCACATTGTACTTCTGAAATCACAGACAACCTTAAGACACAGGCTAAGTACTCCTTTAAACTGCCCTAAAAATACAAGAAATGGGAGTGACTGCAGGCCCTAGTTGTTAACAAAATAAACTGTATGGAGTGTCTCATGTTTATTTTAAGATGATGACATCACCATGACAATGCATGCCAACCTGCCTATAAAGTGAAAACAAATAAACAAAATCCAAAATAACTCAAAACATGAACTTATTAATTGTTTAATAGGAAATGGATGCCAGCTGTAATATCTGTAGCCTGACAAGTTTACTGACCTTCAGGATGGATGGCGCTCACTCACAGTGTCTCTCCCCCTTTATCCCTCCTCTCCCTCCATCTTTGCCTCCAGCACTGCATTACTTACTCCTGACTCCTGACTCAGCGTCTCAACGGCCCAGACACCAATATTGAGTGCTTTTTATCGTAGCCGCACTTTTTCCTCGTTTGAAACAATATAGCCTGACTGTTGCTATTGATTTTAGTGGATTGTGCTCTGGTAAGCACTCCTTCAAGCTCCTGCTGCTATATTAAGCAATCGTTTCCCACAATAGATGACACTCTTCCCCTGCCTCCCGCAGCAGTTTGGTTGGCTCTAATGGGCCTGGCATTACTCAAACTCCACATTGATTGCACAGTAGAGGATTTTAAAAGGAGAGGTCGAAGTTTCCGTCAATGCAGTTGTCACGAATGAGCCTGTTTTTAGATACATTGGGAAATATTTCCCGTGGACTGGTTCAGCCTGACAGTTCAAGGTGCTCGTGCCATTAAATGATGTTCGAACATGCTGTGATGAAACCATGAGGGCTGTGCAGAATGAAACTCAATAGCCCACTATGAAGTATCTTGGACTTGAAATGAAACCTTGAAACAATGATGTGCCTGGGTTGATTCCACTGGCCCAGCATTTATTTGCATGTCTTTGGTTCTAATGTGATGTGACTACATTCCCCTGTCAGGCACTGAGGCCCTCTGAAGTATGTCTCTTTAAATCACTGGGACCTTGGGAGTGAAACTGCAAATGATTTCAGACGCTGGGCTGCTTTTCACATCAGTTGTGGTGCATTGGACTCCCACTTCGCTATCTAATATGTCCTCCCTATGTCACTGAGTGTCAATAAATCAGTTTTTCGACAGGCAGAACCAGGGAACATGTGGAGGAGAATAACATGCCCTGTAGTCACGGATATTTAAATATCCAGTGGCTCTGTGTTGCTGCTGATTGGGCCACACATCACTGCCCTGCATACCCAAGACAGTGGGAATAAAATGGCTGCCGTTTGGGAACACTTAAGTGGTGAAGCCATTTAGCGTGTGACTCACAGATGTAATCTAATTGGCTACAAAGCACAGACAGGACAGCGGTTTGTGTGGTGGCATGTGTGTGTTTGTTCTTTTACAGAGCAGTGTGTATGAAATTTAGGAATGAATTTCACACTGTACGCATTCAGTTTCTGTTAGTGGACATAGCGCCATTTTATCACAGTATGGCCTTTATTCAGAAAAGTGCAGTGCCCCATCAAAACATATTCAGAGCGACCTGATTATTTGGCTCCAAGGAAGTGCTGCTGTCAGTGTTGTTGAGAACCACTCATCGTTCCAGAGAAGTGAGGAAAAATTCACTTACAATACTCAGCGTCCAGCAGCAAATGTAAACTTAAGTCAATGGGCCACGGCCTGTAAAAGCTCCACTCAGTCCACAGAGCCCCTGCTGCTGCACACAGCACTGTTGCATGTTTATTCATAGTTTAATATTGATCAAATGTGTGGCATGTCCAAATTGCATCAACTTGGACATTTCATGTCCTTGGGTCCCCAGCAATACACCCACCAAGAGTCAAGTAGATCAGACAAGTGGTTCTTGAGATATGCAAAGTTACCACAGGTACATACAGTTGTGGTCAAAAATGTACCGTACAGAGATTATTTGCTTAAGAGTTGGGTGTAGGGCCTCAACGAAAAGTTACTTTTCATCAGCAATTAATTTGTTAATGTTTTAGATTGAATTATAGATGACTGATTTACTATTATATAAGACAAAGAAAAACTAGAAATAATAATAATGATTAGAAGCTAGAAAAACACAATGTTTGTCACTATTTGCTGGATACATTTTTTTTTTTTTTAACATTTTGATCAGTTATTTTTTTGTTGTTTAGTCAACAGTTCAATACCAAACATATTTAGTTCAAATACATTTAAGAAGCTATGAATTTCAATATTTTTTTGGACATTTTACTGTATTTATGAAGAGACTTTAAAAAAATCATTTATGCATAATTTTACAGCTGACATGAAGGCTGGACAGATCAGAAACAGTAACCATGCTCTATTCATTATATATTCTGACACACCAGCTGCCTCTGGGCTGATTATGTGATTAACATGGCTCTGCTTCAGAGTGCCCTCCTCCATTTTTATTGATTAGCTTAGTTTACTTATAGGTCAATAGGTCAAGCTGGTAGTGGTCCCTCTGCAGAGCCTCAAAGAAAACTACCTCAAACTGTCTGATGCACTCAGAGAGAGAAATGCTTTGAGTTCAACACCATATTTTTACTGTCTATTTATGTCCGTATCACTGTAAGATAATACATATGTGAAGGTTTGCTTCAGTTAGTCTTTTGCTCTCAGATGTACAGTCAACAGTCTCTTGATGGGTTCACGGAAAACAGTGCGTGTGTGTGTGTGTGTGTGTGTGTGTGTATGTGTGCGTGTGTGTGTGTGTGTGTGTGTGTGTGTGTGTGTGTGTGCATGTGTGCGTGTGCGTGTGTGTGGGGGGTGTGAATATTACAGTCAGGGCTACGTGGCATGCTTCCACATTAAATGCTGCTGCTGCCCACCCAGCTGCCTGTCAACATCTCAGAGGGGACAACTGTCAGATTAAGAGCCCTAGCTTAATGTCAATAGATCACAATCTACCTCCTGGCCTCAATTATATTGCCTTTCGTCCTCCAACCTCCCCCTGGTGTGGAGAGGAGTATTAGCTGTGAGCCTCATCACGTATTCAGAGCTGTAATGGCTTCTCTACGCCTGCACTGCATAGATTAGCGCCGAGGGCCGAGGGGGAGCTACATGTTGGCACAGGCTTTATGAACATTGCCATGATGGATGTCGGGCCCGAGTGTCATTAGTGCTGTTGTGCTGTGAATTCAGCAGTAGATTGCCAGAAAATCCCCTCAGCGTGGCTTGATATCCTGTTAGTGTAGCCATGGCATGGGACATGTGCACATGCTAATTTGCTCATGGAAAACAGGGTGTATTGTGCGAGGTATCACGTTTAGGTATTT
The DNA here is from genome assembly GCA_029721515.1 of Synanceia verrucosa. Classification (NCBI taxonomy): domain Eukaryota; kingdom Metazoa; phylum Chordata; class Actinopteri; order Perciformes; family Synanceiidae; genus Synanceia; species Synanceia verrucosa. Next base: position 24,189,968 of record CM056549.1, read on the forward strand.
TTTTGGCTGCTGTTGTCATTTCCCCACCAATATCTATCTTGGTGTAATATATGCAGGTGTTGTAAGCATGTGGAGTGGACTCATTCGGTGCCTATGAGGACTAGAGACACACACATATGCACACACTCCCCCCCCTTGTATTGCTTTTACTCCCCCACTCTTTCACACATGGCCAGTCCCTCTGGGCCCACCTCTGCTAGCCAAGGTTTATTATCTATTTGACAGAAGGGCTGGCGGAAGGCATTTGAACAGCCCATAAATTGTCATGCAGGCTGCAGCGCGATGCCTACCAGTTTCCCGCGGCAGCCTGGCATACAACCTCAGTGCCAGCCCATCACACTGCCATTTGCCGATCCAAGTTGATACAGTGCAGTGCAATTAACGGCATAGATCATTTACATAGTGGCAGAGCTCATTTTCATAATGTTTCCTCTATTATCTGAGGAAGAAATTAACCCAGGAATATATTTACATACCAGCCACCAATGGTAACAGCTTGCTAATTGCCTGTTAGATGATTAATAAGCTTACAGCAGATGCTAATGAATCGAGCACTCATTGTTTCAAAGGTGCTCATGTGGCTGGCCTTGTTTTTTCTGCTTTTTTTGCAGCTTAATTACAGCCATAATTATGTACTTGTTGCATCTACTTTGAAGCAAATACAATCAAATAATGCTAAGAATATATATCTGAGTGAATGGATGGCTAATTTGGCTCCATGCAGTGGAGTGTTGTCATTTATTTTGAGTAATAAACCAAGACACACTCACCTGCTCTCTGAAGACCTGGAATATTAATGCAGATCAACACTGTATTGTTTCAGCTCTACTTCATTATAATACTTTCTATTAAGCACTTGTGTGACACCATGACTACTAAAGTTTCTTTTCTTTTAGACATGCTATAAACAGACCATCCATCAATCCATTATCTACCGCTTATCCTCTCATAGGGTCACAGGGGGGCTGGAGCCTATCCCAGCTGTCTTAGGGTGGAAGGCAGGGTACACCCTGGACAAGTCTCCAGTTCATCACAGGACACAGATAGTGTTTTCTCAGACAATGTATCCTGCTAATTTTGGTTTTACCCTTTTCCTGCAGCACCACCCTGATGTCCACATTTGTGGTTTTGACTGAAATATTGATTGGAACTTTTGGAAAGTGCTATCACCAGGTCAACATTTGAATATAGTCCAATACTTTGGTTTAAGCTTACAGTATGTGTAGTGCAAATAACATTTGTTAGATTGCTAACACCCTAAACTAAGAAAGCTAACATGGTAAATATTATTCCTGCGTGACATTGGCTATTAGCCTTGTCATTGGAGCACGTTAGTATGCTAATATTAGCATTTAGCCCAAAGCACCTTTCAACATTTTACTTATTAATGTAATTCTGAAGCCACTGTGCACATTGTGCTACTTTCAAAAGAGGTCACTTAGCCATAATAACACGACAAATGATAAGATGTGTTGTGTTTTATCATGCTAGCTCCTGGTTTGCTGCATGCAGAGAAACATTCAAACCTCACATCCCTACTTAAATGTGTGTGAATTACCCCGTTCTCCAATCCTGTCTGTTCTTTGGTACAGTATTATCATATGCATCCTAACAGACAGATAAGCTTTGGTTTATGGAATAAAGGCTGACTCACCAGTTGTGATGCAGAACCGAATAAATCCCCTTTCAAGTCCGCTGTCTTGCATCAGTTATTATTTCAAATATCCCTTGTGCCATTTTAAAGTCTTGAGCTTTACACACACACACACACACACACACACACACACAAAATCCCTTTGCCATTTTATAGTGAAGAGCCCATGTTACACATTTAGAAAGAAAATATTTCCCTAATCCTCATCTCTTTTTTTCCTGGGCTTTAGTTTACAGTTTAATAAATGACTGTGATTTAATTGTACCACAGCACACTGCTCTCAGTGCAGCGAGTGATTAGCACGACAATGTCTTCTAAAACCCTGTGCTGCTGTTTATTTAATTGTCCCTATGATGCCGCGGGTATGCTCTATTTATTTTGCTGCTTAACTAAAACAAAAGGCAGGGTTCAACTTTAGTGGAGGCTCATGAAATATTGAGCAGAGTGGAAGACTGCATCGCACTCTAGAGATGAGTCTCCCAAACACAGCACACAAAGCCAAGCAAGCGTGTGTGTGTGTGTGTGTGTGTGTGCGTGTGTGTGTGTGTGTGAGAGTGTTCACTCAGGTTTGTTCAGTGTTTGTGCCAAGCCTGCGAATAACACAACTTTCAGTCTATGAATAATTTCCTGTGTTTATGCTTTCTTTGCCCCCTGAGTTGCTATTTTTTCCCTCCTGGCTTTCTGCCATTTCTAATGCAGATTTCTCTCCTCCATCTCCCACATTTGTCTCTCTTTTACTTCGACGATCATTGCTAAAACATTGGAATAAATTTCTCCAAAATATGTTTTGCTATTTGCCATAACAACATTCTTGAGTTGGTCAAATGTAATACACAAACTTTTGTAAGTGTTGTTAGAGGAGGAAAAAACAGAAAAGTGAAAAAAAAATCCACACTGTTCACACTGCAGTCAGAAATCAACCTGTTTGACTATAATAATGTCAGCCATATGAGACTGCAATCCATGCATTGTTAATATTTTTGAGATGAGACCTGCCCTTGGGGTAGAAATGTTATTGTGCAAGTTCAAATCAGTGCACTACCCATGAGAGAGCTGGTGCAGAACAGGAAAAGTTGTACTGGTACCTCTGAACTTTGTAACCTTTGAACGTCACCTTGTAATGTCACGTAAATGCTGATTTTGTTGATAAAAGACAGACTTATCTGCTCCAATCCTGATGTGAAAAGACTACAAGAGTGCATGTAAAGATCAAGTGGAACCAAATGAGAATCATTGAATTATATCATCTCGACATCAGATTTTAGCAGGTTTGATGAAAGATGTTGTAAAACAAGTAGTGTTTGGCCTGCTTATTCAACTATTCTGTTGTTGGGGAGGCCATTGCTGTGATTTGGCTATTTGTTTTCAGTCACAGATGGGTCACAGATGGGCCTGAGTGAATCTATGCCCTTCTCACAGCTCAAGTCAAAACATTGGGGAGAAAAGAAGCGATATATTCCGTGTTGTTGTTACCTCAGCTAAGAATTGAGAAATTTCTGAATGAATCTTAACGATTTATGAGCTGATTGGCGTCATAATACTTTACAGGTGTGTGGTTGAGATCAAAAGGAAGGCAGAGATTGAAGCTGTGTGTGGTCCGAACAAGAGTGCTGGATGTAGGGGAGTAGGAAGTAGGGAAGAGGCAGCTGGCCCACTCTCTTTATGCCCCTGGCATCCCGGCTGTGTGATGCCATTGCAAGATAAAGTCTGGCTTTAGATGTATAACCAGTCGCAACAATGATGCTGTTTTCATCATGGTAAAATGTGGTCTGTAGGCACTTCTCAGACACTAGTCAGATTTGGCGGCTGGTATGATCTCATTGAGGGATGGTGTTTAGTATTTGGATTGCTTATCATTGCTGTTTCTGAGGGTTTTTATGCTGGTCTCTTAAATGGTCAGATCATGTCTGTGTCTGAGAATTTTACCCCTTTAGATTGTCAAGAAACACTGAGTGTAATCTAAACTATGATGTTTTTTTAAAGCCTTTCTTCCTCTCCGGATGACGCATGTTTCGTCTGTGGTCGTCAGGAAATTGATAATTGGCTCATGATGTTGGTAATTTTAGAAGTAACTCTGAATGGCTTTATTGTTACCAGAGGTGCCTTGAGTTGAGTTGACCACATGTCTGACAGCAGCTCTCTGCGCTGACAGACACCTTCACCTTTTCATTCTCACACATTATTGATTAAAGACACCTGAGACGGCAGATTGCAGTGATGCAAATAACCTGGAACAATGGGTTGCCTCATATTGTGTGTCTGCAGAAAATCTTTAAAGAAATGACAATGCCATAAATTCTGAACTGCTATTGATTATTGTTAAGTGGTGAAAACTATTAGAATGGTGCCCAGGGTTGTGGTAAAATAAATCACCACAGAGCCTGAATATAACAGTAATAATAAAAGACACTTGTCTGTTGTGGCTGTAATTTTATGATATGGTTTAGAAAAATTCTTGCATGCTCCCTTTGAAAAAAAACAAACAAAAAACCTAACAAAATCTACTCTCTTAATCTGTCTTAATGATTTGAGTGATCGACTCTGTAAAGATCAAATTGGCTGTTCGTTTGTTATCAGCCGCCTATTTCCCACTTCAAGCCAGTGATTTTGGTCTTTTCCACTCCACCACAGAAATTTTGAACGAGGACAGGCTGTGCATACGTAATTTAATCCCCTATTTCTATCACCAGGGGAGCATGAACTGGCCTTTCATTGATCTTGTAAAACCATCTGACTTTAAATCTTTTCCTCCTTCTCTGTGCAAAGTGCAGTTAAGAGAACATCGGAGATTATTCTCATCCACCCACTCACACAATATAGGTCATACTAGGGATCCACAATACAGTACATTAGCTGCGAATGCTGGCAGGAGATCCTAAGGAACCTCATCTCAGCTCATTTATTTCCAAAAAGTTGGCCAGAGTCTGCAAAATCTCACTCATAAAATATTAATATCAACAAATCTGTACGGGATATGTAAGAAAATATTGTAGAGGGACCAATTAGGCAGCGTGCCTGAGGACTTTTACAGTCTGCTCAGGGGTTTACATTTTCTCACACGTTCCACATTTTTGTGGTTTGTGGATCATCAACACATTTTACTGAGGACATGCTCTCTATCTGAAATGTAAATTTCCGATTAAATTTACTATCAATATGCATATAATATTAACATGCACATATGCACGCTGCGCTGATCTTCAGACGTGTATTCTTGCCTGTGTGAGCACGTACTGCATTTGTCTTTGTGTGCCTTTTAAGTCATGCATTATTCATCTTTATTCAAGCGACTGCTTATTCATCTGCGCTCCTTTCCCCATTTGAAAAACACTCAAGTAGGCCTACAGTTTCACTGAGCATATCTAAATGTAATTTAGGAAGTTTATAATTCTATTCTTAAAAGCATGTTTCAAAGGAATCAGTGCTTGATTGCAGTAAGTGTCACGTACAATGTGTAGCTTATGCAAGTAATATATTTGGCCCCGTTTGATCTTATCTGGGATTTGTTTTCAAGGTGCAGCTGTGTGTGTGAATAGAGAGTTTAAAATGTGATGTGTCCGCAGTTCAACCTGCTATTCTGGTTTAAGTAATCCCATTAGAATTGTCACTTTATGAGCTTATATTGATATCGCTAATTAATACTTGCCATATTTCTATTGGGGGTGTCATCCATCCATTTTCTACTGCTTATCCTCACATAGGGTCGCGGGGGGGCTGGAGCCTATTCCAGCTGTCTTAGGGTGAAAGACAGGGTACACCCTGGACAAGTCTCCAGTTCATCGCAGGGCACATAAAATTAGCCAATTAACCTAATCCCCATGCGTGTTTTTGGATGGTGGGAGGAAGCCGGAGTACCCGGAGAAAACCCGCACAGACACGGGGAGAACATGCAAACTCCACACAGAAAGGCCCCGGGCCCGGGATTCGAACCTGGTACCTTCTTGCTGTGAGGCAACAGTGCTAACCACTACACCATTGTGCCGCCCCACATATTAGACATACAGTAACTAATTCACTTTTTGATAACACTAAATAAATGAAAACTTTTTTTTTTGGTAATTATAAGTCATATGGGCAAAATATTGTGTATGAGGAATCGAACACGGTACCTTCTTGCTGTGAGTGCTAACCACTGTATCACCCTGGGGATGTCATGATACCAAAAATGGTGTAGTCAGTATGATACTATACCAGTCAAGTTCCATGATTTTCAACCTCGGTCAAAAACAAAACAATGAATTCAATGTAGGTCAACATCCTCTTTTTTTATCATCTGCATACTGATATTTGCAAATGTGTTATCGATCCCTAATGATCTGCTTTTACAGGAACATATCTGATTTCAGCATGGATTTATTATTCACTATGTAGAATTATAAGGATTTATATTTTATTATGGGATGCTGTTAGTCTCGAACCATGACCCCTGGTACATCCAGTACCTACAGTGTTGCCATTTTTTCTGAACTTCAGCGTCAACTTGGTACTGAAATATTGGTTCCTTTGACCTCCCTGTAAATGTGTGTGAAAGAAAAAAGACACTAACCTGGTAAGTTATTGCATATTGCAATAACTTACCAGAGGAGGTGGCTGGTGCACTGATTTCTCTTCTTGACCTTCGTGTGACTACAGACCTGAGAACCACCAGAGGTATTTTTAGTTTCAGTCTTTGACAAGGTCAAGCAAACAGCAGTAAAAGAAAACCACCAGGGAGAGTCAGCTAAATCCCTTTTCCAGAGAGACCCCAAACAAACCTCCAGCATGGTTCATTTGTTAGAGAAGAGAAAGAAAGAAAAGAGCTACCTGCTTACAGAGCAAGGTGTTTTGCTTCTGTATGTGTCATGTTTATCATTCGTTATGTTTAGCGTTTTGATCACACTGGTCCTTCTTTCATTATTTGCAGTGATGTTGCTGCTTCAATCAGAGTCCAGCGGCTGGTTACACTTACACTCAGGTGCGCAACCTGAGCAGAAGCTGTTGGCTGAGCAGCCACCAAACTCTGTGCTACTAGATCAGATATTTTGACTTTTAGCAGTAAAGCAAATGTAAAAATAATACTGGTAACTTCATTTAACTTTCCACAGTAAGCCAACATGCCCTTAACCAGAGCCCTGTCATGCTATTAGTTATACCTGTGCTTTTTCTCTATTACATGTCAAAGTCAAAGAAGTAGTATCTGTTAATAAATACCATGTTCAGAGAACACTTTGGAACATAGACGCTTAAGTTGTTCCGAGAAAAAGCAAAAAATCTTAAACACCCTTCAAAACTTGGGCGACTTTGTAGACATTTAAAGTGACCAGAAGGACAGTGTACAGAGAGAAAACTTGTAGATAATTTCATTTTAACGTCCAGTTTCTGCACTTAATTTCCTGGCTCATGACTGCTGATGTTTGCCTCGCATAACATTCCACATAAATTGGCCTCCTAATCGCAAACATCTGCCATTGGAGTATGCTAAGTGATACTAAACAGCTAAATCTGTAAAACAAACAAAAGTGGCTGACAACACTATTTTGTCAGCGCAGTAAAACACGCTCGACTTGAAAGTCGTAACATCATCAGCTGTGCGTTTGGCCCCGTTTTCAGTCAGACCTCTGACACAGTGAGTGGTCTGCCTTGATCTTAATTGCCTGTCAGAACCAGCAAAACTCGGGGTTCATTCTCTACTGGCGCCTCATCCTAATTATAAATATTGCTCTGGCAACATTGCTAATTCATTCATCATTTACTTTCTCTGATCTTTTTTCATACAAAGCTAATAGATGGATGTGTATTAAGTGTCAGAAGGCCAATTGTTTCTTACTTTAAAAAAGTGCAAGAAAAGTATGACAGGCATCTCTGTAAAAATGTGTTTTGATTTGAATTGTTACTTATAAAGCTTGCCCCTTTTAAGAGCTACAAAGGAGATAAGTAAATTTATTGATGGTGTACAAATATAGTGGTAGTGTTATTAGTAATTTATTAACATGTGAAGGGTGTTTGTGTTATTTTAACTCATTTTGAGTCATATTTCTAGACCCACAGAATATTTTGTACTATGTCTCTAAAAACACTGAATAGCTCAAATGAAAGAAGAGACTCTCTATTTCATCATGAAAAAAAACAGTTTGTTTTTACCTTGTTCTGCTCTTGTTTTATCAGAGGTACTTTAGAGGCCACTCCCACCAAAAACACCACTTTTTATCGAGAATCCGTCTGTTTTGCTCTCTAAACTCAATCATCTCCACTTCCTGCTTTGATCTCCGTGGCGTATACCGTCTCTTTATTCTCCGACTACAAATCCCAGAAGCCCCAAAATTACTTACAGGCTGCTGTAAATTTGGGGTTTTATCGGGAGGTTTTAATTATCATGATTTATATAAGTTGTAAATTCTGAAATGCTTCATTATTCTGATGTTTGGTCTTCCATGGCACAATCTGTTATTACTTTTCTTGGGACTTTCTGACAGTCAAGTATCTACTGGGAGTTAACTGGCACCACCAAGGTCAGACTGACAAAAAACAAATCCTCTCTGCAGACTCCCATTGTGACTGTGGCTCACCTGACCTCCACATCTGAGACAGCAAAGTGAGCACCTTCACTCATACAGAGTTGAACCCATGTTTTCATTAATGTTCTGCCATTGGCAGCCATGGTGGTGACACTTCATGAGATCCCTCCTGCTGTCACGCTTGACTTGGAACATGTTGGTTCAAACAAACACGTGTCATCCCTTTGTCTTCCTCCATGTTACCCATTTTGGGATGTTGTTAAATCCTGGCCAGACATATTATTGAACATTCAT